>CM053745.1:25593855-25648308 GCA_028658305.1 Pachyuromys duprasi | reverse complement strand
CTGATTTATCACATATGCAGGTTTGAAACCCTGTTACCCATGAAAAATTTCCCGCTCTCTACCCCCTCCTTCCTTTTCTGTTCTGAGACAGGGTCTTACTCATCTAGTCAAGGCTGGCCGCACTTAGCCTCCCCAGTGCTGGGATCACAGTGTATGCACACGTGGCCATCCATGAGCAGCGTCTGAATGCGATGCTTCTCACCCATTTTGCAGTTTACCTTTTGCTTACTAATTCACTCCCTCCCCAACCCAGAGTATTTCTGTCTCTTATAACCCTTACGTCTCTTCTCCCTACACTCATAAAAACCCAGCGAACTGTCACACACTGGGATAAGCCCTGTACGAGGGTGGAAACTCCATCTGAAGAAAAGGGCCCCAGAAGGAGGGCCCTTTCAACTAAGACCTAAAGGATGAGAAAGAGTCCGGCATGCACAGTAGGGAAAGACCACGGCAGGCAGAGAGAGCCAAATGTATGGAAACCCAGAGAGGGGGAAGTGGCTTTGCCGGGCTCAGGGAGGATAAAGGCTGCTGGGGATGACCACAGAGAATCTAGGGGAAACTGAGGCTTAGGCTGTAGAGATGTGACAGCTGGGAAGGGTGAACAGCACTTACAGTGCAATGGGGAGCTACTCGGGGGTTGGGGGTGAGATGTCTATCAGACGTCATGTGAAAAGGGAATTGGAAAGGAAAAACAATAGGGCTTCCCAGCAGCCTCTTCCTCTTCCATACTGTGAGCAACTCAAGCTCATCCTGGGGATCAGTGGACCAGCTGGGACATCTATCTCCCACTTTCTCCGTTGTTAGGCATGGCCATGTGTAGCCTGCTGGGCCCTGTGAGGCATGCACCAGAAACTTTGAACCACTGGCCTGCTCAGTGTCTCACTGTGTGTGAAACCAACCAGGTGGGTAGAGATTTTTGTTACTCGCTACATCTGACACACCAGGCAATTCCAAGCACCATGAATGTGCGCAGTGCTCATCAAAATGTGGCCACTGTGCCACGCAGGGCTGTGCATTTTCGGGTACAAACAATAGGACTTCTCGTGGCTTTGAGATGGGTTTGGCGGTGGAATGAGTATAAAAAGCTCTTACAAGATGTTGGTCAAAGAATGTACTCAAATGGGAAAAGGAAAGGCAGAAAAAGGATAGGGCTGGGAGGCTGAAGGCGAGAGTTCAGTTATCCTAATTTCAAACTGAGGTGCCAAGAGCCATCTCTGACAGCCGTCCCCACTCAGCACGGGCTTCCACGATGGCAACTTCACTGATTCCTCTGGGCTGAGGCACCTGTCCTGGTCAGGCATCAGGTGGAGGCTCCGAGGCTGGATGATCTACCCTGAGCTTTACCACCGTGAGGCCTACTGATGTCATACACATCATCCTGTCCACCTGTGAGTTGGTTCAAATCTGGCTGGCTTACACCTGCACAATGGCAGGAAGGTATGTTTTCCTTTTCAAGCCTCACTTTTAACTAGTCCCTCTTTAATATCATTGCCGAGGGGAGGATGCTTCTTTTCCATCCTAACCCACGGCTGCCCACTGGGCCTTCACTGCTGTTGGCAAGGGCTGAGCGCCTACCAAAGGAGACAGTAAGTTGCACTCAGATGGAAGTTGGTTAGAACTGAGTCCCTTGAGCAAAAGGTTAAGTAGGCAGCAACCACTCTACTGTTTGGGCACAGGGCTTCCAACCTCAGCTCCCAAGGAATTGTTCTTTTGAGATTGTTTAGCCTTTCTTCTCCTCTGCCAAACCAATCTTACCTTTTCTCTGGCCACTCATCCATTACTGTCTTTCCTCCTTTCATAGTTAGAGTCAGTATTACCTTTCTTTATTCTGCACCTAGCAACCCTAACTCTTGTATTGTTGGACCCACGCAGTTGGGTCAAAGGCCATTGTTCAATGCTGATGAGTTTTGCTAATATGGTACCAGTCAGCGTGAGGTGGAACACTCCTGATTTCCAGAGTCCTTTTCTTTAAAGGAAGAGTGCTCTTATACCGGGCATGTGGTCACTTACCAGTTTATGTTTGGGGATTCATTGCATGGTACTTACTCTTTGCTCCTGCAAAAACTATCTGTTGGCAACAAAGTCATGCAAGATGCCTTCGTATTTAGGATCCTGGCTGGTCAACCCTCTCTGCCTCCCTATCCTAACAGACACATTATCCCTTAGGTTGGCACTGATGAAAGGGTGACAGGCATTTGGCACACTAGATCACTGCAAGTAACACTCGTCTTTGGAGGGGATATGTAAATTGCATGTGTTGCTGTCATGTGTCAGTCCCTGCAGCTGGAATGGGATGGAGCATAGCCCTGGTCCACAGCTTTTACCAAGCGACCGGCCATCAGCAGCCGAGCTGCACTGTACCGCTGTGACATTAACTCCAGACACAGAGTGCCACAGAAAAAGTTGACGCCCCCTTTTTTGAACAGCGCCTGGGGTAATTACCGTGACTATTGTTCTATTAGAAAGCTCCATTTATGCTCCCTCATCAATTCAGGATCTAGACATGAAAAATCACTGGCATTAAGCGTTTAAGGCAATTTGCTTTCCAAATGAAGAGAGGACGAAAGTCTATTCCTGAGGCATCCATGCAGACAGCCAGAGCTCACCCCAGAAGGAGCCCTCGGAGGGATTTGGGGGATGGCACCTTCTCCTTAAACAGAGCCCTGGGACATATGCAAGGCCTATTCTCTGATTTGGTCCCAAAAGGACACAGAGGTCTGTGTGGGCAGCCTGCGGGTGGACAGTGGCTGCCCTGCAGGTGTGGTGTGAACTGAGGTGGGTCCATGAAGCATGGATGTACCTGGCTGCCCTGTCCTGAGGGCCGGGCATAGTGTTCTGAGGAAAAGCTGCAGAAATGTTGCTCACCTTGAGAAGTAAGCTCTCAGGGCAGGGTCCGTTCTCTCCCACATGCCACAGAACATGAATCGGTTATGAGGTGAGCCATTCAGTATGGAGTAAAATGGGAGACTTCTGAACTACTTACCCCCACATGAAAACATAAAATGGGTACAAAAGAAAAGGCTAAACCATAACAACAACAACAACAAAAGATGGCCCCCAAAGGTTTACTTACATTGAGTGAGGATCCCGGTTAAGGCATTTTTAAAATTCTCCTTGGCTTCCTCCATTTCCTGCTCATGGGTGGCTTTTTCATTCATGAGCCTGCGCACGTGGCTGTTGGCCGACTGAACCATGGAGTAGAACTGGTTTGCAGAGCGCCGATTCACCTCCCCACGTTCTATCCAGGACAACAGAACCGTAATAGCCTCAGAGAACTTGCTATCATCTAGAATGGAAGGTGAAGGCAAGAAAAAGCCACGTTATCCAGGTTCTTCTCAAAATGTGTGAGGTGTTGCCAAGGAGCACTTTTTCAGAACTTGGCAAACTAGCTTTCCTCAGAAGACTGCTTTGTCGCAGCTTGCCTTTTCCTCTGGTTCCATGGAACCCCCTAGAACTTCTCATTCAGCTGCCTCTCCACAGGCACAGCTCTGCTGGCCGTTTTTAGCTATAATTTGTTACCCTACTTTCACATCAAACCTAGATGATGCTTCCTGAAGATTGGCTCAAAAAAACTTATGAACCTATTTGGCCCTCACCCTGTTTCTTTATCAAAAATGCTATACAATGATGTATTATTTTTATTATTTATACAGATAGCCAAGTTAGTGGATGACAGGAAAATTATAACTTGTAATGCAAGATACTGTTCCCAAAGCAGGCAAGTGAAATAAGTCATTGCTTGGTCTACTGAAATTCAAAAGTAATTTTATTTTCCGTTTAATATAATAGATTTCACCACAATGAGATAATGGAGTATTTCCTAGTTTTCTACACAAGAGGTTCTGTTCCCTGAGGTGGTCAGCCTTTGCTTTAGGTGGCTATTAGAAAGCCCTTTAAACTTGGTTTGGGGCCTCAGGGGGCAGCAGGAATGAGGAATGAAGTTACATCTGTAAATAAATGATAAAGTTTATTTTAAAGAAAACAAACAGGCTTGCTCGTTTGGGAATGTTTGTACAGCTTGGAGGTGGAAAAAGCAGGTGTGAAGGTGATTAAGTTAATTACACATGGAAGTTGTATGCCAGCCATTACGACATTAATCGATGTGGCTGCTGCTGAAGGCTCCTTGCTGTAGGCAAAATGGAGAAAAACGTTCATTTGTATATTTCTGCTTCTAGGCAATGCGGTATAGAAAAACACCTTTGTTTATCAAGTAAGGTAGACAGACTCTTAATTCTCAAAAGAAGAAGCAAAACTAGACCATAATAACCAGCTATTTCCCCACTTTCTTGTCTATCCAGGCCCTGACTGCTCCATGGAGGACTCTGAGAGACACCCCCTGTATTGTTCAGGGTCATAAACATGTACACACTCGAGGGGACAGATGGTGACTCAGAAAGAAATCCTACTTCTATTTAACACGACTTAAAAAAAAAAATCAACCATTGCCTGGTAATTAGTGTTTTGTGCCTCCTACAAGCTGTTGTCTAAGTTCTCTACAGCCTCTGTTTCTGAGATCTCCTCCCTAGCTGGGTACCATTTCCTTAGTAACAGCTGTTACTGGTCCAGGGCCATGCTAAGTGAGTCAGGGTAGGGCTCCCCACTGCTCAGGAGCCTTTGGATGAGGGCAGTCTACCTTCTCCAGACTCAAAGCTGCTCTTGCTGATGTAAGACAGACCATAATAAATTGTTTTCTCCTGGGCTTAGGGACCAGAGGTTCCCAGCAACCCTCTGATCAAACCTGAGCTCACCCTTGAACCAGAGGAGGTAACTGGAAGAGGTATGCTCACACACAGACTCCAGTTTCCTTGCAAATTTTGGCTTCTTGAGCACGGAGCACAATCTTAATACCCAAGCTGACTCATGCAATTGTGTTAACGCTTGGATTTCAGGCTGAGCTCAACCCTCTGTGAACTCCAGCTGCAGTGGTTTCTTATCTCATTTTGTGGACCGAAGTGGCTTGTGCGAGATAAAATCCATCATACAACTTAACATTACACTCAGCCCGTGGAGAGGCCCATAATTTAGCATTATGTCTGTGAGAGGCCCACTGTGACTGTTAGAGTCAGAATAAATTCTGCCTCCCTACACACTCTCTCCCTCTCTCCCTGCCAATATATGTTAGGAGAATGGACCTCGGGACAGACAGCGGGAGTAAACCCGATGCTTAGAAGAAATTTTTTTCCCCTAAAAAAAAAAAAAGTCACAACAGAGAAGAACACTGACTTCATGTGCTTTTTTAAAAAAGCGAAAACAAAAACAAAAACCTCCTGCCATGACTTGAGCCTCCAAAACAGCACCAAGGAAAAGGAAAATTCTCAACTCGGTTTTTGCTTTGTTTTGTTTTGTATTTTTTAAGCTCATAAAGAAAAAAACAAAACAAAAGGGTAATAGCAAGCTTGCTCATCTTGCTTAGTTTTCTCCCCCTGGTACAGGGGTGCCCTTTCCTTCTCTCAGTCCTGGTTGCTAGTTCCTAAGTACAGTAAACTTCTACCAGAAAGAGCACACTTAAATGGTTTAAAAAAAAAAAGTGTGTTAGCTCAGCCTAAAAAGCAAGTCTTCATGCTTCTCACTCCTATGACTGGGACACAGGTTGATCTTACTTGAGAAGAAGTGGTTAATAGCCAGCTGTCAGACAGACAATAACATCATAAGGACCAAGCAACACAAAGCCCAGTACTGAAAACGTAGGTAGCCAGAGAGGTGGTCAAACCTGTTGCCAAGTACTCCTAATAATTTAAGAGAAGCATATAGTTTTGCCAACTCCCAAGTTCATCTTAGTTTTTGAAACCTTTGAGACTGGCAGGCTGATAATGATTGATGTGCTAACATTCACATTAAATTTAAAACATGTTAGTTGAGGCATGCCTAGAAATGCCAGTCAACATTTGTTGCCATATTAGAAGTGACTTTAATTTATACTTATTAACACCAACTCGGTAGCTCCTGCTGGATGGCTACTGGAGCATATTGAGCACGGTCATTTTCAATTCACAACTGTAAATTCAATTTCGTATTCAGTGGAAAGATCACGGAGAAAGCAGAAAACAATATAAACTAATTTAAACAGGATTTAGATTGCAGTGTTATTAAAGCTATTCATGTGGAAGAAAATTAACGCTGCTCATAAAATCACATCAAAGACGCACTTACAAAACTTCCAAATGCTCTCTTCGTCCATGCTTAGGCGTGACTCTGAGCAGAGTGAAGTTTAGAAAGTAGAATGCGCAGATGTGCCTTTCCACAGCAGAAACTGAGGGACCGGCTATGCTGTGAAGGGGTGAGGGCCATTTGCCCATTTTAGATTGCTCAGGATTTTCCAGGGTCCTTACCATACTGCACTCTTATGCCTTGGTTCCTGGAAATGTGCTTTCAGGTCTCCCTCCCCTGTTGGCATTTTCCCTCCAGAATGTGTTTCTTTGCCAAGCCTATCCTGATAATCGCCGTGGGCATGGCCTCTGTGCTTTTGTCCTAGAGACCTTCACATCCTCCATTCCACTGGCCAGCTGTGATTCCTCCTTCAAGATTCAGCTTATGTCACCTCTCTAAAGCTTTCCCTGCCTCCAGGGTGTGAACTCGGCTTCTTTGCTGCATTTACACCCTGTATGGTGAGGGCCGCCTTGCCTTCCCTTTACCTCCCGCTGAGGCGCTGTTTTGATCATGAAGCTTCCCAAACACCAGAACCCTCTGGTCACTTTCTCGTTTGCAGTCCATGTTGTAGCGATTTTGCAAAGATATGTACGTGATTAATACCAGCAAGTCACAATTTCGAGGATTAAAAGGTGGATGATTGATAATAAAGATGTTTAATTTTGTGTTGAAGAGGATTTTCACATATGTCACTAGCCACTGAAAGGAAATGTTCTCCTGACAGAGGAACAGGCCTCTGAGGTCATGAGCATTGGGGATGGAAACTAGGAGTGATGTCATTCAGTCTAGGAGAAGCAGAAAGTACCCGTTAGCAGAAAGAGTCTAACCGGATTCTCAGTTGATTAAAAAATGTTTCTGAAAGCATTCTTAATTTGGGGGGAGGGTAAGAAATTTTTAGCTCTGGAGGGCTAAGTAATTATGATGCTTATCTTTTGTCCCTCATGTGCCCAGCTGAATCCATGCCATCTTGCTTTACTTCTGGTTAGTTTTGACCTTGTGTGTGCCCTCTTCTTCATGTCTGTGGAACACCTGCTATATCACAGACACTGAAATTGCCAACAGGATAATCTGCTCTTCAAAGTCTACAAGTCAAAGTATCCCCGAGAGCTTGTTAAAAACTCAGGCTCAGCTTTCCTCAGAACCCCCAACTAACTGCACTTCATCCTGTATACACGCTTGGACGTCTCAGACAGACGCACTGCAAGAAACGATTCGGGGAAAGTTGGGTAAAATGGTTAGCTCCTAATCTAAGTTAAAAGATAACACAAGCCTGAAACGGAAAGTAGTGACTGAAATTTAAGTGAATTTTGAAAGGATTTGATGTGATTTTTATGAGCTTGCAAGTGTCTGGTCTCTAAATTCCCACTTTCAATAAAAGAATAACTGTCACTGCGAAACAGGAAAGAAAAAAAATTATCCAAGAGCTGGAAATGGGCACAGGGATCACTTTGGGTCCTCTGTGGGATACTGGGCATGGACCAGACACACCCACACCCCACACCCTGCTTTCTCCTTCAATGGGGTATACACTTTCATCTGTCTTTGACTAGGCTATTTTATAGCTCTGTTCCAAATTCATTGTGGAAATGAATGATGCAAATCATTCTCTGTAATAATGCAAGGGGTTTTTGTTCAGTAGAAATTTAAATCTTTGTGAAGCAAATTACATGAGTTATTTCCAGCTACCACCATACCCAGAAATCAGTATGTGATTATTTCTCAGAGGGAAAAACAAAGTGTTGTAGAATATCTTCTTGATTCTTTTTCTTTCTGTTCAGTCATGGCACCTCTTCTGTTATTCTCTTATTGACCCAGCCATAAATAAAGACACAACAAGCTCACCTAAGTTGCTTATCTCTATGCTCAGACCTTGGCTTTGATCTGCCTGTTGTTCTGAAATCCAGGGCTTCCCTTAGCATACAAAGGCAAGAAAAACTACCCATCAGTCTGATACCTCCCCGCCCCCCTTATCCACATATCAGTGTGATTAAAATTTACCAAGTGCTACCCCTTTCCACAAAGCTTTGGCTGTGATGATGGCGTCTGGTCATGCCTCCAAAAAGGTGCACTTCTGGGGTCATTAAAGAATCTGTGGCAGAGAAATCATGACCATCTTCAAAATACAAATTGGGTATGTTCCAGTGATTTTATCTAATTCGTTAATTAATGAAGAAGCGGTAAGATGTTAAAACTGGTTCAAAGGACAATTTGGCCCAGAGAAGTATGTGTGTGTGTGTTTGTTTGTTTGTTTGTGGTTGTTGTTTTTTTGTTTGTTTGTTTTTTTGACTGCTTATCTGTCTGTGCACCAGCTAACCAGAGCAGCACATAAAGGCTACACAACAAGTGATTGCTACTCCCTTCTGCTCCAATACACAATCTCAATTACTCAGTATTTATAAAATGAGCAAATTGAGAGGGCAATGCAAAAGTGTACTGATTATTTCCGCTGCAGGGCCAAGCAAAATGTTTCTAAATGAAATGGTCTCTCTTGCCTCTATGAAGGTCAATAACAACCCCCCCCCCAAAAAAAAAGTGCTTCTCAAGGAGGCTCCCTATGCTTCCTGTTCTCCTTGCCTGAAGGAGGAGGCCTAGCTGTTAGCTAATGGAATATCCACTTGGCTCATAGCATTATCGATTTTTACTTTCATAAAAACCATAAATATTGACACCCACTTCCAGAATGCCGGCACGGCTCCTACTCCTGCTGACCTATTGTCAGCCATACTCTATGCAAATATGAACCTAGTCTTTTGAAAATTACCAGCGCAATCACAGGGGGACTCAGTTCTCGGTGGCACGCGAGGGGATCCCAAGGGCATTGGTTAGAGAACTTCATCAGAAGTTCACTTGGTACAAAGAGAGACTCTTCATAATGAAAGATGGTGTGCGTCTTTCCAAATGGGAGGAAGTCCTGGAAAACTTCTAAAATGTTCTTGCCCAAAGAAATCTCTAGTGAATGAAGATATAGTGCTTCCTCATGGCCGAATCAATCTCTTACTTGTGCAGCCCAGACCCTGGGCCCCTGCAGGGCTGCTTGGTCTGTGTTAGAAACACTGGAATTCATTATCTCATCTGCCTGGTGCCACTGTTTCCAATAAAGTGTAATTATGGTGCTATTGAGCTCCTCCTCGCTTTCCCAAAGCCATGCCATAAACTTCAGCTCCCTGCACAGTTACTTCCCAGTCAGTCTTCATTAAGTTGAATTGTCTCACAACAATGTCTATTTAATCAGCAGGGTGCCCACTGATTTTCTGTTTTAGAATTTGTATTAATGAAACTGATGCCTGGTGACTCTCGGCCTCAGACACTCCAATGGTTAGAACCCAGTGTTTCCTCTGGCTTTGGAAAGCCAAGCAGCCAGTGAATGGGGAGATGCGGTTCCCAAAATTGCCCACCACCCCCATCTCTCATGCTTGTGACTTCCGTGTTTTGTCTATCTCTGAAGGGAAAGCATTCTACACTTGCCACTCACCACACTGCACACCACTGTTAATAGGATTTACATGTATCACTGCCTACTACTGTAAGCAGCAAGTGCAGGATGGGTTGTCATTTCCTCTGTTAGCCTAGATTCTATGAGGCAGGAGCTGGCATGGTGTTTTTTCTCTTCCTCTGTACCTAGCACCAGTACCCAATGCCAGTTTGTAAAACACTTAGCAAAGACTTCTTCCTGGACTGGCAGCAGGCTGAACATAATCACTTCTCCAATTTGCAGCCATGCCTAGTAGTGCTAATGGCCAGAAATGCAATATGCCCACAGATTCAAATACCTGGAGAAGAGAGAAAAAAATTAATTTGCCCAACATCTACTGTATGCAACTATGTGGAAAGCCTTTCTGGTCATAATAAAGACTTGATTGATGCAGATTTTGCTGAATGTAGACCACCTTCAAAACAAAGTTATGAGACTAAACACGTATGGTGTAAAATAGGAGACAAAATATCTAATAAATCCAAGGCAGCAAGGTTTCTCAGAGGACAAAAAAAAAAAATCAAATCCAATTAGGTCTTTTCAGATTGCATTTTCACTTCCTTTCTGACACAGGTTTCTGTACCTTCCTTCTCGACTGCATTTTATATCCCCGCATCAATGAAATCATCTTCAGGGAAACAGTTTCCTTGGCGCCTCCTGCCTGGCTTTACAGTGTTATAAGGAGCAGAGAGTGGATTTCCTCTCGGAGGTAGCCAATTTCCTAAGCAATTAAATGCTGTTTATATTCCAAACTCTGTGCTTGGGTTGAAATTGTCAAGCTTGATATTACCTGACTCTTGCCTAAGATGTATCTGCGGCTAGTTCATTCTGCTGTAAGAGCCATCTATTAAAATTTCCAATCTGTTCTCTCCTCAAGGGATCACACGGTACTTGGCAAAGGTACAGCTTCCGAATTCTGCAAATTATACTCATCTATATAAATATACATTTTGAAATGGCAAGGCTCACAAATTACTCTAGCAAATTGACATCCCAATCTGCTAGGCTCCAAAAGTAGAGGCAAATGCCATGTACCTTATACATGTAATTGGCACTTTTGATGTTGGCTTCATAAAAATAACATGATGTGCATGCCAGACCTTCATGAAAATTTTCCAGGTAGTACAGAGCCAACCATTGCTGACCCATCCTACAAGTCTCACGTTCTACTGACTGAGCTAACTAGGCCTGAAAACAGTTAGGCCATGGAGATTACAGAATTCACTTGATGTTTACAAAAATGTATTTATCCCAATGAGCATTCCTGGTTATTCAGTTTTTAAGCTGAATTTGCATTGTGTATGCTTCTTATTGAAGGGGCAGTCCCTGAGGTCTGTAAATTTATGCCTATTCTCTGGGCCTTCTTGGAGCATCTGGGCAGGTACCAAGAAAGCCAGCAGGCAGCACTTAGTGGCTGGAAAGAGACAGTTCAATGGCAACTGTAGCTAATTAGGAGTCCTCAGATCCACCAGGGATGATGGCTAGGAGCACATACCCTGCTTAGAATGCCATATCCAATCTTCCTAAAATTGGGGATTTTCTTTAGTAAGACCATGTCAATCCATCTAAGACACTGCCAATAATATGGTCCTGGGAAGCAATCACACCTCTCCGCTCATCAGAAATCTGTGAGGTCCTCTCTCCACTGTTTCCAGGACACAACCAAAGCCAGCAACGGCCTTGGGGCTTTGCCAGCTTCACCTTGCTTTAGGAATACAGTGCCCGTGCCAAACTCTCTTTGTTTCCCGTGCATCCTAGCTCTTAGTGCTCCAGACTCCAGCTAGGTTACCTTTGTGAACCTTTCTAACTTGGGAGAAAGACATCTTGTTTATCCCACCAACTTCAAATTCTGCCTGCTCTGTGAAGACATTGACTTTCATTCACATTGTATTAAGGTGTCTCTGTATATTCGATTGTTAATTGCTGAACCGGCAGTGAGTTAAATCCTAAGAGATTCTGGTATTGTCAGTGCTATTGAGAAATCTCCTGTCTCAATGTTGTCTAAAAATTACTCCCCAATTAATGCTGATTGGTTAATAAAGAGGCTGAAGAGCCCATGACTGGGCAGAGGAGGCGGGGGGGGGGACTTCTGTTCCTATACTAGGGGTCCCAGGTAGGGGGAGCAGGGAAGAAGAAGAGGGAGAGAACAGAGAAGGAGGTAGCCAGGAGAAGATGGAGAACGTTGCCCTGGGAGAGTTGTCATGAGGACAAGACTGGCACAGCAGGGGCCAGGGCGAGACAGGAGGCCAGGTAACAGGGTATGTGGCTGGGAAGCAGGCCAGGCTAGCATGGTCGGGTTAGAACAGATGAGAACCTGCCCCGCTACAGTGCTTTAAGCTTATTATAAATG
The DNA here is from genome assembly GCA_028658305.1 of Pachyuromys duprasi. Taxonomy (NCBI): domain Eukaryota; kingdom Metazoa; phylum Chordata; class Mammalia; order Rodentia; family Muridae; genus Pachyuromys; species Pachyuromys duprasi. The sequence continues at coordinate 25,636,339 of CM053745.1, read as the reverse complement.
TAACAGGTCTCAGTTTCATTCTTTGGGAGCTAGAGCAGGTGCAGAAATAACCTTTGAATTTACAGACACCTTCACCGACTCTGTTCACACTTGCTGGCATTCCCGAAGCGTGTTGCAAATGCCTTGGTTGACACTGAGGCCGTCATTTACTTGTACATACTCGCCTGTGGCTACTGTGACCCCTTACAACCCTGACAGTATCCAGCAGCCCTGGAAGTTCTGATCACCACTGGCCTATAAAATGCCTAGAGGTCATCAGTTCACTCACTCTGGTGAGTGATCACAGAGATGCATACTGAGGTTCAGCAAGTTTGGTCCTTAGTTCTTTGGATCCTTATTTTCCTCACCCTCAAACCCAGGGGAGGTCCCCGTGGAAATTAAAGAATCACCTCTCTTCTGCTGTCACTCATCCGTAGGTGTGAGAGGGGTTCCTTCAACTACACCTCTGAAGACGGGAAACCTGTCTACGTTTCTCTTTTCTTTGCCACACTCTCTGGCTAGCATTGTGCTTAAGATGTCTTGGAGGGGCTTTCAGTGTCTGGTGGACCTGCACAGTCCACAGAGCTCAGAGAGAGCTAGAAAAAGCAGACTCAGGTGAGGCCACTGCCCTGGCTCACTAAGAAAATGGGAGGTGGGGGGAGGGGGGCTGGACCACAGGCTGCTGCTGGGATTGGGGCTGCCCCACCGATCTTCAGAGTTCAGAGAGCAGCAGCTCTGTCCCTAGCAGGATGATGGAGTCCAGGGGGCTGTGGATTCCAGTCCCCTCCCACTCACATGCGGAAAGGAGTATAAAGGAGATCTCCTTTCTCCTTAACCGATTAGTGGCTAAGGGGGAGGCAGCGACTGCTCTAGTGGGAATCCTTCCTTACCTTTCAGCTTCTCAGCTAGTAGGGCAGCTTCATGCTCCGAGTAGTGCATGATGGCGGGTGGTGAGGGCGGCCGCAACCTGTCTTCCTCCAGTTTGCGCCTGTGCCGCTCCTCCCTGGCGCGCATCCTTTGCTTGCATTCCCACTCGTAAAAGTCATCCCTGGCCTGGGCGAAGTCGACGTGAAGGCGGCCGGAATCCTTTTTATCCGTGCTAGACCCTAATCGCATTCGGTAACCTAAAAGCAGTGGAAAGCCAGGTCACCTCAGGTCAGGGAACCCACTTCCCGGTCCAGGCCTCTCGCTAGCTAGGCAACCATGGCCTTGTTTCGATGGGAAGTAGGTATCCTTCCAACCAGTTAATCATGAAGCACACATGTGGAGATAAAGATTACCCACCCCAAGCCAGGTGTGGAGAGGCATGCCTGTAAACCCAGCACTCAGGGAGGCAGAGGCAGGCGGATCTCTGTGAGTTCCAGGACAGCCAAGGCTACACAGAGAAACTGCCTCGAAAAACCAAACCAAACAAACAAAAATCAAAAAGATTACCCACCACCCACCCCGGAGGTTTCTCAGAGAGAGCCTCGCCATGCTTGGGTACTTCATCCCAACAGAGAACCCAAGCACTAATCCTGACCACCCCTTCCTCCTTTTGGCTTCCAGGAAGTTCAGAAACATTTCTGGCATATAGTATGCTTTTCTCTCAACCTTGTAATGGTCTTGCTTTTTTTTTTTTTAATGTACTATAACTATTGCGTAAGCACTCAAATGCCTTTTCAAAGAGGCAGGGTATGACTAAATAAAGAGCATCTATGATATTTGAAGGGTAGTGCAAAGTAAATTTCAGAACTTTGCTCACAGCCTATTGCTTCATTCCCCTAGCAAACACTGTCGCTCAGTTTTCTCTCAGCTGCTACAAAAGCCACAATTACCCAGGCAATTTTGCAATGCTGTTTTATTTCCACTTATCCTCTGGGGCATGCAGGAGAATATTTCACTTTCAATCAGGGGGCCCCACAGCACCTCATCCAGCCTACACTAGCGTACAAGCTGTCCATGCAATCTTTGAAGGCCACAGGAGGCTTGTGCAAAAGCCCAAAGCTAGGCCAGAAAAGTAAAGAAAAAAAAAAAGTGCAGAGGTTGGGGAGATTCAGAATCTTTGGGAGGAAGGATTTACTGTGAGCTACCCAACTTAGAGAGATTGGTGGGGGGTTTGTGAGAGGTCAGCATGGGACTGAATGCTGCCAGACAGCCTAACTTCAAGTGAAGAATTCACTGCCAGGTTGCTCTTCAGATTTTCACAACATAAATGTTGGTCTTAGTGGGAGCATATCTGCCTGGGGCTGCTGGAAGAAGGGAGCAAAAATGAGCACCTCTGCCTTGCAAGGCCTTTGCAAATAAGATGCAAATGGGAGGGCCGGTGAGATGGCTCAGCAGGTCTTCCTAAAGGTCCTGAGTTCAATTCCCAGCAACCACATGGTGGCTCACAATCATCTATAGCGAGATCTGGTGCCGCCTACTGGCCTGGAGGCACACATGCAGGCAGAACACTGTATAAACAATAAATGGGGGGGGGGGGGAGATGAGGCAGGGAAAAACCTAGGCTGTGTTGTGCTGTGTGCACTGTGTCATGGTACATTTCAATGGGTACTAACAGCTTTTGGGGTTAAAGCTCAGCTACAACTCCCCATAGAAGCTGGATTCCCCTCTCCCCCCAGCAGGGCACTTCACACTTTTGAAGAAGTTACAAATCTGCTGCCGATCTCGTCAGATTGAATTCTCTTCTAGGCTTCAAGAGCAGTCATCTAGAACACCTGGAAGCATACTGTCCCTAACCCATGCAAATGGCCACCCATATGTCAGTGTCAGCAGAATTAATGCCGAAGCGAAATGTGTCTTGGTGGTGGACTAAGGGAACCTAAATCTGCAGGTTGTGTACTGGCCATCAGTCTGAAGTGGTCAAACACCTTTCTCTGCTCATATCCAGAGAATCACTTTCTAAAATGTTTCTGGTCCTCTTTCATCAGAATATCTTCATTACTGCCTTTAAAAGAGACTCTGATGAGCCTACGGCTAAACTTAGCCTGGCCCTCAGATGTGAAAGTGGTCCTAAAATTAGACTTTCCAGCTGGGCTTGTGTTTGTGGGCAATTACTCAAAGGAAGAGGCAACCTTCTCTTCTTCCTGTCCCCTTCCCCCTCCCCCAGTAGCTGAGATGTCAGACAGTCTCAGCTGCAGAGGCCACCCTAACAAAGCTGGAGACTTCTCTGCCCCCAGGCAAGGAAGGTTCTATGAAGGGCTCATGCTTTCTCTTCTACAGAAGAGCCACCAAGGACCATCAGAGTTTAAGTCTATACCTCCGTCTGTATGACTACATTTTGTCACTGTTCATCTTTGTTAGTATCGTCTGAGTCTTCTGTTTGGTCTAAAAGTTGAATTGTGTTAGTGTTGAAAAGGACCCTTCACCTAACCCCTTCTTCAATCACATGGGATGAAGTTTTGGAAAAGTGGGAATAGTTTGATTGAGTGTAGTCATAATGAGGTCTAAGACATCCAGGCAGGTACTGATGTGAGAGAAGCATCCCTCCTTCTTTATCCTGAGCAGGGTGGTTTTGCTACAACCCCCCCTTCCCAGTGTTTCCCACATGATTAACCTCGCCTAAAAGTCCTAGCTAATGACTGATTATTTCACAGAGGAGAAAGAATACGTGAGGTAATCTGGGTCAGGGAGCTAGAAAGCCACACCCTGCTCCCCCCAGGATCCCCACAGGTCTAACAGTTGGGTGTGCACTGGGAAATATCATTGTTCTAGGTCTACCTTTCGTTTCCACCGTGGAATGTTCAGACTTTATTTTTCACTTCGAGGGCTTAGCTGCAGTAAGGGTTTTCACAGTCTCTGGATCCCCATCTAGGGCAAGAAGGTCTCTGAGGTGTTCAGGTAACCTCAGCACTTCTGGGGTTTATACAGAATGCCATGGTAGTGGAGGCTGCAGACACTGGGGGAAACCTAGGGGTGGTGTCCACGTGTTTTATTTGATTCTTTTCTGTCCCAGGTTGCCTTTGCTCAGAATGGGGGAGGCGGCGTGCAGAGCGGCAGACTGCAGTGAGCGGAATCTAAACATAAATACCTCTGAAGTCACATACCATTACCAGTCTCATCATCCTGTGATTTGACTGAGGTCTTGTGCACTGACTCTACATTCTTGTCCAAAGAAATACCCCCGGAGTGGAAGTACTAGGCTTCCTTTTTCTTTTTAAGATTTAATTATTTATTTTACGTATATGAGTGCTCTATCCGTGGGTCACTTGCACGCCAGAAAATGGCATCAGATCCCAATATAGATGGTTGTGAACCACCATGTGGTCACTGGGAATTGAACTCAGAACCTTTGGGAGAGCAGGCCTTTTAACCACTGAGCCCTAGGCTTCCTTTTAACAGTCATGAGATTCTCCTAAAACCTGGTCCTAAGTAACAGTAAGGGTGGTAGAGCGGACAGCTGAACTACCAAGTGTGTGGTGACAGTGGACCTATCACGGGCCCAGGGAGAAATTCCCGGCAAGGAGGGGATTTTGCTTCACTCTCCCTGGGGTGAAAACTGTAAACGTACTTCTAAGAAACTGAAATTATTCTGAGAGAGTACTTTACTCCCCCAGAGGATTACATCCAATAATAATAATGGTCCTCAGTACTCAAAATATTGCTTTTCATCTAATACGCACTTGAGAACATTAATTAGAAACTCTGTGGAATTCCTCAAGACTGGATGGTAGGAAATCCTGCCTGTGGAGAGGCTCGGCCTTAACAAAGAAGCCAAGCGGCAGCCAAACGGCAAATGCCGCCCTCTCCAGCACCAAACATACTGGACGCATTGTGCATTGAGGCAAAAGGGAATGAGCTCATATTAACATCACAGAACAGGACAGAAGGCCTGGCAAACCCCTCTCTATAAAGCGAAGTACCCGAGAGGTAAATGGCTTTGTCAACCATGAATTCCTCTGCAAAGCGAATGTGACAAAAATTCTTCTTGCTCTTCCGGATGGCTGTAATATCTCCGCACTGCTCAAAGACTTCTTGAATAATTTCCTCCGTAGCGTTTTCTGGTAATCCTCCGACAAACACAGTCTTACACCCTGGAGGTCGCTCTCTTGTGGAAGGAGGTGGAAGATCTAATATCACAATGAAACACAGTTTGTCTTTTATTGATTGGCTCTTTATCAGGTTCACGGGGCAAAAGTTAAGCTTGCAGAGTTTTCTCCAGACTGAGGCACACTCAGTTCTTACACCACCTTATGTCACCCCATCCACATCCCACCCTCACCTCCTGGCTGTCATGTTGCCTGATCTTTCCCCCTCCCCCACCCCAACCTTTATTGCTCATGTTCATTTCTACACAGAGTGGCTACGCTTGTCCAAGAAAAAGATAACATGTGTTAGCATAATTTCATGTCTCTTTCATAACAGACACCCAGAAAAAAAAAAAGAAAAAAGGAGGAGAGGAGAGGAGGAGAGAGCTTCACAAAGTACAAAGCACGATGAAATGACAGCATGATGAAAAACCCCAGCTTGTTCCCCCTTTGTCTTCTTTCCGGATAAAGGGGTGGCGTCGCAGAAAGAGGGAAATACGGCCCAATGAGAGCATGCAACAATACTTACCTGGCTGCAAAATGCTGAGTCTGAGAAAAACCTTGGTTATTATTCACATTTAAATGAGCATACTATTAAATTTTGAGGAGGCCGTATGAAAAGATAAAGTGTGTGCTGTCACAACATTTTGCCTAGTTTATATGTAGATTACTAAAGCAATCTCCTGAAAAGTCCACCTCGAATAGGCAACACTGATTAATATGAATTTAAAAAAAATCTAGCCATTTAAGCCTATAAACTTAGTATCAGAGGCTAAATTAATCAAATATATAGGTCCTTCAAGTGACTGTGATTTGGTCCTAAAACTTCTGAGATACATATTTCTCCCAGCCCTCATTTTTTTTCTCCCAAATTGCCAACTGACAGATTAATTCAAATTTCTATCTAGCAAAACACACTTCAGACTTTTTCTCCCATTTATGAAGCAAGGCTGATAGATTTCACAGGATGCCTTCCAGAAAAATCCCGGTTCATTCCCCACAGAAAAGATTCTTAATCTTACACGTAGACTCTCAGAGTCTACTGGCTTCCCAGCATTAATTCAGTCGAGAGGCAGATGCATGGACACATCCTTGTGTACCTGTCCTAATGGAGAGATGAAGGCCTTGGATACAATGGCTCACCTCTGAAAGTGAACACAGTTCCATTTCAAAAGAAAAAGTGTAATTTTATATGATGAGCAAATATTCCTCACTTCTACTTACTTGGATTTTGGGGGAAAAGAGTACAGCTTTTACAGTGGATTATTTCTTTGACGACAGCCACTTCGGTTGGGGGAGGGGGCGGTACCAGACCCAGGCCTGGTATCATCGGATTAAGGGGGGTGATTCCAGTCATCATGTTGAGGCCTGGGTCGAAGCCTGGCACACAGATCGAGTCTGCAAAGCACACAAGACAACATTTTGGTTAAGGATTTTAAGCCTGTTGCAGTTTCTGTTTGTGTTCTTGTCTTGCACAGATTAGTTGACTTTACATTTTCTCCTTTTCCGGAGTTTCTCTTGGCATATGATGTAGCATTATAGAAAGCTATTCTAGAGAGGGAAAGGGAGAGAAAGAGGAAAATGAAGAACCTACAACTATACAAAAAGGAAATTATATTCCTTAAAATATTAGCGCAGCAGAACAGAATACAGCATATTAAAGTGTAAAGCCATGTGCCATGAAGCTCTGCTATTACTGGGAATGCAATTTTCTGTTTCTTAATGGTAGGAAATTGTTTACACTGCCTTATGATTTAAAATGTGGAAAGAACATTTAATGCTGAAGTGTCCTCTGAATCTAATTGTCAGCCTAGTTTTATCAAAAGTGCCTTCTTGCCCAAGTGACCTACATTTGGGAAAGTTCAATTTATATGTACATGCTTTATAACAATCACTCAGGTCCCACCTAGCCCATTTCTCCTAAGGGAAGGGCCTGACACGAAAGAGTGATTATAATTGCTATGACTGGGTTAGAGGCATGCAGGTGTAAAATTAGCTATATATATTTCTGAGTTCTATTATATAATCATACTTTCTTCCTTTTATTCTATCAATAAACATTTGGCCCACCCTTCTGAAATTTTTATGGCTTGTATAAAAAAAACAACTACAAAACTAAACAGAGCCAAAGAGAATAGATTTTCCATATAAAACACTGAATTGATTTCTGAGTGTGACAATGAAGCAAATGATGTCAAAGGTGATATACAAGGATTTAAAAAAAAGAGTAAGTCTTAGCAAGAACAGAGAAAAGTGAGTCCTTGTATTTATAAATGTAGCCATTATAAAAGAAATCAGTAAACAAACAAGCAAGCAAGCAAGCAAACAAACTCCAGAACTTTCATGGGCCCAGTGATCCCATTGGTAGGTCTATAGCAAAGGGAATGAATCAAGAGACATTTGCACTCTTGTGTGCTCTGCAGCATGGACCACAATAGCCAGGATGGGGAGTCAACCCAGTGCATGAGCAGACAGATGTAGTGCAGACAGAAATGATGTGGAGCACTAGACAGAAATGATAATAATAATAATAAAAGACACATTTGTCATCTGTGACATTATAGATGTCTGTTCAGTTCAACATGCCAGGCTTACCAATACAACGAAGTGCCTTGTTGGAAAAAAAAAATTAAGAGGATTAAAGAGCAGAATGAAGACTGCCATTCTGCTGGGTGGGGCTGAGTAGGTGGCTGGTCAAAAGACACACAGTTACGCTTGGATGGGAGGCAGGTCCTGGAGATTGCTGTACATGTTAATGACTGTGGTTTCCAACGATAAACATTTTAGCAAATGGGGGTGGATATTGAAGGTTCTTACCATGAAAATGACAACTATGTGAGGTAATCCTTTGTAAGTTAAATGGGACCACTTCCCCATGTGTACACACTTTAAAACTTTAAAGCATAGTCTGTGTGTGACATATGGATAGGATTTATCTATCATTAAAAACAAATAGAATAAGCTCTTTCTAACCACAGGACTTATTTTCAATACTAGGGACAAAGGGGATCCCTTTCTTGGGAATTATTCTGTTTGTAGAAACTATCTTTGGTAAGATATAGTGCCCAGGTGAGGCCATGGCGACCCTGAATCACTCTACAAGGAAGAAATTAAACTACCTCTTCATCTCTTGTTTGTCTCTGTCGCTTCTTCAGTATTTGCCCTTTGACCTTTCTATCCCCCTCTCCTGTTAGGTTTTCTTATCCAGAGGTGCCTTGCCCTCTGTATGGCCTTGTTCTTTGTTTAGCTGTGCTTAGTGGTTAGACAAGCCCGACAGCAAAAGTAATGATGGAGTTTATAAGGAAACACGAAGCCATGGGAGGCTAGCGTTTTCCTTTCAGGGAAAGACTCAGGAATGTTCAAGCTTCCACAAGATATGTCTATTTCTCTCTGAGTGGAACAGCCTAAGCCGCAGTGTAAACCTTCTCTCTAACCCCAGTGTACTAGGCTGGCATGTGGGTTTTGAAGAACAGCCCTAATGCCAAATGCTAAATAAACACATTCTCACAAAGCTATCAAGCAGGGATTCTAGGCAGTTCCTTTATGTCCATGGTTCTCAGTTTCCTAAACTGACCTGGTTGCTTTGATTGGCATATCCCTTGGAGCAACAGCATTCCAGAACTCCAGAATTCTGTGACAACAGAGCTCAGAACAGTGATATACAGAAGTTTAGAATGGGCAAGGACAAGACCCAAACTGGTTATTAATAAAGTCCTCATAAGATTTCATTGTGCCATGACACCTCCTAGACAAAGAAATGGAGATGTGAAGCATTTAAATAAAATATCCTATATCATAAAGCAGACAAATGACAGAGTTGGAAAAGGGCCAGGTCTGGCTCCAGATTTTAAAATGTATAAATACAATGATTTCAATGTTTTCTCTTAAAATGACCCAACTTGAGTCATTGCTGTATTACTTTTCTATTACTATTATAAAACACCATCGTCAAAAGCAACTTGGGAAGGAAAGGGTTTATTTCATCTTACAGCGTATGGTGCATAATAGACAGAAGTCAGGGCAAGAACTCAAAGCAGGAATCTGGAGGCAGGAACTGATACAGAGGAGTGCTGCTTAATGGCTTGCTTCTCTTTCAACCGAGGCTGCACCTTCACTAACGGCCTCTCTCGGCTTCTCATGGTGCCAAGCCTCAGCTGTTCTCCATGACTCTCTTCATGCCTTCAAAACCAGTATCACTTGGAAAACTCCTTATATATTACCAAGTTCGGTTGCCAGCTCAAAGTACAGCTTTGGCCTTCAGTCATCTAACATGTACCTGTAAAATGTTTATTGCATATCCATATGTATATTATGTATATGTTAGATATGTATATACAATGTATGTATACACAGACGCACATTTCTTCTTCTGGTGCAAATGACGATCATAAAGAAGTTCCTGAGCAGGGAGGCTTTCAATGTCACAGTCACTGAAATCACTGCTCCCATAGGTGAGTGCATGAGAGCACTAGCTAATACCACTGGTGGAAAGGCTGGCCTGCTTGTGCTCTTTGTTTAATCTCACCCCTTACACAGGCTGCATCTGTTTCTCTCCTGGCCTGGCCCTCACTATTGTTTGCCAACACAGGATGATTTAAGGCTGGAGCCGCTCAGGACTGAAAACCCTGAAACTGGAGCCCCGTGCATTATGATCAACAGATGTTTCCCACGAATGAGATGCGGGCCTGGTGCTTGCCTTTGCCTTTAGTTTGAGTAGAACAGACGCCTGTCTGCTTTCTTTCTCGAGGCCAAATAGATAAATACTCAGAAGTGGAGACAAAAGACAGTATATTCCTGAGCAGAATGTTTGGTATGGAACAGGAGTTCCTTTGCCTTTTCTGAGACATCAATAGGAAGAGACTATGAGGTTTATTGAAATCTGCATGGTGAGTTCAGGATTTAGTGAAGGGGCTTAGAAAGGAATTAACACTTAAATTATGCTGGACCTCAAAGGATCTGAGATTCAGTATGTTAAGTGGGAACGGAGGGAAAGATTAGTTTTCTCTTTCTTCTTTTAAAAAAGAAAACATTATTCTAACAACATCTGCATGAATGGAAATTATTTCTCAAACAGCATAAAAGCATATTATGCACTAGCTCAGGAAAGCCAAAGTGAAGCTCTAAACATCTGATACAGTGCAGAGCAGACACAGGTAAGGGTGATGCAACGCCCAGCAAGCAGCTGCCCTGCCTCACAGGTGTGAAGTCTGCAGACAAGGAGATACAGTTTCCACCCTGGGGGAAGAGGAAGCCGGTTCACACTGCAGCATGGGAAGGTCCAATCAAGACTGTAACAGGACTGCCCTTTGGAAAACGGGCCATCTGAGGGTTATTCATACTGTGGCCCTATCTAGTTCTTCTGTGTCCGTGGCTCCAAAGAAAGGAAGAGCAGCAGGCAGAAGCTTAGCAGTGTTTCAAATGGGAAGATGAAAGGGTAAAACATTAAGTCTGGCTTGTGGGTTCATATCAGAGTCTGGGGTTTTACTTCTGAGACAAGCTTGTATATTTTTGGTAGTGGGGACTGAACCAAGGGCAAATGCCAGGCAAGCACTCTTACCGATAAGCTCTGCCTTCATCTTTCTTTTGCTTTTTTATTCTGAGACCCACTAAGTTGCCAAGGCTAGCCCTGGACTCATTATCTGGCCCTCAAACTTGCCAAGCTTCCTGCATAGCTGATGGCACAGACTTGATAAGATGGGCATTTTTTTTTCAGAGAGTAGTTTGAAGAGTTTGCATTTAGGATTTTAGTGGGATGATAGCTGAACTAATTAGCTTCATTCATTCACTCGTTCAATCATTATTTCATTCAACATTTTCTTGAGCACTTACTACTGCTGCGCTCTATGAAGGAGAAGTATACAAATTCTTCACGTGGGAAAAATCACAGGGTTTGATGGGCCCCGAGCCCAGAGAAAAGGTTGAATACATAAGCCAAATCTAAGATTTATCCAGGAAGGGAACTGCCAGCAGGAAGAGTCATAAGTATGAGGAATTCCAAGTAACTTCCCCACCTCTACCAGGAGGGACACAGGACAGGTGACCGCGATACGCCGAAAGCACAAGGCATCTTGCAGACCAGAAGGGACAGTGCTATGCAAGCTGGTGAATGTCCCCATGCTTCTTGCTGGAGTGTTCTTTGCATGCCAGATGTATATGTGCCAGCTGGATCCTGTTCTGTGTGAGCTGCCCTCACCCTCCTCGTCTCTTTGCAGGTAGTGGCTTGACCTTGCTCTGTCGTTTCCAGCGGACACCTTAGTAAAGAGTCCTATTTGAGGTAAGAATCTGACCTCAATGGGTGGGAAAAAAAAAGGCAGCTGCGTATAACTAGGTCAGGTGTGAGCAGGGAAGGCAGGCTGGGGCTGGGGCTGAAGGGGACAGAGACAAGCTGTCGGTGCCCAAACTGGGTCTGGCCCAGAAGGCAGAACACGGTGTTCCAAGAGGGTAAGAGGAAGGAGAGAGCAGTTAGGGTAAAACGGGAACACTACAGGTTTCCTCCCAAGCTTGGGAAGATCTGATGGGTGACTGAGTACACAGAAGGCCAGCAGTCCATTATACCAGTCCAGGCAGGGCAAGCATACCAGGGAAGGAATCCTGTCCACGAGTTACGGGGCACAGGTTCCTGTGGTCCAGGGCTCTGACCCAACCCGTAGGGAATGGGTTTAGCCACAAGAACTCGAGGCCAGAGGTTAAGAACCGTTAAGCATCTGGCAGGTTAACTCTGCCGAGCCCCAGGCTGGGTTCAGATGCCAGAACCAAAGCCGGGGATTTGGCAAAGGAGGTGACACTCTTGGGCATGCAGCACCGGTCAGGGGGTGAGGTTCTGGGCTCTTTCTCCTGCCTGAAGCCAGAGGTAGCTACAGGTCCTGGGAGAACCTAGCTTGCGCTAGGTCCCAGGACTTAAATAGGTGCAGAGCGATGGTATAGAGGGGCCCTGACATGCTTCTCTTTTCTAAAATGAGTTGCTGACTTAAAAATAAGACTCATTATCGGGCTACAGGGAGCCTCGTGATATCCAAGGCATTCAGTTTCCTGGGAGTTCAGAATGAAGAGACTTTCTCAGAGCGGTCTCCATTTTCACCTGATAAATGCTGCTTGTTTGTAATGCTGTGCAGTATGCTATAGTGGTCTGAAAGAGAATGGTCCCCATAGGGTCATATATTTTAATATTTCAGCGCCAGCTGGTGAAACTGCTTGGGAAGAATTAGGAGGTGTGGGCTTGTTGGAGGAGGTGAGTCACTGGGGTGGGGTTTGAGGGTTCAAAAGCCCGCATGATTCTCGGCTAGGGCTCTCTGCCTCGTGCTTGTGGATCAAGACGTGAGCTCCTCGTCATTGCTCCTCTATGCTCGCTGCTGTATTCCCCATCATGGCAGTCATGCACACTAACCCTCTAGATCTGTGATCCCCAGATTAACGGCTTTCCTTCATACATTGCCTTGATCATGGTATTCTTGTTGCAGCAACTGAAAAGTAAGTAGACGTATATAAACAAATCAATTTTCCCTTTACTCAGGCTTTTTTTTTTTTTAACTACTGTGTGACTAGAGAGGAAAAGTTAGTTTTTTCGAAAAGTGACCTTGAAGTCATGGGATCAGAGTGTAGTTGGGTGATATGATTTTATTCTGTTCCTTAACCAACCTGGGTTTAAGAATAATCCGAAACACAAACATCAGATTATATTTTTGTCAGAGCATGGGGATAGTCAAGAACACCTGAGGGGGAAAAAATCCATTAGAACATCAGAGCTCAGGTGTGCATTCGCACAGGCCTGGGGCCAAGTCCTGGGTCTGCCGTGCATTGCTGGTACATCTTTCTAAGCTTCATTTACAATACCCTAAAGTAGAGGGAATATTTATCTTCCAGTGTCTGTGTGAGGAGTAAATGGGGGGAGGGGTGAACCCCAGTGTTTACTTGCAGATGACAAGAATTCAATAAGGGGTATCAATTACAAAAACAATCTAAAGCATAATATTTGTGTAACCTGTATAAATATATTAACATTGAATAGACATCAGAGCTCACAGTGATGGAAATTAATTGCTTCTTTTGGCGAACATTTGAGTGACTGCTAGGTGTTGAATGTTTTACGAGACATTGCAAGCAGGATGTTGTTGTTTTTTTTTTTTCCCCCATGAAGGTGACAGTCAAATAATTAAAAATGAGCTAACAGAAAATGACAATACTGTGTTCCACCTGCTATGAGATACTAAGATAAGGGGTACTGCAGAAGCACAGAGTGTGGGGAGAGGAGATGGTATAAAGGGTTAATTATAGCACTCCCAAGAGCTGCTAGGCCTTATGCGCTCATATGCAGATGACTGTAATCTAATTTCAAAAGGAGGGTGTTTGCAGATATAATGAAGTTGAGATGAGATTATAAGGGATTAGAGTGGGTCCTGTCTAAGTCAGTTTGTGAATCGAAATGAGAACAAAACACACAGGTAGACAACATATTAGAATGCCTTGTGATGGCAGAGGTGGTGATTGACGACATGCAGCTGCACACACAGGTTCCCAAGGACACCAGACACCAAAACTTAGAGAAAGCCACGTGACAGGTCCTTCTGGAGAGCCAGCTAAAGCCTGGACGCTGCGGACATCTAATCTCAACTCTCTGGCTTCAAGAACAGAGGGGGGAAAATCTCTTCTAAGCTAATAAGCTACATGATTTGTTATGGTAACCCTATGAAGCCAGTGCAAGGGAAGGGATCCTGTCAGGGAAGGGCTCCTGAAGGGCTTAACAGGGTTACTGCTCGAGTTCCCCCCAACTGTGATTTTGAGACAGTCTTGCTGTATACAGCTCAGGCTTGTCTAGAGCTCTCTGCGTAACCCAGGCTGGCCTGGGATCATAATCTTCCTGTCTTTGCCACCCATGTATGTTCTGGGATTACGGACTCGACCTATTTCTTTAAAATAATGACTCTAGTTAAGTGATGGGAATGGAAAATAGCTATCTCCAAAGTGCATTTATTGAGCTGATAGGTGCAAAGATGCTCCTAAATATTCTCTGAGACAGAAATACTCAGAGCAGTTCCCTGGAGGCAGGGCCACCCCTAGGTTTGTTTTTCTCTCTCTCTCTTTGTGAAGAAACAAACCCTGAAGATCGCTCTGGAGTTGTTGAGAACAAATCAGCTACACAGATTACGTGTTAATGTGGCAGTGTGCTTTGAAAGATAAGTGGGTACCTAAGAGCAGGATCGTTAGGAAAACGAAATTGAAAATGCACCTATGATCTTTCTGAAGGGATTCGGAGGTGGAGAGGTGTGCTTTCCGTTTAAACCCAGGATGCACAGCGAGCGCATGCTCCCCCAGCCATGCTGTGTATACTTGATAAACAAAGACCTCATTCCATCAATAAAACCCTCTGGCTCTTTGACCAGGGATGCGGCTGGCTCTCAACAGCTATGTTAGGTACTGTTGGGCTTAAGTGAGGAGATTTGTGTCTGTGTTTGGAAGAGTGACATTGCAGGGAAGTGAAGACCATTTCAAAACTTCTGACTGTTGAAAGATGTCTGACAGACCCTCCTAGCAACCTGTTTCTGGAACCTGCGCCTGAAAAACCAAGCATGTTCCAAGGGGGCAGGAGGTAAGGGCTCCTCAGTGGTATGTGAAATGTGTTTGTACTGGGGACCATGCCAGGAGAAGGCAATACCCTAGCGGTTCGTGTGTGCACAGACCTGAGCTGCTACCCCCATTATCAGCCCCGGCGCATTGCCTCGGCCTGTTGGAACTCAGTCACTTTTTTTAACCTTAGATATTAATAGCAAGTTTATTAAACTGGGAGAGACAGATGCTTGAGAAGCCCAGTATAAGACACGGCGTGCCACACAATCATAAACCATGCTGGCCGGGGATGGGAGAGCTGACGAATAGGAGGCTGAGATGCTGGGCCTGAGGGATATGTCAGTTCACAGCTGAAAATGGCGCCGTCGCGGCTACTAAATCCTGTCTTCGGGACTGAGTGCTGAAGAAATTAATTTCCAGAGGTGTGAAACGATTTTCCTGAGGTTATGAAGCCAGGTAAGTGTGGGGCGGGAGTGAGAACCCAGAATGCTGCATGTTCTTCGTGTTCCCGAAGGCTCTCTTGCCGCCTGTGCATGCTTCTAGGGATGGTGCATTCAGTACATTGGGGCTTCATACTTGAAACAGATCCTTGCACATCGGCTCAGGGCCTGGCAACCCGTGGTGATACCCATTTTCCAGAGCTCAGAAGCTTCGGGCTCCTGGGAACAGGGCTGATTCCCTTTCCCCCTTCTGGTCTTTTCCAGCGATGGTCACCTCTAATTTCTCATTCTGTCTCCTTAGGTTCTGTTCCTCTCTCAGTTTTCCCCTCCCTGGTCCTCACTGTTTTTAAAATGATGAGAGGACTCTCCCAGAGCATTCTCAGCCCTCCTCGTTTACTGACAAACTTGTCCCTGCAGGCCACACTCAGTCACAGAGGCAGACGAGGCTCACTCACTGCCCTGTTTGGGACGGAAATTATGGTCTGCTCTTCTGGCAGGTTCCTAGTCTGTAAAAATTCCTTCTTAGGTAAGTCTACTTGAACTCCTTTCCCACATTTATGTCCTCCAAGCCCTCTGCTGTTGATTTTCTATTTTGGAGGACTGTTGCCAAGTCTCAGAGATGCGCATGGGATTTCTCTGAGGCCCCAGCTCACACCATCTCCCTCGCTCCTGCATCTCCTCTCCTGTGGTTGGCAAACTGCCCCGCAGGGTCCAGACACTTGTCCTCTTCTGTCAGGTGAGAAGGTCACAGAACTTCCTGTTTCCTGTTTCCTGTAAGGCCATCACCCTTACTCTGTGGAAGCCCTGCAAGTGGCAGCAAGTAGGCATATGCCAAGCCCAGTGACAGCCCACCTTTGAAGGGACTGCAGGATCATTTTGTTCATTCTCCTTCCTAATCCAGGTTCTTATTAGCCCATGTCTAAAGCACTGTAAAGGCCTTTTTGTAGTTTCTATATCTCCCTTCCCACCTCTTTACCCTTCCTTTCCCTTCCTTTCTCCTCCTCCCCATCCTCTCTCTACTTTCTGCCTCCACAGCCCTCATCCCGCTCACATTCCCGGACCTGGGATCAGCTAGTAATGCCCATGAGGGACCCACTAGAATAGGGTCTAATTGGGGCCTCTAAATTACTTCTTTCAAACTTTTTTCCACATCCCTAGCTCATTAGATTATGATTAATTTTTCTCTCTGTATGATGTTACGTGACTTTGTGCAGCGGGGCTGTTACATAATGACAAGAAAAGAAAGAAAACCTAAATAATCTCTTGATGTGTTCTCTCCTTTGTCCAAGCTAATAAGCTTTTGGTGCCAGAGCTGACAGTAGAGAAAAAAAAAAAGGAAAAAAAAACATGAACAACAAGGAACCTCAAACACTCAGTTTTGAGAAATATGTTCGAACACTTATTGAAGCGCTGAGACATACTTTCAAATTATTACAAATCCATTCTTACATTGTCCTACCTTTCTTAACCTGGGGGAAGTGACCCCCCCCCCGCCCAGGGGTCATATATCAGGTTTCCTGCAAATCAGATACTTACATTACAATTCCTAACAGTAACAAAAGCATGGTTATGAAGTAGCAGTGAAATAATTTTATGGTTGGGGGGGGGGTCACCTCGACATGAGGAGCTGTATTAAAGTGTTGTGGCATCATCAAGGTAGATAACCACTTTAGGTATACACCGAAAGACAAAAACAACTAAGATGTTTCTTTCTGGTGTACAACACGGCCTTGCTCTACAGAGTTCCCGCCTTTGCTTGAAATTCGGCAAAGCTCCTGGCAATGCCCTGCTGAGGCACAGGTCACTTTAGTGAGCTAACCACGGCAGCAAGGTAGGCTTCTGCAGCCCACAGCTTCACAGGAGCATCTCCCTTTTGAAGTCTGAATCTTTCCAAGCAAATGCACATGGCTAAACTTTGTGATTTTACTCAGTTTCAGTTTATGGAACAGAGATGACATTTCACAAATAAATTTTTAAAAAAGGACAAAAAAAAACTTGGTCAATATTTAGCTTACAAATAGTCACAATATCATCTAAGTAACTTTTATGGATTTCAGTTTCGACTCCCTGTCAAAAGGGGTTAAAACAACATGGAACTGAGCTCTTTAAATAAGATCAGCACATGGCTGCGGACCTGTAGAGAAAACATAAACAGTGAGTGGGCTTCAAATCATAGGTAAGCGTCATACTGACTTGATTTTGCTAATGAATGGCATGGAAAAGGAGAGCTGGGTAACTTAACAACCACCCAATCACACGGCCCGGTATCATCCTTGCCCTGTGGTGTTAGCTTCACAGCTAATTAGTTAAGGGGATGAGAGAGATGATAGCATTTACAGATCCACAGAGTTCCCACCAAACGGACGACTGAAGGCAGTATTTGGTTGTTCGATCCACGACGTAACTGCATAAGTTCGCATGAGACCCTAAGCAACTAACATCTGGCGACCTTTACATTTGTCTTGATCCCTGAATAGCAAGAACCATAAGGATCTTGTTAGCCAACCAGCTTATTATTGCTTGGAAGGGCAGCGAGAGAGACAAGGAGCGCAGAGGGGAAGAGTATGGCCGGGGTCAGAAGGCAAAGACAGACCTGTTCTCTGTGTCCTCAGCAGCATGACACCCCGAAGTCAGACCTACTCAGCACCCCCTGCCAGCTCGTAGCTATAGCAAGAAACACCTGAACTTATAGTAATGAGGCACGGGGGGCGGTTAGTTAAGTAGAGGGCAACATATAAATCCACACAGGGTTTCCCTGTCAGTCTTGGAGTGCTTAGAACGCTCAGAACGACTATTCTACACCACATAGAACTTAAGGGGCCTAAGAAACACGCAACTTAACCAGAAAAGATTGGAAAGAAAATCTTGCCTGGGAAATGAGCGGTGGCACACAAGCTCAGCATGCAAGGGCCCACATTCAAGCCACAAGGCCATAATAAACAAACATAAAAATAAGTAAATGTTCACATACCCTCTGTTAAAATTTCAACGGGAGTCGAGGACAGAAAGAGAAAAGAGAGGTCAGAGGGGAAGGCACCTCAGGCAGGAAGTGATTTCCAGTTCCAGGTTCAAGGACAGATTCTCCTGCCTCGATGACCCTGAAGCTCTCTGCCTTACCTCTCACTCTGAAAACTCACAAAAGGAATGCTTAGCAGACAGTCACTCTGAGGGTGAAGTGACTTGAAATGTGCAAAGGGCATCAGAATGGGAAGTACTACATAAATGTTGACGATGACTCTGATAATGACATGTGCATCTGTAGAGGGGGTATGTATGCATACCACGTGAGGTGCACATAGTGTCAGAAAGACCGGAAGACCCACCCAGATATTCCAGCTGTGCTCACTCCCATGTTCCACATTTCTCTTTTCCTAAGAACTCCCCCTTCCCGGGACCCACGCTGCCTCTCTGCACCAGGAATGAGATGTGCTGTTTCCTGTAGACTCTCTGTCAAAGAGATTAGACGTTACATCCAGACACTCCAGCTGTGCTCATTCCCATGTTCCACATTTCTGTTTCCCTAATAAACTTGGGATTTCCTTTGTAATCCTATTTTATTCATCTAAACGAGTGTCTCTCTTACGCACATGCGCGTACGCATGTCTTCCTGGTAAATTAAAATTGAGCAGCAGCAGACGGAGAAAACACTCTGTCATACCTCCGGGCCTGGATGGATTTAATATGTACCCGGTGTGCCTCTTACTGTATATGACTTCAGTGCCAACTCCTCTCTCCTAGTTACTTCTGGCAACATCCTGAATATTCCCAGTGGCTAAATTTCCAGAGAAGTAAAATAAGGTGGGATAATGTAACTAACACATTTTGCCATCAGAGCTGAGGAGTGTTCCTCAGTGACCTGTTTGATGGCCCTTTCTGCCACAGCGTGGGTCAATCACTACTCAACATCAGAAATCTGAGATCTAATCTTCCACATGAAAGACAAACTCTGAACATTTTTTTTTCCTGGACATTTGAAGGTTAGAAGCAAAGACTATCACTCAGATATCCATTTAAAACTAATTATTTTCTCCCCAGTGGCCAATGCGAGGGATCGTCTTTCTTTCTTTCTTTCTTTCTTTCTTTCTTTCTTTCTTTCTTTCTTTCTTTCTTTCTTTCTTTCTTTCTTTCTTTCTTTTTTCATCTTGCTTTCTACTCAGAGGTTTTTTGTCTCATTCTCATGCCCAGACCATTTAGGTTTGAATTGTTCTTAACCCTGTAGGCAGTGCTACATTTTCAGAATTCATTCATAGTCATTATATGTGCTGATCTGGATGACGTTTCTCCAAGATCTTTGCTTATTCTGTAGATAAGTAAGGAGCCCAAGAGAGGGAAGACTGAAGGCATTTGCTCAGCCACCTGGAATCACAGAAGGACAAGTGGCCTGTCCTCTCTATCCTGACCACAGTGAATGTCTACCTGCCTGCAGCTTCCACTGAAAGAGGAGACAGCGAGCAGACGGCAGAGGCAGGGTGCATCAGCCTTGTATCCGCCTCAGGCTGCTTGGTTCAGATGTAAGGTAAAAAACCCTGCCCTTGCCTACTTCACCACATATATGAGTGTTAGAGTTGCACGGTGGATATTTATGGACCAGCTATTTACAAACAGCTGAGAATACACAGATGTATATTATAGTTTAGATTTTTTTTTTCTCTACTTCAGTGTCCTTTGGAGTTCCACAGTAGGGCTAAGTGAGTGCCTGTCTTCAGCAGAAACAATTCAAAACATCATTCAGTATGTCAGTGTGTAAAGAGTATATAGAAACATGATGAGTGAGAATACCAGGAAAAAGGAGGAGCAGAGAAAGGCTGGTTCTGCTATTCTCACTGCACTCTGTGCTTCTCAGCACAACTATGCCATTGTCCATGTTAGGGCTCACCGGAAAGTTTTATATTAATAACTGGGAAACTGAAGCACATATCCTTATTTAAATGTTCCTAGGTTTTTCTGAGATTCTTGTTCCCTAAACACTGTGTGATAACTTACAAGGTGCTAGGGCAGGAGCAAGGGCTACAGAGGCAGGTCAAAGCCCACCATCCAAGGTGCTCCTGGTCCACTGTGATACAAACAGACAGCACAGAGCTATGTCAGGAAGCAGTGACGGAATCAGACAGGTGAACACCCATGCCATCCTTTAGAAGAGAGCATGACAATTCTGAGTTACAAGGGGCCTATCCTGATGCATGTTGTCTGTGTAAGGAAGCCACTGTGTCGGTATCCAAGCACAGAGCCTTCTGTAGATACGTATCCAGGTCAAAGGGCAGCTGCCTGCTGAGACTGAGCCACCCTTTCAGAAGCAGTCATTTTCACAGCATTTATTGAATGCCCTTTTGAGGCAGAGGACTGCCCAGTACTTTGTTATTTATCTTTCTTTATCTATGTTATTACACGCCTTTCTCTTCTTCTCCACACAGGGGCATTCTGGATCAGAGCCCTCCTTGGACTGAGCACACATCACACATGCCCGCAGGTGCAGGACAGAGGCTGCAAAGAGTAGATTGTAGATTTTTTTTTTCTTTGTAAAAATGGAGAACAAGGACTAGCTAATCTATACCGGCTGCTGCAGCTGAATGGGGATTTCCATTTGCCAAAACAGAAATGTTAGCTTGGGCATCCATGCCTTTAGTCAATTATGTTTTCTTGACTCTAACAAAAATAGATTTTTTTTCAGGTATATTTGATCTGTCAGTCAAAAAGTGTTGAAAACCATATCGTAAGTATTTAACTTTCTTCCACATAGTGTAGGAATGGACCCGAGGGGAGTGAATTCCTTCTGCATTGAGCTTTTGTTAAACTGAGCCAAGTTTAGCTGAAATGAGAGGCTCCTCAGGTACTGAATGTGCCCTGTGGGGATCCGCCCTGGATCCTTCTCTGTTCTTTTTTCCTAATGACCAGAGCGAGCTAAGAAGCCATAAGCATTGTTGCTTTCTGCCTCCAACAGACACTCATGAAGTTCAAGGCATGCTCGGTGCTAGGAACACAAACAGGTGAAGAGGCGACTATGAGTAAATGCCCTCATTGCTAAAAACAAAACAAAACAAAATTAAAAACAAAAATCCTAAAATAAAACAAAAGGACAGAAGGGCTGTGTGATTGTTATTATTGCTTGCCAACTTGACTGCATTTGAAATGGACTAAACACTAAAAATCGTGGGACATTTAGTTCTTCCCATAACACAAGGAGACAAAACCCATGAGGGACCTTTTTTTTTTCTTTTTTCTTTTTTAAAATCACTTGTCTTGGGAAGATCCATATCTAATCTAGATCTTTGAGATGGGAAGACACAGCTTTAATCTTGATCTTTTGAGGTAGGAAGATGCAACTCTAGTCTGGGCCACACCTTCTGCTGGCAGCCTGTATAAGGATACAGACATGGAGGAAAGAAGCTCGCTCTCTCCCTCTCAGCCTGATTGCTTTCGTTCTCACTAGCAAGTCCATCCTTTCACTGGCATTAGAGCCTAGCTCTTCGGGATTCCTGTATATACTGCAGCCTCGTGGACTGAACAACTACTGCAGTCTTGGACCTTCTGTACATAGTCATTGTTGGATTAGCTGGCCCAGAGCCTGTACGTCATTCTAACAAGTCCCCTTTGCATGTTCGTATATATGCATGTATCACTCTCTATATTTATATATTATATATGATTTAATGAATTGTAGATTCATTCTATAAGTTCTGTTATTCTAAAAAACCCTGACTAAATCAGGGTGACATTTCTAGAGCTAGAAGAACAGCCTATGTGGAAGGTCTAGATTCTAATCCTGGAGAACAGTGTTAGAGAAATCAAGTCCTATAAAGTCTCTGTCATAAACTATCCCCTACCCCTGACATTATCTGTCAGGCAGGACCAGGCCGGCACTGGAATGCTAACACCCTAACTGCAAGCAGGCCTGAGTGGGGAGCATGTAAGTTAGACTACTCCTGTTAAGCTTAATCAACCAAGTCCAGGCCACAGGCTTCCTTTGTCTCCTCTCTGGGGATGTCCTGCCTTTCTATGGCCTCTCCTGTGGCTTCCCCCACTCCTGGACAGATTTCACTTCAGCCTGGCCAGGAGAACAGCTCTTACCTATAAGGCTCACTACTCAGGTTTTCCCTCCCTTCCCGGTGCACACTGGGGAGTGTTTTGGATTACCTGCCATTCTGATTTGGGGGTGAATGATCCTCTAGGTACCAATCTAGACCAGAGACTGTGGCTGGCCTCAAAGGCTCTAGATGGGTCACTGAGAAAGGTACAGAGAGAAGGGAGCCCTCGTTTTTACGGAGTGTTTCAGATGCCAGGCAATAATGCAAGGAGAATTTCCAAACCCTATCCCCCACCATCCCGGCCCCCGGAGGTTCATGAAGACTGTGCAGAAGAAGTTAAAGAATGGAGAACTTTGAAGACACCGGAAGCTACCAGAGGAAAAGTTTGGGGTCAGGACTGGAGACACACAGCTCAGCAGATAAGGCCATGAACTGCTCTTGCAGAAGATTTGAGTTTGGCTCCTATCACCTACAGCAGGCTGTTAACAACTTCCTGTCACTCCAGTTCCAGGGGATCTGATGCTTCATGGGCACATGCACTCACTTGTACATATCTACACATAGACAGGCCACACACACATACATATAATTAAAATAAAATAGATCTTAAAATTAAAAAGAAAGCAAAAAGCCTGGCAAAGTCAGAGCCCAAATCTAGGCCACTGCTTTTGTAATGCTCTTTGGGTCTCACCATGGCTGTCAATGACAAAACTCTGAAATACAGGGATTATGTGCTTTGGCCACTACACAGGACAGGTGTGATCTTTACCTGGTAAACACAAGTATGATCATATCATTGTTTTGAGGCCAGCATCTGTTCTGTTTGGTCAGTACCCAAGACCTATCAGTTTTTAAATATTTGGGTATAATTGTTGCCCTTATCAAAATGGAGTATGTGGCAAACAACAGATGTTTGAGCTCTACTTCTGGCAAAGAGAGAGTAAACTGGATATATTCTTCCACCTGAACCCACTAAGAGCCCAGATAAGATATATGATATGTGGTTTTCAGATACGGAGTACCAGACAGTGCAGAGAGAAGAGAAACAAGCAAAGGGGACTGTGTGAAGGTGCCAGCTCACTGCGAGGGAAGTGTTCTCCCCATAACACAAGGAGGCAAAGCCCGAGAGAACTCGGTAATTTCCTAAAGTGTAGATATAGTTACTCATCTTTGCAGTAGCCAAAGTAGTTCATGGTGCAAGATATCAGAAACAGCACAACACTCACACACACAACACACACAATTAGAGGAAACAATTCATTGTTATAATGAAAGGTTAGGAGGAGCTTACAACTCCATTAACTCCTTTGGCTACATCACAGAGGCCTGTAATCCCTGGATTATCAGGCAGAATATTGAGAATGATATGGCCTATGTAGGAGGGCCCTGACCCTGCTCGGCTCTGACCTATCCTAATAAAGCTTCAGAGCATTACACTGCTCCGTACTCACTTCAATGTGTAAATGCACTGTGGAACAGACCTCAAGTATATTTATAGGGATACAAAAATATCTAGCGCTCAACATGGTAAAATTTACAGCACCTGGCAACCAATGAAACATTGCCAGATGTGACAGACTGAGCCTTGGATCTCTGAATGTCTTATTTCATATGTCAAAGAGAATTAGGCTGCAGGTGGCACTAATCAGCTGACCTTCTGATAGAGTCACTCTGGGGTCTCTCAATGGACTTCATATTACAAATGTGCTCAAAAGGAAGGGACAAGGCAAGAACTGAATGACTTGATATGAGAACGAGCCAGTGCTTGCCTCAGAGAGGGAAGGGCCAGGAACCAAAGAACTGGATGTATGCAGAAGTTTAAAAAAGCACAGAAGCAGTCTCTCTCGTGGAGCCTTCAGAAAGGGACACAGTCACGGTGATGCCTTGATTTCAGCCACATGGGACCTACATAGGCTTCATAAACCTACACAGAACTGTAGAGATAAGTCTTTGTTGTTTTAAGCGAGCATGCTTGTGTTTATTTATTGAATCAATAGTTTAAAAGAAAGCAGGTACACAAAGGACCAGGAAAATATGCCCTAGGATAAGGAGAAAAAGAAATTACTGAAATATTAAATAACACATTAAATAGAATTAGTATACAAAGATATTAAATGGGAATAGTGGTCTTCTGTATGTATAAAAGGTAGAAGAGAGACAGAAAATGTTAAATAGAGGAAGATAAATCCAAAGAAAATGTGTAGGTGATGAGGATAAGAAGTAGGGGGAAGTCATCTGGTGATATGAAAATGCTAAACTTAAATAAAAAGCAGATACTCCATTAAAAAGTTAGCAATAGCTGAATAACAGCAAAAGAATCTATCAAAAAGGAAATAAGAATATAAAACCACATTAACCAAAACATTAATGAGTAGAGAGAAAACTTTGAGCAGCCTAAAATATTTGCTCAGAAAATTATCTGAAGAAATAACAACTAAAGTTTTTTCAAATTTGATAGAAATGTAGATTCACACATCAGAGAAGTTCTAGAATATAAATTACAAGAAACATGAGCAAGAGTCCATGAAGACACACAGTGATCAAGTAACTCAGAACTAACAATAAAGACAAACTCATGAAAGCATCTCAAGGAAAGGGACACACATGTATATTCAGAGAGACAAAATAAAATGAGGACATTATTTCTTGATAAAAACAGTGTAAGCCAGAAGTCACTGGAGTAGTACTTTCAAAGATGTACAAGAGAAACAAAATAAAACAAGCAAACAAACAAAATCTCAGCCCCAGGGAAAATTTTTCAAGAGTGAAATCAACAGAAAGCTGTTTTCAGGGATATTAAATTCAGATAATTCATCATCAAATCTATAAGGAGTATTGAGTAAGAACTCCTAAG
This sequence comes from Pachyuromys duprasi, assembly GCA_028658305.1. Taxonomy (NCBI): domain Eukaryota; kingdom Metazoa; phylum Chordata; class Mammalia; order Rodentia; family Muridae; genus Pachyuromys; species Pachyuromys duprasi. The sequence goes on along the minus strand of CM053745.1, from coordinate 25,611,474 downwards.
AGATAAATTATGTAAGATATGTCAAGAGGTAAATTATATAAAATCCTCACAAAAATAAGTTTGTGTGTGGTTGATTATATAAAATTTACCCTCATGTTTTTACCCTCTTTATAGGATGAATGAGGCCTGGTAAGATGGCCCAATGGGTAAAGGCTCTTGGTGTCATGTTTGACTATGTAAGTTTGATTCCTGGGACTCACACGGAAAAGAAGAACAATGACTTCCATAGTTGGCTAGCACATCTCTATCTAAGCATCATGTCATACATGTTCAGTTGCATATGTGTTTACACATGTGCATGCACGTACTCAAAATGAGTAGATAAGCATAAAAGATAATTGGCTGAAAATACAAAACTAACATTTGTGGTTTACAATATATACAAAGATAAAATGTATAGGAACAAGTCATATATAGGACAAGATTGTGATTCATATATGAAATAGCCAAGAAGAAAGTTGTAATCACAGATACTACAAAACAAAGAAGAAAGAAATATTGGACTCAAGCACAGAATAGACAAATGATATCATTTAGTAAATAAAATTGTAGCTCAATCATACTGATGATCATGTTAAAAGTAAATGGTTTAAAAATCCCAATTAAAAAGCAAGGCTCATTAAAAAAGAATGAGAGCCAATTATATGCTGCCTAAAAAGCATTTTGAATATGACATCAAAAACAGGCTAAAATAAAAGAACTAAAAAACTGTATTATGCTAACAGTAGTTATTAATGGGCAAAGTTTATTTCAGACAAAAATTATTTCTTGATATAAATATTCATTTCATTGTAAGAAGATAAATTATCCAGTGAACATATGTATATCAAACATTCTTCACCAAGTAACAAAATTGCAGTAAAAACTAACAGAATAGAGAAGTAAAATATTGAAATCAAGATTCTATAAATATCAACAATCTTCTCTTAATAATTGTTAGAATGCATTGACGGAAATGCAATAGATACAGAAAATTTAAATAACATTGGCAACTAATTCAACATAATTGACGTTTATAGGATGTCAACAACAGCAAAAAACATTATCTCTTTTTTTTTCAAGTACACATGGTAAAGTTATCAAGATAGGCCACATTTTAGACATAAATCATATCTTGTAATATAGACACAAATCATAGAATGCATATTATTGATTCACAAAGAAATCAAATTAGAAATTAACGATAAACAGATACCTAGAGAATCATCAAGTAATTGGAAGCTAAACAGCATATTTCTGAATAACCTGCAGGTCAGAAAGAAACCAAAAGGGAAATTAAAGAAGCATTTCAGACTAAATGAAAATACAACACACAAAACCCCTTGGGGTGCCGCTCAGGAAGCATGAGCAGAAAAGTTCGTGGCACTCAACGGCTCCATGACAAAAGCTGCAGGCGGCTGAGCACTGATGGTGGCCCCCCTGGGAAAACCAGAGAAAGAGCAGCAAACCAAACCTGGCACAGCCAGCCAGGAAATAATGAAGATAACAGGAGTCAGTGGACATGAGAATAAACACTAAGAGAAATAAAGCAAGCCAGGTGCTAGTTTCTGAGTATGTGATTATCAGTGAGATTAATGGACTTCAAGTAAACCACAAAAGCAAAAGGGAAGATGCAATCTTACTGACACTTGACATGAGGAAGGTGACATAGCGAAAGCCCCTATGTGCAGTAAGTATAAAGGGTTATTGTGGAGTACTCATGTCAATAAATAGTAGCAGGAAAAGGGATTCCTTGACACACACCAAGTACCAAAGCCACTGGAAGAAACAACTCATATGGCCAATTATCTGTTAAAGAAGTTGAGTTTCTATAGATTAATTGTTCATTTAAAGAAAGTCTAACTTAGGGAAGAAACTAAACATTAAATAAATAGAAATACTGGTTATACGCAAACTTTTCCAGATACATGAAAAATGGTGTGTGTGTTACTTGACAACTGATTTTAGGATTCTATCATTCCTCTGAAACCAAAATCAGGCAAATATAAAAGTAATGGAAATTATAAGCAACATCCATTACAAACTTTTATGAAAAATTTACGTCTAAGCTTTTGGCAAATTGAATTTAATGATCTATATAAGTGATAATGTATCATGAACAAATTGAAAATACAAGGTTAGTTTCATATTAAACCCAGCAATCACTATCACAAAACCAAATAAAATTTATACCGTACTAGGCTGAAAAGAAAAGATGTAGATCACCTCACTAGATGCAAGGAAACACCTGGCAGAACACACAGTCCTTTTTCTTAGCTACCAGAAGCCCAAGGGAAACTTCTTCACTGTGATAAAGGCCATGGCTCTAGGACCTATGAGTATGCGCATAGGTAAACTACCCTGTGTTTCCTCAGAACACTAGAAACCAGGTAAACATGACACCTCTTTTTTTTTATTAATTTATTTTTTTGTTATCAATCACAGGTTAGGTACTTTGCATCCCAAGCGTAGCCCCCTCCCTCATTCCCTCCCACCCTCCCCATCCCTCCCTCATCTCCTCCCCGCCCCCTCCAAGTCCACCAACGGGGTGGGGGGGGATCTCCTCCCCTTCCATCCAACCCCAGCTCATTCTGTCTCCTCAGGGCTGGCTGCAATGTCCTCCCCTGGGATCTAGCCAGTCTGTCACTCCCCGGCATGTATGGGGGAGGGTCAAAGAGTCAGCCATCAAGTTCAAGATTGAAACAGTCCCTGTTTCCCTCACTAGGGTCTTTAGTCCTACACCAAGCTATCGTGGGCCCCATCTGAGCGGGGGTTCCAAGTCACATCCACACGTGGTCCTTGGTTGTAGAATCTGAACATGACACCTCTTAACGCTGCTATTCAGCTAGTGTATAAGTGACATCATGGGTCACTCTCAGCATAACTGTAATGAATTAAAGAAAACAGGCATTGAACGAATCCTATATAACCCATTTATGGCCCTGCCCCTCACCTCCTGCAGTGCTCGGGAGAGTGGGTCCTGCACCTTGCCTCAGCAGTACAGTAGAGTTGGCCCTGATGGCCAACCCGATGAGCCAGCCCGAAGGACATTAGAGCAGGGGAGTTGGCTCTGCCCCTTTGCTGGGGGCGGCATTGGATGGGCCAGCGGGGGCAGGGCAGGGGGCCTCACCCCGTGCTGTGGGACAGCTGCCGGGCTGACCATCTCTCAGATACCTTATTTATTTACAGGTGGGCATCGCTGTTCTAACATCCACTGAAAAAAACATCAGATGTGTGTACATGAAACTTTTCAGCATAGAGTAAGGGATACTTAATAGATCTTTGCAGAAACACAGTTAGCTACACGCCAACTCTATAATCTCACAAGCTGGTAAGAAATGTATTTTGGATTATGGATTAGCCGAACACAATCTGGCATGAAAGACAGACCTCAGACAGGTTTGAGCATGTAGATGATTTGGAAGGGTTCGATTAATTCTCACCTTCAACTCAATCCAATAGAGAAAATGTCTCTCAAGTAACATAAAAACTTGTAAGACTTTAGACGTCACTGTACATCTGAATTTATTCCATAGACATTTTTCTCCCAATGTGCTAAATTTCAAGACTTTCTTGGAGCCATGAGCAGAATGAGAAAGCGCAGATGGCTGAAGCTCACAGTAATAAAGATTCAAGGCAAGCAAACCTTAAACTCTGTTTGTGACTGAAATACAGCTGAGGTGAGAAGTCTTGTTATCCTAGGCACAGAGGTGGGTGTGAAGATAAAGCTGCTTTCGAGACCATTAATATTTTAATATTATCATTGTTGGCTGACAATCCGTTGGAGGCTCACACTTCATTCGGTTGTTTCCTTTACAAGTAGCAGTTTAAACAATTTCTGCATGCTCGGTGAATAGGGTCTATTTAGGTATCACAAATAAACAGCTCCCATGGTGTTATCCACAAAGGTTTCCCTCAGTCTCCTGTGGCCACTGTCGCTAGGATTGCAATTACAGGAAGGGTTCTGGGCCAAACAAGAAATGACACCATTCCCATGGACAGCAATTCTCCTGACCCTGGGGAGCCGGTCTGGTTTTGGCAGGTCTCATGGATTTGTTTGTCAGTCCTTTTGCTCCTTCTGGAACCCCCCTGCAGGTTAATAGCACTCAGCCCAGAGTGCACCCCTCTTCACGCCTTCCAGCAGGTGTTTTGACATCCTTCTAAAGAAAATGTTCCAGAATGTAGAGGCGTCCACTGCGGGAAGGCAAAGGAGAAAATGCCCGGGGCTGTCAGCTGTGGGGCCAGAGTGCCGTGTTCACGTTCCAGTTGTGCCACTCACTGTGTGAGTCCCAGTAGGTTGGGCAGCACCTCCGTGCCATCGTGGACTTATTTGTACAGGGGCGGGGGATAATGGTGACACCTATTTCACTGGGTGAGGATTAGACAGGGTTCTAACTATAAGATGCTTAGAGGAACTCCTGGTTTGTGAACGACATATGGAATCAATGCTTCTTATTAACCTGCCCCACAGTGTGTGCAGAGCCTGGGTGACCGTGGCATTTCTAAACCTCTTCCCTACGGCAAGCACACAAGCAATAAAAAGGAGAGGCATGTCCTTTAACGATGCTGCAAAACCTTCCAGAAAGGAGAGCTGGGCATGACCGGCTTCTCAAATACCAAGACCTACAGTTACAGCACAAAGGATCAGGCCTTTTCCGCACACAAAACATCGCATAAAGGGTACCATGTACGTTATCTTAGTACAACTTCATGCAGAGGATACCACACCTCACATTTTTCAAACAAGGAGACTTAGACCAGATAAGACTAAAGACAAATCACTTGCCTCAGCCCTCATGGCTGAAAAGAGCGTTTTTGGACGGCACTGCCTGGCTCTCAGCCCATGGGCTTCCTGCTATGTCATGTGGCTTTTCAGTCCAAAAAGAAGTGGTATTTTTCTGAGCAAAGGCATTTAGGAGAAAAACAAATCTGTTAGGAGGCAGAGCTTCCAACAACGCACAGACTTTGAAGCCATTAAGGGAGGGGTAGCATTAAATGCTGCTGGCACACACTTTCCCTTGTCACATCTCAACATGGAGGGATGGTCAACATTGCAGGCTCCTCCACTGAGTGACAAGGTGACTCCTGAAATGAAGTCACTTCTTTTCTGGTGCTTCTTTGGCTGGACCTAGTATCAGAACTCAAGCTAGGCTACCTGGTGCTAGTTTCCTTGAAGAGAATATGCTTCAGAAATCTTGGAGAAAAGTGAAATACATCGACAGACAGACAGACAGACAGATAAAAATTTAACATGCTCTGGTATTGTCATGACTTCTCTAGATATACTGTGGCATCAACACCCAGAGAGAGGTTCTCTGTTTCTCAGATGAGAGGGAAGGGGTCTCTGGGAGAGTGCCTAAATGAGCCTTCTTTCATACATGTTTTGAAGAATTCATGATTAAAAGGTACAAAGAATTGGCAAGCAATAGAAAGTTTTATTTCATAATATCAACAAATTCATGTCTACCAGAAAACTCTCAAGATTTATTTTGAAGGGAGAAATATGATTGACTTTCATGTTAAATAGCAATTCTCTAGAAGTATAGTTGACTAGATCAAACTTCAACTTCTTGTTACCAAAAATTGTTCCTCTGTGACATACTGTAAAGGGTGAATCCTCAAACTACAACAAACAAACAAACAAAACCCTTGAATAAACCACTAACAATTTTTCATTAAAAGATGTATAAGATAGGCAAACAGGGATTTCTGTTGCTGTTGTTTTCTGAGACAGGCTTCTGTTATGTAACTCGGGCCAGCCTGAAATGCTCTATGTTGCCCAGGAGGGCCTTGGGCTGTACCCTCTCTGCCAGCCTCTTGAAAGCTGTGACTGCAAGTGTGTGCCACCTACCTGACCCAGAGAACTTACAAAGGAAGAAATTGGTGCGGCCATTTAAGATTTGAAAAGTTTCAGACCAGACCAAGATACTCTTCACAGATATCACTAACAAATAATTTTGTAGCAATGTTATTTTAGCAAAGATTTGAAGAGTGGATCAACGGGATGTGTGATGAGTATCCATTGACAAGAAAATCAAGCATTTAACTACTAGACATTTGAAAAAGCAGTAAGTGTATAACTAACTGCATCAGTCTGTATATTTGCAGTCAGGGCAAGCAGAAAGCAATTTACCAACATCCATATCAAAGTTATTTTTTAGTCACTAGGTTACAATATTGGTGTACTGTGTACTTTCACATATTCAAAAGCTTGATAATAAACTGTGTTACTGAGAATTTCTTTGGTAAAGTCTGAGTTCTTAAAAAAAAATACTGTCTTTACAAATACCTAAAGGAAAAAAAAATACTGTCTTTGAGGGAAAAATAAATTAATGAGGCAAGATCCATGGTGCTATCCTTCTGACATCACTGAGTCACGCCGATGATGCTTAAACTTTCTGTGGATCAGTTTTATCACTGTTTTCCCATGGAGATTATTGAAGACTAGATGGTTAAATATATTAGAACATTTAACTCTATATAGCATAGTTTTCAGAAGCAAAAATCTAGTTTAGCATGGACCGAGACTTCCATGATAAGAGGAGAAGAAGGCATAAATCACAATATCATGAACATCATTTTCCAAAGCAAATGCTGTGTTTGATAGCTGTTTCCGATTCAGAATACATACATACATACATACATACATACACACACACACATATATGTATATGAGAGGAAATATCAATCAAAAGTAATGCTTACCGAGGACCATTTTCAAAAATCTCTTTGTTGGCTTGGATGTAAAATGTGGAGCTTTGTTTGAACAATTAAAAACTAGAAATAAAATTGCTTTTTGCTATTAGAAGTAGAGACCCAAGAACATGGTCTCATGGGGATTTCCCTTTGAGAAATTCACTTTGAAATGTTATTTATTTCATAAACAGAGATTGTACCCTAGGTTTTCCTTCCAATATTTAGAACTCATTTCAAGACTGTATCAGTTTATTGTTTGCAGTGACCTTTGACATATACTTTCAGATTCCTGCTAGGAACCGAGTTCAGATATCAAGGCTCCACTTAATTACATTGTCTTATGAAGAACTGAAATTCTAAAATGTACACACTTGAGAATTTAGACTCAAACAAACAAACTCATGTGAAAAAGTTCCATTTGTTTCCTCCCCCCCTCCCCCAAGCAAGCCCTAGCCAGAGCTCTCTGAGCCTTACACACAGGACCTGGAGCAGGCTGGCTGCTTACCCTTCAGAGACTGACTTTTCAGCAGCGAAAGCCAGAGCGGAGGTAAAGCACAAGGACTTCAGTTCTGCACAGTGACAGGAGCCTGCTTCAGAGACGCGTGCAGTTCCCTGGGGTGCAGCAGGAGGAAGAAGGAAGCGTTTGCTTGGATGAGGACAGATTGGTAACATGGCTTCTGAGTTGATCTAATAATGGGGAGTTCATCTGTGACAGGAAGATGGGGATGAGGGGGTTCCAGGCCGGGGTGTGGATCCACAGAGGATCTAAATAAACTTAGCCTGTTCCAGGACTGAAGGAAGTCAGTGTGCATACAGCTGGGTGAGTGAGATGAGGTTATCAAGGCCTGTTCATCCCTACTACTGAGTCTTGCATGTCCATTGACTTTCTTCTTGGGCAGTCATTCATTTGTAAGGTCCAAAAGGAAATACCTGTAAGTAGTTCATATTTTATCCTGGTTGTCAGAGGATCTATGCCTACAAACATAATATCAATATGGATGTACATATACATGCATATGAACACATGTTGTACATAAAATATTTAAACATAATATGTAACACAAGCATACATATGGGTTTTTGAACATAGGGTGAAGACTCACACTAGCAAATTAGTGACTTGGAAAGCATGGTGCACAATGAAAAAGAATGAACGTCAGTGATTTACAAGAATATAGGCTGTGGAGGCAACATTAGCTATAGGTGAGTGGGAGATTTCCCCAGCAGGAGAAGCCCAGTCTGTCAAGGACACCAGCAGCTACTAATAACAGACACACACACACAAAGACGTGCACGGTTATACACTGAAAGCTGCAGAGTAGAAAAGCACTAGCATTAGCGACAGTCAATAACAACAATGAAGGCTGACGGAATTAAGTGGATTGGTGTCACTTACAAAACATGATCTAAATAGAAAACCCAACCCACTGTGTGAGAATGCAGAAAAGGTGTTTTGTTTGAAGAGAATCTAAGCTCACTTGCTGAAATAAGCCAGAAGACTAAACAGAAAAATATCAGTAGGAAGGGGGAAAGTAACCGTCCATTAGGGAAGGTTTCCAACAAAGCAAATCAGAATAATCTGAAAATAACAATTTATGAGAGCCACGTTTTATGAGCAAATTTTGCCCCCTTGCCGAGAGATGTAGAAATGACTTGTCAAGGGGAGCGTGGTGTCCATTTGATTCATCATCCTTTAGGGCCAAATCTGCTTAAGGGAGGCATCGAGAGAACTGACGCCGCTTATGGCTGTCTGTGTGGCTGACAGGAGGAGGAGAGTGAGGAGGCTGTTTCTGCCTGTAAAGAGTAAAACCGAGAGAGGAGAGAAGGCTGGATGTTAATGCCACCTGGCATGTGGAAAGGCTTCGCTTTACAGAAGCCTATCAACGGAGCAAATAATGGGAACAAATTGACAAAGATCCAGGTCAAACCCTATGGTAAGAGCAAAATTGCCTGGAGGTGAGTAGGAAACAGCATTGTTAAAACTGGGCAGAACTATCAGGTAGGCTGCTGAAACTAAATAGAACTTAAGGATGTCCTCAGAGGCGCTGGTAGAATTCGGATGTGGGGAGAGGACAGGAAAAGTATTTTTGAATAAGTATCAGCTGATCAAGAGTAGGTCAATTTGACCCAACTGTGAGCCTGCTATTAACTAGCAGGCAAGAGAGCAGAGAACAAACCTCATGTGTTATTGCCAGGCTTCCATCTGGGACCCATATTGTCAAGATGGCCTTTTCATCTTTACATAGTAGTTCCTGAGAGATACAAAGAAGGCACTGTTTTTTTTTTGTTTGTTTGTTTTTAATTTTTTTCTTTCTTATATAACTAGCAAACTTTTTTAATGATACATGAATTTTACAAAAATGTTAAAAAGAAATCACATATCCACGCATATCTAATGAGAGTATAGGTAGAAAAAAAATCCTCACGGAGGTAATTTGAGAGATGCCTCAAGATGAACTGAGACAACCCTGTCTGCAGTTGACCTGGAATTCATCTTAAAGAAATGGTTCAAAGGGAAACAGAAAGCCAGATGCACTAATTGTGGTTGTTCAGACTATTTGAAAATTGGGAGTAGCTCGAAGTCAGACCAGTCGTGTTAAACAGGGACAGATGAGCGTGAGCATTCACCATGGAGATGCGAAAGCTTAGGGGATCTTAAAGAGCCACAACTGGTGTGTGTGTAAACAGGTTGAACTTTTGGAGTTTGATTAGGCAATAATAAAACTGAAAGTATACACCTAGATTTTTAAAAAGGATGCCAGGGAGTCCAGTCAGTGTTCAGTTGGCTCAGCTTCTTTGCACGAAGCCTACAAGTGGACCAAATGTGAAGCTCTGTGGGTACAGTGTTAGCTGCAGTGGAGACCCCAGAGAGCTCAAAGGACAAGGAGACTGGCATTCCTGATACTGAAAGTACGGTCGGTGGTAAGTAGAACCAGCCGAAGACAGCAGGGCTGGAGACGTGGGAGAGCCTTAGCTCCTCGTAGCTCGTATCCAGACAGCCCAAGCCCTGATGCTGAACATGGAGCTACAGGGTTCAATGTTGCCCTTGCGGAGCTTTGATTATGGACAACCTACTTACTTTAAAACAAGAAAAGCTGAAGGTGTGTTAGAATTGGCCCCTTCTCTAACAAGGAACTTAAGAGTCAGAGAAGTAAAGAACCAAGCCTTAAGCAACCCTAAGTTCATATGCCATGTCCCTTTAGACCACTGGTGAAAACTTCACAAAGCTAAGATACAGTCATCTTGTTTATACAGAAATATTTCTTTCTTTAGAGACAAAGCCTCCACTCTATGAAGGCATACCACTAGAGTCCGGGGTATCAATGGATGGCCTATTATTCTGAGGATAATAATACTGTTTCTAGTAAGCCTTGGAGAAAAGGGTGGAGTGAGGATGACTTGCAGATACACTGACCTGGCTCGTGTGAAAGAATAAATGGAAATGACATACGTTCAAATATAGAATGCAGTGTGACTGCTCAAAGGAAGGTGTGGATTTGTGGAAGGGCTGTTACTCTAATGGACTGCTTGTACCTGCAGAGTAGGTCAAACAGAGGGGAATCATTATTATTTCATAGCAGAAGCCACAATTCTAATGTTTAAAAACTATGTGGACTGCTATGAGCTTCACAGTAATCAATTAAGCAAAGAAAATATTTAGAATGAATTACTACACATGGATATGAAATCGTGACATATTAGTGAGCGTCACCCATGTAAACTTAATCTTTAGAAAAAGAGGTTGTTCAAGTAGAGGAAGTTGCTTTATGTCCATGGCTGTGCCCATTAATCATTATTCAGTGGGCACCCATCATACTTGTTCAATTATTTATCAAGTATGATGTCAGTAAGGCTATAGAATTCTGAAAAGTCCAAGACTTGAACTTGCATTTCATTTTGAGTTTTCAAATCCCCTCATTTTGGAGGCTGGTGATTTGATCCTAGAACAATGGCTCACCGGGCTGTTTTGTTTTTCCCAGGTCTCCTGTCACCATCCCCGTTACCAGCTGAAAAAGCTTTGCCTAACCCAGCAAGTTTGGGTCTCAATCCTCTCAAGGACTTTACTTTCTACCTCTGCTCCTCAGTCATTTACGTTCCCCCATGCATGAATTCATTTCCAAAAGTGTTCCATCTGAATCCTACCTTGTCTTCCCTTTGTCTTGATTTCTAAAAGCTGCCTGGCTTTTGGACAAGCATCTTTTAAGAATTGTTACTTACAGTGTTCTGACTTCGCACTTCTGTGTATGATTTTTCCTTTTAAAAAATGTTTTTAAAATAATTGATCCAAATTTAATCAGAAAGCAGAAAGGAAGAAGAGTATGTATCTGGGAGCTGCTTCTATTTACCCGTGTTCTCTGTGACCACTTCTGTCTCATCACAGGGCCTCCATAGGCACCATCTCCCTTGATACTTCTGACATGGTTCAACCTTCAGCCCATCATCTTGGCTTACATTCCCACAATTCAACAGTCACCCATGACTTCAGAACCACCTCCTGTAATTTTCTGTTTGTTTGCAACTTGGCTCATCAAATGGATAGAAAAAAAATCCACCCGCTAGCTGCTGCATGGCTCAAATGTGTGAGGTGCCTTCTGTAATTCTGTACATTTCTGCTTTCTGGGTGCCTGCTTCTTCTCAGTTTGTCACTTTCTGAAGCTTTAACTGCAAGACGTTTTCAGAGCCACCTCCTCCAGCTGCCTCCCCTTCCTCTCTTTGTGGCTCTAGGCAAGTTCCATCATGTCCACAGCACCCATATATTCTTTACTCCACTCAACACAGGAACCTTCATATGTGACTACTTTAGCCCTCCCTCGGATCTATTTCCAAAGGTACATAGTTTTTGCCCTCTTAATATCACAATTTAGACTTCTTGCAGAGGGCCGGGCCTTAGCCGCAACTCAGATTGTTTGCTTTCCCCTTGACTTTCTTTTCTCCATGCTTTCCCATTTCGTGAAATGCCATCCCCTAGCCAGTTGCTTGAGTTAGAAATCTAGGATTCATCTTGGTTCCTGTGTTTCTGATTTTCTTCTCATGGAATCCAACACAGAGTACTAAGTCCTCTCTCTACTTCAAGTTCATTCTCATCTCTCCAACTCGCTGGCCTCCACAGGCCACAACTGTTCTCACCTCTACCTGCACACACAGTTTCTTAGCTGAGCCCAGTGCTCTTCCTCCTCTACCTTGAATCATCTCCCCTTTCAAAATTTAAATCCATCGTGCAATCTATGATGAAATGAATGGATAAACAAACCGTCTTCAATTTTCCTTAGTTTTAAGTTCAAGTTCTTTCCCAGGATCCACAGGACTTCTATCGGCCACTTTAAACTTTGCTCCTAAATGTCCCCACCTCATCCATCAAACTGTATTTCCAGGGCATCTTGCAGTACATTAAGCTCTCCCACCTTCAGTGTCCTCCAGTGTTCTTTCCTTCCACTCTCCCTAGGGCTAGCTCTTCTCACTCTTCACAGTCACATCCCAGGAATTTTCTATGGAGAAACTTTGCCTGACCATGAGAAGATCAATGGGATCTCCTCAGTCTGTGTTCTATTAGTGAAACGCTGGATCATTTCCCTCACAGTGACTATTTCCAGTTATGTGTTATCTGTTTCTACTATCAGAAATGTATGAAAACCATTTCTAGGGAGAGCAGGATTTGTTTCAATGTTTTCTGAATATTTTGTCTTTGTTTTATGTACACACTTAAAATCCTGCTTTTTTTCAGGATTAGATCTCCATGAAGGGAGAATTAACTTGAGTTCTTTATAGTGAAAATAGTTTAGCCAATGTCAGAGTGATGTAGGGAAGGTAGAGGAAATAGGTGCTATTCATGTCATGAAACTAGGGGCTGGGGCTATGACTCAGCTGGTTGAGTGTTTATCTAGTGTGATGACGAACAATGGTCATCCACTTGACAGGATCTAGAATCACTATGGAAACAAGTCCCTGGAAAGGTCTCTAAAGGACTATCTAGCTTAGATTAACTGAGATGGGTTGACCCACTCCAAATGAGGGAGTATCATCCCATGGGCTCCACAAACATAAGAATGCAGGATGAGCACCAGCATTCACGGTGCTATGTAATTTGTCTGGCAATGTCCTACTCTAGCCACCAATATTTTTACTGCCATCAAAGTCCTGGGGCTGATCTGTATAAAATTGGGTCTGGTGGTATATTCTTGAAATCCTAACGCACAAGAGCTAAAAGCAAGGGTATCAGAAATTACTGATGACATACAGATTTCTAGACCAGCTTGGGATGCATGAGACTGAGGGAAAAATAAAATCCCTACCTCAAGTTAGGAAACCCTGGAGTTGAGGAAATACGATAGTAATTTAAAAGCCTATTTGTTAGGGCTTGGGAAGATGAGTCAGCGGATCAAGTGCCTGCTAGTGAGCGTGAGGACCATCTCTCATGTGTCCAGCACCCATAGGCAAAGCTGAGCAGGTCATCACAGCCGCTGCCTGTAGTCCCAGCAATTGGGAGGCAGAGAGAGAGAGAGAGAGAGGGTCCCCAGGGTAAGCTGGCTAGCTAGAGTAGTGAAAATCTGTGAGTTCCAGGGTCAGTGAGCAACCCCGCCTCAATAAATAAATTGGAGAGCAACCAAGGAAGAAACTTATTCCTAATTCCAGGCCTACACACACACACATGTATGTGTATCCTTACATATTCATGCAACTGCACACTCAAACATGTACACATACATCATGCATGCACACCGTATACACATATGAAAACCATTTCTAGGGAGAGCAGGATTTGTTTCAATGTTTTCTGAATATTTGTCTTTGTTTTATGTACACACTTAAAATCCTGCTTTTTTTCATCAAAAAGCTATTGAATTCTTTGAAAATCTTGTTTTGTTTTTTTTAAGTATGACGTGCATGATCCTGGTTAGATATACATTAAATGAATCTTTTCTCTGTGTTTTTTCCTGTATCTCCAGAAGCTCCATAAAAACAAACAAAAAACCCATGGTCTGGGGATTTTGAGGTGAGAGTGATCCCTTATCATGATCACTATCAAACTGGTGCCAAAAAGGCCGAGGCAAAAATCAGACACAGCTCTGCAGGCATTTCTGCTATTGTACACTGGTCATTATAAATAATTCACATAAAGAAGATGAAATACAAATAATAATGGAAAGTAATGTGAAGCACTGTATGTTTTTGAAATACTGCAGGAAAGAAGTTCATTTGCAGCTAAAACACAATACTGCTTCACCTCTTTGACATGTACTTGGCTGCAAGCACCTGTAACCGCTTCCAAGAAGCTGTTGTATAAATTCTCAGTGCTACCTGCTGTGGGCACTCAAGCCTAAAACCCGATAAAAGATACTCGTGAGCCTTCAGGGAAGGCACATTCCAATTTCTTTTTGCAGAGGACAGAGGAAAATGGTTTGTATGGTTCTAACAAAAGAGACAGCATAAAAAGGTTAAAAACAAACATGCCCCCCCAAAAAAAAACAAACCCACAGGTGGAAGATTATTTTCTTTAATGCACATTGTTGAGTACAAATTGTGTGGCTTTTCCCCTTATTCATCATTACAAACACTTAGAGAAAGCGTTAGAAGAAAGGTTTATTTTGTCTCAAAGTTTCAGTGGGGTCCTGTCATAGTTAGCTGGCTGGGTTAGTTTATGTCTGAGGTGAGGGTGAATATCACAGGGAGGGGAGGATGTAGAGGACTGGGGTGCTTACCTCCTGGTAAGCAGGAAGTTGAAAAGAATATGGCAGGAAGGAGAAACAGGATACCCTTTTGAACTGCCTATCCTTCCGTGACCTACTTCCTCCAATAAGATTGTGGTGGTGTGAATAAGAAAGGCTAGCCCAGAGGTTCACATATTTCAGTACTTAGTCCCTAGTTTGGGGAGGTTATACCACTTCTAGGAGGTGGAGCCTACCAAAGGAAACAGGTTGCTGGGGCCGGCTTTCAGAGTGTACAGCCTCACCCAACTTCCGTTTACTCTCCTTTCTTTTTTTTTTTTCCCTTGTGTGGATAAATGGACATATATAATAAGGATAGGGTGGACAACTGAGCATTGTTTCATAACAGAAAGAAAGTAATGGGAATTTAAAAATGACACAAGGCAGACCCGAGGAGATTGATTACAAATGTGAAGAAATGAGCATGGCTCATTAATTTGATCCCTATCTCAGAGGCTTTGTGGAAATAATAATGGTCTTTTCCTGTGTGTTAGGTCTATAAAATGCTGATAATGAATGCATGAAAAAAATGTAGCTTCCTCTTGGTCATCCAGTCTTTTGATTAAGCAACCAAGGTTAAAGCTTAGTTGTCTCTTGATGTCTAATAATTCTGAGAAAGATATAAAATGCCTGGCATGCCCTTCATCTGGCACCAGGAAGAAGGCAAGAAGTCCTGGGGATTTCTCTAGCACTCGTCAAAATTTAAAGAGAGTGCCAAGACACTGTTCTGTAGGACCTACCCAAACCCTCCCCCAGACCTCCTTTGCAAAATTAAAGGGTGTCATGTGCCCTGGGCAGCAGTGGCCATGGCTCTGTGCTACTCAGCACCCTGGGTCTCAGCAAGGGCCACCACACTACTAAGAACATGTGAAAGCCCCATGGGAGATTATATAAAGCCATGTGCCTTCGCCCCGTGGGGTCCCCCATGGAGCCACTAAAGGTCACCAAGGACAAATAGGCTTCCAAATCCATCAAGTAAAAGGGGGCCCACGTGTCACTCATCCAAAGAAGGGGACAAACACTGATCACCATCCCAGACATCATGAGGGAACTTGCAGCGGGGTACCAACCCCCACCCCTTCCTCCATACATTAAAAAAATCACAGAAAAATAAATGAACAGAACGAAAGATCTTGAGTGGATCTGGGTTAACAGAAAGGTCTCTTCACACGAGCCCTGGTGTTGCCTGCTTGGAGTATCATACTTAGACATGAGGAAGCATCCCATCTCAGCGGCAAAGAGGCCTTCTGACAAATTAACAGGCTGTGCTAGGTGCGCGGGAGTAATGGCAGACACTCCCACTTTGAGGCAGCTCGTTAATGTTTCAATGACACACTGCCTCTCAGATGTCTCTGAAAATGATTAAAGCACTGAATGCCATGTGAGCTCCTTTCAGAAGCCTCTAGCTCTTCATCTTAGGCCTCGACGAGCGCTGAGTTGGAGATGTTACCTGTTCCCACAGTGGACACCCTACTGTAATACATTCTTATCCTTCACACTTCTGTGATTTTTTGCTCCATATCTGACTTGCAGATGCCCATTTTCACGAGTGGAGAATCATGGACTTCCCTACTGTTCCGACCAAATCACGTGACCCTTCGGGAAGCCACGTAGAGTGGAGCCCATCATGTACACATCGTGTACACACAGCTGCTCCCTTCTGAGCACGGATGGAATAAACACCAGGGTCCTGTCAAGGAATGTGGGAGAAAAATGTACACTTCTTACCCTTCCTACTGTTTATTTTCATTTGATTTCTAGTTTTCTTTAAAGAAGCATATATTCAGAAGTTTTATACTGGGGTTGAATGTACTCAGTGATAGGATTCTTGGCTTGAAGAGGCCCTAGGTTCCAAATATATCCCTAGCACCAAATACAAAGAGGGAAGAAATCAGATATACTTATGAAAACAACTGATCATAAAAGCAAGCAAGGCCAATGACATGGGATCTCAACAATGTGTCCCTAGTTACCTTTTACCTGAGGAAGAGACCAAGCGTTATAAACTTTCCTTATAACTGTCTGAACTGAGACCATAGTGTATTGAGTGTTTACGTTACTATGGGTATTCCTGGCTGCACATTTTCCCATTCCAACTCCAGTACTGCTTTACTCAGCATATGCCACTGCTAAGTCCGAGGCTCCCAAAGCTGACAAGAATCCTTCCTGTTCCTGTACTTGGTCCTTCAAAGTCTCAAGAGATTAGAGTTCCTGAGAGTGATTCTCTGGCATGGCTCACACTGTTACAGGTGTGATTAACTCTGCAGGGGTTCTCAGGATCCATTAGAGAATAAGTGCCCAAACAAACAAAAGAGACCTTTACCACCAAAAAGATTATCTTAATTACAGGCACACTGTGCTTGTGGGTACTGTGTTGCTAGGTTGCTTTATTTCCTGAAGGTAATTAACTGGATGCAAGTCATTATAACACCAGGAGTATTAATTTCTTAAGTTCTTGATTTGGGGATGGTGTTCTCTTTAACCAAATAACAGCTTTAAGGGAACTGAGCTTCCTCTTTTTTTTTCCTGCTTTCAAGACAGGGTTTCTCTGTGTAGCCCTAGCTGTTCTGGAACTTGCTCTGTAGACCAGGCTGGCCTTGAACTCAGGGATCCACCTGCCTCTACCTCCTGGGTGTTGGGATTAAAGCCATGTACCACCATGCCTGTTGCATCCTCTTTTGATAGGGGACCTAGCGAGGCCCTGTAAATCTGTGTGACTTGCTATCACAGGGCTTTTCATTGGGGAGATATGAGCAAATGTCTACTTCACCCTAGAAAGGACACTAACACAGGCCAAAGGAACAATTCCACCCAAGTCTAGCTTGGTGAACAAGGGTTCACTGGACTTAGTTACAGAATACAGGTGAGCAATAACTTATAGGAATGTGCGTGACCCCAAAGCATTACCAAAATGTCCCACCCCACCATGTTGCAGGATATTTGATCCCATTGTGAACCCCAAGATCATGAACTGTAAGAACCTATACCTTGTTTGGTGTGGCTTGGCCCTAACACACACCTTTAATCCAAGAACTGTCTGTTTATTGTAAACAGGTGATTAAGGTGTGGCTCAGCCTTAGCACACACCTTTAATCCAAGAGCTTTCTGCCCACAGAATTTAATAAGTCCACCTTAACTTATTAAAGAAACCGGCTGACAGGGATTAGGTAGAGAGGAGGGACTTTGTTTGTTTGTTTGTTTGTTTGTTTTTTACTTTCAAACTTCTTTTATTTTTATTTTT
>CM053745.1:25536045-25584479 GCA_028658305.1 Pachyuromys duprasi | reverse complement strand
GGGAGGAAATCATGAAATTCCCAGGCAAATGGTGGGACCTGGAAATGATCATCCTGAGTGAGGTATCCTAAAAGCAGAAAGAAACATATGGTATATACTCACTTATATGGTCCTATAGGATAGGAAGGTCATGCTGAAATCTATACACCTAGGGAAGATATACAAGAAGGAGGACCCAGCTTGGTATGATCAATGCTCATTTAGAATAACAAATGGGATGGACATTGAATGGAGGAGAAAACAAGCAACAGGACAGGAGCATACCAAAGAGGGCCTCTGAAAGAATCAATATAGCAATGTATCAAGGCAGATATTAAGACTCAAAACCAAGCCTTCAGCAGAGGGCAGGGAATCATAATAAAAATAGGGGGAGTTAGTAAGACTTGGGGAGAACAAGAGCTCCACAAAGACCAAATTGAGCGGGGCACAGCGGTCTTATATGAGACAGTTTCTCCAACCAAGTACCATGTATGGATATGGCCTAGAACCCCCACTCAGATGTGGCCCATGGTAGCTCGGTGTCCAACTGAAGACCCTAGTAAGGGGAACAGGGACTGTTTCTGTCATGAACTCAATGGCTGTCTCTTTGATCCTCCCCCATACACGCCAGGGAATAGCAGCCTGGCTAGATCCCAGGGGAGGACATTGCAGCCAGCCCTGAGGAGACAAGATGAACTGGGGTCGGATGGAAGGGGAGGAGAGCCTCCCCAGTAGGTGGACTTGGAGGGGGCAGGGAGGAGATGAAGGAGGGATGGGGAGAGTGGGAGGGAATGAAGGAGGGGGCTATGCCTGGGATGCAAAGTACCTAACCTGTGATTGACATAAAAATAAATAAATTACATTAAAAAAAGAAAAAAAGAAAGAAAATGAAAGCAAAAGAGAATTCAGAGCATTATCTCTAAGAGACCCCTGCCACTATGTACCAGGCTTTCTCCCTGGGTCCGAGAGTATCACCATCAATATATGAGAGATTTGGGATGGGAAGCCTGCTGCTGTGAGCACTATTTTCATATTAAATGACAGCCTGTACAGATAGTTTATTGACAGAGTGCCACGAATATCCGTGTGTGGCAGGTTTCCCAGAATGCATTTAACCCCATCTTTCATTTCAAGCCCAGGAACCCAGCAACGGACAGAATCTAGCAGGTCATGGGAGAAGATATATATGAGAGAGGGATTTGGATCATAGGTCAGAGTGACATTTGCATGAGCAGACAAAAGGACTTTCCTAATTTCACAGCAGAAAAGGCTCCATGACATGCAAGACCATCATGCATCATGGTTGCCAAAGCCACTTCTCCATGTTCCTATCTTACTTGAGCTGAAGGTCCATAAAGTAGACTGCTCACTGCATGCTTCCTTCCAACAGGTTCCTCTAGCTTGTCATGCCTGATAGGAGAACAGCCACCTGCCTCTCCCTGTCTTTTCCTCTTGCCTTGCATTTAACCAATTTCCAAGGCTAGCCTCCTAGGAGTCCTAGGTTAGTCTTCACTTTGCTTATGTTCCACATGGACTCAGCTGACCATCCCCAATGTTTCTAAAATCATAATAAATGTCTCTCGAGGCCCTTCACAAAGCTACATCTCCAATGGCAGGATTATGACTAGCATTATCTTATTTCTGTCTCTGATCTGCGCAACAGTTACAGCCTTGTATCTCACGACCTGTTGCCAACTTTCCACATTACCATGGGTGATGTGTTGCACTTTACAAGTCCCTTGCAGAAATACAGTGGCCACCTCACCAGCGCCATGCTTGCCACTCTGTAGTCTCACTCTATAGCACCCATACCTATTAGAAACCTCTCTACTTACGCTGTTGATTTGTGTTTGCTTATTTATTTATTCCTACCTCTCCAGCTACATGGCAGTGAGGCCTATGTCTTGTAATTCCAGCATTCAGCACAACATCTGGCTCGGTAAATCCTAGTTAGGGGGGTGATGCTTGAGGAGATGAAAGGATTTAGCAAATGCCTCTTCATATCTGGGCACATTAAAGAGGATAAAAGGTGTTCCTTGGAGGATTAAACAACCCAAGAAGGGAACTATAAAAAATTTTTTTAAAAAGTAGTCTGAGGAAGCAGAGAAGAATGAAAATGAATGAAAAGCTCAGGGAAGGGGAGTGGAAAATGAAGACAGTGAGGAAACTGTATTGCACATTAGCCCTCCCATGAGTCAGAGAGTGAAACTTTCAGAGTGGCGGGAGCTGGTAAGGATGAGGAGCTAGGAACACGCAAAGAGAAGACAGCAAGGAATGAACTCAGGGCAATGGAGAGTGTTAACAGCTACTCAAGGTAAAAAGAAGTCTTTCCTGTTCTCAAGGTAATCCCCAGTGAGGACGCGGCACTCCGTGGTGTGTTGCTCTCCCCGCAGCTGAGAGGAAGGGCGATGCCTTTTTCAGATATGACAGAGGGCAGGCTTAGGAACTTAGTGAGAATGATTCATGTTGACTTGAATCAATAACAGCTAAAAAAAGACTGTTGACATTAACAAAGGAGATGCCACAAAACAGAAAAGAGGAAGGTATAATCTCATGACCAGAAGACATCCACAGAAGCTTCCTCCCTCCTACTCTCCTTCCAGTTGATTGATATTGCTTTGGAAAATACAAGACAGACCCCTATCACAGCTCTACACCTGTTTCATGATGACCTCCTTTTTTATTCATCACTCCCTGGTAGGGGCTCCTACTTCTGATGTTATTCCACCCTGCAGCCTGAAGACCTTGAGACCTGTAAAATATACCCAGTGCAGGGCTTCCCATCTTCACCCAGACTCTCTATTATACCTGCTTCTCTGCCACCTGAGGGTTTAGATGGGAGTTATCCTGTAACAAGGGGCAATACCTCTAGAGACCAGAGGCTATCAAATAACAAGTCCAATGCCAGGAATGGGTTACTTCTTCTGAAATGTTGGTCCCTGAGGTCCAGAGACCTATCCCAACCCCAAACATTACAGAATATTGCCATTACTTTCGGTTACCCTCCAGAATCTAATAGTAAGATCATATTGCTGAAAACATCACATATGTCAGTCATAGAACATGGACAAACTTGACACTGACCGGGAAGCTTGGTTCTTAATGGCTAGCTTTCATAGTGCTCTGAAATGCTATATACGCTGCCAGCTGTGAGGGCTACAGTACTGACAGGCACAGTAAGGTATCTCACCAGGGCAACAGTGGCATGAATGTTATGGGAGTAATTAACAGCTTCGGTTAAGGGTCAGTTGTGTTGCATTAACCCCATGGGACTGGACTTAAGGCCAGTTCCTCAAGATGAAAGTCATACCTGTCACCATTAATGTACCCATAACCTGTAGCCTAGGGCTGACTACAGAGTTCTACTAAATAAGTGCATGCAGCATCAAACTGACCTCTAATGACCTACCACTATACCCAGGGATTACCGCATCTCTTGACCCTCACCACAGAAGCTTCTTCTTGCAGTAGGTGGTTGTTAACTCAGAGACCCACAATTGGTAAAGACGCGAAGTATAAAAGACTTTGGAGTACTCTGCCCTAAATGGGACATCTATGTTGCACTCCCTCCTTCCAAAGCTCAGGGATCATCACAGAAGAAGAAACGGAATGAGGCAGAGGCAGTTGGTAGCTATAGGGAACAGTGTTTTCCTGGACATGACAGGCGGTTGCTCATATGAGTTCACACAAACTGTGACAACATGCACAAGATCTGTGCAAGCCAGACCCCGCCCCCCCCAAATCCCAGCACAGAGGAGGGAGTCGGTCATGAATCCTACCCCTAGCTCAAGAGTTAGTTGTAACTGCTGAGAGAAGAGTCAATCTTTTTCAAGGATGTGGCCTTTGAGACACTGCCCATCACTTAGTAGGTAGCACTAAAGCAATGCACATAAGTGCACATAGTGAATTAAAAAAAAAAACAAAAGAATGCCTGAAATTGGAAGAGAATACTAGGGGCAGGTATTGGAAGGGAGGGAATGGGAGTAAACATATACAAATATGTTTAATCAAAACATATTCATATAATGTGAATGAAATTATTAAGCAATGAGAACATTAATTAAAATTATTAATTGATAAAAGGACATGAAATTGGGAGGGAGGAGACATGATAGGAGGTCCTGGGGGCAATTAGAAAAGGGTAGATATGATCAAGATATATTTTGTACATGTATGAAAGTTTCAAAGAATGAATTTTATAAGAGACAGACAGACAAAGAGAGTTGGGCAATGGAGAAGAGAGTGCCTGGTTGCACAGATGGTCAGAGCTCAGGATTCGACAACTAGATTCTGGTTTGTGATACCAGAACTGGGTTCTTTATAAAAGAACAATACGTATCACAGAGAAACTAAGACAAGGTTTCAGCAAAGGCCTGAGCACATAACAGTTGTTAGAAAAGGTGGAATTGGATAGTGGCACCATTCAGCTCAAACACATACAAACACAGTCACAGATGAGGTCATGTGAATAACAGCACATACGGCAAAGAAATATGGATGCAGTGGTGAAGGTTTTCCTTTGCAGACAGAAAATGCCCGGCGCAGATGGCTGCACGCTGGTTCTCAGGAAATACTGGTGGGTATCTCTGAAAGGTTAGATTAAGTTTGAGAATCCTACATACTAGCTCCCATACTGTGAAAAAAACCAAAAACCCTACACTATGTACATTAACATAGTAAAGACTTGGAGAAAATTCACAAAGAAAGTAATTTACCTGCGCGTTAACCCAGAGTTGGCCATTTGTATACTAATGCAACACTCACCCTACCTAATGATAAATGCAGGACGCAAATATTCTAACAAACCAATTTAGAAAGCATGGCTCTACAACAATGCACAAAATACTGATAGCAGAATAAATAAACAACAAATGAAACATCACAAATACCCCAAACAATTATGGGGATAAAACAGTAAATGTAGGAAAGCAACATCTCATTGCAACAGAGGATGTAGGGTGGACGTATAACAATATAATGATATATTCTGAACAAGAGAAAACAAGTCCCTTGCAATGATCTCCAGGAGAACTTCACAAGAAGGTAAGTGGGCATTCGTGACAGCGGGGGTGGAATCGTGATGATAAATGGGAGAGGCGCATTTACGGCAGCATGAAGCATCGCATCACCAAAGGACGACACGATGGTAATGAGTGATGCGATTCCTTGGGAAATCCTTTTGATAAAATCAAAGGATATGAAAAATGTGTACTTTGCTCTGCTGATAACTTTAATCTCTCAATAAACTGAAGAAGCACCGAAGAACAGGATTTAGTGTCAGTTTAATTTTAACAAATACAGGAAGAGTACTTGGTCATTTAGAAATATCAGAAACTTTGGGAGAAAGCCAAGTGCTCATAAAATGAGCCTCTCTATAATCCTGTCAGAGATATTGCAGAGAGGATTTCTTGGAAGGGATGCTACACTAAATAATCGCTAAGTCTCTTTTGAAACATTAAAGCTGGTCTCTAGCATTCAACAGTCACACTGAAGAACTCTAGAGGTGTCCATTGTTGACACTGAGCCTCCGATGGTGCTGTGGGTATGCTGAGGAATAAAGAGTTCTGCACATAGCAGTAAAAAGAGATGACAGGGCTTCCCATAAACATTTTATAGAACTGTGCGCATTGACCAGTTTGGTGCTAGAATAAAAATAGGCCACTAATACATAATAGATAGTTTGAAAACTGAGAAACATTTATAGAAATCTGATTTCTGATAAAAGATGGGAGAGAGCACAAAACTGGAAATACATGTATCAACCTCCAGAGTATGCAAACGATTCTGCATTTAGAACGAGAATAAAGAATTCATAAAGGAAATATTTCTTAAAGGAACTAACATGAAGAAGAAAAAAAAACAGGCTAGATAAATATTTTAAGAAGCATGAAGTCAGGGTATTAAATAGAATTTAAAAAGGAAGCAAACATTAACCAACTAGAAGTGACCCATGACCACATTTGGTAAAACAAGTTCAAAATGAGAATAACCTATTTATGAAAGGAAAACAGAAAGAAAAACTAAAGAAAAAAGGGGCACAAAGAAGGTGTATTTGGCAGCTTTCTGCCGCTGTGATAAAATGCCCGGGAAAATAAACTGAAAAGGAGAAAATGTTTATTTTTGCTCATGGTTTTGAGGATTTCTGCCTTCTCAAAGCAGAAAATCATGGTGTGAACAAGAACAAGAGTTAGAACAAAGCTAGGATGTGAAGAGAGGAGAATTGGAAGGTTTTGGTTTCTAATATCCTGTCTAAAGACATATCCCTAAGACCTAATTTCCTCCCACTAGGCTCCACCCCCTCCCAGGAAGGCCATACTCTGGAGACCGAACCTTCAGTGTATGAACCTTTTGGGGAATTTTTTTATATATAGAATTTTTACATAGAGAAAATGCAAACTGAAGTAGTAGCATGTCATATTTGCAAATTAAATATTAAATATAACTGAGTACTAGAAAAATTTTAATTGCCTAGTGTATAGTAAGAAACTTTTAAAATAGTCTCTTCTTTGACTTACTACTTCTACATATAAGAACCAACCAAGCAAAATAATCTTAATTGGTGAAAAGTTTTGACTGAACTTTAAAATGCTCACAGTAATTTTTTTTTCAAAACAAAAACTAAGGAAAAAAGGGGCTTCACAGAAGTGAACTGATGCGCAGTTCTCTAAAACTGACCTGGGAGGTCACAGGCTCTAACAGGGAAGCTAATACTACTATTTTGCTAGTGGGTCATGCTATAAAACTGTTTTCTTTTTTATTATGTGTTTTTAAATATATGTGAGTATTTTGCCTACATGTATATGTGTGCGTTGTATGCATGTCTGGTGTCCACCAAAACCAGAAGAGGGAATCAAATCCCCTGGAACTAGAGTTACAGATGGTTGTGAAACACCGTACTGGTGCCAGGAAGCAAATCCATGGCTTCTTACAGCGCATGCTCTTAACTGCTGTGGCAAATCTCTAGCTCTCTAAAACTGCCTTCTTAAAAAAAAAATTAACATTTAAATGTATTCTTCTCTCATACATC
Organism: Pachyuromys duprasi; assembly: GCA_028658305.1. Taxonomy (NCBI): domain Eukaryota; kingdom Metazoa; phylum Chordata; class Mammalia; order Rodentia; family Muridae; genus Pachyuromys; species Pachyuromys duprasi. Next base: position 25,577,473 of record CM053745.1, on the reverse strand, counting down.
CCAACTGCAGTTTCCCTCCCTCCTCTACTACTTCCTTCTCCTCTATTATCCCTCTCCCCCAGATCCATTTCTCCTCTGTTTATCTTGAGAAAAGGGCAGGGCTCCTGGGGATTTGAACACAAGCTTGGTGTATCGAGTTGCATTAAGAATAGGCACGTCCCTTCATATTAAGGATGAATGAGGCAATCCAGTATGAAGAAAAGGATCCCAAAAGCAGGCTAAAGGGTTAGAGACAGAGCCTGTTCCCACTGTTAGGAGTCCCACAAGAACACCAAGCCACACAACCATATCATCTGTGCAGCGGGCCTAGGTCAGAATCATAAAGGCTCCCTGACTGTTCAGTCTGTGTGAGCCCCTATATATCCAGGTTAGTTGATTCTGTGGGTTGTCAAACTGCCTTCTAAATGTTCATGTTTATATCCCTAAAGTAATGCTATTCTCAGTCTTCATGATAATAATAATAATAATAAAAAAAACCTATTGTTGTAGTTAATAAAAGTTTTCTACCTGTCTCAAATGCCAAGAATGAGTGATGGTCAAGTGGGACATTTACGTCAACCCTTGGGAGCTCAGGGAAAATGACACAGATGATTGGAAGTTAGAACCTGAGCTTTGCACGCACGAGCTCACTGCAGCAGTGGTTACCTGTGTAAGACCTACGCACAGGCTGGGTCTGTGAACATTTATCACGTGGGGTGTGGCTCATAAGCCCCCCACTTCCTGAGGAACTCCTTGTGGAAGTTAACAGTGCTGGGGGAGAAAGAGTCGTCTTCTTGAATGGTGTAGCCACTTACAGGTTGCTTGTGTTCCTGTAAATATCCTACCCCACACTGAAGCAAGAAACTCTGCTCAAACTCAGTGGGTCACACGCAGGAAGACATGAAAGCAGGGCGAGGGCCTTTTGGAAATTAAGTGGTTTCAGAGGAAGAGGGAGGGGATTGAGAAAAGGAACTGCGGGGTGAAAAGGATTCATTATTCTATGCATGGAACTGTCTTAAAAAGAAAAAAAAAACCTAACACATTGAGTAAATACTCATTATATGCAGATCCATGTTTTGTATAAGCTACTGAATTTAATTGCGATGATGGGTCTCCATAGGTATGATCACATGGCAGAAAAGGTTCGGGATGCCTTATACAATAAAGACTGAGTTCTGTAAAGGAACACTCAGAACAAAAAAGGATGGATGAAACACTCAGAATGGATGAAACACTCAGAATGAAAGGCTATTGACTTGATGGGTTATTTACCTTAACATGAAAGCATGCAATGGAAAACAGTTGAAGGTTATACACTCATAAAAAATACATAAGAAAAAATTCCATATTCACAAAACTGAACTATTTAAATAGGAAAAAAAAAGACAGAAGGAAAATACACATGTACCAGACCATCTCAACAGAACTGGACCTGATGCTCCTGAGAACATAGCCATGTACAGTTCATCTTGTCAGGCTGAAGAGGTGAGGAAGACAAGCCAGGAGGGACGCTGAAAGGCTCCAAACCAGTTTAAGCAGTCTGGCTAACACAGGAGATAGAGAACACAATTTGGGGCAGACATGGTAAATCTTCTATAACGAGGAGGGCTGTAATTCTTTTCATGGTAGGTTGCTAGGAAAATCATAAATTGGTCATGGTTAAAATGTCAGAAGACTCAAAACCGTGAGGAAAAAAAAATAATAAATTACTGATGTTTGGGCTTACTCTAGAAGTCAAACGTTTTCTGAGAGAAAAGGAAGCAGAGATGAGAGTGAAGAAAATTCTGCTATATGAATATTTCAATTAGGCAGCTGAGGGACGGTAAATGGGGAAATACAAATCCCAACTCTCAAGTTATCAAAACGAAGTTATCTGCTGGATGAGCTGCTGAGAAAAGGGCCTGGATAAACTCATTAGTAGCTCATAGACAATGCCCTTCATGTGCCTATACCCACCCACACAAAAGAACAGGTGTCAATTATATTCTATAGCATTTTTTAAAGGTGTGGTTTCACTAGCCAAGTAGCCAAGCTGGCCAAAAACTCACAGTCATTCTGCCTCAGCAGCCCAAGTGCTGGAATTATCTTATCCCTTCTCAACTGGTCACAGTCCAGTCTCTCTCTTTCCCTTTATTTTTTTTGTCCCAGTTTTCCTATCTCCTACCTCCTCTCAGCTTCTTTTCGCTGTGCTAAAGGGAAAGCATGGGGCTGGAGAGGAGGCTTGGTGCTTTGAAATACTGGCTGCTCTGCGAGAGGACCTGGGCTCCATTCCCAGAGCGCACGTGGCAGCTCACAACTATTTATGACTCCAGTTCCAGGGGACCCAGTGCCTTCTTCTGGCCTCCTTGTCACCAGGAATACATGTAGCACACACAGATACACGTAGGTAAATCATTGATACACGTAAAAATAATTTCAAAAATGTAAAAAAAAAAGAAGCCATATGTACATATATGCATACATACAATTTCATATACCTAATTTAGTTTTTATGAACATTGTTGACCAAAGAAAAGGAAAGGGAGAGGGGAAGGGAAGGAGGGACAAAGAAAGGAAGAAAAGAAGGAAGGACAGATGGGACGTAGGATTGTGGGCAGAATTAATCATTCCAAAGACAACTGATTCCTCTTTAGTGCATTCCATCCACCATCTCCGGACTTGGTGCTTAAAGACAACTATTCTGTTGTTTAAGCACATCCTTCAGTATAGTAGCCAGTGGTCATCCCACCCATGCTCATCCCAAGAGGCTGGGGACCAGCCTATCTGCTGACTGTTGAGGCCTCTGTAGCTAGTAGAACCTCCATGAGCATTTGGTGAGTGGGTAGACACCCAAGTCCTACCGTCTCTGCAGACAAAGCTCATGTGGTGACCCTTGCCTTCAGAGGCCAGTGACCGACTGGCAAGCTGCCATGTTCCATCTTTACCGCCCACCACTGAACCCATGATCCCATCTACCAATCTGAAAGTGCAATCATCCTTGCAAGACTGTAGAGAAATGATGTGGTGTGTATCAAGAGCAGTGAGGGTGTCTGAAGAGAGCAAGATGCAGAGGAAAACAATCTCTAAGGCAACCAGCCTGACATGTCCAGGTCAAAAAATCAAAAGCCATGTTCAACACCGGCCCGTAGAGAGATTACCAAGGAACACCTGTCGCCCTCGGTATTTGGCAATGTCACAAAGCGTCATTGAAACCAGGAGAAAGCTTACCAGACACGAGCTGCTGTCCAGGCAACCCCACGGGAACCATGCCCAGGTTATTCATAGCTGTGGCCCAGGCTGTAGGATCGCTGACAGACATGTTGAGCTGGGTGGTGTCGAGGGCTATACTCCCCAAACCGTCAGCTGCTGCAGGAGAAACAGACTCAGCTTAGTTAGTGTTGACAGGCGAGGATCTTCCCTTTAAAGGAAATCACGTGTCTAAAGATACAAGGCTTCATTTAGCATATTGCTAAGACATTAAAAAAAAAACAAAAAAGCAAAAAAGCACTGTAATCTATACTATGCCAATAATTTCTCCAGATGGAAAAGCATCTGGGTGGAAGCATAAAGAAATGCTTCCCAGGAACTTTCTAGAAGGAAACTTAATGACATGGCATCCGTATTGCAGCTTGCCATTGAAGAGGCACTTCTGGGAAAAATAACTTTCCTCATCCCTGTGAGGCAATGTTTGTCAAGAGACAGGGTCTAGAACATGGCAGTGCTAAGTTAACTGCCTACCAGAACAAGATACATCATGTGTCTATTTCTGAGGACTATGCGGGGCCAGGGATCCCTTCTAACCATCCAGCAGGAAAACAGTTGTGAAGGAATAGACTATGTCCTGGTCAAACTGGTAAGGTGATCACTAAAGCATATTCCCTCTAAGGCGCCATTTCTCGGCCTGTGAGTTGTAAACCTTTTGGGGGACAGATGACCATTTCATAAGGGGTTGCCTAAGACCATCAGAGAACACAGATGTTTAAACTACAATTCATAACAGCAACAAAATTATACTTATAAAATAGCAACAAAAATGATTTTATGGTTGGGGGTTACCACAACACGAGGAACTGTTTTAAAGGGCCACAACATTGGAAAGGTTGAGAAGCACCGTGGGAAGGAAACACAAGTGTCTACCTAAAAATGACTTTTTTTTTACAATATTCCTTTTTTTTTATTATTACTTTTATTTTTAAAGTTACAATTACACAATTTTCCCGTTCCCTTTCCTCCCACTAACACCTTCCCCAAACCCCTCCTTGCTCTCTTTCAAATTCGTGACCCCTGTTTAGAATACTCCTTTACAAATTCCGGCTAATACAATCAATAAATAAATTAGAAAGCAAATAGCACAAATTAAACAGAAAACCAGAAAACTGTGTTAATGGCTGAACTGCTGTCCCAGTAGAAACACTGGCCAGCGACATTTACCTGCAGCCATTATTTGAGGAAGCTCCTGAGGACACGGGCCAATGCTCTCAAATCCAGCTGCATCTACCATTGAATTGCAAGCACCCTGGGGCGCTGGGGTGCTCTGACAGCTGAGCAGAGGGTCCCTTCCGAGATCATTGGACTCTGCAAAAGAGGAGGGGATTGTGGTGAGGAGGGGTCAGAGTCAAGAGTTCGTACTTCCCGAAACACAAAACAAACCTCAAAGATCCACTTCCGGCAGCAGGGACCAGACCTAAAGGTGCTTCCTTCTGGCCCTGCGGTGCTGGGACACCTTTTCTCTTTGCTTGGGAGATGTGCATGTCAACTGACCTCGCCTGGCCCAGGGCTGCCTCAGGAGATGGCAGCATTGGAGTGTGTTGGGGCTTAGTCTCCTGCCGCAGCCTCTTTGCCTACGGGCCTTATCAGGGCCCACACAGCCTCTTCCACACACTGCACACCAATAGCCAGGCCAGACCAGGGCAAATGTGATTTCTTTTCAAGTTAATGCAAAAGAAAAAAAAATTAATTGATGTTGTTATTTTGGAAGACGGTTGGCTGTGAAATGTATTCAAAGAGGACAAAAAAGTAGGGAGGAAGAATAAAAAAAAGCAAGAGCCTTTTTTTTTTTTTTTCTGTAAGGCTGGCAAAGTAGCTAACAATTATTAGAAAAAGTAAGAGGAAAAGAATGGCAGGCCTTGTCTGGGGAAGAAATCTACAGGGCTGCAGGCAAGATGTTTGTTTTTAGTTCTATAAAATTTTGAATTGAACTGGCCCAAATTCAGTTGGTCCAAATTTTCCTGATAATTACATCACACACACACACACACACACACACGCTCATGATGTATTTTCTCTCTGCTATGTATGTGTGTGTGTAAACATGTACAAACATGGTATGTGTCTGTATTTCTATAGAAATGTATTTTATTATGCTCTGTTCTTATAATAAATATAACTAACGATACAACATACAGTAAAATCACAAGGGCCCCTCTATGACATTAATTATAAAACTCTGTTCCTTTTCTCTACTTGCACAAAGGCAAAGGCCGGCCACACACACATTCACACTGTATGTGCATGTTTGCCAGTTGCAAATCTAGATGAGCAACCCGACAACTGTTTGACCCATCTCTGTTTGAGACGACAACTGAAGTTTTTGGGTTTTTTTATTATTGTTTTTTTTAATTTTTATTAATTACAGTTTTTGTTTTTCTGTTTAGGTGTAAATTTACTCCCCCGCCCTGAGTCATACTTCTGTTCATACTTTTAGAAGAAGTTGTTCTGGTTTTTGAGTATGGTGTGAAGCTGAAGTATTTCAAGTTAGGTGTTTTCTTTTTATTCTTAGGGCCAAGTATCAGCAGCTCCACTCCTTGGTAAGCGTGCTGATGCCAGAAATTCAAATGCAAGCTCGGGTCTCAGTGTCTCACAGATAGGTGTACAGTGAGCCATGGTTTCGGTAGTTCAACAAAGCTCTAGCTGTCACTAAGAGGAGCAAGGGAGATGCTGGGAGAATTTTTTTTTCCCAGTTACCTATTACCTGGCAGCGGATGATTCCAATTTGGGGTACAAACTGTATTCAGAATATATATATCAAAACTGCTTCCTAATGATTCTAGAATGTGCTTATGTATTGTCCACCACTTACCATTGGCAACAAATGCCACGAGATGGATTCTTTTCAATTCAAATAAACTGAGCCCAACAAATGCACAGCAAGCCTGGGCGTGTGGCCTGCAGCTGCCCACTCATCAGCATCACAGTGAAGCCTTGGAGAACTTTTCTCTCCACTCCAACTGTTTCAGGGCACCAAGGCAGAGCTAGATGAGCGTGCCTCATTCTCCTCTTCAGCAGCCCCATAACGAGGGGACCAGCCTCGGACCATCACAAGGTCACTATTGTCTTACTCAGCTCCCTAAGTGAAGTGGACTTGGAGCCCTTCCTCCAGCTCATCTCTCCACAAATGGACATCAGTCACACATTTTTTTTCCCCTCCCTGTCTAATGAGTTTGCAGTTCTGGAACACTCTATCAGAGAGTATTTCCTTACTCTGTCGGCTTTGTGGCTCATGCCTCTTTGGCTGAGCTTAACCTTGACTTTTTCTACCGGGTTACAAGGATGGCATTAGCTTGCCGTGGCTCCACACTGTCTGTTCCAGGGGTAAATGTCACTCTGGTGGTTGTGGCTCTATACAGGAGCATCAAAGGCGCTGGGGGGGGGGTGCGGGGGCATGGCTTCTATCTGTCACCTTCACAGCCACCTTAACAAATTGCTACGATTCCAAAAAGAGTGCTTCGTTAGCAGGATGTGGTTTGCAAACTTTCATTTATCCCCATCTTGAACTCCGTGGCTTTCAATTTATTATAGCTTTCCAGTGTCCCAACCCAGCGGTTTTCATTACACACAACTTGATGGAGCCATCAGGTACCTACGATGGTGTTTCTGAAGTAAGTTCATTCCTACCGGGTAGTTCCAGCAGTCCCAAGGCAGCCAGGGTGTTGATCTTAAGTTTTAAACTAATTTGGTCACATGGGCTTGAACAAAAGAGAATCCTGTAAATATTAATTACTACCTGGTAATTTATGAATGAATACAAGAGTAACTTTTGTCCTTTGTTAACACCTGTTGTTATTGTTTTTTTTTTTTTCTGAATGTTTTAAACCATTCAAGACCACGATAAGTCAAACCAACGCCTTGGTTTTCTTATTTCTAAACTATAGGAAAGATTAATATTCTTAATGATGTTTATTTACACACTGATACAGGGAGTTAAGATTTACAGCTAATAAAGTACTTTGAATACAGTAGGTGATAATTATTGTTATTTTATTTGGAAGTGCAGTGTTTCTACTAAGGTACCCTGGGATCTCCGTGTTCTGGTGCATAATTATGTAATTAATTATAAAACAGTGAATAACACTTGATATTTCTAAAAGTGTTGCCCTAGTTTTCTGTACCACACCTAAATTGTACTGTCTATTTCCTTCCCCCACAATCCCTTTGTAAAATAACATCATATAAATGATGTATTTTTTTTCCTCTCTAGCTTTTTTCTTTCAATGCAAATGCAGAAGCTTTTAAGAGCTTCCTGAGAAATTATGAAATTGGTGGTTTCTGCTTACAGGCGCTATTGAGGGATCATTATTACAAAGCAATCGGATATACAGAATGTCAAGGGTAGCAGGAGAGTTCTGCCCGGCCTTAATGGACCTCCAACCTGTTCTCTAGTGGAATGCACTGAAGGCCGAAATCTTACACCTAATTTCCCAAATGTTTAAGAAAATATATTTTTTTGCTCAGGACTTCACTGGGTTACATCAACCGAGCAAAATGATTTTACTCCCATCAGCCTATACAAGTACTGTACTTTAGGAGGACCTTGGGCTGCTCCATTTGGGAAAATGCAATGTCTTCTAGACCTTTCTAACTTTATACGTATCAAGGAAAAATATTTTAAAGGCGAAAATTCACCTGTGGCTGCCCACAGGTGAACAAAAGGAGTTTCCTGCTAAAGAGGGGTAAAAATCAGCTAGCTTTTGAAAATACTGGATTAAAAACATAAACTTGTTTGACCTAATTCCTTAGGCTCATACCTAGTTAAATGGAAAAATCATTACAATGAGAGAATCGGTTTTATTAATGTCTTTAAAAGAAATGAGATCAAAGCTAGCAATGCCATGTGATAGCTGAAGCCTCATTTGTTAGACAGTCTTTATTAGCTAGAGTTTATGTATGTGGTAAAAGGTATTTTCATCCCAAATTCACCTTTTTCTATCCCTAGGAGTATATCTAATATTGGTGTTCAGCAGAAGGACAGCTGCCGACCATTTCAGAGATTAAAATGATAGGATACTATACAGCAGACATACACTACTTACATGTTAATGCCATTTAAAAAAAAAAACAAATATCTATGATAATAAGGGAGGCTTTGCTTCCTCTAATGGTAAACCAGGGAACTCCAGAGAAAACTTAAAGAACAACCAGAAAGCTGTGTGTGTGTGTTTTAATTCTGTTTTTTTTTTTTTTTTCACAAATGCAGACCACAAAGACAATCTCTGCAGAGTGATTCTCCATTGATTTCTGAGAGCAAGTCATCTTCTGAGGAGAGCAAGTAACACTCGGAGAGATGAGAGCAATCTGCAAATTTGGGGACAGAATGAAACTGCTCTCCCAAATATGGTTTAAAAAATGGGGACAGTGGTGGAGAGATGTAGAGGTGGCTCAGTGGTTAGGAGCACCGGCTATTCTGCAAGAAGACCTGAGGTTTGATTCTCAGCACCCACGTGGTATCTCACAGCCCTCTGTAATTCCAGTCCCAGGGTATGTGATGCCTTCTTCTGTTACCTTGGGCCCTGTATGCACATAGTGCACAGAAATACATACACGCAGCCTCCCCCCCCCCCAAAGAACCTAAACACATTCATGCATGCAAATACTCAAAACCAAAACAAACAACAACCAAAAAACATGGTATGAATATACAAAAGCTGACACTTTTAGAGGAATAGAGAAGAGACGGCTACCAGCCATCAGATTACAGAGATAATTCACCACATCAAGCCAAGGAAATCAGGTGGTTCACAGGAAAGATACAATGTAAATCACAATGAACCCAAAGAAAGACTCAGTCAGTATTGTAATGGGAGGAGACAGGAGACCAGGAATCTCTCCTCTATGTTCCCATGGCACTATGTTTTAGCACCACTCTCTAATCAACTCTAAGCTCAGGATGATTAAGAAGGGTTGCCCACCTTGAAGCTAGCAAACACAATACACAGTGCAGAAATATCAGCGAACTATATTGCCTCTTAATTCTCTTGATTATTGGGAACACTCTGAAATAGCTTAAAGGTGGTAATGAAGAGACAGATCATAATAGAAATATCCTAAGATCCTAGATGAAAAAATTATGAAGTTTTTAAGTCTGGTAAATATATAGGGTTCCAACTGCTTATTAATGATCACTATCTGCTAATTAGTGGCAAAGAATAAACTAAGGTTTTGATGGAGATTTTCAAATAGAACAAATTAATGGGGAGATTTGTGAAGCAGTAATATTCTTTAAATTTTATACTTATTTATTTTATGTGTATGAGTGTTTGTGTGCTTATATATATGCACATACATATATGTTTATATGCACACACATACACACACACACATATATGTATATTTACCATGTGCGTGCGTGGTGTCATAGGACCTAAGGGTGGCACTAGAGCTCCCTGTAACCGGAGCTATGGATGGTTGGTTATGAGTCAAATATAGGTACTGGGAACCAAACTAGGGCCTTGCACAAGAGCAACAATTGCTTGTAACCACTGAGCCAGCTCATTGGATCCCCTTCCTTGCCTTGGGTAGTAACACTCTGTTAATCAAAGCTAAGAGGATCCTTTGTTGAAGTGAGAAGAAAGCAGGGGACATTGCTGTGCAGAGGTGAATCCACGGAGGGCATTTGGTAGGGTAATGGCACCTATGAAACTCACAGAATCAAACACCCTGCTTTGATTTCCTTCCTTTTACTTGCACAGCTATAAGATCATTGCATACTTTTCAACACTGTCAGGGTAGATGTTCCCATCACCGTGTACCTGAGAAGAGATGTCATATCCATTCAATGCATTTTTCCTTTATTTTTCTCTTTCAGGCAAAAAGACAAAAGCATTACATAATCGTTCCTTTCTGCTACCATTCTGTGCCTTCCATGTACGAATACTTCTCACTTCAGAAACCAATTAGCTTCCCCTCACCTTCAGAAACTAATTAGCTCTAGCCCTTACCTGGAGAAGGAATCTAAGTCTGGACATGGCTAACTCTCCTCTTCACTGCTAGTATTAATCAACTAAGTGACCCTGTCACTACCCAGTAAGAACACACAGTATGACAGGCTCTCCCTGTTACCTCCCACCACATAAATATCATATATCTATACAACTTCAAATACATGCATACGAGGAAAGGAAAGAAAAAGTCTAGAAAAAAGAAACATCAGCCACCAAGCAACTCAGTGCCAGGGTTCAATCCCAGCACTTGGAGGTTTGAAAGCTACAGAACACAATAGGGAGAATGTCTCTTGGAAACCAGACTGCAGATGGACTTATTGTCAGAGACAAAGAATCTGAGAAAAATGTGTCAGAGAATACAAGGCAAGCTTGTGGTGACCTCAACAAGTCATCTACGGGGATTTCACGTCCCACACCTCCCTGACGACCAGTGCCGGGTCAAGGGCAGGTTACAGGATACATTTCCCTTTGTGAGGTTTTTTGCAACTGCTATTTGAATGAGCCCAGATCTATAAATAACTGCATCTCCAGGCCCACCAACCAGTACATTAGCATGACAGAGGCATAAATGTATAGTAGGAAAGGGGCAAAATCACTGGAAGAAAGGAGAGTTTCAATTTGGCATGTACCACAGAAGATGAAAAGCAGATCTGGCCAGTTCTCAAACACTAAATTCCATTATGGGCACTGTGATTATATCCTCCATTTTTCTACTTTGTCAAGCAGCCAATTTTAAGCTGTAAATCATCTTCCTTTTATCTTAGGGAAGTAATGATCACAGAATGGGTGAGGCATTACCTCACCCTGGACATGTTGTCTGTCTTCTGGGGGAGGGCATGCAAAGGTAAGGAGGCAAGGAGGCAGAGCTCCTCTGAAATTACACAATCTAATAACATGACCCAAAGAGACTTGTCTATGTAAGCAAACAAACATGGGTAGAAGAGCAAAGCCAATTACTTTCTGACACAAGGAAAATATTCAACGTTTATAGATCTCTCTCTCTCTGTCTCTCTCTCTCTGTCTCTCTCTCTCTGTCTCTCTCTCTCTCTCTCTCTCTCTCTCTCTCTGTGTGTGTGTGTGTGTGTGTGTGTGTAGAGAGAGAGAGAGAAATGACAGGTACAATTATTTTTCTCAGAAAGCCTTTGCTTCTCAAAAAGCTTACACCCATACTTGTACATTAAAGAACTAATCAAAGAGAAATCTTGAGACTTTCAGGAAAAAAATATTGCTCCTTCCATTAAGAACAGGAAGGAAAGAGGACCTGTAGACTCTTATGACCATTTGTAACTTTTAGGTCTCTGAAGATAGCTTTTAAAATCCACAACCTTCCACACAGAAGGTTTCCTAGAAAGGGCAACATTATATTTGAAGACTATCTGTGGAAAATATGACAGCTCAGCCAGTCCTTTCATGGGCAGATGTCACTCAGCACCCTTCACACACTACCTGTTCTCTTGGGTTGCTTCCTACCTTCTAAGTGTAACAATATTAAAACAATGATCATTGCACTTCTCCAATGGTGAGTAGTTATTAAAAGAAACACCACTACCTGTAAACCTAAGCATGGATTGATGAGCCCTCATGACAGCAGAACTCCTGGGATTTGTGAGGAACACACCTCGGTTCACAGAGCACCATGGTACTTGAAATTCACCAATTCTGATTTCTCCCAGTATAGAAGTCTCCAAAATGTTCTTGATAGGCACCCCCATTCACAGCTGATGGTGATGTTTGACTACCCCCCCCATTTCAAATATCCTGTGATTGGATAAGTCCCCCCTCTACCTGTCCCTTCTCTCGAAAAAGAAATCAAAATCTGACTTCTGGCTTCAGGCCTACTTCCACAGTATTGTGAAGCCCTAGGAAAAATGAGCCAGCTCTCCCTTGCAAGGTTATTGGCTCTCCATTACCATCGGACCAAGTCATAGATACATTTATGAAAGTAAAGAACATAGACAACTCCCCGCCACTGTTAAGAATTTTCATTCTCTTTTCATATTCACAGGTAGGGGGGCTCCATGGAGTAAACCAAACAGAAAGTTATAGGTAAATGGAAGCTTTACCGGAAACAACAAAATCATAGACTGTTGGGATTGAGCAAGAGAGACCAGGGAAAATCCCCTTTACGTCTGAGCGAGACTTCAGGTGGATTCTAGGCTTCAAAGACAGATGATCAAGATAGATGAGTTCTTCATACAAAGGACATAGGAAAACATATGAAAGAATAATTTTTACACATGTATACTACGAAAAGGTATTATCTGTTACATACTTTTTGGAATGTACAAGAAAACATCTTCTGCAAACATCATTACCTTCTTATAAAACAAGGTGAGTAGATCCTACATCACTGCACAACCCTCTGCTGTGGGTGGCTCAGTGTTTTCATTATGTGCTCATTTTATACCTTGACCCATGCATGGAAAACAAATTAAGACACAAAGTGAACCATTTTAATTGTCCTGGGTAAATAACTGACCCTTAAATAGCTGTAAACCCTAGTAAATGAGTTATCTATTTCCAAAGAGCCTCGGGCAGTGCCTTTAGTCTATGGAAATCTACCTGCAATAAAATCCAGATCAGACCCTGACCAGCCTGAACCAGTGGCTCATCCTGCTTAACATTTCCTTTAGTAGAGTCACAGAGAACAAGTTAGTTACTCTTTAAGCTAATGGGATCTTAATGATGCCATTGGAGCCCAATGAATAAAGGATTAGCCCCACAGCCAAGATGCCCCAGGACTTACAGACACAGCAGCTTACACCTCTCCAATGCACTGCCCTGGGCCAGAAGCCTAGCTTTCTCTTCCTCTAAGTCAACAGATACCTAGCTTCCTGTTCTTCAGATGACCACATATGGCCCTTGTTCTGATGAGTAACAAGTGGGTAGAAACAGCGAGTTTCCCAGTTCCCAAATAGCTTACTTGAGGATGAGCCATTCAGTAGGCTCCCTGGCATTCTTAGGGAAACAAACAGGGCACAAAGCTTGATGTAAATGTAGGTAGACATTTGCCAAAAGGTTCTAGTCTAGCAAGGAGCAATCTGAGTAAATGGATTAAGCCTCTGGTGATGGTGTTCGTATTCAGCAAGACTCCTGTGGGAATCTTGGGGGAGAGGACGGCCTGTGTGGCTTGAGCACAGTCAGGTTTCTGAGGCTGAAGGTAGGTGGGGTTGTACGCAGAAGTGGACAGTGTGTGATTCAGAAATTAAAGAGACTGTCCTGGAGATGGAACTATAGCTCAGTGGGTAGAGGGCTTGCCTAGCATGCCCACAACTCTCGGGTTCAATCCCTAGCAAAATGTGAAACTGGCATTGTAGTGAAGTCTAATCCTACCATTCGAGAGTTGGGGCAGCCTAATCAGAGGGGCATATTCATATGGCTACATACTGAATAACGTTCAAAGGATAGCTCTGACATTGAGGCAGGGCTAAAGGTCACTGCCGCACTTTACTGCTTCAGTTCTAACAGTCCTGCCCTTTTTGTCTCATCTAGGATTCCTTACAAACTGCAGGTGCACTTCCCTCTTCCCTCAAGTAATACTCTTTCTCTGAATCTATGGGAAGAGACATTTGCCTCTGAAGAAGCCAAAAAGACTGTTCCCTGTCAAGTGACCTTCCTTATATGAAGATGGAAAAGAGAAGGGGAGGGAGGGAGGGAGGTTTAAGTGTCAGGAGAGTTGAGAAGGTCGAGCAGAGGAGGGTCGGGCAAGGATAACTAAAACTAAGGGTGCTTAGTAAAAATACAGTTTTAAAAAGGAGTTAGACGGGTGTAGCTTATATAGGGGGAGAACGTCAAAAATCCCAGAATCAACCATGGAGTGCCTGCCTCCAAACTGGCAAGGGTGGTCCCCAAGATTCCCTAAGATGGTAGGGGCTATTGCTTTTGCTTTTGGCTGCCTGAAATAACTTGATAATAAGGCTCTGTTGCTGTAGGCACCGCCGCATATGTTGGTTATGGGAGATGGAGAAACTGAGCTGAAACTGACCTGGAAGCTTCCTCCCTGCTGGCTAGCTTTTATAGTGCTGGAAGGTGCAATGTGGGATGCCTGGGGGGGGGGGGGGAGATCCATTAGCAGTCTTACCCAGCTGTGAACTCTGCCATCTATAATAACAGCCAGTCTGGGAAGATAGGCCCATTGGTGCAATTGATTGGAGACAATCAATTGTTTTTTGATTGAATTTAAGGCCCACTCTACAGGAGAAAGTCATGCCCAGCACTGTAAACCTACGCAACAATCCATAGCTGGGAAGGTCATGGGCCCCAGGAAAGAACCAACTACTATTATTTTGCTAACTGGGCATAATATCAAATGACCTTTTAAATTTCCATACCCATTAATTACTGTGCCTCTTGGCCCTCATCAGAGAACTTCTTTTTGGAGTAGCCAGAAGTCAACATAAAGACTGGCAACTGAATGTGCAGAGAATAAGGAACTATGGAGTGTTTGGCCATAAATGGTACACTTACGTCCTACCTCACCACCAAAGGCTCTGGTAACACTGAGGAACAAAGGGGGCGGAAAGATTGTAAAAGGCAGATGTTGGGCAGGACTGCTGTAAAATAGTGCCTTTTGGACATGACGTGACCAATGGACTCTATCTCACTGAAGCTGGAGTTGTTTGCATAAGACCTACACAAGACCTAGCCAGTTAGCTTTTCATCCTGAAGTGTCTCCCTTCCTTCAGGGACACTCGACAGTTAATGGTGGCTTCTGGAAGGGCTGTGACTTTCTTCAGTGGCTCAGTCACTGAGAAGTTCCCATGCTTCAGTAAACAATGTCCCTCCTGTGCTTATGAAGGAACTCTATCTGACCTCAGTGGGTGACACACAGACACATACATAAAAGCAGGAGGTAGACTTCATGGGAAGTAGAAGAGTTTCAGCAGGAGGACAGAGGAAGAGACTGGGTAGCATTGGGTAAAAAAAAGGCAAAAATTAATAGTATACATACATGCAACTGTCAAAGAATAAAAAAAAATAAGAAAAGAAAAAGAGAGTGGAGGAAAACCCCCTAAACAAAAAGAAGCCACACAGAGCTCCTACATGGGAATGGCATTTGGAAGACTAGGTTCCTCAAGGAGAACCCTTTAGATACTCATCTTGCAAATGAAGGAGGCCCCTGCCAGTGCTCTTAACTCTGGCTATGTTATCAATTATGCTGTGTGCTAGCATACAACGAGAAGTACATTATCTAAAATTAAGAATTATTTCATTAAATACCCATAAATTTTGTATTAGGACAATTCTTGTCAAATTTAGCATCCAGGAGAAAGTCATTACAGTCAGAAACCATTTGTCAGCGGGCTTTCTCACTTTGCAGAGTTTCTGAGTCCGCACAATTACGGAGAAATCAGAGCTGGTTTCAGATGAAAAGCTGTAACTCATAAGCGAATAATTTCAAAAGTGCAATTATCAAAATCTCACCCAAAATTCTTTTAGGGAAATTATACTGTCAGATGTGGGTGTCATCCATACTCATGGTAAGATCCAGGGTGAGACCTGTTGCTGAGGAGCTGCTGAGCCCGGCAAGGTTTTAAGGCATGCTCAGCCTCCTGCCTACTGAAAACCAGCGAGAAAGATAAAGCTCTTCTCTCCCACCCCCTCACCAAACTCAGTTAAAGGTCAAATACCATTCCCCTCCCCACCTCAGTTATGTGTCCATAAATGATTTTAAACATATGGAGGTAAGACAGAGGGAGGAGGAGGAGGCCAACACTGAATTTGAAAAACACAGATATGAGAGAAAAACATCAGGCCCTGAATATAATTTCATGTTAGCTTAGGGTAATCATATTTATTTATGGTTTTATTATTTATATAAAAAAGAAATTATGCTGAATGTGCTTTGTGGGAATTACAGTAGATTGCTACTGCTTTCATGGTTTATTTTCACAGCTAGATGGCTTAAACCCAACCTAAACAAATATTCTAAGAGAATTCCCACTAGTATTATCACATTTTTTTTCCCTTTCTAGGCTTAATGAAAAAGATCTTCAGTTCTTCCAGTCCTCTAATATCCTTATTCTTGAGCAATTCTAAATGTTACAGCTTATTATGAGATAATGTTTATTGCAAAATAATGATGAGAAAATAACCAGCCACTGTTGGTGGCTGGGCACTGCACTGCAGTGCAGGAAGCACAACTGGGAACTGCAGTGGCTGTCAACTCCAGATGTTCACCAGCCCCCCAATACTGTGATGATTAAGATAACTAACTATTTTACTAATATGCTCAGTAAGGGAAGCAGGTGCTTGGACACATCAAACCCATCAACCTGACAGTCTGGACAGCAAAGGGGTTCTACCAGCAGGTGAAATTAAGGTAAACAAAAACAGTTAAAACGCACAACATAAAACAAAACTCATGATTTCCGGACTTGCTAAAATCCCTGTGTCGCCTGGGATTGCCATCATCATTCAGTCACACCCCCAGGTTCCAGCCACCAGCAATGCACTGTCCTTTCTTCTGGCTGTGAGACTTGCATGGGAATGCATTGACGTAGACCTCTTTGATCTGAGAGGTGTTTGGGAGATGGAAAGTGATACTTTCATATGAAAAAAAATGTCTTTTACTCTAACACATGCAATGAGCTCAAATAAAGCTAGTTTAAACAGTATGAGGGCTACTACCCTCTTCACACCCTACCTCCAGCTAGTCATATTCTCTAGAGGGGGTCACTAGAGAAAACCATTACTATAAAATATAATTTTAATAAGCAGCACATATCTTGGAACTCTTGGGGAAGTGCTCTACAAAATACAACCATCTATGAGGCTACTGTTTGCACTACTGAGAGAGAGAGAGAGAGCACACCAAAGACTAAGACTTATTTCCTCTAGGTCAGAAAGAATGGCAGAGTCTGGATTCACTTACTAGCCTTGACCTTAGTTGCTATAGATTCAAGGGACACAGGTTTCCTCCAACAAAAATACAGGCGATGCTCCTATGAGTTTTACTGGCACAAAGACAGAACAATCTGGTAGAGAAGGTTACTTCAACCTTGTAAAGATACATCCATTCAAGGTCTTCATTGAGTGACTATGGTATTCAGGACAATGTAGTAAATACCAGCAGTAGCCTGGTGAGCAAGACACAGACTCTGCCTTAAAGAGTGTTTGCAGTGATACAGAACAAGTTCAAAGATCAAGAAGTACTAGCAGACTTGAGATTACTGCACTATGGTATATTAGATTCTCTTAGGAGCCTTCCTACTGAAACAAACAAACAAACAAACAAACAAACAAACAACAAATCCCTAAGTAGGATCTTATTTATGTACTTACTGCTGGGATTGTATATGAAGTATTTGAATATGCCTTCCTTCTTCCAACAAGAAAAAAAGGAAGAAAGAAAAAGACAGGAAGGAAGGAGGGAAGGAAGGAA
Organism: Pachyuromys duprasi; assembly: GCA_028658305.1. Classification (NCBI taxonomy): domain Eukaryota; kingdom Metazoa; phylum Chordata; class Mammalia; order Rodentia; family Muridae; genus Pachyuromys; species Pachyuromys duprasi. The sequence goes on along the minus strand of CM053745.1, from coordinate 25,559,914 downwards.
GGAAAGGGGGAAAGTAGCATGAAGCCAGAGGAATGAGCCTTGAGCAGCAAATCAAAAGAAGCCAGGGTTTGAGCCTGGAAATGCCACCATTAGTAATGAACCAAGAGATGGCCCTCTGTGGCATATACAGCCATAATCTGATGGGGACTGGAAGTCTGGTTCTGTCATGGTTCTTCTTAGCCATCCCAAACCCTCTACTCTCATCTCAGAGGTGACCAAGTGAGAACATCTGGGCCAATCAGCAGAAACTGATGCTGGAAATACTCAAAGACATGCTTTCTTGAGAGGCACATTCCCCAGCCCCCCTCCGAATGTCAGGATGATGACTGTCTATTTATTTTAAAAGGAAACAACCATGTATGATGTTGATCCATATCCTATTGGACTTTGACCCTCCCCCATACACGCCAGGGAGTAACAGCCTGGCTAGATCCCAGGGGAGGATATTGCAGCCAGCCCTGAGGAGACAAGATGATCTGGGATCAGATGGAAGGGGAAGAGGCCCTCCCCACGACCCCCCCCCCCCATCGGTGGACTTGGAGGGGGCGGGGAGGAGATGAGGGAGGGATGGGGAGAGTGGGAGGGAATGAGAGAGGGGGCTAGGCCTGGGATGCAAAGTACCTAACCTGTGATTGATATAAAAATAAATAATTTACATTAAAATAAAAGATTAGCTTAAGCTGCTAAACTGACCTTCTCTCCGCCTGGAATCCTAAGTAGGTGACTAGCTGTCATCCCAGGGATGGTTCATTGGTGCCTTTTCCTCCTTCTGTGACAACTGCCCGGCAAAAGGAACCACAGGAAGGCGGGGTTATCTTGGCTTACAGTAGGGTGTGTAGTTCAGCATAGCAGGAATGTCACCGTGGCAGCAGCAGCTTGAGGCAACTGGCTGCACTGTCTCCCCAGTCAGGGAGAAATGAATGCCTGTTGCTGGACCCACTTTCTCTTTCTTTAATGCTGTCTAGGACCCCAGCCCATGGCACAGTGCTGCCTACATTAAGGGTGAGAATTCCCACCCCAATTAACTTAATTAGAAACTCCCTCACAGATGCGCCTACAGGTTTGTTTTTATGGGGATTCTAAATTTCATCAAGATGACAATCAAATTTAACTATCATACAACTATCACAGACCCAAGGCCCTTGAGTCATCAAGGCCTGGAAACAGAATGGGCAGGCCCAGAACTTTATAGTTCTAAATATGCTTAGCGAAAGGTGCCTATTGCTCTGGGATTTAGAAGCTACAGACACGGCTCTAGCCACCAAGGATGGAGGCCTATTGCTCTGACCTTTAACTATCTCAACCTCCGCACTGGGCAGCTTTTTTGATCTTTGTCTTTCAGTTATAGCAGGCAGTAGTGATTGGTAGCAGCAGTCATCAGCAAGCTGGTACTTGCTGGTGAACAGGCCTTGGCTGCTGGGACCATAGCCTAACAGCAGCGAGTATTACAGTTCTTAGAACTAGGATGCCTGAGCTTCTTGGCCCTTAAGACCCCATAGCTTCCTGGAACCATTCCAGCAACCCCACTCTATAGTTTCTCAGCTAAGACTCTTCAAAACTCTTCCTGTCTCCCTGGCCTTTGTTTTCTGTCATTTCTGACCCAGTCACATTCAAGACCTTTGTAGCCACCATGTTGTGGGTAGTGGTCACTTATAATTTTGCTACTATGACTGCTTCTGGTATTTTGTGTGTGTGTGTGTGACTACCTCAGCCCACTCTACTAAGATCAAAGGTCAAAAAGGCCTTTTCTTAGGTCTAATGTTGTAATACCACAGAATAGTAAGAAAGTATCTCTTAGCTGGCTCAAAATGCAGGCTGAACAGCCTAGATAGATGGCCAAGAAAGGGAATGTAGCAAGCACACTTTCGTCAATCACAGACATCCTTTTTCAAAGTGAAGGGTTGCATTGGTACCAGCCATGGGCCTCTTCCTGGGCCACCAAAGGAAGTCTTCCCCTCAGTCCAGTGTGGAAAGGGTCATCTGGAGTTCACCAAGACTTATGATGGTTAAAGGTCCATTGTAAGCTATTTTGAAGCAGTTGTGGCTGAGCTAGTGCCTTTTAGAGTCAGAGTTGTGCTTTGAAGCAAGAAATATGAGTGTTGTACAACTTTGACAATGTGTCCTTGGAGTGTTCAAAGTGTGTCTCTCAAGAAAGTCCTGACAGGAGGGCAGTTCGCTGACAGCATGGCTGATGCAGCTTCATTTAAGGCAGCCTGGGCATGAGGGAAGGGCTATATAGATAGCTTGCTGTGTAAAATGGATAAAATCTATGTATATGTAGAAAGAGACATAGAGATGGGAAGTAAATCTGTGGTCATCAGGGACTGCCTAGGACTGGTCTGGGCTGGAAGTGAAGTCAGACCACTATTACTTTCCCTTACCCCATCACACACCTCTCCCTTTCAATCTGGTTTCTCTTTCTGGTACTCAATACAGTGTCTGTAGCACAAGCAATCTCATTACACTGGCAGCTAGCTATGAGGCCTGCAATTTATTTCCCCTTTTAACACAAACCATAAACAAGACCTACAGAAACAGGGAACTGGGGGTACTGTGAATTCCCAAGCTGAATAAGGTAGAACACCCAGATTTTATGATAATTACTATTCTAGAAAACTACCCACCAGTCCCAAGACTCTGGAAGTACAACTCTCTGTTCATTACCAGAGGAGAGACTTGAATCAGAGATCTCCTGTGTGCCTGCCAGAGTCACTACCCACAACTTCTTCAGTCTCAGTGGAGAGAAACTGGTCAGAGGATATCATTCCCCCGTACAAAGCAGTTTGGGAGAACAAGGTGCTGGCCAGAGGAGGACTTCTGTTGCAGGCCCTCTGTGGGCCACTTTCTTAAATTCTTCCACTTTCTGTTATTAATCCTCATCTCAGGAGGCATCAGAGGGGTTAACAAATAATGCCTTTCGTGTGAGGTGGAAGAAAAAAAAAAGAGTTCCCTGCAGAACTGTCAGGTACTCTGATAGTTGGAGTCCAGATCTAAGACAGTCTTCCCAGGGTAATACTCTTGATTACAGGGCTACATGAAACCCACTAAGGGAGGCTCCCTGAGTAACCTTTACAGCAGCTCACCCTCCTCTACCCTCCAGAAAGTATGTATTCTGGTCTTGATGGCTTTCCTGCCCACACTGTGGGTTGACTCACTACTGGCAGGGTGACAGATGAGGTGCTCTGAGCCTGTGTGTGGCAGGGGTTTGGAGCTGCACTGCCAATTTGGCTTGTAAACTGTTTGGTGTAGAAGATCATACTCGGGAAAGCACTGCAGTGTAAACTTGACATCTTAATCCGCCACCCAGAATTCAGAACAATGGCCGTCCAGGGCAGGGACCTTCCCACTATGTCTCACATATGGGAACCAAGGAGTTGAGTAGGACACTCAACTATGTGAATGTGAATTAATAGCTAGAATGTGATGCAAAATAAAATGGCCAAGTTGGAGCTGCATCTTCCCAATGAAACTTGTGTTGAGATGAAATTGTTTTGAATCTGCAAGCTCCCTGCTGGGCTCAAATGTAAAGGTTTCCATGAGGAGAAAGGGTGATTTCCAAAATTTATTAGCCACAGTACAACCACTGCTGGGTTATATATGAAGTTCGGGGAAGCACACTCCTCTATCCACACAACCACAATATCAGAAGACTCAGCTATAATCTTAGTTTATGCTATCCCCGCATTTTCCTGTATAGTCAGAGCCCGTTTAACTGCAGGCATATGTTCTGAGGAATGCATCATTGCACCATTCTGTGAGCGTGCAACCATCATGGAGTAGATTTCACAAACCTAGATAGACTACGGCAGCTATCCCGAATGGCCTCTTCGAGCATCTGAGAGACAAAGGAGACATGAGGTGCCCAGGAGGTGGTAGTGAGCCCTGTGAACAGGAATTGGACACCATGTTTTCTGTTTTCTTTAGCTGTAGCCCCACTGTAGATGCCCCTTTGTGTTTTTATAGCTCCTATTAATGGTAAAAGTTGCAGGGAGACACAGAGTCCATGCTTTCTACTTAGCTGCTAGTACACACGGCACACTGCTTTACAGCAACTTTGGTCAGTTGATGGATTATATTCAAAGATAACCAGAGTACAGCATTATACACTATACATAATTGTGTCTGGGCTGCTCCTAGGACGGGCGGTACAAGTAGAGAACGCGTAATGTCTTATGTTGCAATGATCACTACTTAATAGGAAACTTTCAACGCTGTTATGGTTTTATGAAGCCATCATCCTGTACAGAGCCTGCTGTTAACTGCAACATTGTGAAGGGCACAGTTCAGTATTCCTGATGCAAATGTATGAAAACACAGGGAACATAAACAAGAAAGGCTTGACACCTGCCCACCTCACGGAAACCTCTGGCTGCAGAGGGCCGTTTGACTCTACAGTGCACAGTGTGCTCCACAGCCTGGTATTCTGGTCTGGCCATTTGAATGGCGGGAAGGAAGAGCCTGGGCAAAGGAGCAAATGAAGGTTAGCAGTCTTCTCCAGTCTCTGCTGTGGGCTCACAACCAGGCAAAGCAACCTACCCGGTGGCAGCCAGCATCACATTTACAAGTTGCTGAGCTGCAATGGAAAGATTCAGGGTAAGAGGTAAGGTTGGGTGCCCCTGTCCATCTGCCGGTACAAGCTGAAAGAGCATGGGGAGATTCCAGTCTATTTGTTTGGTGGGTGTTTTTGTTTATATTCGCCATGTCTTCACTTTATTTTTTCTTGGTTGCTCTTCAGAGAACACCTTTCTAGACATGAGTGTTTTGAAATCCTGATCAGAATTGGTAGTGGGAAAGACTCGGGGAATAATGGAGATGCCAGCACTGATGTGACACATTCACAAACCGTATGAATTTCTAATGAAGGAACAATGTCCACAATTAGATTTGAAATGAGCTTTTCTTTGTGGGAGCTCTTACAGTAAGTAGACTGTGGGTGGATTTTACTTTATATTCTGTAAATGATATCAATGCAAAAACCACTCCAATTTAACAGAAAATAAAAGCAAAATGTTGATTGTCCACAGCTTTTCCCCCTCCAGATTTGCCAGGAGTGTGGCAGTTTTTAAAATTGTTTTCCGTTTTATTTAAATGCCAGATATATGCGAACCCATTCAGCAGTAGAGAATGAGGCTTTAGTCATGACCTGAAACTGTCCCTTCTCATAGTAGGGGGAAGGTTTTATTTGTCTGATTTGTTTTAGACTATAAAAATAACTTGTAAATGTAGACCCCTGGGAAGAAAGATATTCAGCTTTGCTATTTGTAAACCTAGGCATCTCAAATGAATATAAGATAATTCGATAGCTGAGAACAAAAGACAGAAGAAAAAAAAAAAGCAATGGCTGCCTAATTTGCACTCTGAGGCTGAAGCCTAATGCTCATCTTCAGATGGCATGAAGACAGTCATGCATTCAAGTATCTTCCTACCATGTTTACATGGTCTCCAAGGCCCTTTGGTGTCTTGCTGCCCATTACCTCTGCAAGCTCCTGTTCTGTGATTTCTTCCTCTCACAAAGCAAAGGGCCTGTTAATCTCCTGTGAGAGTGCCAGGCATGTTCTTGGCTTGGTGATGCTGCATTTGGTCCACCCACAAGGTCCTGCATACCAGCCCTCTCCCTCCCCCTCCCTCTCCCAGTAGCCCATTTCTGCTGACCCGACCCAAATCTTTGCTCCTGGACTGTCACTTGCCTCATCTGTAACTGCAAACCTGGTTACCTTCTATCTCTCTATAAACCTTACTTTACAGATTTCTCAGGATCTAAAGTTGTATCACATAGAGATTCTCTTGGTAAATTAGCCTTCAATGGAGATAGGCTTATTTTTAATCATTTAAAAATGTTTCTTTCTGCTAAATTGTCACAAGCCAAAAACAGTACCTAATAGCATATACATAAATCCTCTCTCTCCCACACACTCAAGTTCATTGAATAATCATTATGACTGTGTGAATGCATATGCATATATTCACACACACTGCATTTCTTATATCTCTACTTTCTGTATATATATATGTATATGGTGATGTCTTTGGCCTCACAGGCCCTAGAGGAAACTAGTTCTCCCAGGGATAGCCTCTTTCTCCAGACATCATATGGAACCACTGTAAAAATGTAAACCAATAGAACAGGAGCCCACCATCTCCCAAACTGCTTTTTTTTTTTTTTTTTTTTTGGATTTCTTTGATGCTAAGCCACAGCTCTACCCTCATCACGATGGGTCTAGGAACCAGTTCCTTACACGCAAATTTACTTAGATTATCTTTCCTAGCCAATCCTAAACATAAGGGTTCTTGCCTAGTGTTCCTCTCAGTTCCTCAACTGACATAGATTTAGAGCTTCCCTATTCTGTCCCACTCTTTGTTCAAGCACGGCATGATGGGCCCTCTCATTCTGGGACCCTTCTCTCATTTCGGGACAGTCATCTTCAGAAATCAGTCTCCTAATCTTCTGGCCTTGATAGTCCTAAGTGATAATCACATATTAATAATAAAAACTACATTTCAAATGCAAATATACAAACATATTGGGTGATTCACTTAAATAAATATAATTCACTATATCTTCAAGGAAAATGAAATGTAATCACCAGAAGTTACAGCTTGCTGCATCCACAAGAAATAAGATGACTCTGATATTTTAAAGATTTGTAAGTAATTTAGCCTCTATCTCACTCAGCCCTGAGATTAATTTATGTACTTTTTTGTGCTTATTATTGTTGACTTAAAAAAAAAAGGTTATCATTAACTCAAAGCAATAGCTATGATTCTTCCATTCTGCCACACAGGAATAATTAATCCCCTAAAACAAATATGCTATGGACTTTGAATGATGTAACTCTGTAGGTTTGTCAATTGTAGTCAATGTACCACTTTTCTGGGAGTATTAATGGAGAGGGTGTGTTAATGCATTCTGAGTACAGGAAGTATCTGGGAAATTTCTTCACCTTCTGCTCAATATCACTATGAGCTTAAAAGTGGTCTAGAAAAATAAGATCTTAAAAGGAAAATACACTCATACCTGTATTTATTCATTTTCTTTATATAGAAGAAAAGAATAAACACTGCCCCCACTTTCCTAAATGACAGCTAGCTTTAAAAGTAAAGATGGAACATTTCCACGCCTTGGATCACTCAGTGAGTTTTTCAACACATTATAAAACAGTTGTTCCTCTTTCATTCCAAAACCATGGTTCATGTTGTTCCATGGCCCATTGGTCAGGTTCTCTGTTGGCACACACCTCCAGCTGGGCTAAGCTAGGCCCGAGAGGAGCACAGCAGTCATAGAAGCTGATGCTGGGAAAATGACCTTTGATATACTCTCATAAGCGAACTCTGAGGAATGTGCTGGGTGGTTACCCATTACAAGTAACTGGTGAGGACAAAGGCCGGAGGCTGAAGTCTTAGTAAAGTAAGATTTGTCGAGAAAGACGTGACGATGTCCGCAGGAATGGCCAAGGCAGTCTCCAGGATGAACTGGAAGGAGGCTCAGCCTGTCAGCTGCTAAGCTTGGCACTGGACCCTTCACAGGGACTTGACAGCCCAGGCAGCTGTCTCCATGAAGCTGGGTGAATGCCTGCTGACTCAGGCTACAGAGCTGCTGCCAAGGTGGCCACTTTGTGACAGCCACACATTCTGCCATAGAAATGCTAGTCCCCAACTCTAGGCATTGGTAACAATGCAAGAATAATTTTTCGGTTGCCATCAGAGAGGTTCTGCAAGAGCTTCCAGGCTGTGGAAACATGCTTTTCAGGAACTAACACCAAAGTTTAGAATTTTTATCAAAGGAGAATGGAGGCTCTCGCCATTCCTTCAGCTTTCCTTCAGGCTGCTGCCCTGTGTATACCCACTACGCCTCCCTGCCTCCCTCCTTTCTGGCTTACATCAAGGCCCACCTTCTCGGAGGCTCCTTACATGATCAATTCTTGCCCCTCTAACTCCAGCATTCCCTAAGGTATGGGACTTAAGAGGGAACAGAAAAAACATTATTTTAATTTTTAATAGTCAAATTTGCTCTGAGCCATGTGAAATTGATGTTTCTGTGGATTTAAAAACTAGTCAAATATTAGCACTTTCATATGGTTCAATCTAGCATATGATAGAAAGAAATACATTTTAAAAAGTAGGACTTCACCAGTATTATTGTATAAGATGAGATTAAAATGAGTAATTTATAGATGCATGTACCAATAAGTAAGTAAATATACACTTTGACTATACAGCTGTAGCGAAATTATTAAGCTTATATGTACTACTAAAACTGAACAATGGCATTCTGACAGCCAGTGTTCTCTGTATCTCTCATATGGCCCAGTTTGCATTCATGGTCATTTGGGGTGGAAGGGATCTCGGAATTTGTGTCTCTCTTCAGCTGGTTTTCAAAGCATTAAGAGGCAAGAAGCTACAGCAACCTCTTAGCATAACCGCCACCAGGTAGCTGACGGGCTAGCTGTAAGGATTTGACTGGTGGGTTGTAGGGTCATGGTGATGCCATCTTACCAGAGAACATCATTTTCCTTCATGGTCACTGGAAAACATAAAGCAAATGGACCATGCAACCGAGTTTGCCATTCTGGCCAGAAAGTCTGTATTGTGGAGCAGAGTCCATGTAGGAGTAGGAGGCCACCTCACCAGTGCTCAGGGAAGGGCAGTTTGTTGGGCAGATTATGGGCTGGCCATTTGAGCTCATTCTATTTTGCAGCACAATGTGCACAGCCCCCCACTTCCCAGCTGACAGCACTAGCAGTCAGTGAGAAAAGAGGGTGGGGGGAAAGCCATCTTCTTAGGTGTATCACGTGTCCCTTCTGCCTTCATTGCAACCAGCTTTAATGTCCTTTCCATACCATTCAAGACCTTAAAACTATATGAGGAAGGTTATGTTTCCAATTCTTTAGAAACTAAACTAAATTAACTTCCTATACATTTTATTCCAGTTTAAAAAGAGCATATAAAACACTCATATGGTATTTGTACTTAGAGGGCTTTTGTCACATGTGAAAGGACAGTCATTAAGAAATTAAATCCTGCATACTTGACAGTTTTTACTTCCACATAAAGGTGGGTCTTCAGACACAGATGGTCAGTCATGGATATTAAGACACAGTGATGGATATGAAGACAATCAATATTAAAGAAAATTATTTGTTGTAGAAGTGTATGGCTGTGAGAGAAGGAAGACATTATTCTTATCTGAGGCGCAAGGAAGAAGCCCAGAGCTGCAGAATCTGACAAATTCTCAAAACATACAAAGTCCTTAGTGAAAAGAGACAAGAGAGGTGGGCAGGCAGTCAGGTGGGGACCGGGGACCAGGACATGTGAGATTGGGAGAGGGCACTGGAGGCTGCTGAAAGAAGTGTCCCGACTTGCTGCTGTTCTACACTTCAGCAGGTTTACTCAGAGAATGCTTTCTCTGCCTGTACAGAACTACAATGGTACGTTTATTTTTAAAAATGTTGTTTTATTCTTCAAAATGTTGCTTTCTGGAAAATGTCAAGGGATTTAAATCCATGCATGCTAAATACAATGTTTTCCTATATAAAAGGGCTGGTTTATCAACTGGAAAACTGAAGTAAACCTCTTTAAGGAAGATGGCTCTGAAAGATTAAGGGAGTCTTGGCAACATAAGCATGTACTTACCAACTCATGAAATGCTAACACCAGGGTTTACTGTTCACAGAGTAAAGAAGATCACTGTAGTAGAAGGAAAATAAAGCATGCTTTTATAGCATGAAAAGGAATCTCAGAATTCATTAACCAAGAGACCAAAACAATACACAAAATATTACGGTATATTTTAAGAGAGCTTTAAATAAAGTCACAGGGGACAGATTGATAGCACTCATTAAATCAGGACAGCAATGGCGGCAGTGTTCATAACCTTTGGTGACAGGGAAGAAAGTATATAGCAGACTTCATATTGACTGGCTGCGAAAAAAGTCAATGACATGAGGGAGACTGGGCTCTTAGAGCAAAGACGCTATCCAACCTTGAGTTACTGATGGTGAAGACAGACAGACAGACAGCATTGCTCCAGATCAGACCCAAAGCGAGGCCTAATGAAAGGCATTCGGGCAGTTCAGAGCAGGATGTGTATGTGAACACAAACCAGCTCCATTGAGTTTAGGAATGAAGTGACCACATCCAGAACAAGAGATGGCTGCTATTACAGTCAGAAGGCTTTCTTGCAGGAGTGCCTCTGTTACATTCAGACTCCGAAAGCATTGAGTGGTGCATGGCAGGGAAGTAAGTGCTGTCACAACGTGTGGAAACGATTCTTAGAGAAACAACTCAGGTGCGAGAGACCTAAGTCTAGGAAGGTTGTTCCTCCAAAACACTGAAAGATTTTAAGTGTTGAGACACGGTTCACTGGTTAAGAGCACTTCTGTTCTTCCAGAGGGCTAGAGTTAGGTTTTTTTTTTCCTATAAAACTAGTTTTATTCAGCATTTTAAAATTTTTTTAATAATTTATTCACTTTATATTCCAATTGTAGCCCCCTCATCTCCTCATGGCCCCACACTCCCTCCTTCCCCACCCCTAGACCACAGAGAGGGGGAGCCTTCTCTCTAACCTCTTCCCCCTTCCATCAGGAGGCTCAGATCTACCTGTAACTCCAGCTTCAGGGGCCACAATTTCTCCTAGCCTCTTCAGACACCCATATATCTATGGTGCACTTGCACATACATGCACACACACACACCATGAAAATAAAAAAAAAGTTTTAACAGGATGAATAAGGGGGAAACAGCAATATGTTCAATTAAAAACATTAATAATAAGCAGATATCAATACCATTCTACTCTCATTTTGTGGCTGTCCCCTACAGTGAAATCACCCGGACATTAGGAACATAAAATAAACAAGGTAAGTATGGAATTTCAGCCTGAGGTAAAGTGGAAACCCTGGGGGGGGGGGTTATATTTACATCAGCTACTCTTCAGAAAAACAAGGGTGAGTCTGGCCCCTACACAGATGCGACCTGATTAAGTTGCTCTCCAGTGAAAATCTGAATTTCAGTTTGAACAGCTTTGGAAAACGAACTACAGTGACTACTGAAATTCCAAAGTCCTGCTGCCAGGTTTAGATGACCACTTACTTCCTGGGGAAAATGCTCAACTATGAGAGCGGTTTCCACATATTAGAAGGAGAACGGAGCCAATGATGGTCTACTGCAATTAAGCAACACTCCAAAAGGGTCGGGGGACTCATAGGGAGGAAAGGTCATGTGGCATGCTATAGAGAATTTGCACTTTTGTTTGTGTGGAGTTCGCAGAGATAATGATGAAATGGTGAGAAACTCTGCTGAATGTTCGCAGGGGCCGCGCTAGGAAGCACAACCTCCTCAGCTGGCAGGGTGCCTGACAGAGCATCTCAGATTGGGAGCGACAGGACAAAATTTGTAATTTAAAGCAATAATTTCTGTATCAGAGTGGAAGGTAAGCTCCATGGGGAGAGAAGCCCGTGCTGGGCTCCCATTCAGTGGAAATTACTAGAAACAAGAGCAGATGGGGCAGTAGCAGGGGAGATGGAGATAGGAGAGGTCTTGAGGGGTTTCTGGGGGGTTACACAGATGATACAAGTGAGCAACTAGACTGCACAGGTGACAGGAAGACGTGGCAGGTGTGAGGCAGGCACGAAAAGGCAATAGTCAAAAGCTCTTCCCAGGTTTCCGGCTCGGGGGGAATGTGTCAGAAAAAGCATACTTCAGGCCAGGAGCCGGGAGAGGACCCATTCATCCCAGGAGAAATGCATGAGCACTCTACAGGTGTGTCCGCATTAAGCAAGTCTAAGAGGGCCTGCATGCTTTCGGGTTGGGGTGGGGGGGGCTGGGGATCCCTTGCTTCCTTCTGTAGGAATGCTGCAGGCGTGCCATTTGTCACACAGTGGTGTTCCACCTCTGGTGGACGTGGCTCCACCCATAATTATGCCTGTTTCCACCTCAGAAAATTTTGCTTCTCTGTGTCTTATGTGAGGATCAAGAATTCTAAACAGCTCTGAAGTCTGATGATGAGTATCAGGATCTGATAGCCAGGAGGACTAGTTTTAAAGCCAATGGGGAAGTTCGAAAAAAAAAATCAATAAGGCTTTATTGTTGTTGGTGTTGTTAAAGAGAATGAAGTTTGACTGACACTCAGTATACTATTGGGTTGGATGTTTTCTTGTTCATTCTTTTTTTTAAAAAATAATTTTATTTTATGTGCATTGGTGTGAGGGTGTCAGACCACCTGGAATTGGAGTCACAATTGCCACGTGGTTGCTGGGAATTGAACCCAGGTCCCTTTGGAAGGGCAGACAGTGCTCTTAAACCCTGAGCCATCTCTCCAGCCCCCAGTTTGGATGTTTTCTAAGATGGCCTTCGTAACTCTGGGCCTCATGGGTCCACGCGTGTGATGCAGCATTCCTGGGTCTGTGCCTTGTGGACAGAGTGATGACTGAAGTCACTGGGAGACCTGATGAACATTTTCTTGTATTTCTTAAACTTTTGGAGCTCCCTTTCAGCAAGTTATTCTTTTGTTGTTGGTTTTTTTTTTAATTATTTTTAATTTGTGTGTGTGTGTGTGTGTGTGTGTGTGACAGAGTATGCATCCCTGGTGTGCAGGAGCCCACAGAGGCCAGAAGAGGTCACTGGATCTCCTAGGACTTGAGCTACTGAAGAAGATTGGGGGCCACCATGTGGGATCTTAATTTTTTCCTAAGCTCCATGATTTTCTTTACATAATCACACATGTATCTTTTTGTTCTATGAACTTTTTTCTCAGTATTCCCAACACAAATTGCAAATTTATTTGAAATATTATGAAATCTTATTTATAATATTTATTTTTATAGCTATGTGGTTCTCAAGTGTGAACTACATAGAAATAACAATGTCCTGTCCTAATGCCAAAAGGCTGGACAACACTTCAAAATGGGTTAATTGTGATAAAAGTCACTGAGTATCATTTCATGGAGGTACAAGTGACTGTTATAGTTACAAAATAATGAAAATATTAAATATAAAGTTGAATTATTGGAATGACAGGACACTAAATTCTGATTGGAGTATAATTTGACTGAAGAGAAAAAGTGCTTCAATTGATGTTATCAATCAGACATTGAAAACGGTAGTGAGACAAAATGATAGGATATGTACTTTGATAGGACACGCCAAGAAGGCTACACACACAGTGCTATTTTTACCAAAACTGCACACTCTTAATCTAATCATCAGAGAGTATCAGCTAAATCAAAGGCATTTTACATAATTAAACAGTACTCTTAAGACCTCTGTCTCAGTCAGGAAAGACAAAGCCAGACTTATGCTTATGCTAATTTTGGTGTATTCAGACTATCATTCCTAGATCAGTAATGATTACATAGTGCTGGATGTATAAAGTTCAGACTTAAGAAACAGAAATGACTCCATATTCCACTGGCTGTGTTCATATCTTTTGCAAATTCCCTCTGGTAGTTAGCACCATAAAACAATGCTCTGCTGACTGGAGGCTCCAATCAACACACTAGGAATTACATTGGACTCAACTTAAATTTACGTATACCATTTTTTTTTACAATGGTTTTATGTTTTCCTAAGTCAGTATTCTACTCAGGAGTTTTTTAGAATGATCATCACAGCTGCATCCATTGTTCAGTCAGAAATGGTGACTGTCAGATGACACACAAAGACAAAGGAGATACAGAAAAAGGAAGCAGGGTGGCCCTCAGCCTATTCACTAATAGAGGTGACTGCTACGTGCTCCCGGCTAGGGTCAGCAGCCAGCCTCTGGGTAGATTTTAATTTTTAATGCAGTGGAACTGGAAAGATGAAGCTTTTCCACCTGGAGGCCTGCCCCGACCCCTGCCTGCCCCAGGGCAGGACTATAGATCTGTTGTCTGTGGTCAGTAATGTGGGATGTGGCTGTATATATTGTCATCCAAAGGACCAGTAATAAAAGCTGAATGGCATCTCTTAATAAGATGGGAGGTCTCCCTTAGATATTTTTTGGGGGATGAGAAGAGACAGACAAGTAAGGGCATTTTAAAAGATAGAAAACAAAGAGGGATATTTATTTGTTTAAAATAAATTTCTAATAAATAAAGAGCAGCATTACTACTTAATTAAAATTGGGTGAGGTAGGTACATTGGCCCAAATGATATGCTTATGATACAAATCCTTAGACACAAGGGAAAGATCTTTGGGGAAATCAAAATGCCAATATGAGGAGAGACCTGAACCAATGAGATCTCAGAGTCTCTGCCCTTGGGGCTAACGCTAGCTGAGAAGGCAGAGTTTGATTGAGTCTCAGGTTCTTCACTGACCTCAGATTAGCTGGGTTTTAGTACAGCTAGGTCTCAGCTGTCCGAGAAAATGAAAACACATTTCAAAAGCTGCCTTTGAATTTTAAAGATATTCAATATTTCCAGTATTGTTTACTGAAAAGGTCAACACTAGAGTTTATGCATTGAAGAACCTAATCTTCAAAAAAATTTTTTTAAATCACCACCAGGTTTGTCCTATGATATATGCTGAGGGCATATTAAAGACACAATTCCACAGTCAGGAATATTATCTTTCAATAAAAGTTATTAAAAGAATGTCATGTACTCACTCCTGTCAGGGAGAAGAGGCGGTAGTGACCTTGCATTCTGTCTGGATACAGTGGTACACTGAAGGACTGCCCCGTTCTCTATAAACCAACAATGTCCCAACCCCCACACAAACCACACCCTCTATAAGCCTCTTGTAGTCAGTCTAGGTAAAAGGAAAACAGATACATTTAAACAAAGATCATATAAAATTTCAGGTCTATATACAATATTTTTGGTTTTTTGGACAGTGTGTCTCTGAAATTTGTGTGTGATCCTTCTCTCCTTCCCTTCTTCCCTCCTTCCTTCCTTTCTTCGTCCCCCTCCCTCCCTCCCTCTCTTTTTTTTCCAGTTCCAGAATTGCCATAACATTCCTATCAGCACTTAGTTCTTGCAAGTCAAATTTGTAGTATGTGGTTTCCTTCAAATACGATTTGTGTTAAACCTTATAGATATCATTAAATATCTATAAGGCTGATTTTGTTATTAACTATACCAGAAACAATATATAATACATATAGATTTTATGACAGTGAGGGGAGTTATTAATTTTAGTAAGCTAACGATACCTGTTGTATAAAGTAAATCTCTTCTTAGGAATATGCCCAGCCTTATAACCACACTTTAGAAATCCATGAAGTTTGCGCCAAGAAAATTTTGACTAGAACATAGAAATCATTTAGAAAAAATTCTTCTCTACAAAAGGCAACTTTCTTGATAACTTTGTCATTTACATAGAAACCCACGTGGCTGTTTTAGTACAATTTAATACATGTTTGGTTCTAGATGTCAAATTTACACATTTACCTCTTTCACACAAAGCAAAGTAAACGTGATTAAAAAAATGAAAATTTTCCCTGCTCAATTGCAGTATCTTCATATATATAGAAATACATGCCTAGTTTTATATTATATTTTCATATTAAAAATAAGAATATAAAGCTTTAAGTCTTCAGGAATTTTCAGAAGACACTTTGACTGATGCACCTTCTGGAAGCTCAGAGCCTTTCTATTAAAAGAGCTGGTGCTAACATAATTCGGTTCAGCCCAGCAGTATATACAGAACTCCAGGGCACAGTTTCCACTGTGCAGGTGATGTAAGGTCTACCAGGCGCCATGCACTTGCCCTGTCGACACACTGGATTGCAGGACAGATGTATATAACTGGCTGTAATATCCTGGAGATAAATGCTGTCTCCTGGTGCTATGATTAAGCTACTCTCTAAGCACAGGACAAAGAATGAGGCATGGCATAGAAAGGGTAGGAACCAAGCAGAAGAGACACGTGAGCAAAGTCTTAAAGGATGGATGGGATTAAACTACCCTGAAGAGGCATCCCAAGTAGAGATAACAAATCAGTTTGTCGATGCCAACCTTTTCAAACTCCACGTTTAAAACTGACTCACAAAAAAAACAAAAACAAAACAAAACAAAACAAAAAACAAAAAACTGACTCACTTCCAGGGCTAAAGAGGTAGCTCTCTCCATCCTCACTCAAGCATGGGGAACTGAGTCCTCTAGAGAACATGCAAAAACACAGTAATAGCCATGTGTGTCTGCAATCTCCGCACTAGGGAGCGAAGACAGGAAGAACCCTGGGGCTCTCTGGCCAGCTAGTGTTGCTGAATTGGTAAGGCTCCAGGTTCAGTGAGAGACCTTGCCTCGAAATACAAATAGCGAGTTGAGAACTGAAGTAGACACATGACATTCACCTCCAGTTTCAACACACAGGTGCACACATATGCATGGGCTGCACATGGACACACACACACACAAGTGTTTTACTTCTTAAAAATGTTTAGGTTTGCATTGTTTAGCAAGAGGCAAAGGAAAAAAAATCTCAAACCAGATGAATTCTTTTGGACCAGATTCTTCAGCTTCAAGAACTTGGGATGTTTAGGAAATTCGGTGTGAAAGAGCAAAGGACACAGAGAGCCTGTGCGCTGCCAAAGCTGAGGAGCATCAGCCCAGGGTGCCTGTGAATAAGGAGTGTTCCTTTTGTACTGAGAAGGGCATGGTACAACTGCATCTTTCCCCAGTCTTCTTAAGAAGTTACATGTGCTGGGGGAAGGGGAGGAAAAAGGTCCCCAGAGGCAATCAGCTCTCGGGATCTGGAAGATCGAAATCAGTACCTGGATCTGCTACAGGAAGCCAGAGGAAACGGTCATCTTTGTTCCACACCTTAATCACCCACCTAGGAGTGGGGACGAAGTCTGGCTGCTGACCTCACATCTGTATTGTGCCCCTCTTCTGCCACAGAGACCAAGAAGGATGAGACAAGATCCTACCTGGAGAGGGAATTTTCGGCAGGAGAGCCCTTTGCTTTCTCTGGAGTTCTAGACAAAGGCAGGGGTGACAGTGGCCCTGGGGCTCCTGTTGGTGTCTCGCCATTGGGAGCACACAACACAACCAAAGCTTTTGAGAAGAGTTAGAACTGAATAGCAATTGACAGAAGCATCATTTGGCTCATTCACAGTCCTTAAGATGAAGTTCACCCATTCCGGATAGTACTTAAAGGGATGCAAGACAGACAGATGTAGGAAGTGTTAGGATTGTCAGTTACTTCCTTCAGATAATCTGCATGCAGAGAAGCTGGTAGGAGGAAGGATAGGGGGACCTGCCTTGGTGACTTCTTTCCTCTCTAAATTAAAGATGACAACTGTTAGACCCAGCCTGCTGCTTGTCTTCCCTGAGTGTTTGGTTCTAGGTAGGTTCCAAAGAATCTCCTAAGCCCAACAGATTTGGACCAGTCTTCCAGTTCTTGTTGGCTCCCGACTCACTGTGTGACCTGGGCTGATCACACTAGAAAACAAGGTTTGCATTAGATACTTCAAGGATGTTTATTAAAACATTCTTTGATTCTGGAAAAGAGAATTATGTTTGAAGGAAGTGATTTATTCCTTCTGAGGTGTGCATAGTTAATTTTTGTCTTTCAGAGTTATGGCAGTAACAACCATGACTCCCCTACTGTCAAAATGGAGGACATGGTCCAGGAATGCAGCATGAGGAACAATTTCAGATTGTGGGGCTTAGAAGGCAATCGGCCCAAATACAGCCATTGGTGTTGGTTATATTTCCAGTGACCCAGCTGCAAGAACTGGGCATTTCTAAAGGCCACATTTGCCTAAGGTGTTAAAGTCTGTCTCAGGGGTATGAAAAAGCAGTAGGGAAGAAGTAACAGACTCTCCTATCTACTGTCTTCTTTCTCCTCTTGGGATTGTCTAGACTTTTGGGGTTGACACAAGGTTCAAGGGACCCTTGCAATTCATTCCCCATTGAAGGCAGATTCTGGGTTTGGCAAGCATCCCCAGGTCTCAAGCATATGAGAGCACCAGTCATCTATAAGCCTGTAACAGTGGCTTACAGGAACCTAGGAGCTGCCTGGCAGTGAGCCAAGAATGCAATGCTATTTATGAGTGACATAAAGTAATTTGTTTAGAACATTTATTTATTTATTTGGGTAATTGATGCTAAAAATAATAAAAATAAAAACAAGGCAAATGAAAGTCACTTGAGGGCATGTGATTTTCAAAGTACGATATTAAGCTGTGTTTATGCCATTTTTGTACAAAATATAAAGCATCCTTCTTGAAGCTAGCAATCTGTGGTTTTAGTTGAAGTAAGAACCATGCACAGATATAAAAATGTTTGGGCCAGGCCCTGAATCCTGACAGTCCTCCTTAGAGAGAAATTTCCACAATGGATGTTTCAATTAAGACAGTGATATTTATTGAAAGGTAAAGCATAAATGCATAAGCCACTTGGAACATTATTGAACAAATGTAATTTATGTTGCCGTTGGTGCACTGGGTTTTAACACTGCTTTGATTTTATCAGCATTTGTCAATTAATCAACATGAACCTTGTAAAACATGTTCGCCTATTAGCGGGAACAGGCAACTGCTTGAAGACATTGAAGGAAAGGTCATTTAATAATTTGGTAATTGTGCAAAGAAAGATTTAAATTTTTTTTAAAAAGGTACAATTCCCATTCCTATTGTATCTAGACAAGATTCACTCTAAACTTAAGCCTGGTGGTTTAAATGTGGTCAGTGTTCCTTTGTTTCTTCTTTTCTTCTTCTTAAATACAAGAGAAAGATATAAATTAATTCAAGATTTTAAGATTTATTTTAAGAGCCTTGCTCGACATCTTTGCCAGTTCAGAGTTACAAGATTTCAGGAGATGAAAAACAAATGCACCCAGTTTCATCTGGTAGAAAAGTGAGGAAGACTAAAAGAAAAAAAAGCAGAAGAAACAATAAAGGCACAGTACCAAAAAGCCACACAGCGGCAGGAGTTTACTATGTTTGTGTTGGTTCCCCAGTTCATTCTGCATTCCTGTGGAGGAGAGGTGAGCCCCTGCCACCCCGTTTGTTTGGACTGCTCAGCGAGTGAGAAGGCAGCAGACTCGAGCCCTCTCTTCAGTTACCATGCATCAGCCTACTTGTCAACTCTCCTAGCAACAGGGAAAGCACTTTAATTCGGATCCCATCATCACCAAGGAGCATTCCACAGGCATCCACAGGACATGACTGAGTTTCGAATGTCAACGTACCTTGGAGAGCAGTCTCTGCAGTGGTGTCTGCAGGGCTGAACCGGGAGACCCTCACCATCATAGGAGTTTAAGTGGAGCTTAAGATGCCATCGCATAACTTAAGGCGCTGCTAGAGAAGGGATTTCAGGCAGAGAGGAGGCCTGCTGAATGGAGAGACCTTCCTTGCTGGACCCAGGCTCCGCAAAGCGTTTTGCTTAGTTAGAGCTTCTTTTATAAGAGTCTAAAGGCTCAGGTTCTCTCTGCCTGCTCAAACTGGCTCATCTGTCCTTCCCATTCCATTCTGCTCTCAGTTCCAAATAAGTCACTATTTCAGGCACACTTTCCTAAGCAGATGCAAACAGGCTTTTCCAAGGCCAGGTCCCCTTAGGCAAATAGGTTTCTTGGAAAAGGGTCAAGGAATCATCAAACAAAACACTTCAAGGAACAAGGCCCTGGTTTCAGGTGACACTGTCAGACATGCAGGCAAACAGGTTATTTGTAGACATTGGTTGGCAGTAGCGTTCTGTTGTGTGTGAAGTGGCCAGAGCCTGGAGCTAACTCTTGATTATGATCGTGACAAATGAAGCTATTTTTTAAATAAGGATTATTCTGATGCTCACAAGACAATGCATGGAACTTTTCCTCTTCTATTGGCAGCCCTAACACAAACTACTAGCCAAACTCAAATTTCTTCTTTTTCTCAAACTCTAATTTCTTAATAAAATTATCATGAAAGAACATGTCTAAGAGAAAATAAAATGACTGTTTCTTGCAAACATGGAATATTTCCCCTCCACTGGATCACAGAGAGAAAGTTTAGTTTACAATCTTTTAATGTCTGTTCACATTAACCTCATCTTTGATGAACTCACCTCCACACACTCAGATTCTCCTCAGCACAGGAGACAAGAGGGAAGTACAGAGGTGGAAAGGGAGGCCATTTACATAACAGCTGTTCCCTGGCAGGAGCTGTTTCTGTCTAAAGTGTATATATCATATTAAGAAACTGCGGGGTAGGGGGAGAGGGAGAATGGGTATATTTGTTTCCCTGACATTTTCAAAACATGGTAAATAAGGTTGTGTGCTTGAATTCAAATGGTTCCTTTGTCTTAGAGGGCCTCGTGGTTTACAATAGCAGTGTTTGAGGCGTTCAAAGCTTGCTAGGAGTATCACTGACGTTCAGTATAGTCATGGCACGTTTGGCAGCTTCACAGCCTTGTACATGGCAATCCCTGATCATCTTTACTTAAAAGCCAGTGTGGACTGATGAGGACGCTTCGCATTCTCCTGGAGTTCTAGCCTGTTGATTGTACCCCATTAGGACACCCAGCTCTGCTGGCCACCCTCACTATAATTGACCTGAAAAGTGGCCACTAAAAAGTTTGGAAGGGTGGCTGTATTGTATGTCGCTGTTTTATTCCTATATGGTGAAGCCCGCAGCTCAGCAAATGACAACCATGATAATGACGGCATGTTATAGTATCCAAAAACGGGTGTTGGGGTGGGTGTTATTTCAGGCTACACAGAGGCACATGGGGAGGTGCCAGGCCGGTCAGGAGGCAGAGGGAGTGAGTTGAAGGTGTTCTCCCTGGGAGAAGAAACCAAGTGAGTCAAGGAGGAAGGCTTGGGATTGGCTGTCTTGAGGATTTCAGCAGGCACTGAGGTAGAGGTGTGGTGTCTATAATGTTTAGGGTAGGAGATTCTCCAGGCTGTAGGACACTAACAGAAAGTGGCAGCTGGGCTAAGAACAGGCATCATCTAGGTGGGATTTATCTGGTCTGCAACACAGAGCTCATTTACTACTCCTAGCACTTAGCTGCCCCTGGGAGACCTTGTCCCCACTTGTGTCAACAAGGTCATAAAACATAAAAATAGAAAATATAGAAAAAGATTAAAACTCAGACAGAAGGTTTACAGACTTCCTAAAACTCTCTAGGTAGAAAGTGTTACTCAGGCTTCCTGTGCTTAGGAATGGCTCAGGTCCCAGGGTCTGATCCATCACAATAGGGATCAAGACTTTGTAGCTAATAACCTTCCTGCTGAGCTGATCTTGGGGCCACACTTTGAGTAGCTAGTGATGAAGCACACCACCAGGAATCCTCACTCTGGAAATCTTCTGCAGGGAGAGAACCTGATGTCCAGGCCCTGCCTTGAGCCAGCCACTGAGAGGCACCGAAGACACACATCTGGGCGTGTTCTTCAATTCTGTCTTTGTGGGGGGGGAATTCTATCCCAGTTTTACACAGAAGAGAAAGGAGATTCAAGACCTATCCTGGATCACCCAGCAAAAAGTTGGAAAAATGTATCTGGCCTAAAACCATATTTAATTCCAGCACAGTTTAAGCACATATGACATTCATTATTTGGATGAGAAATAGACTCTGGTGGTAAAAGAATTCATAATGTGATAAGTTCTTGGACCTGAAAAGCAGCCCATTTACAACCTGACTTCTGGAAAAGAAGAGAAATTAAGAATGTTAGTCATACACTATACACTTCCACAATGAGATTTTTTTTCTCTGTTGGGGGTAGGATTTGCAAGGATGGAGGACAGGTATGAGGGGAGGGGGGGATGAGTGGGTTTTGGGTACATGATGTGAAATTCACAAAGAACCAATAAGAAGTTTAAAGAAGACATGTACTCATTATTTTAAGATCACAAATAAATGGTGTTTATTATATACCTGGTAAAGTTTGTTACAGCCAGTTATAAAACATTTTAAAGGGACTCTATTAAGCTAATGTTTTATTTTTAAAAAGGGATACATGAGGGCTGGATAAACAGTTCAATGAATGAAGTGTTTAATGAGCACGTGTGAGGGTCTGGGTTTGAGTCCCTGGGAAGTGAACTATGCGATGCCAGGCATGGCACCGCATGTCTGTAGTCCTCCTGCTTCTATGGTGACCTGGGAGGCAGAGATGGGAGAATCCCTAGAAGGTATAGGCCAGCGAGCCTGCAAACAGCAGTGAACAGTTTATGATCCTGCCTCGAACAAGGTGAAAGTAGGGACCAACAACCTAAGCCTGACCTCTCGCCCCCACTTGCATTCCATGATATATATGAGACCACGCACACAGGCATGAATGTGCACACATCATATGTATCTATCTACCTATCTACCCACCCACCTGTCTCTCTATCATCTATCTATCTATCACAAACACACACACAATAAAAATAAAATAAAAAGAAATATATGTACTTGGTAAGATAAATACAGTAAAAAGTTAGTCTTTTTCTAGCCTCAGAGACCATTTCCTTAGACTTGTGTGGCTTTCCAAAACTGGCCTATGCAAAGAAACTGTCTTCGTGCAAGTTAACTCAACCTGTCCTTCCCAAAATCTGAAAGCAAAGCAGTAAAGAGGCAAAATCTTTTATTATCTTGCTTTCCATTAAAGAGAAGGAATCACAGACAAGCAAAATATCAGATAGGGATGAATGTTTGTGGAGAAGCAGCTCGGGGACAAGGGGCTGGCGCAGCTGTAGGGAAGTCCTTGGGCGAAGGGTGGACTTGAGGACTTTCTGCTCCATACTGATCTTTTCTTAGAGCAATCTGGGCCAAGACCTCGCTTTGCCAGGAGTTAATGAATCTTCCACATTGTTTCTGAAGGCTCCAGACCCCTCCACAACTTGCGCCACATACCTGTGCCACAACAGTGCTGGGCATTATGTTATTTTCATAATGAATGTTTGAGACTTGTTAGATGATCACTGGAGTGCTTATTTAAAGATTTGGGTTTGTAGAAATAAACCTGATTGGACATGAAAGGACCTAGACAAGGTATATGCAGTGTGGACTCATGTTCTCAAGGCTCTCCGTGGTTCTCAGCTTGTGGGGCACGACCCCTTCTGGAGTCAAATGACCCTTTCACAGAGATCACAGATTGGTATCTTGTATATCAGATACTTACATTATGATTCGTAACGGTAGCAAACTTACAGTTATGAAATAACAATAAAAATCATTTTATGATCTCCAAAATGATCCTGTACAACAACAGATCATCTGGAGGTATCTCCATCCCTGATCTCAAGCTGTACTACAGAGCAATAGTAATAAAAACTGTGTGGTATTGGCATAGAAACAGAATAGTGGATCAATGGAACCGAATAGAAGACCCAGAAATGAACCCACACATCTATGGAAACTTGATTTTTGACAAAGAATCCAAAACCATTCAATGGAAAAAAGACAGCATCTTCAACAAATGGTGCTGGTCTAATTGGATATCTATATGCAGAAAAGTGAAAATAGATCCATATTTATCACCCTGCACAAAGCTAAAGTCCATGTGGATCAAAGACCTCAACATAAAACCAGACACACTAAACCGGTTAGAAGAAAAAGTGGGAAACACCCTAGAACTCATTGGCACAGGAGACTACTTCTTGAATAGAACACCAACAGCACAGGCTCTAAGATCAACAATCAATAAATGGGACCTCATGAAACTGAAAAGCTTCTCTAAAACAAAAGACAGCCTACAGACTAGAAAAAGATCTTTACCAATCCTACATCTGACAAAGGGCTAATACCCAGTATATATAAAGAACTCAAGAAGTTAAAAAGCAAGAAATCAAGTAATCCAATTAAAAAATGGGGTATGGAGCTAAAAAGAGAACTCTCTGTAGAGGATTATAGAATGGCAGAAAAACACTTAAAGAAATGCTCAATGTCCTTAGCCATCAGGACGATGCAAATCAAAACGACCCTGTGACTTCACCTTACACCCACCAGAATGGCTAAGATCAAAAACTCAAGTGACAACACATGC
>CM053745.1:25504228-25535545 GCA_028658305.1 Pachyuromys duprasi | reverse complement strand
ATGTTCATAGCTGCTTTATTTGTAATAGCCAGAACCTGGAAACAACCCAGATGTCCCTCAGTTGAAGAATGGATACAGAAATTATGGTACTTTTACACAATGGAATACTACTCAGCAATTAAAAACGAGGAAATCATGAAATTCGCAGGCAAATGGTGGGACCTGGAAACGCTCATCCTGAGTGAGGTATCCCAAAAGCAGAAAGAAACATATGGTATATACTCACTTATATAGAACTATAGGAAAGGAAGGTCATACTGAAATCTATACACCTAGGGAAGATAAACAAGAAGGAGGACCCAGGCTGGGATGATCAATGCTCATTTAGATGGACAAATGGGATGGACATTGAATGTAGGAGAAAACAAGCAGCAGGACAGGAGCATACCAAAGAGGGCCTCTGAAAGACTCTACATAGCAATGTATCAAAGCAGATATTAAGACTCACAACCAAGCCTTTGGCAGAGGGCTGGTAATAATATGAAAAGAGGGGAGTTAGTAAGACTTGGGGAGAACAAGAGCTCCACAAAGACCAAATATGAGACTGTTTTATGAGACTGTTTCTCCAACTAAGGACCATATATGCATATAACCTAGAACCCCTGCTCAGATGTGGCCCATGGTAGCTCGGTGTCCAACTGAAAACCCTAGTAAGGGGAACAGGGACTATTTCTATCATGAACTCAATGGCTGGTTCTTCGGCCCTTCCCCCCACCCCCCATACCCAGGAGGAACAGCCTAGCTAGATCCCAGAAGAGGACATTGTAGTCAGCCCTGAAGAGGCATGATAAGCTAGGGTCAGATGGAAGGGGAGGAGGTCCTCCCCCATCAGTGGACTTGGAGGGGTGCAGGGAGGAGATGAAGGAGGGATGGGAGAGTGGGAGGGAATGAGGGAGGGGGCTATGACTGGGATACAAAGTACATAACCTGTGATTAATATAAAAATAAATAAATTACATTAAAAAACCATTTTATGGTTGGCGGTCACCACAACATGAGGAGCTGTATCAAAGGGTTACAGCATTAGGAAGGTTGAGAACCACTGACCTACCCCACCTTAGGTGACTTTGATACCACCCTGAGAGTTTGTGGACTTCCTTTTTTTTTGTATTCGTGCTCTTGTGCATCCAGGACACAGTGATATCTGAGTGCTGTTCTTTGCCTGAAGGCCTAAGTGCCATCTGGCCTCCAGTTTCAGCCCAGAGACCATATGCAACTCCTACACTACCGTGCAAAACCATGAACCTTCAAGTTGACAGCTTTTCCACATCCCCCATGAAGGTGGCATGAACAGAAGTCTCAGGTAACAGTTTATCCTGCGTGCTCTGTTTATGAGCTCCCTCCTTGGAGGGAACACGTGCGAACCTCCCTAAAACCAGAAGAGCCTTTTTGCGGACTGGTAATATTTATTTATGCAGATGCAGATGTTTGATGCTGGGCCATATGACTGAACAGATTTCACATTTAATAAAAGATTAGTTTACTCATTTAATTAATATCTGAGGCAGGATCCAGGTTAGATCTGTACTCTACCAGGAAGTACAAGAAGGGAAAAGAATGAGTGCAGGGAGGTGCCTGCTCTTTCGACCTTCCAGGTCCTTTACATTGACAGGGGAAGGGATGAACTCCCATGATTCAAAACAGGGAGTGGGAGGTGGTGCCAAAGGCAGTACCATCCCATGAAGGCCTCTCTAACTCCTCTGGGAAGAATCAGAGCCTTGAGGGAACAGTGAAAGCTGTGGTTCTCAACCTATGGGTTTTACAGGTCTCGCCTAAGACCACTGGAAAACACAGTTACACTACAATTCTTAACAGTAGCAAAATTACAATTAGGAAGTAGCAACAAAATCACTTTATGGTTGGGGTCAGCACAACATGAGCAACTGTATTGAAGGGTCACAGCATTAGGAAGGTTGAGGGCCATGAACTAAAGCATCCAAGGGATGGAGAGGGGCAAAGAGACTCTGGGAAGTGATGACTGCTCGGTGTGTGCTTGAGTGTCAGGAGAATGGAGGGTGAGCTATAACCACACTGTAGGTAAAGATCCAGGTGGAAAAAAAATAGAGACTTTATACATGTCTCAGCTGTATAACCAAATCACCACACAGAGACTAGGATTTATTTAGTTAACCTAGAACACAATGCTGGGCAATGTTTATTCCATCCTAAACCTCCAAGCCCACATACTTTCCTACCAGTCAGATTTTACCCATTATACCCATTAGTGGTATCTCAGGTTCGGTTAATTTCTCCACATCATTCCAAGACCTCTCCTCCAGCCTCTGCTCTACCAGCTTGTCTCTTCTTCCCCTCCTACTCCCTCCTCTCCTCCCACTCTGAACCAGGATGTCCCACCTTGTTCTCTCCATTGCTCAACATTGTGGCTGGTTGTTTTAACTGACAAATTGGAACAATTCATCATGGTACTGTGCTCTACAGCAATACTGCTAGACTCCTAATGGAAATAAGCCAGAAGTGACTTCTCACCATTCTCTCAAACCCCTTCTTGTTCTCAGAGGACCTCATTCTTTTTAAAATATTAATTTAGTTATTCACTTTAATTCCTATTGTAGCCCCTCCCTCTTATATTTCCTGTCCCTCCCTCTTCCCCCACATTCCTCCCCTATTTCTTAGAATAGGAGAGGTTCCTCCCCATACCATCCCACCCCAGCTTATCAAATCACATGAGGATTGAGTGCATCCTCTTCCTCTGTGGCCTGGTGAGGCAGTTCCATCAGTGGGAAGTGATCATAAAGCAGACAACAGAATCCATGAGAGAGGTCCCAACTTTCCTTACTAGGTGGCCCACATGAAGTCTGAGCTGCCCATCAGCTTCATATGTGTAGGGGCTCTAGGTCCCGTCCATCCATGATCCTTAGTTGGTGCTTCAGTCTCCACAAGCTCCTCTCAGCCCTGTTGGTCTTCTTGTGGAGCTCCTGTCACCACCAGATCCTTCTATTCTTGCCCCCCCCCACTTTTCCACAGGACTCTCTACACTTCACCCAGTGTTTGCCTGAGGCTCAGCATCTGTTTCAATCCACTGCTGGGTGGAGCCTCCCAGAGAACAGTTATGCTAGGCTCCTGTCCATGAGCCTAGGAGAACATCGCTAATAGTATGAGTTGGCTCTCTCCCTTGGGCCACCTCATTCTTCGTTAGTTCTTCTTTCTGCTCTCCTTTCCCTCCCTCCTTTCCTTATCCTCTTTTTTTTTAAGTTATGAAAAGTATTCATTTCCTAGAATGACCAACCTCTGACATGATAGGATGTTACCTCCCCCAACTGTTCTCAGTTGCATTCATCAATGGTCTTGCCCAAGCACAGGAAGGCTCATTACTAACTCTAACCTGACCACATCCTCCATGAGAATCAATCCCATCATGGAGCATAGTACTTCCACCTTTCAACTTATATTTGCTTTCTTATATTTAAGTAGCATATATACACTGATATTTTAAAAATCGTACTATTTAGACATTATCCAATAACTTACTAATATGTGAAATGAAAAAACTGACAATTCTAGCACTGCCTCCCAACAAGCTTTCTTCCCTCATTTTCCAATGTGTCAGGCAATTTGGGATTATATGAATATTCTATTTATGTTGTTCTGTCCATGTAGTCTTGTGTACTATAGAGTCAAATGGTAGAAGTATTCACTTTAGATATAGCTATTGTCTTCTTTTACTCTTTGGGGCTTACTATAATGATTTTAGCTATCCAAAAGAACAGCAAAACCCTTACTGAAATAATGTCAAGCCAAACAGCTCACCTGCCAAACAGCTTACAAACATTTCCCAGCCAAGAAGCCTCATCGGGCTCTGTTTGATTTAAGGGCATTTCCACCTGTTGACCAGGAGCTTCTTTTAAAACCCGACTTGTGAATTCTCTGTGCTGGTCTGTGTTGGATCCCCCCTTTCCTGCATCCCTTGGTGTCCTCTCTCTTCATTTATATCCCTGTGTTTTAGGCAGCGCATTCCCTAGCTGTTTCCTAGGAAAAGTTCACGGGAGGCACATCCTGCTGAGACCATGCATATCTGAACTGTATTAACTTGGCACATGCCTGTTGGATGGGTCACCTGGTGAAATGCAACAATGAAGTTGTCTTTGAGGAGTTTTAAGCTGTACTCTAGTGCCTGCTGGCTTCCCATGCTGCAGCTGAGAAGGCTCCCACCATTGGTATTCCTGCCCTTTCATGTGTGACTTTTGTGATTTCTCTGAAGGGTCTGGACACTTCTTTTTAATCCTGTGGTTTTGAAGTTTCACACTAAGCACCATTATAATGAGGGCCTCTTTTTATCCAGCGTTCTGGGCACTTTCTTGTCTCTTTACATCTGGAGTCACCTGCGGTTTTCTCCTTAAATGTCTTCTTATATCATCTTTTATCTTGTATCCCACAGAGTTGGCGTTTTCTCTCTCTGAAAATCCTTTGGAAAAAATACTGAAGCTTTTCGATGAATCCACTGGTTTAATTTTAATTTTTTTTTTTTACCTCAATCTCATCCCATCCTCCACCACTGACTGCTGATTTGCTTTCTGGTAAATCTACTTGACTTTATTTTTCTACATTCATATATATATATATATATACGCACACACACACACAAACATATATGTTGTGTGTTTATGACTAAAACTAAGTTTATATATAATATATTGGTATACATTATTATATAACATATATATTTGATTATTATAGATTATTTCATAATATGAAATCTTTATTATATATTTTTTCTTATTTTTTTGTCAATACAATATTCATTTTATGTGATGACTATATCAGTATTTCTCATCTTTCTGAAAGATGTTGCAGAGTTTGGAAAGCCCTTTGTTTGCTTCACAAAGAATCTTCTCCAAGCACCCCTTAACATCGTCTCTCCTCCCTGTCTCTGTTTTTCTCAGGGTCTTTATATTTTATTCTCCATTTTATATTAAGTGTACTACTTAAGTGGCTAGCAATTCTTCTCAATTACTTTATATTCATATTCTTATATATAGTATGTACTTAAATACAGAAATATGTAATTCATGCGCACTTTGGGACAATGAGTATGGTTTCCATGGAAAACATTGACAGGGGCCGGGTGCTTATCCCTGACAGCATCACTATGAAGAAACTGGATTGAAACTAGTTGACTGAGTGGGACACCAAATGCCAATCTTTGGGCTACTCAGTTTTTCCAGGTAAGGATCTTCAAAGTCTTGCCTAGGAGCTGGTCCTGTAAATCAAACACCCCAGGGAGCAGGACAAGAGGGTCCCACTTGCCCTTTCCGCGCAGCATCATCTCCTTCCCTAGGTCTGGTTCCCTGGGTCCACAGCATCTCTGATTGATGCAGGTTTAGGAACGGATGATGGAGTGTGGCTCTATGAGCCTGGGAAGGGAGTGGGGCTTGACTACTACAGGTAACTACTCTAGGCGGTGCCAGTGTGCCTGCAACATGACACAGGCATCTTGCCTATCCACTCTCATCCCTGGTGTCCGTCTTAGCCCTGTGAGGCTCCCGAGGGACGGACCCATAGCTTCTCTTCATATATCTCAGCTGCTCTCAATAGCTATCATTGTCCTCAAATTGACTGGCATCTCTTTTTGAGTATTTTCACTTGTTCTCTCTTACTTGCTCTCTCTTGATTAAGAAACGCTTTTCTATAATTTTACTAAGATTTCCAGATTAGAAAAATACAAGTCTCATAACACCAGAAATGTCAATGCTCACAGCTTTACCTGGTATTGACACCTGCTCATATCTCACACTGGTCCAGTTTATGTCCCCCTAAAACTTTCCCTGTTATTTCAAATGCTAACTCTCGCAGGACTCTGGAGGAGGGGGTATACTGCCCAATTTGTCTTTTGTTTTGAATTTATTTTTACTTTATGAACATTAGCGTTTTGGCTGCATATACGTATGAGGGTGTCAGATCCACTGGGACAGGAGTTACAGACAGTTGTGAGCTACTATGTAGGTGCTGGGAATTGAACTCAGGCTCTCTAGAAGGGAAGTCGGTGCTTTTAATTGCTGAGCCATCTCTCCAGTCCCTGTCCAACTTGTCTTAATCTGCTGTTGTTTCATTCTATTTTTTATGTGTGTGTACCTGTGTATCTCTTTGTGTGTGTATGTGTGTGTGAGTATGTGTCTGTGGAGGCCAGAAGAAGGCATCAGGTTCCCTAGAGCTGGAGTCCTGTGTGGTTTTGATGTGTGAGTTGGCAACTAAACTCAGGTACAATGCAGGAGCAGTGAGCTCTCTTGATGGCTAGGTCATCTCTGCAGCCCTCTGCTGCTTTCTAGGGGACAGCAGACTAAGTGAAGTCAACCTCCTTCTATGTGTTGACCTTCAGAAGCATGTTCTTTTGTCTTTAGAAGCTGAAACTAATCATCAATTGAGGTAGCTATCACACCAACTTCTCAAAATACCAGACGGAGGAGGAGGGGATTCAGCCCATTTTGTAGCCATCATAGCCCTGATCAGCAGGCCACCTGGAAAGCTCTTGTCAGTCACCTACTGTCGTATGGTGCATACAGAGAATTGACAGGGAGCTAAAGGAAAGCAGGCCACCCACACAAAGAGCAGGGATGTCTTTTCATTCTGCATCAGTTTCTTCACATTTTTTGATGGAGTTTGCTTAACTGCGAAGTCAGGTGGTCAAATGGAGTCACCGTAAATATTCACAGGAGAGTTCTGAGATGAGATCATTTAGAAACAGGTCTCCATCTCTTGCCCTCCTCTCTACCATTTTGGAAGGTCTCTACATGCTAGTCTCTGGGGCTCTTTTTTGATATTGATTCACCTGGAATTATGCAAACTTATATGATGTCAGGGCCTCCTTTTTAGTTCTTTCAGATAATGCCTATTAACAGACTATGAAAAGACGGAATGAGTTGACATTTAGTGTCTGATTCTAACACATTTCTCTGCATTTTTCCAAGTCCAGCTAGATACCCTCATTAAGGGAGAAGTTGTAGCACAATCTGCTAACATCTTTTATTTATTGATGCTTCCTCCTCCGGCAGCTATAAATTAGAGTGGCAGACAAAGCTATGAAGGTTTCAATGAAACTAGACATTTCTGAGCATAGCTTAATATCTCATCTCTAGTTGCAGCTAGGACAGCTGGACACTCAACCATTGGCTGAATTGCTGCACAGTTGATTTGATTTGGTTATGAAGACAGTCAGATTGCTGGAAACACATCTGGCCATTTTGGCAATCAGTGAATGAAATGAATCAACCATGCGGCACTCAGACTGACTGCTTAGTGATCAATGTAACTAAAATAGGAGGCAAAGTGGGGATAAGTTTATTCTTAGGTTGCAGGACTCTATTATGACAGCAAGATGCAACTCAAAGGGAGCCTCACGGTCATTTCGACGCCACAGTATAAATTAAACTAATAAAAGTGAAAACACTTTCCCCTTTCTATTAACCTGCTGACATTTACTTTTATCTCAAAGGAAGAGACTGTACTCGGTGTCGCTGGGAAGAAAAGGACACGCAGCAGGGGAAGATACCTCTGGCTTCCCAAGAGGAACCGGGGATCAGCTGTCAGCAAGTCTCCGTGCAGTTGCTGGAAGTCTTCTTTCATTAGAACAAACCAGCCAACAAGGAGCTTATGGATTTAGGTGATTATATACATTTGGGGCTCTTCCCTCCATCCTTGCTCCATTACAGTACCTTTCTTCATTGATCTACATACCAGAGACAAAGATGGAATGGATATTTTGATGCCTGCTATGTGTTGTGTTAACTTCAGAAAGTCCCTGAGAATCTGTTGCAGTATTTCCCTTGTATTTCTCCTCAGCGTGTCTCTTACCTCTAGACTGCTAAGGTTTTAATGTTTTTAGCAGCTTTTTATCTTTCCATGTAGGAAGTCTAGCCAAAGCAGCACACTTCTCCCCTTACCCGAAGAAAACATAGCAAAACCCAATTCTATACCATCCAAAGACATGAGTTGGCAGTAAGGTAAACCACAGTTTTGGTTTGCCCAGAACTGACTGATGTCCCACTCTGTTGGTCTTTGATATTAGCCTGCTCTGTTACAGCCCCCAAACTGGGTCACCTTGAGTGGCATCTTGAGAGGAGGACCACATATGACATGGATACCACCTTTGGAGGGTTGCAATTTCAATCCGTTTATTAGAAGTACTGATCTGTCAGCACAAAACAGATGTAGAAAGCAATGAAGCACCAGATGGATGGATGGGCTTAATGACCTTTAAGTTTCCTTGATACCAGCAGATCTCAATTCTGGCTGCGTACAGGAATCATCTGGTTAGCTTTCTAAACATAAAATGCCTTCCTGCTGTAAGAGGCCTGAATTACAGCGTGTTCCAATTACCCCTTCAGGATTTCAGGGATGTGTTGGAAACAGGATTTTGCATCTACCAAGATTCAAACTACAGGCCTACAAACACACTCTTCTAAAAATGAAAGATCCACTTCTTGCGTGCTGCCTTATAAAATGCAGCATGCCAACATCTACTTCGCATGTAAAAACAAAACATACAAACTTATACTTATTCGTGTGTGTGTGTGTGTGTGTGTGTATGTATGCATGTATGTGTTAGAACATGATCCAATAATGAAAACACGAAACGGGAATTCTAAGTGTCTGTGAGAAAACTCCAAGAAAATAAGACAAGAATCTTGTGACCCTACTTGGAATGTGCTTTCATGCCCCTCTCAGGTATTGCAGACAGAAGTGAGTTTGTTTTGTTTATTCACTACAACTGCCTCTTGTTGTTTATATGCCAAAATGGAAAAGCATGTTTTTACCACATGTGGCTTGTCCTTGTGATTATATACTTTCTTCCTGTGACTCTCCTTCTACCCTCAGAGGATAAATTGTCTAATGCTCTGAATAAAGTTGGCTATTGCATGAGTCTGCCTCATTTTCAGCCTCCATTCACGGTTCTACCGCCTTTAGAGCAGGAAGAATGCATGCACTCATAAAGGTTTGTGCTGGATATGTTTTCCCCCTGCTATGTCTGCATTCTGGTCACCAGTCATCACCAGATATTCACATCACTGTTTTTAAAAACAAGATGGTTGGAGCAACTGAGCACAAGACAATCTTACGGAAGAAGTGGCCAAAAGCCTGAGGTAGAAAACCTGACACAGGTGTGCAGGATTTCAGAAGGGCCTGGAGGGCTAGGTAGAATGGCACTAGACGGCAGGGCGAAGCATTCCAAACAAGGAGAAAGGAAAGAAAGAGAGAGAGAGAGAGGGAGAGAGAAAGAGAGAGAAAGAGAGAAAAAGAAGGAATGGAAGGAAGGAAGGCAAGAAAGGAAGGGCCAGGTAAGAAGCTAAGAGATTATCAAATTTAAATTTATGTAGACATAGTTAATTCTCCATTTGAAGCAATACATTCTAGAGTTTGCATGGGACTATGTACCAGGCCATTGATTACTAGGAAGAGAATGTAACATAATCACTGTTCTGGAGATGACCTCTTAAGGCATTGAAAAGGAGACTCAGTTTGGCCAGTGATTCCTTTGGCATACCATAAGCATAATAAACAATTTGATCTACAACATAGAGATAAGCCACCAAAGAGTAATAGCAAAGGCCCTTCTCTCTCATGATGAATCTATTGAAGACACTTGATGGCTTAGATTCCAAGGCAGATGCTAGGGGAAATCACTGCCAAGTCCCTGAGGCCACTGCTTCATTTGATTCAATGATGATTTGATAGTGAAGGAATATATTTAGAACAGAAATCGCACATAGGTATGTATGTCTTATCTTCAATGTCATGTTATGTGATTAATTAATTATTGATTTATTTTTCAGGCTCTACTCTATAATGCAACAGCCTTTTCTCTGGTGTTTGGAATGAAAGCAGTACTATTCCGTCTGTCTTTGCCTACTAAAGAAGTGAATTTTCACATTTTTCTAATGTAGGGTTTAATGCCGAATATCAAGAAATGTCAATGAATGATCTGGGCATGCATCAACTCAGGAAGTCAGCTGGCACAATTAACATTTAGAAGTAGGCACCGCTGGTTATTTCACACATTATTAACTTATATTACAATTCAAATAAGCTTACAGCTGGCAAAAAAGTCTCTTCTGTAAAGTGATCTCAAACATAATAGGCTTAATCAGAGATAAATTAAATTAGGCAGCCATGCATACTGCAGCATATTAATTCTGAGTAGTTATTAAATACATTTCTTTTATCGGTGGTGTGAACACAACATTATATGCAAACAAATGCTTTAAGAGACCAGCAAATAAAGTTTGTGTTTGGGATGCTGTGTACTTGACATTTCCCCATACCCGCTGGAAATTATAAATAATCTTTTCTGTTAATAACTGCACTAGGTTAAGTCCCCAGAAATGAGCCAACTTGATTCCCAGGCAATTAAGCCAAGGAACAGTGACAAAACTACATGTTTTGGGCTTTTCCAAAAGGAACCTTTCTATCATGTAGGATGATTAAAAAAAATCACATCGGTGAGAGCAAAGTGGTCCAATAAACAAGGTAGTAAATATTAACATTAACAGTAACTGCATCTCATTCTGTTTTGAGTGACCCCTGGCACCTCAGAAAAATATTTAAGCAAAGGGTATTTTATGAATGGGATCACAGCAGGGCCTGGCTCTTCCCACTATGGACTCACACTACCTTCCTTGATGCACTTTTAATATGTTATCTTGTACTGTTATTAATCACCAGACCCTGTAACTTCTATATTTTGAAAGAACCCAAATTGCTAGGTGCAACCCTACCCCTGCAAGCCTGAGAAACATGTTTGACATCTTTGTGCTTCGCACATTTAAAACTCAATATAAGGTGACAAGAACATTAAGCTGCCCAGTGAGTGAAATGTGAAACTAATCACTCTCTGTTCTTAGCCATGAGTACGATAATTGGCGAATTTAAATGCCTGGGAGTAGTCGCCCACCTGCATCAGAAAGCATCTTCTTGGGATGCCTAATGAAGATGAATATATCCAGAGTGCATTAGCGACAATGCCTTAAAATGCCAACAGGCTAAATGGTGGCGGCAAAGTATAGTACCTGTTTCACTTACTGTAAATTACACATCAACAGACTTTCTTTTATTTTTAGGGTCCAAAAGCTCCTCCTTATATCTTGTACACATATCTTGGCTGAATTATGACCATTATATCTGTAAAACTAATGGCCTTTTAAAAATATTTTATAGCTAGGCAGTGGTGGTGCAGACCTGTAATCCTAGCACTTGGGAGACAGAGGCAGGAGTATTTCTGTGAGTTCAAGGCCAACTGAGTATACAGGATGAGTTCTAGCATGGCCAAAGCTACATGGAGAAACCCTGTCTCAAACAAACAAACAAACAAAAAAATAAACAAACAGAAAATCCCTAGGTTTAAAAAATCTTTTACAGCTTTTATTAAAACTTGTTCATGTAAACTCTTGTGCATGTATAAAGCTTATTCTGATTACTATAAACATCAATCCTCTTTTCAAACCCTTTCATCTCAACCAGTACCACACCTGCTTCTCTACTTGCTTTTCAAACTTTCAAATTTCTAAAAATGTATGTGTTTATGGTTTAGCACTATAGCCCATAACTAGGATCAACTGTGTGATCATGGTTTGAAGCTATCCACTAGAGCCTAGTGGGCACCTCACTTTGTCCACAACTAAAGACAATGACTGTACTACCCCAGAGTCCATCTGTAGCCAATATTTCATCAGAATAGGGTAGGTCCCTGTGGGCTTCTCCCAACCCATGGTTGACTATTGATGTAACATTATTCCTCTTAAGATGGCAACTGGGATAGTTTTACTGATTACCAGACTGAATTTGTCATTTGTGCTAGTCAGAATCAAATATTTCAAGATGAAAAACAGGAAACAACTTGGTTTTAATAAATTTGCTCTCTTTCATTCACATATGTACTTATTTGTCCACACTGCACATCAGCCAGGCACAGTGTGTAATATCTTGCATGCAGACATGATCAACAGAGGAGTTTTCACTTCAGGGAAGATGTATGCAATAAGTATGTGTGCAGGCAATGAGGAGAGACTATGTGCTGCTAGGAAATCTATTTCAGGGTATGTCTCTCCTTTCTAAGAGCCTTTTGATAGAAAATGCACTGTTGGGCTGAAAACTACGATAACTTTTAAAAAACTGATTTATTTTATTCATATGAGTATTTTGTCTGCATGTATGTTTGTTTACCATGTGCATGCCTGATGTCTACAGAGGTCAAAGAGGGCATTGGATCCCCTGGGAACTGGAGTTACAAATGGAAATGAGACCTTTGAGAACAGAGCCTAGGCCCTCTGCAAGTGTTCTTACCCACTATGTCATTTTTCCAGTCCCCTGGGATTCTTTTTTAAGAGATTTTGAGGATGAATAAGCTTAAGGGTGGTCTTCAGGTTTAAAGAATAAACCTGGCCTTCAGGTTTAAAAGAATAGTATTGCAACATCAACAAGAAAGTCATGGTCATCTCGAAGCAAAGAAATTGTCTTCTGAATGAATGAAGGAAATAGACACAGGGAGGGAGCAAAAGGTTAGCAGATGATGAAAATAAAAGCAAGGCAAGGCCAAGAATATGAATGTGCCAGAAACAATGTCAAGGAATTTGGGTTTCACCCTGGAGATTCATAGTTCACCAAATACATTCAGGAGAAGATAGAGGGAGGGAAGGAGTTACAAGAGTAGAGAGAGGCTTCACCTGAGCCCCTACTGCACCTTGACAGACTTAATCAGATCACTTTTATGTACCAGGTCTACATCTCATTATTACTACTATTTAATAACATTTTACTTCATAATAATTTTAGACTGACAAAAATATTGCAAATTCAGCACATTCCAAGATACTCCTCCATTTATGCAATGTTAACATTTAAATTCCCACACGATTACACAACTAAGAAAGTGCATTGGTGCTGAACTTGACTTCATTTTAACCCCATCAGTGTTTCTGGTAATTTCCTTTTTTCTGATCCGAGATCTAATCCAGGAAACTCCACTGCGTGAAGCCATCCAGTGTCAGTGTCATATGGATATTGAGAGTTTTGTAGCTCCTAAGACTTTTTTTCCCTTGATGCTAACTAGTTTAAGAAGTATGAGTTATGTGTTTTGTAAATTATCTTGCTTGGGGTTGTGAATGACTGACCATGGATTCTGGGAAAGACTATCACAGAGGCCACGTTTATCTAGCAGCATGTTGCAATGGGACAGGTGGGTGGCGAAGTGATAGCATCATGACTTCTCACTGGTTACCTTGGCCACTTAGTTGATGGGTACAATCTGTAGCAGGTTTCTGCATGGTAGCGTTGCTATGGTTCTGTGGAAGTCAATGATTAATAGCGTCTACACTTATGAGAGGTTCAAGACAGTATATCAATCTGCCTCTTCTGTGTGGAGTTCTTTTACAAGGAAGAGCTTCCTTCTGCAGTTTACTGTATCAAGATGAACTCACGTATATTCTTTTCATCTTCCATGTGGAACTCATGTGCTATGTCATTTTGTCGCTCAGTTAATTCCAGTTTAGATTATAGGAGGCTCTTTCAGGTCAGCTCCTATGCCCTCAGCATCCTGCAGCCTTTTCCTCCTGCCATTTTAACTCAGATACCCTAAGATCTCTCTCTCTCTCTCTTTCTCTCTCTCTCTCTCTTTTCC
Source organism: Pachyuromys duprasi (assembly GCA_028658305.1). Lineage (NCBI taxonomy): Eukaryota > Metazoa > Chordata > Mammalia > Rodentia > Muridae > Pachyuromys > Pachyuromys duprasi. The sequence goes on along the minus strand of CM053745.1, from coordinate 25,521,921 downwards.
GATCACAGCCATCAAAACAGCCATTTTCCGCCGAACTCTAGTTCCCACCATCGGCTGATGATATTTGGAGATCAAGATCTTGGGTACCAAGTATGTTTGATATTACAGAGGTCACTCTACTCCAAGGCCTTTTCTGTAAACTTGGCAAAGAAAAACATTAAAACCATTGAACTCTCCATCTCCAATATTTAAAAACCCTTAAAAGTAAATAATAGGCATGTAAAACTTATGTAATATAAACAACAAAATATCATGAGAGATATTAAAGAAGATCCATATGAGTAGAAAGATCGTTTAACTTTATAGATCGGAAAACTCAATATCAGACATCAATTCATCCCAATTTGAGGCTGAATATCAACACATTCCCAATATAATCCTGCTTAGTTGATTGATTTTGTTTTTATTTTTAGCAACCAGTAATCTTATTCTTGAATATATATAAAAGGTCACACAAAGAAGAACACATAAACCATTCCTTTTTTTTTTTTTTAAGAAACATATAGCTCATAACATCTCACTTGGAAACCAACTATAAATCTACAGTAATCAGCACAATGTAGGTAGTCATTTAAATGAGTGTCTTGCACGAGCTCAGATATTTGAACATTTGTTCCAATGTTGATGGCACTGTTGGGGGAGGCTTAGGGAGGCGGCCTTGCTGGAGGACATACCTGGAGGTGAGCCTTGGGAGTTTAAATCCTTGTTCTACCTCTAGTTTGCTCTTTCAGTACCATGCTTGAGTTTGAAGATGTGAAATTTCCTGATTCTGCCCCCGTGTCTGCCACTTGCTGCCATGCCCTGCTGCTATGATGGACTCGTATCCTTCTGGATGTGTAAGCCAAATATACCATCCTATGAAGGTATTTGTATTTGTCTTGTCATGTTTTTTTAAACCACATCAACAGAAAAGTCAATCATACAATGAAGTACTGGCAAAAAGAGATAAAAAATCGAGGGGATGCAGTAGAGCCCATAGATAAAAAAAATATATAGTATCATTTGATTTTTACGAACAGCGCCCAGGAATTTCTGAAAAGAAAACTTTAACAAATAGTGCTCAGGAATTAAATGTTCACAGAGGAACCAATCAATCCTATACCAATGTCATACAATAAACAAAAACTAGTTCAATATAAAGTATAAACCTAAACATAAAGATCAAAACAATAAGGTTTGATTCATAGAAATTACTTTGATTTGGGGTTAAGTAACTGTTAAAAATGAGAACAGTAAGAAAAGCAATGAAGAAAAAACCCTGATAAAATAGATCTCAAAACTGAAAACATGTGCTTACCAAAAGGCATTGTTGAGAGATTTGTAGCAAAGTTACATTTTGAAAACCACACTCACAAAACACATACTTGATGAATACTAACATCATATATATAAAAGAATGCTTATACTTCAACAATAAAAATACAAATAACCCAGTATAAAACAGAGAAAACGACTTTAATGGGTACTTTACAGAGGAAGATATATGAATGACCAGTAAACACATGAAAATGATTTCAACATATTGGTCAAGGAAAATGTGCTTCAGAATGTAATGTAGTGCTGCTATGAAGCCTCCAGAATGGCTAAAATGAAGAAAGGACTGACAGAGCCAAGTGCTGCTGAGGGTGCGGAATAGCAAACATGATGTTGCCTTGCTGATGGAATTGTAAACCATCTCCTAAAACCAAGCCCCTGTGTAGGCTGTGCTTTCAGATGCTGCCTGACTAGAGATGAAGGCTCATGCAAACGGGAAGACTTGTTCTGGGAAGTTCGTTCACACTTGTTAGAAAGTCCAGGTGTCAATCAGTAAAGAGACGGATGGATAGACAAGGCATAGAAAAAGCAACAGCAATAAATAGGAAAGAGTGACCAGCAAACAGAGGTGCAGCTTAAACTGAGAATCAATACTGTAAGAAGGAAGCCAGACAAAAAGAGTATATTATGTGTCATTTCCATCTATACAATGATCTAGAAAAAGAATTGGCTTTGCTTTTGGGGTTGAGTAGGGAGGGAAAGCGCATGAGCACTTTTAAAGATGACATATAGATTGTGATGATATAGGCTCTTAAATTTGTCAGAATTTGGGAAAATATATACTAGGGAACTGTGCAATTTTATTGTATTATGTGCTAAATTTAATTCTAGCCATGATACACATCTGAGAGGGTATGTACAGAAATGTAGTGAGGTCTACAATTTAGTTTGAAATATATCCACAAATAGGTTAAATTCATGTCTGTATGAAGGGGCAGGCCACAATGATATATCTTGGTAATATATAACTGCCACTGTAATTTTCCTCCTACATTTTTGTGTGATTAATAACTCTTCACAATACCATATCAGAAAAAAAATCTCAAAAGCTTGATATTTTGCAATAAAAAGGAGAATCAGGGAATAAGTGGGAGATGAGAGAGGGAAGGGGATGGAGGGAAGGAGGAAGAGTAGAAAGAAGCGATGCCCACAAATTAACACATTACTAATTATACTCCTTAAAAGGTCAATGGTTAAATTTTCTCATTTATAAACTCTAAGCAAAAAATAATACCTACCACACAGTTCTACTTATTAATATGTATGAAGAGAAGTTCCTGGTATAAACAAACAATAAGAAAATATTTTAGTTATTATTTTTAGTAAGAACTATGCCTGTGGCCATAAACTCACAAAAATAAACTGTCCCAGAATTAGAAGCATCTACCTATGTTGTGGAAATAATTGTGGGTTAAATAATTGTTAGATGTGTTGCATAGATGAAATCAGATTGGCCATTTCTGTCTGTCTTTCTCATTTCTTTCCTTTTTTTTTTCTTTCTGGTCTCTGAATGTCATCTCTTAGGATCTCTAAGTGAATGAACTAGTAGAAAGGAGGACTGTAGTTTAAAAACCTCATAAAGCGTATTTTTAGAAACAGTATTTCCTTGGTTTTCGTTCCAGGAAAATATGCTAACACACGGCGTGGAGCAGGCAGGGCCGAGAGGAAAGACAGCCTGCCAAAAGCCACAGCAATAAATAGAATGGGGCTTTGCAGACAGAACATGAAGGGGAACCCTTCCCATCTGGTGTGCAGCCCAGGGAAGTTAGAGGATGTTGGCAAGGTCACCTTTCGTGGGCACCTTTAATTGTCTTATTTATTTTGCTCAGCAACCATTTAAATCACCGCGTGGTATGAGCCAACGTCTACACACGCCTTCCAGGACCTCAGCAAAATGAAGCTCTGTTAGGTAATTTTAGGGAAAAAAAAAAAAAGAGTAAATGTGCAATAAAATAAGAGGTTGACGGCACTTGGGTCTTCTCACCTCTTATTCATATAAAGTGCAGCATTCACACCTTCAGTCTATAGAGTAAGCAACAGCCTGTTCTCATTAAGGATGAGGGCCCCAGATCTTCCTGTGTGTGCTGCCTTACTTTTGCTCAGGCGTGCAAGAGGAAAAAGGGGTGAACTGTATTTGCTATGAATTTATACACATTACCGTTTTTAGGAATAGATATCTTCCGTGTAAGTAGAGTTTGTCAACGTATATGCATTACTTGCAAATTAATGTTTCTGATGAGCAAATGGAGCCCTGGGTGTTGAAAGCGCTGTTCCTCTTATGACTGTCGTCCTGTAAGCTGTCAAATATGTAAGCTTGTGAGAATTCTAAAACAGTTTTAACTAGTGGATTTTCACTCCAAAAATTTGAGTCATAAAATTCTGTTGCATGAAATAAAATTTCACTTCCTCAGCTCAGCCTTGTGAACAGAGGCATGATCTGTCTGCTAAACCTTAGGGGTGAATTTTTTCTTCTTCTTTTTCCTTTTTTGAGATAGGGTCTCATTATGTCACCTAGGCTGGCCCAGAGCTCACAGACACCCTCCCTCCTCTGCCTCTGCCCTGCTGAGATTAAAGGTGTGTTCCACCACCCCCAACTCCAGGTTGGAATTTCTAACAGAGATTTCATCATTTGGTACACAGTCTCTGTATGTGGAAAATTCCAAATAAGGGGGGGGGGGAAAGTCTTGTGAAAATTATCTGGAAAGTTTTCACTTGTGCTACTTATTCGACTGACATCCATATTTCGGGGGAAAAAAATCTGGAAAAATATATGTCTTTTCCATAAAAAGAAACATAGTTTCTTGTGTTGGTTTTAAACAGGAACACCCTTTCATAACTCCAGCCACAAGAACCATGTGCTATCGGTAGAAATTAAATTGTAGAAACACTGGCTGTATGCCAAATCCTAGGATTACAGGGAAGAGGGAGTTGGTGGGTAATTACCCTTTATCTTCTCTTCCCTTATCTCTCAGGCTTGGGGGAGCCCAAATATCTGAACTCTATAACCCTTTTCTCTCAGGGAGACACAGTCAGGAGCCAGGTGCCCTGTACATCAATGAATTCTTGTTCTCCTAGACTAAAATCTTCCTGTTAAGAGAAAATAAAATGTTCTATGTAAATGAAAACAATCACTCACTTTCTGGGTCACACCGGCAAGACACCTATAGTCTTTTTTTTTCTTTTTTTTTTTAATTTATTTTTATATCAATCACAGGTTAGGTACTTTGAATCCCAGGCATAGCCCCCTCCCTCATTCCCTCCTGCCCTCCCACAGTCTTATTAAAGCACCTCTTCAATGTAAACAGTATTTTTTGTTGTTGTTGTTGTTTTTTTTTTTTTGGTTAAAGAAGTGCATTAGGAGACCTATAGCCAAATGAGGTTTACAATTGACTTTAGGTAAATTCACTGTTGGGTAAATTAACATAATCTCCTTATGCTGGCCTAAGTCCAAACTTCCATAGTTCCTCTCAGAGTGGATCGTCTTAGAGTCACAATATTGGAGAGGAATTAAAGATTCATGAGGAGGATAAGGTGTTTGGTAACGTAGTGAAGAATTCCATCAGTCACAAGCTTATCTCACAGCAGCTAGCCAAGGGTACCCCTGCCCTTGACAATGAGCACCCCCTGATTCTCTGCGCTCACCACATCATCAGGCTTCCCAGGAGTCACTTCTCTCTTATCGAGGGACCTGGAGACTTGTCACCCCTAAGTACTTTCTCAGAGCACACATGACGTTAAGGATTTTTCTAAGTTCCTAACGCCAGCATTGTTTTCTGCTTAGATATGTTGATCTGATTTTGTCTGTTCAGCACTTCTGTCGATGATGCATTATCTTTAAAGGTTGTACAGCGTCTCTATACAGAACAACCCAATTTCAGGTTTTACCTTACTCAAAATGAAGATGATGATTTTCCCATCTGTATAAAGACCCACACTTACACTTTCTACTCTGCTCTGTGCTATTTGAGGCTGTGATGGATAACTTCTCAAGTTTTGACTGAAAAAAAAAAACCTCATAGTTCAACATCATCATCAACCCCTTTCCTGCTAAGCTACTTGGCAGTAATTGCAACTTATATCAATTTTGCCTGGGCCACAAAATAAACAGAAAAGATGTACAAGTAGCCAGAGCACAGCAGGGAGGTTACAGGACCTGTTTCCTCTATTCTGAGACTTGACCCCAGCGCAGACAAGGCTGCACCTTGGTGGAGCTACCTGTGGAGGAGGGAGGATCAGCCTTCCTTCCCAGCCCACCACTCGTAGGCTGCCCACACTCAAAGGCATGGTCCCTATATTCGCACACTTATGGGAAACACTAATTAGGAGTTGATGACGAAGTTGTGAGGGGACATGTTGAGAGAGACTGGAGAGGTTGGGAGAGGGAAGTAGGGGATGGAGCTGACCATATTTCCTTGTGTACACGTTTGACACTATCAAACTACGTCATAAACGGAAAATAAATATGTATCAGTTACTCTTCTCCAGCCCCTAAGAGCGAGTGGACAGGAGAAGGCTACAAGGTCCCAGGGGAACTTGAGCTAAACGGCGATGCAGACGGATGAACAGTGTGGCTATTTGGTTTTCTAGCTCTATCAGAACCAGAATGTACAATCTGTTGAGAACACAACACATTTATTAACGACATCTTGAACACAACCCCAGTGACGCTGGTGTTGGTGAACACGCCAGACTTACTCCGAAGAGAACAGCACTAATGATCTCACCCTGTGAGAATTAGCACTCCCAGAGAGAAGCCCTACTTAAGAACAGGAGCCAAGCCTGAGAAGAATCATTTCCCTGCTGGTTGCACACACCTGCACAAGGCTAAGCAGTGCTAGGACAAGCAGCAGAACAGCGAGAGGGACTGTGTGTCAAAATTTCTGACAGAAACTCTATTTTCTGAGGACTTACGCTCAGCTACAAAAGTCCAGTGAAAACTAAACTTGGCACAAATCTTAGCTTAGCAGAATTCCATCAAGTACAACAAAAATAAAGATGGGGAGGAGGGATAATAAAAGCCCTATGAACTTGGCTTTCAGGAATGGCCAGTGTACTGCCGAGGGAGACCAAACGCAGTGCTCAATACTCATTCATTAATCGTGTTTAGATAGAGAATTCCATTTGGAAAGCAGGGAGACCACTTACACTTGATCTGCAGTGTACAAAAATGAGTTAACAATTGCTTCTATTCTTAAGATTTGTATTTTTTTTTAAAGAAGAATAGGAAGAGGAGATGAGGAAGTTGTGACGGGACATGTTGAGGGAGGTTGGAGAGGTTGGGAGAGGGAAGTAGGGGACCATATTTCATTGTATACACGTATGATACTATCAAGTAACAAATGGAAAATAGTTAAGTATCAGCTACTCTACTCCGGCCCCTGAGAGCTGTGTGGGCTGTGCACAAACGTGTGTGTGCATGTGTGCACATGCGTGTGTATGTGTGTGTGTCTGTGTAAACCAGAGATTGAGGTCACGTCTCCTCAGTTGCTTTCTGCCCTCTCATTTGAGATAGGGCCACTCACTGAAACTAGAGCTCACCAATTTGGCTAAGTTCTCTGACTTGATTGTTCCAAAAACCTCCAGCTCTTGGTTAAAGTCCCACACTTCCTTAGAGCCTGAATTCTTACCTGTGTTCTGGGATCAGAATGTAGATTCTTCCATCTAAGAACCCCTGCACAGATGTAACCAATGGCAGCTCAGTCTTCATGTGGGTTCCCTAGTAGGGGGAACAGGGACTGTCTCTGACATGAACTCAGTGGCTGGCTCTTTGGTCATCTGCCCCTGGCAGGGGGAGCAGCCTTAACAGGATACAGAGGAAGACAATGCAGCTAGTTCTGATGAGACCTGATAAGCTAGGGTCAGGTGGAAAGGAAGGAGGACCTCCCCTATCAGTGGACTGGGGAAGGGGCAAAGGGGCAGAAAAGGGAGGGAGGATCGGATTGGGAGGGGCTGAGGGAGGGGGCTACAGCTGGGATACAAAGTGAATAAACTGTAATTAATAAAAAAAATTAGTTTTTTTTTAAAAAAGAACTTTACCAGGCAAAATATCTCAGCTCTAACTACTCATCAGTTTTTAAAGTTGTTGGATTTTGTTTTGTTTTGTTTTAATGATAGGGATTGGCTCAACATATATTTTTGCACAAAATTATAATTGATTCTCAAAATTTTGTACTTCCTTAGTGTGGCAAAACAAAACAGGATTTGGAAACCGCCTGTGTTCTTAATTTATGTAGCTCATCAACATTTAATGTGGGAGTACGTCTTCAGAGGCTCGCATGAACAAGGATGCGTACACTTTCATTCCAAGCTCTTGGAAACTGATGCCCTCAGTAAACTCAGATCACTTACTTATTAGACTTGTTTTGAATCACAGAGGTAGGAATTCAACATAGGTGTTGAAGTTTACTGTTCTAATAGGTAAAAGAGTTTAACAAGAATTCTGAAATACCACTAGACCAAATGATCATGTACCATCTAAAAATATTTAATTTGTTTACTTATTTGATCACTTACACGAGATTTATCATATGCTAGGAAAAATTATTTGTAAACAATGCCCAAATCCACCAATACATAGCGCCCGAGGGGAAAAAAAGGTTTCAGGATGTAGTGTTTTATTTTTTTTAATTTCAGACAGGGTCTTACTAGGTGTCCCTGACTGGCCTGGGACATGTAGACCTGACTACCCTCACACTCATACACAACTGAGCCTGCTTCTGCCTCCTCAATGCTTGGCTGACAGCGTAGTTTGATTTAATTTTCCGTTTTCAAAAGCTTTTTATTGTTTCTTTGTGAATTTCACATCATGCATCTCAATTCTACTCATCTTCATGTCCCCTTGTACCTGCCCTCTGCCCTTGTAACCTCCCTCTCAAAGGAAAACAAAAACAAAAACAAACAATCCATCCTGAAACCTTAGCAGCAGGGCAAGTTCATCCAACGCTACAGCCTGTAAGGGGTCGGGGTCAGTGCTCCTGTGCTCAAAGCCTCAGGCTAGACCACTGCCTTCACCCATCAGAGCCAATTCTCTGGCTTGCCACAGGCTGCAAGGGAGGAGGTGTTGGAGAGGGCGTCTTTCCCTTGCCTATGTAGACAACTGACTGACGGGGCCAGATGGCCTCAGGGCTGACTCTCCTGCATCTCCCGCTTCAGGGCCAGCTCGACTGTGCTTCCTGGGTGATGTGCAGTGACAAGTGGATGATGTACTGCAGCTGGAGAGAGGTGGGGTTAGTTCTCCTGCTCCCAGGCACTTGGGCAAGGGGCAGGACCGGTTCTGAACAGCCCTCAGATATCAACATGGCCCCAAGCAGCATCCAGACCAGGGATTTCCCCCTGGCCCTTGGTGATAGCAGGGCCACAGACCCAGATGTGCCCTCAGTGTCAGCATTGGCCGGGACCTCACTGAGGTCTTAGGTGGGCTCACTGTCCACTCACAGCGGGCCATTCCCCACTACCCTCAAATTTCCCGTTCTGCCTCTGTTTATTGTGCATACATCCTTCTGCTTCTCTTTCTATTCCTTGTCTCCACCACGTACTTGATCTTCTTAGTGGCAGTCTGGATCTTTGGATGTCTAGGGTCATCTCAGGAATGGTCTCAGGAGCACTCTGCCTGCCTGTGTGCTGTGGTATAGGTCAGGGGTCACCTTGGGCTTGCTCCATACCCTGGCAGGGTGGCACCTGGGGTGGGTAGTTGTCCAGATGGTGATCTCCACCCCTGGGCCTAAGACACCCAGACCGGTGGTGGTCTCAGGCTGGCTCCCTGCCTTAATTGTATTTTTAATTATGTATCCTCCTGTGTGTCTGTGTGGGGTATATGGAGTCCAGAAGAGGGTGACAGATGCCCTGAAGCTAGGGTTATGCTCAAGGGTGCTGGGAACTGGACTTAGGCCTTCTGCAAGATCAGTATGTGCTCTTCACAGCTAAGCCACCATTCTAGTCTTCACCTGGGAACTTGCAATAGCTCTCATTTTGTGAAGGAGCCAGACGCTAAAACGGTCTACCATGAGATTGGTCTGAAATATTTAACAAGGTACTCAAGTTTTTATGAATCATGTACATTTTTTTCCCTAATGTTATGATGAAATCCAAGGACAAAAAGAAAAATTTTTCGTGGTCTAATGGAAAAGGCCTCTACGTGAGGCTGACCTCCGAGATAATGGAGTGTGAATGAATGTGCAAATGTACTTCCAAAAGCATCCCCTGTGGACACCACCTGAATGTTGGACGTGCGAGACTAGAAACTGTCCTCCCTTCTTCTACTCTTTCTAGTTTGCCTGTGTCCTTGTCCTGCTGGGGCAGGATGGAAAGAGGAGAGATTTCCCGGTTGCTGATTCTCCGGCAGCAGCATCAGGCGGATCCACATGGAAAGCTCATTTGTACACTGATTGCCAAGAAGAGCTGGGACGGGCAGGCGACTGTCCACAAAATACAAAAGAATGATACATACTGCTCTGTGAAGTTAGACACGATATTTTTGTGTGGAAGACTGGCTAATAGTGGAAGATGATGCTTTAAAATAGTGTTCACAAGTAAACAGGTTGCCAAGGCGTAGTTAGAAGGATCCCATCTACGTTAACGGAAAAACAATGTCATCTGATACACAGACACAAACATCTTTACACACACATTTGTAAGAAACATTACATAGATGCAAGGAAGAAGAGGAAGGAGAGCAATTTTCTTTTCAACTCTAAATAATCAGAGCTGTGACGTCAAAACTGTAAAGTGTGGGGTTACACACGTAGGCTTCAGGCCTTCCCTCAGGCTTAAACTACTTCATGATAACATGATGCTTTGTGAAATTTCTTGGGGAAAAAAAGGCAGCAAGACAGATAATTAGACAGAGATATTCCTATTAAGCCTACTTATTTTATTTCTGAGCTCAAATATGGAAATCTGATTACTTCCGGTGTTCAGAGCGAGGAGCAATACAGAGCCGATGCAGAAGACGGACTGTCTGTGATGTAAGAAGACAATGGCACTTTGGGCAATCAATGGCCATTTTCAGATGGCAATGAATCCCTGCAACATAATTAGGCTGAATTTTCTCTTTAAAAGAGTGTTTCATAACACACAATCTCCATGTGGGTTACTCTTCCTTCTTTCGGGGTAGAAATGGGAGGTTTCAGGACCATGGCTGATGAAGGATGTTCTTGTTGCCACTATAAACATACAAGTAGGGTTTGGATTTTGGACTCCCAGCTTGCACAATTACAAGTGTTGACTAGCTGTACAAGGTCACAACTGACTTTTTTTTTTTAAACAGCCCTCACAAAACTTCCTTTTCTTCCAAAGCTTCCAATAAACATTTCGAAAGTAATTCCCAGGTAGCTTCTTTGTGTGTGTTTGTGTGTGTGTGTGTGTGGGGGGGGGTGCCAGGGAAAGAACCTACAAGCATTTCACTAACTTAAAATCCTCTGAAATTCCTAGCATCATGGGCAATGAACCACAGCATTTCAACATCACAATGGAAAACAAGCCTAAACATTTCACTATTGAGGCAAACATCACTTGAGATATATTGTGCAATGCGAGGGATGGAAATTTATCACTGACACAGTGGGATTACACAGCATGTATTTTTCTGAAAATGTAGACTCCACGTGTAAGGAGTAGATATACATCCACAATAAGAAGGCATATTGATCTATAATTTTCAATATTACATCCTTGTATTCTTTTTTATTACATGCTATTTTTCAACTAGTAGAGAAACGTGTTCTCATAAAGCTAATATTTACTCTTCAGTGTTTATAGAGCTGGTAGTCTATTTCAGGAAATGAGAAACTCTGTGAAGTCAAATATAACTCCCTGTCCTATGTACAAAAGACAGCAGGACAAGAAAACACTGTATTTAAAAGCCCCACCCAGGGGCTGAGGCCCAGAGCCATAAATAACTAATACATGATAATGGAAGTCCTTTGTTATCATTTTCCTTTTTCATAAATGCAGCCTTTACAGATGAGAAATCTTATCACACAGGATTTCTCATTTTATTAGGAAGCAAAGACTATATTCTGCTGGCAGTCTTGGGCTCATCTCTATGTTTTCTGTATCTTCCCGTGGAAGGTAAGGAAGATGCTGACGGTAATCTCAGTAGACGATGTGAGACCCTTCTACCCAGAACTGTTTCCTTAAACCATGACTTCTTTTCATTAGATTATCAAGTAACCTCTGAATTACAGAATCCTGTGTTGTTGTTGTTTTTACATAAAACCCAAAAAACAATAGAAGGGTACTTATTTTATTTTCCCCTGGAGAGGTCCTACACCTCTTATCCTAAGTCTTTGGGAGATGAAGCCTTGCCAAAGCTTTGAGGGTGGGCAAATTCATGGAGGTCAAGAGTTTCTTTGTCCTTTCTTTTTAATTTAAAACTTGGCTCCAGCTCTTGGCAGACTCAGGAGGGATAGAACTGGTCAAGTGATTTCTCCACACCCAGAGTGCATGAAGAATGGAAGATGAGCTAGCAGGAAGTGTGAGGGACAGAGAGCAGGGTGGAGTCAGCAGGAAACTGAAATGAAGGTGTGCAGAAAAGAACCCTTTAGTGTTCAAACTGTCCGCAGATTGTTTGTTTATGTGTTTTCCCCTTTTCTGCTCTTAGTAACTGAACAACTACCATTGTAATATCTGTAAAACCACTGCTGAGGTCCAGGCCAAGCTGTTTCTCTCTTGCCCTGTTATTTTCCTGAACTAAATTCCAATATGACTTCCCCTTAACCAGATTCTTGAATCAAACAAACATGATTTTCTTTAAGCACCAAACTAAAAGCACTAGTCCTATTAAAAAAAAAAAAAGTATAGAGGAAGCCGATGTGTCTCTAAACAGCTGGAAAACCAGAAGGTTCGAGAACAATGATGAAGTAGAAATGGTCCTAGCTCGACCTGTATTCCGCTCACCAACCACATCACCAGTGTCAAGTGAGGCATGCAGGCACCAGCAGACCTCCTCTGCTCTGGAAGGGAAGAGTTGAACCCATCACAGTGGCATTTGGTTTGTGAAATCCAGACATTTGAAAAATTCTAAAATGCATAATTCATTTACTCTTATGCCACAAAGAACGACCCCCACCCAAAGTGGTGATTGAGAAATGCCAGTAGACAACACTTAATGCTCCTTCCATTTCTTTGTGATCTTAAAAGTTAAGTGAAATGCAGGAACTTAAGAGACTGAAAACAGAAACAATAAGGATATGAAGATTGCCAAAGTTTGAATTATACGAATTTTCAGCAAAAAGTTTTATTGAAACAACATAAAATGGGCTTATCTCCCTCAAAGGGGGAAAAAAAGAATGCTTAGAAAAACAATGCCATAATAGTACAAAGGGATTTTTGTCTCTAGAAGAATAAATTCATTATTAACACATGAGGTTGGGAAATACATAAGAAGGCTTTAAATAAATAAAAGCAGAAGCAAAGGAAGGGGAACTATAGATTCTGTCATACATCAGAATTGAAAAATTTTGCTGGCTGACAATTAAGAACAGGATACAAAGCATTTGGCTAGCTTGAGTGGAACAGATACACTAGACTATAATCTGCCAGTGTTTACTCTGAAAGAGAGAAAAAGCCTGCACAGAACTGTAACTGCCTGCTAAATCAACTAAGTTAATAACCATCAATGTCTTTCAACAGAGAAAGGCTTTAGATAGCTTTACTGACAAACTATCAAATATTTAAGAAAAATCAACACTAATCTTTTTCAAACTCTTTAAGAAACTGGAGAGGAGGATTACTATAAAACTCTTACAAAAAGCCAAAATAACCCTGTTGCCAAAGTCTGACTAAAAACATCCTGGGGGGTGGGGGTAAACTATTGGCCAGTGTCTCTGATGAGCAGAGATGAAAAAAAGAAATCCTTATCCAAAATTCAACAGCATAGAAAGAAGATTATAGACCAAGACAAGCAGAATCTCTGGGCTGCAAGGATGGCTCAAGAGTCAAAAACCATTCCACAAGACACACTGTGTTAACAATAAAAAGGTATAAAAGGCACAGGATCATCTCAGCAAATATATAAAAATACTTGTCAAAACTTAATGCCCTTTTATGATAAAAAAATAAAAGCTCAGCAATTTATGTATAGAAAGAAATTACCTCAACATAATAAAAGTCATGAATAAAAAGCCCATTCAGGCACCATACTCAATTATGGAAACATAAAAATTTCCCTTTAAGATTAGTAACAAGACAAAGATGCCATTTTGACACACTTTTATCTGCATAGCATTAAAAGTCCTACTTAATATAATTTGGCTAGTAGAATAAAACTGAAAACATCATTATGTGGAAGGAAAAAGTGCAATCACCTGCTTGAGAATGACATCATCGATATAATGAGCTTTGAGGATCGCATAGAAAACCACCAGAACTAATAAAGGCAACAGTGTCAGGAGAGAAAATGAACATCAAAATAGTTGTTTCTACATAATAACAACTAACAACTGAAAAGGAAATGAGAACAATCTCATTTACCGTAAGATATAAAGTACTTAGGAACAGGTGGTTTATCTAAATTGACAGTGTCAATCTGTCTTCTAAATGTTCATGTTTATACCTGTAGACAATTGCTACTCCCTGCCTTAATCAGAGAAGACTTGCCTTTCAAGGGAATGGTAGAGAATGTATAAACTCATGGCTGCTCAAGAGTCAGTGAAGCCCTACACTAGACACTTATTCCCTCCGAGTCCTGGGCATTTTAGAAGCTAGTGAAAAGAATGTAAGAGTCAGAAGACCAGCAGTGTTGTAAAATGTCATCTTGTTGTCAAGATACAGCCATATAATCACAAATTCAGCATCTCTGGATGTCTGCCTACATTGGGTTTTCACAAGAATGGGCATGATGACAACCAGACATCAATGGATCCTGTCTCTCACTGCTAAACTTTCGCTGCTAATAGGTTTAGAAAACCAGAAAATCATTGTTTTCAGTTGTGCATTCACCAATGATGAATGACCAGGCTTCAGTAAACACTTCTAATCCAGTGGTCACACGAATTGTCCCACTTAAACTAAATGATTCACAAAACAAAACCAAAAGTCATGAGCCTGGGAGAGAGATTGGTAAAGATGAAGAAGATTTGAGAGGGCAGGGACAGAGAATAATCAGGATATATTATATATGTGCATGGAATAGTCAACAACAGAATTAAGTCAATAAAAAAATACAAAATTAGAAAATACTTAGGAACAAATTTATCCCAACAGAAAAAAAATATTAGAATACTGAAAACTACCAAATATTGCTGAAAAACCCAAGGGAATGTATAAACAAATGGAAGACCTCATGTTTATAGATTAACAGCTTTAATTTTGTTCTAATGTCTATACTATCTAAAGTGATTCACAAGAAAAAAAATCAATGCAATATCTTCAGATCCTCAGTGGAATTTGCTACAGAAATAGAAAAAAATCCCAAAATTCATATGGAACACCAAAAAATAATAATAACCGAGTCACCTTGAGAAGCAAGAACTGCATTTCTGGGCCTGTAGTATACTTCTTAACATGGAAGTAGACTGCAAAGCCATGACAATCAATAGAAGGTAGTATATATAAACAGACAGGCAGATTAGAGAATAGGGTAGAGAGTCAAAATGAACCTATCTCTACTCAATCAAATGGTCTCCGATGGTTTGGGATCCAATGGCTACGGCATAAGTTAGAGGCAGTCTCTATCACTATGTTTTAGGAATACTGGAAAAGAATGAGATGGTCTTTTAACTTAAACTATACACTAAAATCAACCCTCAACTGACTGGAAACTTAAACCTAAGGCCACCTCACAAAAAAAGCTGAGAGAAGGCAAGCACAACCTTGTCTCTTGGCAAGATTTTTCTTTTTACATGTGACATGAAAAGTACAGTGACACCCAAAGCAAAATGAACTCATGGAATTCTATCAAAGTAAAACAAAACAAAACCCTCTGTGTATGGGAGGAAGCAACAAACAGAATAAAAAGACAGCATATAGAGTATGAGAAGGTACCTGCTTACTATCCATCCAGAGATTCGTATATACAAGAACCCTGACCACTCAAGAGCCAAAAGCAAGTAATAAAAAGTAGAAAAAGAAGCTAAACAATGGGGAGAAAGAGCCAGAACTGCTAGAATAGATAACCTCTAAGAAGATATGTAATGTTCAACTTGTCTAAGCCATTTGACCTAAATAAGGTCAGCACTGATTGCCTCGCAGAAATCTCTCATCTCACTCCTATTAAAAGGGGTATTAACCAGGGCACTATGGCACATGCCTGTGAAACCAGCACTCTGGGAAGCAGAGGCAGGCAGATCTCTGTCAAGGCCAGCCCAGTGAGTCCAGGCTAGCCAAGGCTACACAGAGAAACCCTGTCTCAAAAAAAACAACCAACCAAACAAACAAAAAAAATTGGGGAGGTGGTATTTATTAAAACAGCAAAAAGGAGCAAGAGTGGCTAAGACATGGAGATAATGTACTGCTTTAAAACTGTTGCTCTATGTTCAAATGTTAATAATCACTGAAGAAAGCAGAAAAGAAAAATTTTCTGAAAATTAAAAATGGAATGATCATATGATCCCACAATCCTAAATACCATGTCCAAAGAATTGAGAAAAGAGCTTTGTAGAGACATTCTCACAGCTAAGTTGTCGAACATTCATAATAATGAACATCTGGACCCACAAACTATCAACAGATACATTTTAAAAAGGAGGAGGAGGAGGGCTGAAGAAATGGCTTAGTAGGTAAAGCTTTACGGACTGAGTTCGAGCCTGGGAGCCCACAGAAAGGTGAAAAGCAAGAACCAATTCCACAAAGTTGTCCTTTGACTTCCACATTTATGATATGGTATACATGCCCCATCCCATCATGTGCACGGGCCCAAACAATAATAATGATCAGTGCTTTTTTACGACGTGACAGCTGCCCAGAAAAGAGAATTATTCTGCTTACGAAGGAGGAAGTTTTGCTAAGGGAAACAAGCTGGTCACGGAAGGACAAGTAACCACAGCCTGGTTCACAGCAGCACGTGGCATGATCAAACTTCTGCGAGACTGAAGCAGGGTGGGTGCCGGAGCTGTGAACCTGCGGAGTTGCTTCTCAGTGTGTATAGAATTCAAAGTGGCAAACTGTATAACTCTCGAAGAACACACTCACGGTGTACATAAAGCTACCCATGCACTTACAATTCTGTTAAGGGATAGATTTCACGTTTTCTGTGTTTTTTTAAGCCAGAGCTTCTTAACAGGAGACCGAATCTTTTCTGAGGTATGAAGGCTTAATACCAGACAAGTGGAGGAGACTCTTGCCTGTAGATAGGGGGTGTGGGGGGATGGAGGGTTATTAGGTACCTTTAGGTGGCCCTTTAGGTGACAGAGTCCTCCCACTCTGTCTGTTTCTGTGGATACAGTCATCAGGGTTCAGCAAGCTACCAGATCACAGACTGGAGGTAGAGTGGGAAATGGGAATGCAGCTTTCCATCAACCCCAGTCCCTTGAAAAATACCCACAAGCCATGCCCTACCATGCAAGTTAATCAAGATGCCAAACAATGGGGGATGAAATGGGAAAGCTGGAATGTAGCCCAGGACTGCAGTAAAATTTGCTCTTGATTTCTCAGCAGAAATAAAAAAGTAAAACACAGTAAAGGTCTATTAGGGAGAAAACATTTGTCACCTTGGACAGAATAAAAGTCCCCCCAAATGAAATAAATGCCGTTGGGGAAAAGATGTGTCATGCTAGGAGGCAGTGTGTGCCTTCATGGTTGCTCTTTATTTAGTTGCTGTCCACTCTGTGTTCCAGACCTTACCCTATATCCTCTCCTGCTTTTTCCAGCTATGAAAGATGCATGAACTGAATCTAGTGTAGGCCGACAGTGTCTTCAAAATAAAAGTGTTTTATTTGGTGCTACCTCAGAGGCGAACATGCTTCCTGATGAAAGCTGTGCCCTGTTAGCAACCTTGCTCCTTGAGTAAGCAAAAGCATCACTAGCTTTTCAGAATGCTAACACACACACGTGTGCAGGCACACACACACACTCACACAAGCCTTCTATACAAGGTGAGTAGCTCCTGAGAGAACGAAATGGAGACACCTGTTCTGCATTTAAAAGTGCACCGGCGATAGCACTGGTTCACACTGACAAATACGGTTTTTATTTTTGATATTTCAAAGTGCCTTTTATCCATTCGTACTAGCTGATTAAAATTACCTAGCAAAAGCTGATAGAGGGCCACACCTAAAATGAACTAATGGAATCTATTCAGTTAAGAGTTTCTAAGCCCAGAAATAAAATTTGTTTATAGCCCATGTGGAATCTACATTATCTCTAATATCTTCCCCGCATCACGTAGAACAATAGAACATGCAATAACGGGGAGGAGATGTGCCACAGTGTATTTCCTTTTA
>CM053745.1:25469665-25503728 GCA_028658305.1 Pachyuromys duprasi | reverse complement strand
AGGGACTGTTTCAGTCATGAACTTGATGGCTGACTCTTTGACCTTCCCCCATACAAGCCGGGGAGTGACAGACTGGCTAGATCCCAGGGGAGGACATTGCAGCCAGCCCTGAGGAGACAGGATGAGCTGGGGTTGGATGGAAGGGGAGGAGGTCCTCCCCTGTTGGTGGACTTGGAGGGGGCGGGGAGGAGGGAGATGAGGGAGGGAGTGGGAGGGTGGGAGGGAATGTGGGAGAAGGCTATGCCTGGGATGCAAAGTACCTAACCTGTGATTGATATAAAAAAAAAAAAAAACCGGCCTGAGGAGAAGGCGGATACCTGTCCCTCCAGGCCTTGATTGAAACAATGTATTCATAAAGGTGTTTTACAACACTGGTCAAAGGAAGTCCAGCAGAAGACAGGATAGCTCAGACATGCCAAACACTTCTGGAGGCAAAGAAAAGCGCTGTTAGGGAATGTTTCCAGTGCCGGCAGCAGCCACCACCCCGTTTCCATGCTCTGAAAGTACATTCTGTGTGATCTTGTTAATTTTGTACCCAAATCATGTTATTCATAAATGAAAACGTGAGACACAGAACTCTCAGCATTGTATTTAGAAACTGCAGACAGCCAGGGATATTTCAGAGGCAACCCTACTTCTCCATTTCCCCTCATCTCACTGGGCTCACACTGATGAGCCCTGGGCAGGATGTGAGCACCAGGGCAGCATGGATACAGCTATGGGTCTCGGCAGGACCTTCTGAGAGAGGGCGGGGCTGGGGGGCAGCCACCCCGCACCAACAATGAGAAAAACTGACACAGATCTTATTGAGCTCAGGGTTAAATCCTGTTTCCACTAAAATCCAATGGGCTTCAGGCTGGCTCATTTCACTCTTGTAGCCTATGAGATTTAGAAAACTATTTCATAAACACAACTGATGAGAAACACACAACCTCCTGAGATACCAAGTTCAAACATTACTAAATTAATTATGAAACTGCACTTCCTAATTTGCTTTAGGTTTATATCAAATATTGTCTTATTCTGTTAGGCCCAGTGAAAAGCAGACCGCCAGGCTTAGGCAATGGAGTTTTTCCTTCCAACTCTCTTTCCTAAAGCAAACAAAGAGAGTTCCTTGGAAACCGAGTAGCTCCCTGGCGTGACAGTGTGGTTTGTGTGCTCTGCTATGCCAATAATGGCAACATACGCTTCTCACTTCCACAGGCCCCTCTATGTGACTCACAGTTTCCTTCTTCTGACACAGACGGGACTGAGCCTGCATCCTCTGAGGATGCCCTGAGTAAGGTAGGCAAGTGGTTACACCCACCTGAATGACTGAAGGTGTTTAAGGAAGGTTTGACAGGACTCCTTCTAGACTTCTATTTTCATTTTCTGTCAGTCAACAACATGGTTCCGGAACCAACACACCCTCACCGTTTGCATACCAGCTGTCCCCAGAACCACTAAAGTGTGTCTCAGGGGCAGCTCCCAGTGAATGAATGCTTCAAAACTCCCCTTAGCGTGCAAGTCTTCAACGTCAGGTACTTTGTTTGAAGCTCGGAAGTTTTCTCTCATGGGCACCACACTTGGGAAGAACCTCAGAAAGGCTAGAAAATGATGGAGCCAGGATCGCCACACAGAACTTTTTAAATTTTTAATTTTCTATCTGGCAGTGAAACATAAGTCACGAATAAACAAACTGTGGGAAATGGTTGACAGTGTTTTCAAGGTCAGAAAGCCGGTTGCTTTTACATGAGGAAGAAAAGAGAACAGAATGAGTTCAACTTCGCGTGAAATAAGAAAGAACTTGACAGAGAATGCGAGGGAGGGAACGGAGAATCTCAGTTATAGAAATACAAAATAAACAGACCACAGTGGCTAACCTCCCTTCTCTTTCTTATTACCATTCAAACGCAACGTAGCATTCAAATTCAAAGTAATGCCTGTGTCTGTTTACAAAAAAATCCCCAACAGTCTCGCTCAGCCACTACATGCTGGATACCTGTGAGTCACTTTGCAAGTCACAAAATTTAAGGAATACGGAAACAGACTGTCCTTCCACCACCCCTGAAACTGACTGTCTCAGAGAAGAAAACAACTAAGTGCAAAACTGGTTCTAAGGAGAATGAGAGGTGGCAGTCAACTCTCTGGAGAGCTCCTGTTTTCATCATTCCCTGGCCGTGTGACGTTGACCACAGGACTCAAACTCTGTCAAATCATTTCCTCCTACACAACCCTTTCCTGGAAGGTCATCTTGAACAGGAAGCAAGATGAACTGTCTTGATTTCCAATAAAACTCTCGCCTCAACATGAATGGTGAGGCGAGAGCTCAATAAAGGCTAACACACAGTAGTGGCATTGCTGCTGGACAGCACGCTCACACCAGCGAGAGTGCACGTGCTCAGAAACCTCAGAGGGCTTGAGGCTCCCTCTGTCGGAAATACGGGGACTCCAGAAGGTTTGGAAAGGAGAGCAGCGTTCATGATGAGCCATTAGGACCTGGACGTGGCAACGTTTAATATCATACCCGGTAATACTTAAGATACTACCAGAAAGTTAGGGACCGTACAAGCAGGCAGGTCCATGAAGTCTGACATCTTTTTCTTTGCTACAACAGAGGCAGAGAATGGAACCAGGGGAACATGTGCTGCTGCTAAGAGATACGATATCCTGCAGGGTCCTGCTCAACTTGGCAGGAATTCAAAATGACACTGTGGTTCTTAATGAAAATTGGCAAGCTCTCGACATGCCATTTCTAAACGTAGGCTCAAATTTAAATCATAGGGCCTGTGACTCAGATCTTCAATGTGACCTTTAATAGGTATTGTTCAAGAAAACAGGGTTGTCAGTGTGGAGAGAAACCACACGCCCTTTTACTCTGGGAGGTATAATAAAATGTGCTCTATTGTAAGAAGCATGGGGGCTGTGATTCACCAGAAGAAAGGGGGGGAGAGACTCTATTTGGCTTTATATCATTCATTTTAAAAAATGAATTTAAATTCACTTAAAGATTATTTGTTTTCTCACACTAACGAATATGGCTATTTCTTCTCTGTTCTGGACTTCAATTCAAAGGAACACTAGCAAGAATCTTATCATTTCTAGATATAAAATACAACCCCACTGGTGTATTTTACATACATCCAACTCTCAAGGATTCACCCAGCCACACCACCTTATCGACACCTCCACTCACAGGAGACTGTATTTAGAGGAAGAGTAAAAGCGGCTTCAACTCTCACCCTCTCTGCCTCCTAAACCTGAGATATTGGCCAAGGAGAGGCCTGTGCTTTAACTGTGTCCCTTGCAGGTGTGACATCATTAAGAGGTGGTGACTTTAAGATGTGACTGGGCCTTAAGGGGCCCCTTCCTCTATTTGTATTGTACTAATGCGGTTAGGGCCCTTCCAGAAGACCCTTTATTCTGCTTTTAGGAAGCTCGCTTTTCTGCAGTCTCCATGTAAGGACACAGCATCCTCCTGGGGTAAAGAAATCCCTATACCACACAGATTCTAGTCTGTGTTACTTTGTTACAGTAGCTCAAATGGAAGAAGACAGCATTTATAAAGCAAATGGAGCTATGGCTACTTCTCAATCTCTTTCACCAGCTTAAGAAAGGCCAGTGTCTCTTCTGCCCTACATTCTAGGCCACGGGCATCATTCTTTATGTATCACCACATACTCTCAACAAGCCTCCTTCTTTGTGGCCATCTTGACAAAAACCAAACAACTTGTTATTCCTCATACACGTGGCGATACATACAGAAATAAAATGAATGCATAAATAACTGTTAATGTCATCCTAATCGTGTACATTCCATTGCTCAAGACACTGTTAGGGCATCCTATTTTCTCAAGGATCGGATCTAAATTCCTGGTTGTAAAAACATGTTCCTCTCTCATCTCCAGCCTTAGAGAGAAGTATTTGGAGCCAAATCTCCGGATTTAATGGAAATAGTCTACTAGTTCTAGGGAAGTGACCCTCAGTACTGGAGTGAGCTGGCCCCTCCAGAGCAGGACTGAGGTGGTCCAGAGAACACCACATGCTACGAATCATCCTGCTCTTCTTCCTCCAGGTGTGTGTGCAACTGACCTGGTAGTCAGGCCACAGGCCTCCTTAACTGGAGGTCCCCTAGCAGGATATGTTCAGTCTTCCAGTGATTCTCTCAGGTATCTCGAGCACACAGCCACGGAAGCGGCTGCTTGAATTACTCAGTTATAAAAGCACTTGGGTTAATGGACATTTTAGAAATGGAACAGCAAGATCTGGTAACAGTGGGATGGATTCCTTGAGGTCAAAGGCTGGAAAGGGCTGGGGGAGGGAGGGCAGACAGAGGCCTGTATTCTCCAGCTGCCATCCTCCCCCCCAACTCTTTCTCAATGAGGTCATCTCCCAGTTCCTATGGACTCCTGCATTTGAAGTGTATCCTGCCAGTCACAGAGAGCAGCAACAGCATTTTAGAGACAAACAACTTTTCTTACAGTCTTACTTTATAGAATGTGCTGGAAGTATTACTTAAGGTTCCAAAGTTAGGCTCGGAGCTTTTAACGTCTGATTCATAAGCAAGCTTTGATTATCGTTTCTCTTGCCTTTTTCATGTTAAATACTTAATTAAATGTTTAAAGCCAAGCCCAAATTGACTGTAAACTAAAGAGCAAGAAGCCTGGTCTTTACTTTATCTTTGCTTTAGAGTTTCCAGTCAAGACAGCTAACTCGTTCCAGACCAGTGGCTCTCTCTCTTACCTTTCTAACGCTGAGACCTTTTAACACAGTCCCTCAGACTGTGGTGACCTCAACCATAAAACTACCTTATTGCTACTTCATGACTGTTAGTTCTGCTACTGTCATGAATCTTAATGTAAATATCCAATATTCAGGATATCTGATATGCAATCCCCGCAAAAGGGTCATTCAACCCCCAAAGGGGTCGTGACCCACGGTGAGAACCAGGGCTCCAGACCATTAAATTATGATGACTTTTCCTTCAGACACATGCTTCCACTTCCCTCTAGCCCTGTGCCCTTGCCCTGGACCAAGTACAAGCACGAGCTGTTATCTGTACTAGAAACAGGCTCTTCCCTTTGGCCTCTGTCTGGAAGCTTGAAGTAGTTCACACAGGAAGTCTGGGACTTGCATTGGTTGCTTCCATGATTCTATTCTTATATTGATACCCTTCAGTGGGTCACCTCTACCTTAACTGTGGGCTTTGTGGCTGCCTCAGAATTAGAATATGGGACAAGTGATGAGAGGTGACATCACTCTCGTTCTGCTGACATTGGCGGCCATGTTGTGAATGATCTTATGGAGAGGTCCCTTTGGGAAAGAATCGAGGGAAGTTTCTAAGCCAACAGCCAGCTTCCTCATTACAGAAGACTGTGGTCTTGGTAATCTATGATTTGATTAAAGGGTTGTGAGAGACCTGAATATGGAATGCTGAGCCAAGCTATGACCAGATTTCTGTAATGACTATATACACCATAGTGCTCAGGTATTTGGACACATGTCTCTAGATACTGTAAATGTATTTTTTAGATGAAAATGATGTTGCGGTCAATAGATACTGAATAAAGAATTTTTATTCCATAATGTGGAAGGCCAGCCCCACAGACAAAATGGCCTGAGTTCCCATGAACAAGATAGTATTTGCCTGCAGACTCAACCTATAATACTAACTTTTCCCTGGAGTTCCAGCTTGCTGGTTCTTCCAGTAGACTTTGGATATGCCAGTCTCCAAGACCTCATTTTCTAAGCTTCCCAATAAACCTTGTCTTTACTTGTATGTATGTACATATATGTGTACTCAGCTGTGTGCATGCCTGTGTGTGTTCACACACATGCATACCCTCAATGCTAATTTTTCTTTTCCTGGAGGAGCCTTACTGTTTTAGACAAGGTCCTTCAGTGAGACAGAAGTGATAGGCTCTCTATTCTTTTATATACTCAGAGTTGAGAAGGAGATTATTAAGGGAGTAGCCTGGACTGAGAAATAGGTTAGATAATCAAGGAAGCCCGAGTGTGGCTCAGTTTAAGTTGGAATTCTTAGAACCAAGGGATGAGGTAATTCACAACACAGGACCAATGGCCAGAGACTCTGGGGCCACAGAATAGTTCCTGTAGCACATAGATGCTCTAAGATCTACATGCAGAATGAAAAGGGTATCCTAGCTCCAAGGATGAGAACAAGATTTGGCCCTTCTTCTGCTGCACTCTTGTTCTATCGAGACCCCAATGCTGTATGTCTGCCCACACTGGACCAGACCTTCTCTTCTCAGCCACTGACAGGAGCACAATGCTTTGCCAAGAACATCTGCACAGATGCCTGTGTCAGCCCAATCCCTCTAATTACACATCAAACACACCAGGTTCTTTTCAGTAGAAGAAGTTTCTATTGGGGCATTAACATTTTTACCAGCTAGCTATATAACTTATAAGCCAATGAAAAATAACATTCTAGAGTGATTTATGATAGTCAAAATTTACTGTATTGACCACAAGCACATTGAAATTGGTACCACATACACAGACTCACATACACATAGACACATACTGCACACAGAGACAGACCCATACATACACACAGACATACTACACACACTACACACAGACAGACAAACAGACAGACACACACACACACACACACATACACACACCATGTTCAACATGTTGCACTGTACCCACTTCTTGACTTTCTAATGTGGAAGGCTTCAAGCTCTTTTAAAACAAAGAGCCTAGACTAGGGACTCAGTACATATCTCTTTAGTTAAGTTAAAAAACAGAGTACATGATAACACCTTAGTAGAATCATCTTCATATAACCTAAAAAAAAAGGACATTTTCCAAATTTATTTAATATACAATTTCAAATCTCTTCAGTAAGGGTACAAACTGATGTCAAAATTTTCAGATGGTGCAAATGTTATATCCGAATAGCAATGTAGTGGAGATTAACAGGACATCATGCTGGAGACTGCAGTGGAAACATTTTTTTTTTTTGCAGTTAGAGACATGATTAGTATAAATTTTAGCATAACAAAGTTGAAAATTTTGTAGAGCGGTCTGGGGTAAATTAGAAGTGCTTTCTTTTCTATCCGACAGATTGTGACTAGGATGTGAAGACAAATGTTACATCAATATTGTGAATTAGCGAGAAGAGACTCTTGCATGAATTAAGAAACGGCAACAGGAATATATGAGGGATCTGAGGGGTGAGAGAGAGAGAGAGACAGAATGAATTTCACCAGATGAAGTGAAAACTGAGAATAAAGGAATAACCTAAAAGTATAACAACATTTTGAGTGGAGGTACAAGGAAGTGGTTAAGACTACCAAAAAAAAAGTGAGATCAAGAGCAGATTCTCTGTACATCTACATTCCCAGGGAACTGAAAGAAACAGAGACTGGGCCCTGGGCATTGCTGGCCGAATTGGTCTCTCTTACATAGGAATACCGAAAACATGAGGTTTGATAAGGACATCTTCAACAAGTCAAGAATATCAAGAACCAAATCATCAATTTCTTTAATTGGTATGTAAACAATACTTAGTCAAATACACCATCCACAGGTGTATCTGAGGACACAGGTCATGGGTTTTGTCAAGTGTATAACCCACGTAACATTCATATATGGCCATGATCAGAAGCATCTTGATCACTTCTAACAGCTGCCTTCTAGTCTAACATGAAGTTCTGTCTTTGGTCTCCACAGATGGTTTTGTCTGTGCTTAAGCTTCATAAACACACACACACACAGTAGTCCATGTTATGAATGTATCATAACTTCTTTCAGATTCCGTTGCTTATTTCTATTTTTTTACAATTGGCATTTATGTTGGCCCTGCATTTGGTTATTATAAAGAAAGTAACTGTGAACACTCTTATCCAAGATATTGTATTTTTCTCTTCATTTTTATGTAGGTATTTATGTCTTTGCACTACATGTGCTCAAAGCCCAAAGAGAGTGTCAAATCCACTGGGACTGGAGTCATAGACAATGTGTACTTCTATATCGGTGCTGGGACCTAAACTCGTGGTCTCTGGAAGAACAGCCAGGATGCTTAGTGGCTGATTCATCTCTCCAGGTTTGAGGATTTGTATTTTTATATAGAACTATGGTGGTTTGAGTAATAGTTGCTCAGAGGCTCGTATATTTGAGTGCTTAGTCACCAGCCAGTAGAACTGTTTAGGAAGGATTAAGAGGTGTGGCCTTGGAGAAGGTCCAAAGCCACTGACAGTGGGTTTTGGAGGTTTGAAAAGGCCATGGCAGGCCCAGTCTCTCTCTCTTTCTCTGTGTGCTGCCTGCTCCCTGTGGATCAGTATGTAGTGCTCAGCTACTTCTGCAGCACTATGCCTAATACACTAATACAAATTAAAATTTAGTATTCATAATTTAATATTAAAATATTGAAATATGCTTATATACTTGAAATTAATTCACCTGATTATGATATATTATTCTTTTAATTTTTTAACATCACTATAGTGACTAGGAGTTATATCTGTGTGATAAAACTATTTTGTGTCTGTGGTCATGAAGAAGAGCAATGTGTCATTTTTTGTTAAAGCATGCATAAACAGAAATGTGTAACAGAGTTATGATGATCTAAACTAACATGTCTATTCACAGGCTAGAAATTTTCCTATTGTATTTTTCATTCTTTTAAGGCTTCCTACATGCAGTAGGAATAATCTCTCAAGAGTCTTCTCATTGCCTTTTCATTTGACCAAACACCCATTTTTCTGGGCCCCTTTTGTTAGATGGTAAGTCATGTATTGCTTTTTTCTTTACTGAGAACTCTAGCCTTTATGATTTAATCTTTTTTCTACCATGTATTTTTCATTATCTTTTCTTAGTTTATTTTATCTTTTAAAAAGGCCTAACAGGATCTTTGAAGGCAGAAATTATATCTAAAAACTTCATTGTTCTCCATTGCATTGAATACAATCTTTTAACACTCAATAAATATTTATGAGATTATTGATTTGTCTACTCTGTGGGTTAGTTTAACATTAATTATAGATTAGCTATATTAATTATGTATTAGCTTGAGGAAACCTACAGTGAATGGAAGCATGGAAGTGTTAAAAATATAAACAATAAAAGCTAAAGTTGAGTTTAGCATAGGAGCTGAGCTCAAAGATCCTCCAGTGGCCAAACTGGAGGAACATGAGATTCAAAATGGCAACACTATGAGAATATATACCCAAATAATAAAACAAGTCTAAAATGATGCAGACAAATGACTAGATAAGGAGATAGACAAATGAATGGATGGATGGACAGGTAGGTGGGTTGGACGAATGGATGGACAGACAGGAGAAATGAGATGTGTAACTTCTTTGGAAAAGTTTAGCTTTTGTTATAATGTAGGAGGAGCTGGAAATATGGCTTTGTGGATAAGAGCACTTCTGCTCTTGTATAGGACCTGGGTTTAGCTCTCAGCACTCACCATAGCTGTCAACACCTCTAGTTCCAGGGGATCCAGGAACATCTTCTGGTCTCCACTTGTACCAACCACACATGCGGTGTATTTACATAAAAGAAGGCAAAACACGCATATAAAGAAAATAAAAGTCTAATTTAAAATAAAATGGAGTATAGTTAACTTCAGTAGACAAAGTCAAATGATGAATAATAAATGTGAAAAACTTTTAACCAGAAACACCACCATTAAGCAGCATGAAAGCAATCCCCCTAAACTATTTTGTAATCACTATACCTACGTTTAACATAAGCTTAAGACCCTTTCTAACCTCTTTAACCCAGGAGACAGAACTTAATTTCTTTTCCCTTAATTGTGTAGCAGACTGAGCTATTTGCTTGAAATAAACAGTGTGGAAAAGGAAAGTGGTAACTGTACAGAAACTAGAGAGACACAGCAGATGTTACCTCAACCAAGAGGTCACAACACCACTGAGAAGCACGTAGATACTATGTATCATATACTGTGGATAAAAGGAAGAGTGAACTTCAGCTCTGTAGCGGCTTCCCAGAGACCCTTAGTCCTAGACTAATGTGACACCAGGCCAGAATGAGAGCCTGGGATATTCTATGAAACATTTAACTACTAATCTCCAAACCTGTCGAGGTCCTGAAAGTAAAAGTATTAAACTGCCTCATATTGATGGAGATTAAGTAAATATGATACTTGTAGTACCCGGAAGAGAAAAATTACACAGTTGAAAAATGACAATGTCAATAGAATAACGTTTGATTGTAGTAATTCTATTGTGTTCAGTTCTAAGTTTGGATAAATATAGCACGAATGAGCACAGGTAGTACCATTACCAATAATAGACACAACAATTACTTCTAGAAGGACACGGGCTGCCTGTGTCTTTATAAATGATTAATATCCATATGTGAAACCCCAGCAGCAGCTTTGGCAGGCCACAGCCCCTTCAGAGATCTCCACCAACAAAAGGTATATCATACCAACTGGCCAGACCAGTACCAGCTTGCTGAGCTGGTCACCAAATGGTTTCGCAGAAACAACTGGTCTAGGAGGAGGTGACAGCTTCAATGCACAAGCGCCACAAGGCATCTGTCTTAATTTTGTTTCATTGTTATGACAAAATACCCTGACTAAAGCCGCTTAGGAGAGAGAGAATTTAACTCAAAATTAGGCTGTCATAACAGAGAGATCACAGGCACAGAAGCTTCAGAGAAACTGGTCACAGATTAGCCATGCTGAAGAGCAGAAAACAATGAGTGAACTAACACATGTGTTCCCGTCCACAGCTCACTTTCTCCACCCTACAGGATCCTCTCCCTAAATAGCGCTACCACCCACAGTGGGCAGGACTTCCAATTCAATAACTGTAATCAAGACAATCCCCACACACATGCCCACAGGGCACACCCAATCTAGACAATCTCTTGCCTAGACTTCCTTCCAAAGCATTTCTAGAGTGTGTCAATTTGACAATGAAAACTGACCATCACAGTAACAAAGGAACAATGTCAGCCACTAGCCTGAAGAAATGGAAATAAATATATGACCCTCTGGGAAAGGAATTAATCATTTTACAGAAGCTTAGTAAGCTATAGAGGACAACTATATAAAAAAAAGAGAAACAATAAATGGACAAAATTAAAAATTCAGCAACAATAAGAATCAAGATAATTTTTTCAAATATTGTAATAGAGATATGGGGGTTTAAATTATAATGAATAAGATTGGGCTTTAACAGCAATTAAATCAAGCAAAAGGAGAAATACATTTGCATCCAAATCAATTTAAGTTGTTCGGTCAGATGGAAGGCTGACAGGCATTATGGAAAATTTTAAATGGAGGAAAAAAGGATAAAAGGCTTAAAAATAATTGAAAACCACTCAAATTTGGATATGAAAAGAAGTGTTCACACTCACAAAACAGAGTACGAAGGTAATTAAACTGTCGAAAGTCAAGCAAAGAATTTTAAAAGTTGTAAGACAAAAATCAACTCATCACATAGAATATACTTCCTTAAGACTGTCAGCAATGTTGCTGGCTAGAAAAGAATAAGATGATAAATTCAATGTGATTAGGTAAAAGAAAAACATGCCACCCAGGAATACCATCCTTTGAAAAACCTCTTTAAAATGGAACAAGAGAGAAAAACATTTCAAGACAAATATAAAGAAAGGGACTTTGTCAACACCCGGCGTCTCTTACGTGGAGCTGCAGAGGGAGATCTTGAAGGACAGCATATTGAAACAAAAGAATATGAACGCAATCATTTTTCTGGTAAATGTAAATACAGATGACTACGTGATAATATATACTGTGGGGGTGACACATAAATCATTAACAACAGTGATACAAGTGTGTAAGAATAAACACAAACTTTGTTAGCAGATGCCCAATATAAGTAAATTCAGATATTAATAACCAAGTAGGTGTGACTAATTAAACTACAGTTTTTTTTATGTGATTGAAAATATTTATCATAAAGTAGACTCTCATGAGATTTTATGCCAACGTCAGGTTAATTACAAAGAGAACAAAGTATGGACGAAAAAGCATATCCAAATGTAAAAACTGAACAAAGGAAGATAGCAAAAGAAGAAGAAAGGGGTTATAAAGCAAACAGAAAACAGCAAAATAGCAATAATTTAGCAACAAAGAATAGCAATGATTACTTTAAATAAAAATGGATTTGAATAAACAGAAATTGAACACATCTCAACACAATCCAACTACATCCCCAACAGAAACACTTAAGTTCAAGAACACATAGGCTGAAAGTATAAAGATGGCGCAAACAGTCCAGAAAAATAACAGTTGGGAAGAGCAGAGGTGGACAGCCTCATTATCAGAAAAGGTGATTTAAGGTTAAAAAACTATCGCAAGAAATAAAGATTGTCACACAATGATAAATGGCATCAGACATCAAAGCAGTAATTTATTTATAATTGAAACTTTAGGATACACCTATAGATAGAATCCTAAATCTTGTTATGAAGATAAAAAATATAATGTAAATTATGTTAACCTTCATAACGTAAAGTGAAACTGGAAGATATTTGAAAAGAGACGAAGTTACAGACAGGGTAAATGATATAGCTGGAATGTGCTTCTCAGAATCCACGTTTTGAGACTTAAACCCACTGAGGTGGCTTTAAAAAGCGGAGCCTTTCAGGAAATATTTCAGAAGAGCTTCACCATTTATCAGCACATAAATGCCTTCAAGCAGATCTGGAGGGAGCTAGCAGAGACCCATTTTGCTCTCCAGGCATGGAAAAATACAACCTCACCTATTTTTTCTTTTGCTGCACCAGCCATTGAATGTGCTGCCATCCTGACCATCTTCAGGGTTCAGAATCATCTATTAAATGACTGTGGTTTACAGATAACTCAGCATCCGACATTTTGTTGTGGTAGCACAAGAAGACTAAGATGGCAATATTCTCATTTTATAGTAAAACAACTATTTTCTAGTTGAAGGGATGAAGTAATAAGTTATTAGTTCTCCATTAAATGGTTACAAAGAATCAACTTTTAACAAGGAAAAGGTTGTTTGGGGTCAAGAAAATGAGATTTCAAACTGTGATCACTTGGCCCATTGCTATTTTGGCAGGAAGGACATGTTTTGTGTTAAGGGGGAGAAGGCTGTGTGGTAGACTGAGGTATTCATCTTATGTTGGCTGGGCAGTGGCACATAAGATAGGAAGGGTCTGAGATCACAATATTGTCTTCCAGTGAACATATCCCCAATAACCTAACCTCCTAAAACTAGGGTTGACCTCTCAACAATTCTATAACCTATCAATAATGCCTAGCTGAAGACCAAGCTTCAACATGTGGGTTTTTAAAAAACATCCCAGATTTGGACTATAAAAATGTCTAATATTTAAAGGCACAGAGACAATTAGAAAGAACTAAAACCCATACTATCTATACTATAGTATACTATCTACATAGTATACTATCTATACTATAAAGAAGTTAGATCCTTATCCATCCCTGTATGAACTCAACAGGTAACAGTGAACCTTGATCAAGCAAGAGATTATGATCACACACACAAACATATGTATATACATGCATATGTGATGAGCCAATACTATCAATACTCTCAAAGCTGTAAGTAGTTAACAAAAATACAAATACAGAAAAAATTTAAATAATTATAGGTCTTCATCTGGGCAAATAAATCTGGAGGCGGGAGCTGGTAAGGTTTTTATTACAAGCCCTCTTTCTTAATTTCTAAAAACATTTACATGTGCTATTAATATAAATAGACACAAAACATTTATTCACATGAACATATATCTACCAGGAAATCTTCCAACTAGACTTACGCTTGCTTTGTAATGCAGCCCTTAGCATTTACATAAGGTCCTGCTGGTGATTCATAAATGAAAGCCTAACATTTTAAACCCCACACAATATAGCCTATCGTGCCGTAAGAGTGTTACAACATGTTAGGATAGACAGCCTGTTTCAGGGATTTTAGTTATTAAGGATAAAGAAACGGTAAGATATTTATAAAGCCTCTAGGGAGTGAATAATACTAGCCTAATGTAGAAGAGCAGCTAACCATGGTCTCCTTGCTTATTGATACAAGGGAAGACTGCCTACATTGGGGACAGTTTGAAATAGCCCGACTCTGCAATTTACTTCCTGTGTGATTCCAAGGAACAAGAAGACAAATCAGGAACTGTCTGGTAAGTCACACCTCAGTTTTCAATGCAAGTGCAGGGACCGCCCATTGAACATGATGTAGCTGAGACAGCATTAGGCAGAGCAGGATGCCACAGATTTATGTTACTTTAAGTTGGGGTATGGCTACAATAGCATGAACTGGGCTTACTGGGGTTGATGATTACTACTCTCCAATCCAGACTCAGGGGAAGTGCAAACGCGGTGGGAAACCTTAAAAAGGAGGCAAATGTCAAGATACGAGGATTGTAGAGACTGGGTTGCATTCTCAATCATTTCCTATCTTTCTTTGCTCTGTGTCTAAACAGTTTAAATGACAACTTTCTCCAATGTCATTTAATATGGGAAAATATATGAGAGTCAATACTCTACGTCCCACAGGGGCTTCAAAGACGAACGCTGGCCTGACATCGGAAGAAAGAGAGGAAAAAAAAAATCTGGGATGTTTTCCCCCTCACCCGATCCTCTCCGGAATTAGAACTCCATAGCAGTTTTCATGTCTGCAGAGCATGTTCTCAAGTTTGGGCAGGCCTACACCGGTGCGGCTGCTTCTTTGTTTGGGGGTGTTTTTATTTTGTTCTGCAGAAACTAGGCCTCAGATGGTAGCAATGAGTACAGACCTCTATTGGAAGCCATCATCCAAAGCATGTATCCGCGCTTGCGCAGACCTCACGAGGAGAAGGAAGTCACCAGATTAGTTTCACAAGATAATAACTAATGGAAGGGGATCCAATAACCTCTCAAGTGCTGCACAGGGTTGTTGGCCAAGGTTGAAATCAGAACTTACAGCACTGCCGGGTCACTTTGCACGGTCTTTCTAGAATTGGTAACAAACAAGATTTGACTTCGCTCTCCGTTCTGCACTCAGATAGAGTGATAGTTGCTACTAGCTTCACAGTTACCATGCCATTCTTTTGATGAATTGGAGGCTCCATGAGAATTGGACGCCACAGCTTTTACTACTAAATCCAAATTTAAACTAAAACTGGAATTGTTCTAGAAGACTGGCATTCATTAAGTAGCCTGTCATTTTCTTTAAGTAAGTAGCAATAATTTTAAGTGAATAGCAAAAATTTTATTGTGACAAACAAGTCCAGATGAAAGTGCATTGCACATCCAAAACCTTTTGGCCTCAGAGTACTTTTGCTCTTCAGGATCCCTAATGGGACCTGCGCCTAAAAGCTTGGACGCAGGCATTTCCATCTGAACACTGGGTCCTAATTACACTCACGTCCAGATGACATGTGAAACACTGGAACTGTCCAGAGCATAAACTCTGGAACTCACATGCCTGGGTTCTAATCCCATCCCTACAGCTGCCTTGCAAGCTAAATGCTCATAACATTGTTTAATCCTCATACTTACCTATCTGAAAATTAAGAGGTGGAACAGTGTCTACCTCACTGGATTGTTGCAGGGATTAAACGGATTGCTCTATGTACATTGCTGAAAACAGGCCCGGCACAATGTAAGCATCGACTATATACTGTGCCTACTCTCCTAGGCATGGAAGAAAACACAAAGAATTCCAGTGATGCTCTGAACACTGTGAGCGAAGGTAAGTGGAGCCATGCAAGTCTACGGCCATATTTTATATCCCTGAATTCCTCTGATGTGGTCACCTTTACATACTTATCCTCCTTCATAAAGAGGTCAGTGGAGCTCCGGCTCAGTATATTCATGTTTGGATAAAATAAGGATATAAACAGGGGCATTCAATCGCAGCAGCAGCCTCAGGGTCTCTGGCCATTCTTTGCCTGTTTCTCACACCACACTGGTAAATGTGTTTTCTCTTTTAGGAAGTCCTTTCAAAGTTACTTGGATATGGGAAGCTTCTTAAACTAGAAAACATTTATTTTTGTTTTTAGTTAAGAGTAGCTTCCGGAACATTCACAGAGCTGAGAGCTGGCTATGTTTTCAGACAGTAAATTTCACTCATCAGAGGGTGGTTTCTTGATTCACATGGCAGAGTTTGTGCCTTTGTATTTGTGTTATGTCTTTCCTTCTGGAGCACTGACTTCTAAATAATCAGTTGACTTCAACATATGGGAATCACATTGACCTGAACTCCTGGACAGCTTTAAAAAGAAAAGGCTTAAGAAAAAAACAAAAGCAAAAAACAGCCTGGCCCCATCCTCTGTGCCGAGAGCAACTCGCTTCACTTAGACCTTGCTAAATTAGGTCAGGAAGTTCTCCTTGGAAATGGTAGTTGGCCAAGAAATTCTAAAATTCCCAAACTAAGACATGGAGCAGCCCACCAGTTCACTGGTTCTGACTCAGTCTTTTCCCAGTGCGCTGGCAAATGCTGGACCACTGGGCTGCATCAGCTCATCTCCTTGTAGGGGAAACACTATCCCCAGCAGCTACTGCCTCAACCTGTCATCATCTTCCAGGCTCATTTTAGGAGATCCAGGAGGACAGCACTGCCCTTTCCCTTCCACAGCGGATCGGTCCAACCCCCCCAAGTGCAGCACTGATGTATTACAGAAGTAACCTGCAGAAGCTCACGGACATGAAAACCAGATACATGACTGGGTGCGTAATATGTCTATACTTTCTATGTGCATAATTTATACCTATAACATGCATATGCCTACTTTCTATGTATATTACACCCAAGATATTATGTATATTGAAGGTATGTTACGATAAGATTGAGTTCTCCTACACTGCAGTTACCCAAAGCTCCTCCCAGGGTCCACGGTGCAGAGTGCTGATTATCACCCCCTTTCCTTGATGCTGGATGGGATGGATACTTCGAACATATAACACACTTGCTCATACGAATCGGTATACTTTGTTTTCTTTTTAAAAAATTTGAAGTGACAGTTACTTATGTAACAGGGAAACCTGCACATGTGTAACCCTTGTGGCAGGTCCAGAGAACGGCTCACAGGCATTCCTTGTCTCCCTCTTCATTTAGGTTGAGGGACTGAGCTCAGGTCATCAGACTCTGTGGCAGATACCTTTACCCCTGAGCCATCTTGCTTGTCCCCGCTTTGTATACTTGTGTCCAGAATCCAAACCTACTCCAAACTGAGAACAAAAGTTAACGAGAAGCACTCAAGTGATGAGTTAAAAAAATGCAATTAAAACAACAACAACAACAACAACATGGAGATGTCATCCAGGCTGCTGAATAGCGCACGGCTTCAAGGTTTAGCACAATATTTTGAGACACTTTGCCAATGAGCATAAAACTGATAAAAAGTGTTGCTAGCACTGTGCTAGAGATGCCTAACGGATGACACAGTAACAAAGCCATTTTCAAAGAAATTCAGGGTCAGCAATTCATTTACAGAAGCTCACAAATGAAACAATGTGGGTATGGTCTATTCAGAGGAACCAATGTGGGTGCCGTGAGCTATTTTTGTTGCTATTGTTCTGTTATTATTCTTTTATTATTGCACAAGAATGATCTTGATCACTTTGATCTTCCTGGCTTTCATGCTTTGCTTTCTTATTTACTTGTTATCTATCACTTACGTATTTGCAATGATTACTAATAAACCAGTCAATCAACCTTTATTGATTTTTGAAAATATAACAAGTATAATTGGCTAACTTATAATTCTGGCTAAACTGATTCATGAGGTTAGCATCTGTCCTCTTTGTGAACAGTACATTTTTCCATTTATCAGTCTTTCAAAAAGTACTATTCATGTACCCTAAATGTGTCAAGCCTGGGCTGAACATCAGAGAGAATATCAGAGACAGACAGACACAGAGAGAGAGAGAATGAGAGAGGTGGTGTGAGACAAGGCGGAAACAAAGACAATATGGAGTTTCTTGCCCATATTCTTGCCTAGTTGAGAAGACTCAAAGTTAAAGAAATTAAGACATTTTGTGCTAAGTGCTAGGATAGAGGGTAAACAGCATGCTTCACTGAGGTGGTGGGTTTAAGGAAGGGCCATAAAGGGTTCCCAGAAGAATATTTATTCTGAGATTTTAAGAATAAATACTAGGAGTTCAGGGGAAAAAAGCAAGTTGAGGACCACAAAGAACAGAATACTTGACTAACCAGACCATGTAAGAATAAGGCAATTAAAAAAAATTCAGAGAGGGACGGCTCGTGTGGAAAGGGTATAAAATCTCACACGGGAGGATGGGTGCAAGCAAGGACAGACTCTACTTTTCTGAAACATGTTCTGCCCTAGATTCCTCTGCTATGACCATTTACAGTTTTAATATTCTAGAGAGGGTAAATAACCGCACATCCTGAAGTAGTAATAAACAATGTTAGTACTATTCTATCATTCTTAATTTAGACCTCTCCGGCAACCAAGTGAATCATCTGCAGCAAAGCAAAGCAACTGCCCTTCACTCTACCAGGAAACCTTCATGAATCATGGGTCTATGTTTTAAGCACATCTGCACTGTGGTTTATGTTTCCTTTATGAAATTTGTTATAGTAGTGAAAACAACAGAGAAGAAAAACAGAAATGGGGCCAGTAACACAAAAGTAATCAATACACTTAAAATCAATAGATCGCAATAACAAAATTCGCTCATTGTTAGGAAACCATTAACTCTTGGCTATTAACAGCTTGAAAAGTGATTCAAATTTCAAAGAAAAAAATAATATCTTAAAATTGAAAGGTTTGGGGAAGCTTGCTCTTGGTTAAAAGCACCAAGAGGAAGTGCTTTTATTCCTTTTCTTGTTTTTAACTTTTTATTGATTCTTTGTGAATTTTACATCATGTACTTCAATCCCACGTGTATTTGCACCAGTCCATATTTCCTTTTTGTCCTTGCAACCTCCCTCCCCAAAAGAAAACACAAAATAAAATTAAGAAAAAGAAAAAAAACATCTTGCCATGGAAGCTGCAGTGTATCACACAGTGTATCCATTTGCCTATCGCTTTACTTGCAAACATTCATTGCAATGAGCCACTGGTATGTGTTGAGGCCTCTGGCTTCTGTTAAATTATCCACACTGGATCCTCACTAGGACTCCTTTCAGATACCCTGTTGTTGCCCTGTGTCATGGAGATCCCACAGCTTTGGATCCCTTTACACACTCGAGTAGTTCATAGATAGGCACTGGGAAGATGGCATTGCCCCTTGCCTGAGCAAAGCAGGAGAGTTGGCCAACTGACCACCTAACTAACTCAGCTACCACCTAGACCCAGATCCAGAGCTTTGAGTTGGCCCACCCCAACATCTACCCCATCTAAAACTGAGTTTTATTAACTGGATAAACAAACATTGTCAAAGAAAAACATCATGAAATGCATACACAAAAGAGAAGCTTGTGAACACATACTTATGGTTGTTTCCCTTTGCGTTAGCATATATGCATCTATGTCTCTTGTATGTAGCAGTCAGCTAATAGAAGCAGCCATAGCAGCATCTCATAATTAACATTTATCTTTGTGAGTTAAGTAGAGCCATAGTATCTGTTTCATATTCACCTCCAGAGATAGAGGCAATGTTAGAGTTTGGGTCTTTGTCCTGCAGGGTTCTGTTAAAATGTATGTGGACTAAGATGTAACTCAAACCAGTGTTGTATGTCCTGAATTTCCAATTGAGAGCTACTTTTCATTTTTAGCCCTGAACACTTGGCTCCTTCATAATAAGTCCCTCTAGACAGTGACTAAATCCTTAAAATAGAAGCAAATACAGTTCAAGAAAATATATTCCAATGTTCAGGTCTAGCAGTAAATATATATATATTTTATTTAAATAAAGTTTAAAAGGTTTTTATTCCCTCCTTCCCTCCTGAAAAGTCTGTTCTTCCCTCACTCTTCACTTGGCATTTAGAGCGAGGCACATTTGTAGAGATGGGAACAATGCAGATGCTGTAACTGTCAGCCAGCCAGCTCTCCTCTGAGAATTCCACAGTCATGTTCTGGATTCCAGTCCTGTCCCAACCCAGCCTCTCCTAATTACCTCTC
Source organism: Pachyuromys duprasi (assembly GCA_028658305.1). Classification (NCBI taxonomy): domain Eukaryota; kingdom Metazoa; phylum Chordata; class Mammalia; order Rodentia; family Muridae; genus Pachyuromys; species Pachyuromys duprasi. The sequence continues at coordinate 25,483,709 of CM053745.1, read as the reverse complement.
ACATGCTTAGTTGTTTAAGCTGATATAGGAAAACCTATTGACAATCCCATTTGGGACTAAATTTGCAAGAGTTTCTCAAAACAAATGTTTAATAACCACACTGATTGACTTAAAAGGAGAAATTCCTATCGCCTATTGGCCTATTGCATGATGCATTGGGACTATTAGCTGGAGCCACATGGATAAGAGAGACAGGTTTCCAGGAAAGCTGTAGGACCCTCTTGAAACACAGCTCTCCTTCATGAAGTAACCATGACATTATGATTAATCTGGCTTACTTTCTGTGCTAGACTGTAGCTTGAGGCATTTTTAGTTTCAATAACAAGCCCACACAGCAGTCGTTAGCTCACTGGTATCTTCCCTATATACATGTTTGTTTCATATTTACAATAATTTTTTCCTAGATAAAGAGATGCACATTCAAAGCCTTGACATGTACAAGGTCTTGCAGCCAATATGTGACAAAGCAATGATGAAAAACAGGTCTTGTAGGGCCAGGAGCTCTGCATGCCCCAAAGTGTGCAGCTTAAGGAAGGCCTGGTAAGATTCTGAGACAGTCCACACAGTAACCAAGCACTGTGGATGGTGTTTGAATAATGTGCATTCCTGGATCCTAGCCAAGTCCTAAGCATTATATCTGAAGGTGGGGCCAAGAATCTGCAGTCTCATTGACAGTAGAACTAGAGAACTGATGATTCCTTTATTGATAAACTGGATCTTTAGCCATTTTTTCTGAACAACATTTCTAAGGCTTTACTCATTATTTGAGTATCTTAGACTGTTTTCGTTACATGCTATGTCTTGTCACATGATTAAATTCTTGTAACTTTGCCAATATAACACTATTACGATAACCACATATATAATCCCAGACAAGCTAAAGGATGGGGCTGCATGTGTGTTTTTAGTTCTGTGGCTACAAAGTCTACATGCTAGCACTATGTAATCTAGTCCTGTACCTTCAGGCAATCCCTAGAGGCATCTGAAAAGTGCTGCGAATTCAATTCACAGGAGGATATATTATGCAAGCTTATCCAGCTGGATTTCTCTTTCTTCATGGGGTAAATTCTTTCTCCCTGGCAAGATCTCAATGTCTCCCCACAAGGAAGGAGGTGAGCAGAGGCCCCTCCTCTGGCCAGATCCAAGCCTTATTTATTTTCTACTCTACATGTCTAGCAGTGACAGAGAAGCTGGTGGGAAGCCACATGAATTTGATCTAAAGAATAGTGATTCTCACCACAGCAGAATTTACTAAGGTTTCTAAACCCCTGTGATCATCGGCATGCCACGGATTTCTCTGACCAAATGCCTGGAGGGCGGGAAGTCAACGCCATTGTTAACTGCAGGGTATTTGTCTAATTCAATGTACAATGACTGCGCCGATTGCAATGAGTGTCAGGAGGACTCCTATAGGGTGTATTAACACATGGCTCAGCATGGGATTTCAAATGCACACTTGCTGCACTTGAGGAAGTGTATGTATCTTGAGCTCATTGGCTTTGGTGCAGTAACTGTACAACCAGATTGCAGAAGTGAAGGTTGGCTTGTGAGTTCGGTCCCCTTTCCTCTTAGTAGCAGAAGCCAGAGTTTCCACTTCTGCTGTTTTGGCTACTCAGATGGCATGGTTTCTTGACTGTAATGGTCACCAGTGCCTCCTGGAAAGACTAAATTCCTTTGTACAAGTGGAGTACAAAGAACAGAGATGTTGGGTCGTTTGCTCTGTCTCTTGCTTTCGGAAACTCTAGCTAGCACTTTACCTAAAACTCTAGTTGGTATTTATCTAGTAAGTTCTCTCAGTGGCCTAGTAAATTGCAAAGGATAGTTACAAGATTTCTGTCTTAGTAAAGAATATCTCACATGAGCAAAAAACCAACTGTTATAATTAAATTCCACTAACAATGCAGCCAGCCCCAAACACAGACTCTTAGTTCCTCTCTTTGTGCAATCCTCTACATTCTTGAGAGTGTATGCATGTTACACAGTCTCGGGGGCATTTTTCTTTTTCTTTTCTTTTTTTCTTTTTTCTTTCTGTTTTTAAAGGAGATTTAGAGTTTGCCCTCACATCAAAGAACTGGTATCAAAGAAATACAAAACAGAATTTTGGGTTAGCAGAAATAAACTGTGTGAATCTTTCCTTTTCAGCAACACCCTCAGACGAAAACAAGCTGAAGTCGTTGTGCTAATCCAGTGACAGAGACATCAGGGTGCCACCAACTAACCCAGACGCGCTCAAGACAACACAGACTACGCTTCATCTCATAAGTGCATGCCACAGCTGCAGATATGGTTAAAGGCTTTTGGTTTGGTCACTGGAGGTATGCAGTCTACAGTTTGCAGGTCTCTGTGCTTAATGCAGTTCAGGGAGGCCTGTACCTCATACAGTAAGCCATAAGTAGGGCCTTTGAGCAGAAGCTCAGCAGTGACTGCCCTCAGCCTGAGTCATCAAGGTCATAGGTCTATCCACCATGGTCTGAGTCATTGGTCTGTGCTGTTACGGTCTAAGGGTGCCACCTAACTTCACCAAGACCTTGTATGGAAGTCTTCACCTTCAAGGTATTATAATTAGAAGAGAACCTTGGGGTGGTGGTGGTACTATACCATGACGTCATGAGAATGAGGCAAGCGTCCTTAGGAAAGAAGCCAAAAACAACCTCCTGTTTTCCATATTGTGTAAAGACAGAGCTGGGAATAAGAAAAAGGGGATCCCATGACCTGTGTACTCAGATGGTGACATGATCACGAACTGCACAGCTTCTAGAACTATGAGAAATGAATGTCTATTGTGTCTAAGCCACCGAGCTAAAGCATAACATACAAGGTGCCTACCTTACCTAATGTTAATGGATACACACCATCACTTCCTGTCAAATTGGGACCATAAGTAAGGGGGCATATACGTACAATCAGCAATGATGAACCATCCTCCAAATAAAATCCCATCTGAGGCAGGCACTGCTCAACATAAAAAGTACACCAACCACACAAACATGTTTGCCTCTCCTGTGTCCATGAAAAAAGAACCCTAGTTTTCTATTATTGCTTCTAGTGTCTTGTGGGTGGGGGATGGTGCCAAGAGTAATTAAGAAGGAGGGGAAATATTAGCAAAACACTCAGCACTAGTTCAGTTATTATGGGGCAGTCATCTTTCATATATAAAATAACTGTCTAGGCTCATAAAGCCAGAGTGATAATCAGAAGGTGATCAGATTTTGAAGTTTGGGTTCCTAGATTCGTAAATAATTATTCACGTAACAGTGCAAAATATACAAATAGCAAACCTCATTCGTTTTAACACTGCAAGAAAAAATTCAATGTCTGTTAATCAGATAAAATGATAATTGAACAAAGCAACTACTTTCTGAGTCCTTCAAGTATCAGCAAAACATCTTGAATTGAATTAATTCACATATACATATTTCCAGAGCTCTGTGGAAGATAATTTAAAGGTAAATTATAAAAAAATAAAAACAAGTAGACCTTCTGTTCGTTTTAACAATTTCCTTAAATATAGCTTTGAAATGAGTGATTCTGGGATCCATGACAAAACACTCCCCTGCCCAAGTCAAGAATCCCTGGTAGATTTTATTTCTTTAAAAAAAAAGTTTCAGGCTCTCAAGAAAGCCTGGGTAAGAACAACAGAAAAAAAAAGTCTTAATTCCACACATATAAATTACCTTCTCATATCCCTTTTAGTTACGAATCTTTTTAATAAGATTTCATCCAAGATATGCGTCTAGGACATCTGACACACATAATTGTTCACAGACAACTGTCACAGCATGAATTCAGTTCCATGATATATCGCCCCTGAAGCCATGTCTCTCACCCTCACCCACCACCGTGAATTAACACGCTAACCTAAAACACTTATATCTGCTTACTGATTCAAACCCAATTACAAAACCTAAGCGCCAAACTCTGACGAACTTTTACGGTCCAATGGACACTGTGACCACTTTCCGCCCTTTGCCACTATACTTCATTCAAGCTGTTTCCATAACCAAAATATCTTGACTTCTTCAGAACCGGTAGCTAGGCAAAAAGTCCATCCTAGTCACCTCCCACACCTAGCAGGAAGCTGTACTTGGCTCTAAAGACCGAGAGTCCAGGTTGCAAGGCAGACTGCAGGAACAGACCTTAGGTCGAGGAGGTAGTAAGAGGAAGCCCGGAAGCTCAAAAAACTCTTTGTCCTCTGTGATGTCTGGAATTCTGGACACTGTAGCATCTTGGCAGTCCTACGCTCATATTCTATGGCCTGTTTTCCACACAAACTACCTCTGCTCTTCATGCTCTTGAGGCAAACTACGGAACTAGGGCTGGACTTCTTTGTGTAGTGTCCCTCTGAGCCCTGGAGACATGTATAAAGTCTCCCTCATCTCTGAACACTTGGATTGCTTTTTAAATGGCTACTAATGTGTCTGGCTCCCCACTGGGCTATAAGCATGCCCAAGGGCTCTGGGTCTCATTCATCTAATGTTCCCAGAAGCCGCTAGCTTCTGAACTTACAGTAAATAGTTTTAAGGCTGTACACTAAATATACAAATAAACTAATGTATTACAATTTCACAGCGTGATAGAGCTTCCTGCTTGCTGCTCTAGATGTCCATCAAAGAGCCCTGGGTAATACCCACCCTTTACTTCTTTCATTGTGTATCTGAAGCAGGTTCCAGAGGCCTTCCACAGCAAACTTCAGTAGCACTTTTTTCACTGCTGTCTCATCATATTCCCTTAAGTGTAACATTCACCACAATCTCCATGTTCACAATTTCTAAGTCCACCACAAAAGGGCCAAGCTGTTTTCTATAATTTTGTGAATATGTTTTATTTGGATTTTGTTAAAATACTCTAGTATCAGTAATAGCTGGGTGGGGCCTGGAATGTAGTGAAACACTGTTTCTTTCTGCTGAGATTTTGGTAGCTGGGGAGGCTGCAAGTACACCCAGGCACAGAACTATCATCACATGAGGGACATTGGTTTTGCAAGGTGGCCACTGGTCAAATAAGAGACAGTATTTATGGATTTGAAGAGAAGGGTACAGTGAGATAAAAGACACAGTGAAATGCTTAAGGGTCAGAAAAGGGGACAGAGTGTCAGGACTCAGAAAGCAGCAATGCCAACAGTGAACACGAACAGGTTGCGCCAGGTACCATGGGAGGGCAGAGATGAAGCAGGCTTATTTTCATGAGCCACGGGGACTACATAGCACACTGAGCCTGACCATCAACGGCTGCCTGCACTGGTCGTCACTCATTAAAGCATCTCCTGGAAATTCTCTTTTCTTCTTTGGATAGCCACAACTTAAAAACTAATAAACCAAGATGCTGATAAATGGTCAACTCTGTTGGAGACTTCATATTATGACACCTTTGCATGGGATAAGAAAGAAGGCTCACAGCTGGGCACGGGGGTGCATGCCTGTAATCGTAGCACTCGGGGAGAGGGGTCAGAGGTAGGTAGATCTCTGTGAGTTAGAGGTCACAAAGCCTGGTCTACAAAGTGAGGCCAGGACAGCCACAGGCTACACAGAGAAACCCTGTCTAGAAAAACAGAGAGGGGGGTAGAGCAGGCTTGCAAAAACAGAGCTGCTGAGGGACCCTGGTAGCAGCTCAGCCCAGCCATTGAGGTGGGTCCTGTAGAAGGTGAAGGGTACAAGCACATTACATAAAAGAGCCCCATGCTTACCAGGCTGAACTGCAAAAGCCCAGAAAGGATCAAGCCAAAAAGTCCTAACCTGCTATGATTCATCCCATAGGTGTATTCAAAAAAAAATAAAAAATCTGTGTTCTATCGTGGAGCATAATACAAAATTACGCTAACGTGATTCTCCCCTCAGTGTAGATAAAGATTCTCATTTTACTACCTGCTGAAGATTTTATATTATCTTTGTGAATTCAAAAGAGATCTTTCATGCTTTCAAAATACATGATATTACTGTAGAGATTTGAAATACAACGGCCACTAATCAGACCAAAGAAGGAATGTTCCAGCTATTCACTTTCCCTCCAACAGAGGAAGAAACGACGGGGAAACCACCGTTTATTAGATGCCGTATTTAATTTGCACAATGATCCTGGCAGGCAGATTTTATCATCTCAATGGATAACAGAAGTAGTTTGTTCTAAGCTATGAGGGTGAGGATGGAGGGAGACTCATCCCCAACCCAGGTGTTCGTGTCCTTGTTCCTAAGACACTAAGCTCCAAAAACATGATGAACAATGACACATGAGGGAGTAGGGAAGGCTGCAGTGTCTAAAAGTCCCGTGGCCTCCCGTGGCTGCACCGCCAAGCAACATGAACTGGGGAGTGAACACTTCTGCCTCCTAGAAGATCCAGGAGAAGAACAGACTCAGTTTTTATAGTCACTTGTTCCTGGGTCCAAACAAGCAAAGACAGATTAGTGAAAATGGAAACTATGATTATGACTTTCAGACGCTAAGTTCTGATATCAAATACAGGGCAAATTTGACTATCTGAAATCACCCTGGACTGGCAGATGGAAGATTCATTCATTTATCCTTTTACCCACTCTGTCAGGCTCACCTACATGGACATGTATCATCGTGCTGATTTGTAAATGACAGGATTTCCATCCTTAAAGAATCACTCCAAAACCCACTGCTATGTATCGTCAAATATGAGGTAAATTCAGGGCCAATAATAACCTCAGGAGTCCAGAGGAAAAGGACCCAGCATATCAGGAACTTAGATCCATCCCATGATGCTCCATGCCTACCACCTGGCCCACGTAAACAGAAAACACCAGTGCGGCAATGTTTTAATGCATCTTCTGCCACATCAAAGCAAGAGTTCCCCTAACTTAGCCGAAGGGATGCTGGTTGACTGGGAGGGAAGCTCATTCCATAACTTCTATCGATGTAGTAATGGTGTCTGGACACTTGGTCAGAAACACAGTTTTCATTTACACAGAGATGGATATAAGGGGTCACAGCCATGGTTTCCAAGCAAAAGCCAGAAGAGCATCATTGGAGCCACAATCCTACTGTGTCAAAATGCAAATGGGACTTCACTCTTGCCTGGACAACTTGCACGAGGTACAAGAATTCATTGTGTCTCGAAACAGGCCCTTTTCCATAAGAGACCAATTAAGTTTTCTTCTTAGGTACATTTTGAAAGACACAAATCAATGAAATGCTTTTAGAGCAGAAAAATAACCACTGTACAAAGGGTTTGCAGGGCAACTCTGAGTCCAGATTCTTGCTCATCTCTTGTACAGGGGACAATTGGGACCAGAGAGAAGCAAGAAGGACTGTCCATGAAGCTGGAGTTTCAGCCCAGATTAGAGAGCAAAGGCTCATCAGGGCTGGGCCTTTGTTCCCATCTGCAGGTGTGTGCGTGTGCGTGTGTGTGCATGCAGGGGGGGGGGTGGGGCTGCACCTGCATTCTCTTTCTCAGGTGACAAGTGACTGTCCCCATCTCCGGAATGACAACACAGTCTATCTACAGCTGGTAGCGCCCACACACAAAAGACCCTTTTCTGCCAAGTACCTGCTTATTCCTGAGCTCTACGGAGCCGCATCTCCTTGTAGTCTGAATGTAAAGGAAAGTCTGAGTGCACCTGTTCCTATATTTTATTCGTATTACATCATAACAACTTGTTTTAAGGCTGACTCCAGAGTTCCCTGGAATATAAGTGGTGTTGCCTATGCCTGGCTCGGGACTCGGCAGACAGGAGGCCTTGACGCATGAGCGAAAAAGTAAACAGTGAAGCCACACGAAACTCTGAGCTTCAAAGCTGACAGGGTATTTAGGCACTGAAAAGAGATTCCCGGAGTGATGGGTACAGCATGACGAATCCAATCAAGTCCTAAGTGCACAATCCTGCGTTTATGGACAAGATCATGGGAGCAGCTCCGAGGACAGAAAGGAGGCCTGAAGCAGGGAGAGTCTGATAACTCACAAGCAAATACTTCTCAGTATTTGCTTACTCCCTGAAATATGAGGCAAAAACTATGGGGGGGGGAGGAGAATATATGGGAAAAATGAGTCTTACATTAAGTATATTCAAATAATCCAATAATTTTACTACTAAACCACAGAAATCTAGATTACTAAGGAATAGCAATTGCCTTAAATAAAACGCCACTTTGGGTAAGCCAGTATTGGCTTAATGAGCTTTTTGTGTACTGGGTTTAATAAAAAAAATTGTATTAGTCATTTCACACAAATATGGCAGAGCTGATGAATTACTCCTAATGAGGGAAAATCACCTCTAATCCATTTTAATGATCTCCATATTTCAAAATATAAAAATTTATCCTTAAGCACACAAAATCATATGATGATGCATACTCAGAGAAATGAAGTGATTTGCCAAAGTTATGAAGCAAATTAATGAAGGAGATATGATTAGCATCTCGGTTTCACATCTTTGTGCGTGTGTACTTTCTGCCGCACCACAAACTTCTCAGACTCCTTCGGGGACCAGGGAGATGCTGTGAAGCTATGGAGAGCAGGCCTTCACTGTCTGTGCCACATTATTTTTTCATGCAGTCCACTGTCCTTTACTGTACCGGGACCTTCCTTAAAAAAAAATTCACTATTACATAGTTACCATTATAGCCTGGTGAAAGCGTGATACACAAAAATTTAGGAAGATAGAATTTCCGACTAAGCGGAGATAATTTCAAAAACATCGCTTTTCTATTACTATACCTCAATATGGAAAGTCATGGTTCTGTATGCCTTGGTTTGGAGAACACTGGTTTGAGGGCAAGAACATAGAATTTGTGTCTTAGCCATGATGTAGCAACTGTGCCTCCCTGGATCAACCATTTCAATCTCTAAGCCTTTTATTTTAAACCCATAAAGATTAATAACTGCCAACACACATTTCAATCTCATCCACTAGAAGGCTTATCCCTACACAAATATCTTGAGCTTGGTTACTCTCAGTATGACCTCAGGACTACTGGTATCAGAATCATCTATGGTAAACTGCCCCAGCCACATCCCAACGAGGTTCCCAGGAAAGAGCCTAGTTTTAAGTGGTCTAGGTTAACTAAACATAAAAGTGGAACACAGAGGAGCCAGGTGAGAGCCAAGAACTGGGAGGACTAATGTGAACATTTTAGGAAGTTGCTCTCCTGTTCTGTTAACTGTTTTCTCATGTGACAAACAAGGATTGTGTGACTTCTCCCAGTAGCCAAATTTTGTTCTAGAAAAGTCCTTTTAAGGACTTAAAGCTTCAAAGCAAGGAGTCACGTCTTCTGGAAGATGTAGAGGTGCACTGGACCCAGCATTGGGGAGTCCTGTCCCTTCCACCTTCCAGGTAGCCTTGGAGGTCTCTATGCTAGAAAATAATAGAACTAGCTGATTTCTGAGGTGTTGCTCTGAGAAACCCCTGAGAGTCGGAACTAAAGTACAGGCAGTCACCTGGCTGGCTGATCCCTCCAGGCTAGTGGGTCACATGTAGGACATCACACAGCCCAGGTCACCGCCAGCATACAAAGGAAGAAGACACTACTTTGTAGGGGTTTGTGTGAGTTCTAGCCTTGAAACTGCTAAACAGGTGCCTTCTCCATGAAATATGCTCCCCAAGATATCTGAGACAACACACACATACACACACACTCACACACACCCTTGCATTAATGCTTCTTCTTAGCTAGAACTCACTCACAGAGAGCTTCCCTGTTCGCCTTCTTCAACACTCTTTAGCCTGCTGATTTATTTTTATTCATTGCATCACTACCTGAAGTTCAATTGCACACATGCCAGTTGTTTGCTTCACTGTGTGGTTTTGCCTTCATCAGCTCTCTAACAGCACGAACAACAGCTTCTTTCAGTTTACTGTCCCTAGTGGCCACGATAACACACAGCACTAGCAGCTGTTTGATAAGTGTAATAGATAAACAATACCCAAGAAGTTGTCTGCCTAAAGCCCTCAAGCCAACAGCCACACCTTCACATTTGAGGATAATGCTGCGTGTATTCATACATGCATACCTTTAATTTTTGATTGCCGCAGAATGCATGTAACATAAATGTTACCACCTTAATCATTTTTAGACATACATTAAACACACATCCAGTATTTAATCCAGTGTCATACATCCAGTGTTACATGACTTCACTTGCCCATCCACAGAACCCTCCATTTTTCACACCTTAAATCCCATAACTGTTTATGTAGTAACTCCATTGTTCCTCTCTCCCCAGTTGCCCTAGCAACTACCAACCTACTTTCTATCTACTTGAACTTGTCTACACTAGGTACCTCATTTAGGGGGACTCATACACAGTATTTTTAATTGTCCTCAAGGCTCATCTGTGTTGTAGAATGAGTCAGAATTTTCCTTCCTCTTCAAGGATGGACAACAGTACATTAAGGTTTGCAGCACACTTAGTTTGCATGTCCCTCTGTTGATGAACGTTTAGATTATGGATACTTGTATTGTGAATGCTGCTGCTATGGACTTGAGTGTGCCCTGCTTTCAGTTCTTGGGGGCATAGACTGACAAGCAGAATTTCTGGGCCACCCGTGGTGGTTCCACTTTGACATTTTTTGAGGGACCACCAATACCTTCTTCCATATCAGCTATGCTGCTATATATTGCTGCCACCGTGTACAAGGATTTTGCTTCAACATATACTCATGGATTTGCTTAATTCTCTTTTGACTAGTCATGCTAAGAAAAGGGCAAAGGCACATCTGATTGTGGTTTTGAGGTACATTTCTCCAGTGATTAATGAAGCTGCAAGGTCTTCTATAGGTTTATCAGTCAAGTTGCTTATCTCCATCAGAAACTGTCCATGCAGGTGCTTTGGCTAGTTTTTAATGAAGCGGTCTGTTTGACAGCTTTTATTGAGATGCTGAAGTATTAGCCTTATCAGATATATGATTTACAAATATTTTCTCTATTCTGTGACTTGCTAACTAATACTGATACATGTGTTTTCACGTTGGAATGGGCTGGCGTCCTTTTAATCTCTGCCTGATAGTTCTGTTTAGGACAGCAGGCAGAAGAGAGGAAGGTGTTGTCTGCTGATTGGCTCCATACAATGCCTAATGACTGAGCATCTCTGCATAGAATGCATGATGAAAGGGGTTTGAATATGATTATGAAACAATACAATGTATTATTTGCTATTGCTTTTCTTTCAATAGTGGCCAAGAAATCGAAGTACAACTGTTAATTAAAAGCATATAGTGTTGCCTGCCTATGAATAAAATGCCCTAGCTCACTGGAGCATAATTCCTACAGCGTCAGTGGAGAACTGGCTGGCTTTATTAAAGATCTGGAAGACTAATCACCTTTCCATCATCCTTTAATTAAAACCTCTACAGCTCACACTCGAAAGGCTTTGTTTCACACTCATTATTTTCATTCTTTATTCCAGCCTTGAAAAACTAGGATGAAAAACAGTGAAAGCACAAACGTTTCCAAAGGCACTTTCCTTCTTAGCATAACAGAAAAGTAGTTTTCTAAAATGATAAAGAAAGAAAGAAGGATTCTTTGAACTAGAAGACCAAGAGGAAAAAATAAGCACAGTGTTTAGTAAAACATTTTAATTTAAAGTACATTTTACATTCTAAAATGAATTTAAGATACAATTTTTTTACTCTTCTACTCATACTAATTGGAAGACACAACACTTCAAGAGGACCAACTCAAAGTCTTAAGTTGGAAAGCCCTCGCTTAATGACATAGTCTTTTTTTCTAAGCCTAGCATAGATATTTATTTTGTAGGAAATGGCCAGGAAAGACAAATCCTCCTCTCTCAGTCTCAATTCTGGAAGAAATCGTCTTCCCCAGGAAAGGGCACACTAATTATTAATCAAATATCAAACAGTTATCCCTGAAAATATATATACAATTATAATATAAAAATATACTATAAATGTTATGTTTAAGATTATATATGTATATATACATATATGCATATAACAACCACCAATGAGAAGAGGACTTGAATTTGAAAAACAGCAAGAATGGCTATTTGGGAGAATTCGGATGGAGGGAAGGGAAGGGAAAGCAGTGTAATTAATTGTATTGTAATTTCAAAAATAAAAGAAAAATGGGTTAAAAAAAACGTAGAGCGATAAAAACAAAGATCCATGGACAAGGGAAACCTTCCTGCAGACATAAACAAATTCACGGAATGGGTGTTTGAATGATGAAGCACAATCTTGGATGTACTGGGCAGAGCATGCCGTGCCTGTGCTACAAGCTTCGCACTCACGGCGCCACAGCAACTCTGGCGGCGGCAGTGGTCACTTCCTGTCACTCTCTTCAGCCCTGTTCTGTATTCTCCCTCTGAGACCCACCTGTTAGTATTCTGCAACAACCTTGCTTCTGGTTACCTAGCAACAATGACATCATCTTGTATCGCCCAGCCAGGTGGCCACACCTGGGGGCGTGGTTAGTAATTACCTGACCTATAAAAGGACCACCAGACACGTGTTCACTCTCTTATTCCTCACTTTCTTACTCCTCTACCCTCTTATTCCTCTCACCCTCTTACCCTCTCTATGGGGCGCCCCACCCCTCCTCCCCTTTCCTCCTCTCCCTCTCTCTTCCCCCATCATGGCCCACCCCTGTTCCCCCTTCTCCCTTAATAAACCCCTTTCATATAAAACCCGTTGTAAGCCTCATCTTATTTTTTATTTCTAATATTGGCGAGCTGCCAGGGGAGGGTAACCCCTGGTACTCCTGGGACCCCTCTATCGAACTAAAATAAATGGCTTAACAGGTTTGCTCTGTTCTCACCTAAACTGCTCTCTCAGTCCTCTGGAATTTTCTGGGCTACCTATGCTTTTCCCACGTGTCTGCTTACAACCCTGCTGTGTGCTGCGGGCAGGAACGGGGTGGCCGCCGCCATCGAGACCAGCTGTGGGCATGCGGCTGTGGTTTTAGGTTTTATCTGTTCTTTCCTTCTTGGCCCTCTGTAGTTTCCCAGGCTACCTCTCCTCCCAGGCTTGGAGACACACGCATCCTCTTGCAACCGGGTGCCCTGCTGAGCCGGCCGCTGCCTGGCCAAGCGGAGCAGCGCTCCCACTTCACATACGCAACCTACTTCTACCTGGGTAAGCATCCTTCTTTCTGGCTCTGTTTCCCCTCCCTCACCAAGCTGCGCAGCGGAGCTGCTCCGGTGTGCGCACAGCCCTGCTGACTCCCCCGCCGGGACCATGCTTGGACTTGGTACTCTGAGCCTGAAGCGATCTCGCTGTGCTAAAATCAGCTTGAGAGTACTTGGTGTTTAGGAAAAATTCCCCGATTGCACTGAACAAGATTTTAAACTTGCCGCGGGATCTTAAACCTACCCCGCGAGACTTGTGACGCCATGTTGCTTTTGGGCAATTGTGACGCCATGTTGCTTTTGGGCAACTGGGCGGAACCCTCCTTCACTATGGGCTCAATGCTGTGTCGGCGCCAACTTTAATTAGGGCAAGAGCTTCCCACTCCCATGCAGTGACCCCTCCCCCACCTAGCCTCGTTCTTTCTAGCTCCGGGAAATTCTCCAAGCTGTGCTTTTAAACTCAGACTTCCAATCCTCCTAATATTTCTCCAAACTTTTAAATAGCAAAAAACTTTTCTCCCTAATTTCTGTATACTCTATTCTTACTTTAAATGCTTAAATTTCTTATCTAATACTTTATATAATTTCCTCATGTTTATAAAGCTTCCTTAATAACTGTTTGTTTTATCTTTTAGACTAGACTACAACGACAAGCTTCATTTAAATTGGTATACATTTTATAAAAAATTAAAGTTATGTTTTACTATCTATGATTCAACCCTGCTTCAAAATAAATGTTATATAATAATAAAAATAGTTATAAATATCTATTCAAGTTAAATTGGTTTATAATATGTATCCGACTGTTTATATCTCTTTCAGTTCTCAAATTCAGTTCGCAAATGTTGCTGTTTTTCCTGCTATGATCCAGATTCACCAGTAGGCTTTCTGGTTAATGGGTTTGCTATAATAAATTCAAATATAATTTAAAGTTACTTTATACTGTTTTACTATATTGTTGGTTTTAAACTTACAGCTCAGGGGTTTATTATTAAGTACAAG
>CM053745.1:25437224-25469165 GCA_028658305.1 Pachyuromys duprasi | reverse complement strand
CCCTCTTACCCTCTCTATGGGGCACCCTACCCCTCCTCCCCTTTCCTCCTCTCCCTCTCTCTTCCCCCATCATGGCCCACTCCTGTTCCCCCTTCTCCCTTAATAAACCCCTTTCATAGAAAACCTGTTGCAAGCCTCATCTTATCTTTTATTTCTAATACCACCCACTCCCTGAAGTTACAGATTTTCTCTCCTTTGAAAATGCTAGTGTATGCTATATAAGGAGTACTTCATTTTTATTTTATATATATGTTGGTTCTGAGGCCTACATTTCCAAATCCTTTTATACAACCATGGTTCATAACATATCTAATTTAAGCCTGGCTGGGAAGAAACCTAAAAATATTATACTTTTAAAAAACTTTCATCTACTGTCAGTGAATTTAGACTGATGTATCTTTTAAAAAATAAATTGCATTATGAATGTGACAAAGAGACTGAGTGATGGAGAGTAATGAAAGAGCCAGAATTCTTTCTACAACGAAATTATTATTTGTATGATTATAATGTAAAGACACCTGAATTTATTCTGTTTATGCTCTTTGAGTCTCATTAAAACTACGTTTCTGCCTTCTTCTAAATATTGTTTTCCATATTTCAAACATCTAATTAAGTGAACACAATGCAAAGTGAGATGATATACTCTTTGGAAACCATAAAATTACAGACTACACAGACTTACATTATGAACCAATTTTCACTTTGTCATAATTTCCCGAAAGGGTTTCCTTTGGGGTTGAAATTTTCTAAGCTTCATTTTAGCTCAAAACCAAATGATTTGATTCACTAGAATTTGGAGAAGATTCAACTCAACTTCTGTGCTGACTGTATGGGTGCTTCCTGTGAGACAGTCCAGGTGTGATCTCTCTCTCTTTCTCTCCTCTTCCCCCCTCCCACTCTTAATGAGACCTCAGACAGCTTCCAGGACTCACAATATATCTATACTTAGTACTTTGCTGCCTGTGGTAGGGCTTGTTTGTGATTTTACCACTGGGGAGGTGTAGCCAGGAGGATTAAGGGTTTGCTGCTAACTTTGAACACATAGCTAATTTCAGGTCAGTGTGGGCTACACAAGACCTTTGAGCTGGAAACACAGTGCAGTGGAAACTCTCAGGAACCTGTGAGCCTGAAGCTAGCTAAGAAGATACACGATGAGGAATGCGGGGCCTGCACTGGACATCTCCTGTAACCAGGGAAGACTTCCAGAGGAGGGACTGGGACACCAACCCAGACATAAAATCTTTGACCTACAACTTGTACCTACAAGATGTGTTGGGGTTACGGTGGTTCAGAAATTGTGTGGGCGTGGTCAACCAATGACGGCTCCAGCTTGAGACCCATCCCACAAAAGGGAGTCTACGTCTGACCCTTCCTGGAGAGCCAGAAACCACAGGATGGGTAGCCCCAAGACTAAGAATAAAACTAAACACTCCCAGAGGAGGGGGAAGTAGAAAAATGATTCCTAATGATATTCTGCTATAGTCATAGTTGGTGCCTTGCCAAACTGTCATCAGAGAGACTTCATTCAGCAACTGACAGAAACAGATGCAGGGACCCCCAGACAAACATGAGGGGAATTCTGTGGAAGAGAGGAAGGAAGGATTGTAGAATACAGAGCAGTCAAGGACACCACATGAAAATCTACAGAATCAAGTAACCTGGGCTCATAAGGATTCAGGGAGACTGAACCTACAGCCAGGGAGCCTGCATAGGTCTGACCTGGGACCTCTGCATATATGTTACAGGTGTGTGTAGCTTAGGCTTCTGGTGGGACTCCTAACAGTGGGAGTAAGGGCTGCCTCTGACTCTTCTGCCAGCTTTTGGAAACTTTTGTCTCATATTGGGTTGTCTTGCTCAGCCTTAATACAAGGGGAAATGTCTAGTGTTACTGTAATTTTATATTCCATGTTTGGTTCAAAGCCATGGAGGCCTGCCTTTTTCTGAACAGAAACAGAGATATGGATTGGGTGGCGCACAGAGTGGGGATAGGGAATGGGTGGAGAGGAGGGGGGAAACTGCGGTCAGGGTGAAATAATAATAATAATAACTATTAGAAAATAAAACAAAAGCTAATTATTTAAATGATATACGGGTACAAAGAATCTAAAGATATTATTTCTTAGCCTAGTAACCCACATCATTCAATTAAGCCCCTCGGACATACCATTTGTATACACTCAGGTACTGGTTTACTATTGAAACCTATAACTGCTGGATCTAGTGGGATGGGATGTACATTTTAAACATTGCCTTCTAAAAGGAAGAATAATTCACAGAATTATTATAATTTAATATGTGCATGAGTGTGTATCCTGGATTCACCGGTACTAAATATTATTAGATGAAAAATTGCCATTTGTAATTTTCTTTCTAAGAAAAACTTCCTAGGTAGCCCTGGTTGGCCTTCAGTTCACAGTAATCTTCATGCATCAGTCTTCTCAAATGATTACAGGCCTACATCAGCATATTCCATCCTTGTGATTGTAATAGATATAAAAGTTCTTTAACTTGATATTCAGTAAGAATTGAGTGCCTTGCCCATTATAAAAATACTTTGTCTTGTACTTGAGAATCTTAGGTTCAAAATTGTTTTCCATGGTGACCACTGTGGAAATGTCTAGACAATCCACTTGCTGCAGGATCCAGGGTAGTCAAACAAACAAACAAATAAAAAACTACCAGAATGCACTGTGTTCCTTAGGTGACACCAACCACAGTCTCCAACCCTGGCCCAATACAAGGGAACATTCAGCATTTTCTCTTTATCCCAGGAGCTCCAAAAGCTCACAAAGATGTAACCAGGTACAGATGGGTTTTCTTTTATCACACTGGAAAATGAGCAGAGCACAGAATCTATCTTCAGATAAAGACAACATCTTCCATTATTTCTCTAATTCCTTTGATAATTATCTACTTTCCTTGTTTTTTTTTTTCTCTTCCTGAAATTCCTAGTCAATAAATATCTGAACCTTTGGATTGATTTTCCCCTCCTTCACACCAGCTTTCTAGCTTGCTTTGTATTTGCAGAGAAGTGCCCAATATCCCCAATCCCCATTTTAACACTCAGTATATTTTTGTTCTATTATTTAGTTGCTGCATCGATTTTTTTAAGTAAAGGACAGTTCGCATTTACTTTAAAGTATCCTCTTCTTGCTCTCTGACTCCAATGTTCTGTATTTTTATTTAAGTCTGAGAAGTCAAATATTTTTTTGTACTTGGAGTATAATTTTATGAGGCTAGTGTGTATAAGATTTGATTCCCAGTCTACATGAACTCTAATGGAGCCTGTCAGCTTTGGTGGTTAAGGCAGGAGTGTGGGCCATTGTATAATTAACACGGTATGTTTATGGCTTTCCCAAAGAATTAACATCAGTAACTCACTTAATACTTATAAGTGGTACTCCCATTTTCCAGATAAAGACATTGACATAAAAAGGTTAAGAGACTTCCCCAAATGATGGTGCTGGAAGTGGAAGGAAGATCTGGGATCAACCCCAGGCCAACTGTCTCAAGAGCCCAATCAGGTTTAAAAGCCAATAAGCTAATGCTTGCACAGCTATGGAAACAAAAAAACAATATCTGCAGCTGCTACCCTAAGCTGTCCAACGCAGGGCAGTCTGAGTTGAGATGCTGAGAATCCGGGTCCATCTGTACCAGTAACTGAAGTGAGGACGGCTCCCCTGTGGATACGCACTTCACGCAGCATATGAGCACAGACTGTTTTGGGGCAGACGGGAAGCTGCTAAACAAAACATCTTACCTTCACAGCATTTCAACAATAACCATCAGTTGTCATACATCATCTGACGCTATGGTGATAACGCGCTTGACCCAGATATTGTGGAGAACTGAAGTACCTAATCAGAGTAGACAAGACATTTAGGGGATTTCATTTGTGGTGGATGGGGAAAATTTCCTTCAAAGGAACCAAAACTGTGGAAAAGAAGGGCTCTGTCGTCTAATTATGCTCTGTTTATGACTTCAGACGGGAATCCATCCGGGAGTGAGTCCACAGAGATGTACCCGCGTTAAAGTTCCCTCATCATGCAGGCAATGCCAAGAAATGAAACAGTTATGGGTAGAAGATGTCTGAATGACAAGAAGCAGGACTCTCTCACGTTCACACTTCATGCGTTGCCCAGATCTAAGCTCTCCTTACATATTAGCCCTGAGTCCTGTGTGTAGAATAAGGCAGGCTTAGGAGTGATTAAAAGTTAAAAGAGTGTGGTTGCAGCAACAATAATATTAAACAAAACCGTGCCGAAACTGAAAGCACCTCTGGCTATTTTTAAATCATCATTAAGAACAAACAGAAATTTGCTAAATCATTAAAATCAAATTAGCATAATTAAGGATCTAAAATTGTTAGAGTATTAATGTGATGAAAACATTTCTTTAAACTCAGCTAATGAAAAATCACTGTTGTTCCCTTATGGGAAAGAAGTGCAGTAACTAACGCCAGTCAGATTAGCCAGTTTGTCTCAGCAGAATCCAGAATTTGTGCCAGCAGTCAGAGGTTTAGATATTTTATATATAATGTAAAAAGTTTCTAGGCCATATAGACTCTTCTGAAATAATAAGGAAAAAATAAATTGCATTACTTCATGAAAAAAACACTCAGCAAAATGAAAAGGAATTAGTACAAAAAAATGGTCACTTAAAAATGTTTTTAGGGTGAAAGGATTAGATTGTCCTTAGATTTTTCCAAAAGCTTCATTTTTATAGGTTAAAGGATGAAAAGATTGACAGCTCTACTCTGGTACAAAATGCTTTCTTTAATAAGTTTTAAAAAAGAAAACTAAGGGGGAAAGGACTTTTCTATATAGTTTAACCTTTAATTGTTTCCTAGTTTTTTTCTTTATTTATAGGTATTTTATTATACAAGTTTAAAATGATGACAATAATCCCTCTGTCCCTTTAGAACTTCACAGTATACCATAGGGTTTTCTATACTTTAAAATGTTTCCCTATACCTCTAGATCTCAAACTATGACCTGCAGACAGCTAGGTGTTCCTAAGATCTATTTTTAGTATCTAGGAAACCAAATCCTTTTTTATAATAAAAAGAAAGCATTATCTTCTTTTTGTACCATGCTGATATTTGAGCTGACATGGTAAAGCAACATGGGTAAAGCTGCAGTAGGCTTAAAAAGATCAAGGCAGGTTTTGAGCTCTGTGAAAAATATCAAATAACAATATCTACAACTATCTGAAAAGGCTGGCAAAGGTTCCCCCCTCTATAACCATATTCATTTGTGAGGCTGGATTTTTGCTGTATTCTTTAACTGAAATGTACTCTCAAGGTAGATAAGGGAGATGGGTAAAGAAAACCTTCTATCAGTCCAGTCCAGTATGACATTAAGGAGATTTGCACTAACCATCCTGCCCACATTTTTATTGTTGTTTAGTTTCAAAACAAAACGAAAAAAACAAAACCCAGTTAGAGTGTCTTCTTTTTTAAATATAATTTTATTTATTATAATTTATTCTTTGTATCCCAGTTGCGGCCCCCACCTCTTCCACTCCGAAACCCACCCCCTCTCCCTCCCTCATCTCCTCTCATTCCCCCTCCCTATTCCACTGATAGGGGAGGACCTTCTCCCCTTCCATCTGACCTTAGCCAATCAGGTCTCATCAGGACTGTCTTTCATAGTCTTCCTCTGTGGTATGATAAGGCTGCCTGCCCCCCCCTTCAGAGGGAGGTGATCAAAGAGCCAGCCACTGAGTTCATGTCAGAGACAGTCCCTGTTCCCACTACTAGGAAGTCCATTTGGAGACTGAGCTGCCACAGACTGCATTTGTGCAAGGGTTCTAGGTTATCTCCATGCATGGTCCTGGTTTGGAGTATCAGTCTCAGAAAAGACCCCTGGGCCCAGAATTTTTTGGTTCTGTTGTTCACCTTGTGGAGCTCCAGACCCTTCCAGGTCTTTCTGTCTCCCTCTTCTTTCCTAAGATTCCCCGCACTCTGCCCAAGTTTGGCTATGAGTCTCAGCATCTGCTTTAATACCCTGCTGGGTAGTCTTTCAGAGGCCCTCTGTGGTAGGCTCCTGTCTTGTTCCTTGTTTGAACCTTCTTCTGATGTCTATCCCATTTGCCTTTATGAATGAGGATTGAGCATCTTACCCACGGTCCTCCTTCTTGCTTAGCTTCTTTAGGTGTACAGATTTTAATATGAATATCTTATATTATATGTCTAATATCCACTTATAAGTGAGTATATACCATATGTGTCTTTCTACTTCTGGGATACTTCCACTCAGGAAGATCTTTTCTAGTTCCCACCATTTTCTGGCACTTTCTCAGACAACTACAGTGTCTTCTTTATGTTAAAAGGTAGTGCTGTCACTTTCAAATTTATAAATACCAAAGTATGTTAAATTATCTATTTTAATTGCTGATACAATTAATGTCAGTATATATGAGTGATATAAACAAACACTCTTTGGAATTTCCAATACTTTTTAAAAGTAAAGACATTATGAAAGTAAAAAGTTTAGGAAATATTCTTTCATAACTGTGCTTTTATAAGAGAGGTGATCTTTCTTAGCATGGCGACTCATGCCCATAATCACAGAATCTGAGAGACTGAGGCAGGAGAACTACTACATGTTTGAGGACACCCTGGGCTACAGAGGGAGTCCCAGGCCAACTTAGGCTAGAGAAGGAGTCCCTGCATCATGTAAACTGAGAGAGAGAGAGGACAACAGCAAGGGAGAGATAGGGGAGGGGGAAAGAAGAGAGCGGGAGAGATACACAGACACAGAGAGACAAGGACAGAGACAGAGACAGAAGAAAAAAGAAGAGGAGGAGGAGATGATAGGATAAAGAAGGAAATGGAGGAGGGGAAGGAGGTGGAAGAGGAGGAGAAGGAGACAAACAGTGCTCTTTGCGCACTGACATACCTTCATTCGTTTAACTCCAGAAAATACACTTCTTGGGAACAGATTCTACTGTGAACAGCCTGAAGGGTCTAGTGAGAGGTTCTGAACCCCATGAGTCTTTGCTGCAGCTCTGTGGCATGATGATCTTCCCAGGAGCACACAGACCAGGGGAGGTCCCCTCAACTGCATCCCTCCTCTTTCCTTACTTCTCTCCTTTCTCAATAATTTGCCTCATCTTTCTAGGGTTTTTACCAATATGTTGAGAGATTGCTGAATACAAATTATTTTTATTTAGTCCAGTAACAGTTTTCTTTAGTGCAGCCTGGGATTTCAATATATCTTTCCTTATCTCTGGCTCATACGTAGGGGCAGTTACCCTGATGCTTTCTCATTCTTATCACCTGGCCACCTGCCATAATGGCCTTTATGAGCTCAAAATACTACTCAAAACAGTCTTTTCTCTATTTCTTTTTTCCTTCACAAGGTTAAAATAGGGTAATTGTATTAAGACCTTACGCATCTGTGATGTGTAAACAGAGATTCCCTTAAATCTGATTGTTTGACTTTCGATTAATCAGAATTTTAAGTCTTCAGGAAATCCTAAAATATACAAATCCTATAAAATGCCCTCTCATTCTTTAATATTAACTTCTAATACATTAATATATACATGGTTAGCCTCATTAAGCTCAAGTGATCTCTGAGGATCCTACCTAAGTAATTTTAAACCACACTATTTTCCTAAAATGGATTCTAAAGTACTAGAAATTTCCCTTTTTATATAGGCACTTACGATCTTTTAAACAGTCTAGGGAATCCATTGCAGAATGCTACAGAGCAGAACTAAAGGGCAGTAGGGCCATGAACATTTCCTATGAGCTCCTATGGCAGATTTTTTATTTTAATGAAGAGTGGGCATGGGGAACTTCACTGACGATTTTTCGAGGCTCTTTCAGAAAGTTACGTTGGCCCTTCCTGTCACAAATCAAACAATACCTCTTGATCTAACTCATCTTTCTGTTTGATGCGCTAGCCACAGAATGTTTGGACCCTCAGCAAGAGAGACTCTCACAAAGCTGAAAGTGGATTGGACTATGGAACAGTCTACTGGGCCCTCACCTGAGTTCCTTGGGCCAGGGTTGTGTCCTCAGGAGGAGGCCTACTCTCACTAGCCACTGTTCCTGCTAATGTAACAGTCTGTTCATGGCCCTATCTCTAAGGAATTAAGCTCTTTATGCTCTCAAAATAAGGAAACAATTTCTACACTACACACAGATTCTGGTAAGTTTTGAGAGAGTTGGTGTTTTTAAACCTTCTTTCACTTCAGTAACAGAGAAACAGGAAACAGGAGAGGAGGACAGTGGGACATGCTGCTCCTCCAATATCCTCACTCTCTGAGGGTGAAGACAGTGATGCTGTCATGCAGGGGAAGGTCAGTCTAGGTCCTTCAGGGCTTGCTGGAAATGACGCTTCTAACCTCTTGGCAAACTCAAGTGTTTTGAATGGCCCTGGTAGAAAGTGGTGCTCCAAAAGTGCAGAGGCCTAGGAGGGTCTTCCAGTCTGGTACTGCTCAGCAGACCACACATTCCCACTCTTAGAGACATTTATGGTAGGTATCTGTGGCTTGGCATTGCCATTATAAACTTGTGGGAGAGTTAGAAAGAGACGGTGCTCAGCATCCTGCAGTGCCCAGACAGCTAAAATGCCAAGAGGCTGACAAACCTTGCTCTCGTCTAATGCAAAGCACACATACCTGAGTCCATGGACATAAACAGAAGCCCTGAGCTACTTGCAGTTGTGCAGGTTTTCCTTATTGGATTTTGAGCTCAGTTTAAGTACCAGTTGTGTGACCTTGAGCAAGGAACTTAAATCCTCTCCTTCAAGTCTAGGAACAGAGAAACAACTCTTCCACGAAGTCATCAGAGAAAACATTACCTGACACACAGAAAACACTGAGCAACTAGATTCGCTGTTCCTTCTCAGGTTATACAACCACTGTTACCCTCAAATAGACTCCACAGCCTTGTGTGGCATTTGGACCTAAAGGTACAAGAATACGCTGCTTAGTTGTTATACCCAACTGAGCAAATGTCCTACCAGAAGACTGACTCCTCATGTTAATGAGATACAGCACGTCGTTTTCTTCACTAGAAAGCAGCACTGGTCCTGTCTGGATTCCCTCATATTCTACCTTCCTGCTCCCTGTCCGTCATATGCTACTTTGGTACCCAAAGCATTTGTCGCACGGCCCTTCTCAGAACAACAAACGACGACACTGATGCCGGCAGGAATGGCTTCCCATCAGCCTTAGAAAGGGGGAAGAGGTAAATGTCACCATATGCAAGATTCAGGGCCAAACTTTCAGCTATATGCTGATCAGGGCATCCATCAGGCTACCTGCTTGCTGCAGCGTTCTGACGTTTGTCAACTGGAGACTCTTAATGCAGCAGACCTAAGCATCACGTGCGGAGAAAAAGATCTCCCCTGTTAGGAAATTCATCATAATTTATTTTCCTTACTGTATCAAATGACTTTTACTTATCCTTCTTATAGCACCTCATTCAGCCCTGCTCCTTGCTCTGCGTAAGAAAGTTATAATTTGCGCACACGCACTATAATTTGTGACTGTAAGAGCGACTGCAGTGTCACATTCGGTAGAATTATGACCTGCGGCATAAATAAATAGGGTTTGTGAGGAAGGTATGCACCTTAGGAGGGTATCCTTTAAGCTCTGCGGGGCAGAGGGGAGGTTCCAGCTCGCACTGCTTTACAAATTCATCAGCAGAAATAGAGCGCTGCGAAGGTAAATGCTCCATTTAGATGCTGAGTATTTTTTTTTTTTTGGTTGATTTGGATTAAACCCAAATGATTATTTTTTTGAGTTAATGCAGAAACCCTGTAGAAAATGAATCATATTTTAATTGCTATAATGCCGTATCATTTACTTAAACTAGAAATGATTGGTGAATCTTGTTTGATGGTACACCCTAAACAAGCCAATTACTACACACATTAACCTCTATAATCACTCTCTAGCCAATTGCTTTCCATAATTTTTTTCATAAAATTTATTTGCATTCATGTTTCTTAATGAAGCAGGTAACTAGCCTTGAATTTAAGAAATCTGGCCTTTTATACAGAAAGTTTACAGCATTTGCTTCAGAGAAATGTACTGCCGATTTACTCACATCTAATAAAAAAATATGTCATATTTTGCCTATAGGCTTCAAACCATAGAAGGATATGAGATAATTAGTTTTTGGAGTATCTAGAAAGCTGTTTCATTTTTTTTTTTCTCTAAGTCCACCTCATCTGCAAGAAAAGTGTGCCTCCTTAACCACAATGATGAAAGAGACGCAGAAGTGTCTGCATGGCCACCTTCCCTCTTCAAACACAATGGCATCTTCAGTATGTCCGAGCTGTTATTCTGGTCACTCGCAATTGCACATGCCCACAAGGAGCATTTTCCATAGAGCTGTAGACAGTGCCGTGCTGTTCACCTTTTTTGAGGTCAGTGCAACGAAGATCATGTCCTTGCACGGAGGGGAGGCTCCCTATGTAGATCTGGGCAGGTGCGCTTTGTGTAGAGGATGGGGAGGAAGAGGCTCTTTGGACCGCTTTACAGCACAGGAACTAAGTAGAAGGGAAAGACGTGATGAGGAAACATGAACAAGTTTCCACAAAAAGGCAGCAAACCTGAGAACAGTGTGGTGTTGACTTTGGGTGCTGAAAGGCTCTGGGGTGTTTCCAGATTCCTAAGGAGAGATGTTATAGCGAGTAAACAGTAAGCTGGTAGAGTGATTTAGTCATAGTCTGATTGAACACCAGAAGCCAGACATGTGAGTCACACTTGTTCAGTAGCATCTGTCAATGTGATGGAGTCAAGTAAAGCACACTCCTGGGTTACAGCCTGTGTGCCTCAGAGGTGGGACTCCTCTAAGAATGGTTATCTTGATGTTAGTCTTTTATCACAGTAACCAAATGCTGGAGCAAAGCTAACGAAGGGGAAAGGATGTATTAGAGCTCAGAGATATTTCAGTCCCTGTCAAGGACAGTCCTTTGTTTTTGGCCTGAGGTGAGGCAGTGGCAGAGGCTGCTTACCTCATGGCATCCAGAGAGCAGGGAGAGGACAGAGAGAGGGCCAAGACAAGAGATAGCTCCCAGGGACATGTGCCCAGTGACCTCATTCTTGCAAACAGACTGCCCCTCTGGAAGCTATCACTGCCTCTCCAAACCATCACTGTGCTAATCAGATCTGGATCCAATTATGTCTGGAGGTACACTACCAGACACAGGAGGGGAGTTTTACTGATTTCCTAGGCATTTCTCTGCCTAATCAATATGGCAATCAAGATTGGTAATCAAAGTGTCAGCAGTCACAGTTCCTACCTAGTTACCAATGACATGGGGCACACAGGTAGAGGTGCAGCCAATGGAGACCTTCCCTGGAGTGGAAAGGGAACAGTTTGCTGGTGAATAGCATTCACCAAGAAGAACAACTCACAGGGTCCAGGTACAACACGTGTAAGCCTTGTGGAAGAAATCTGGAGCACGAGCTAGAGCCGAAGACACCCTGCATAAGGACTGCTATGAAGGTGTGTTTTCAGCCCCAAGATGAGGCGTGCTGGGGAGGTGTGCAAGCAAGGCTGGTGACTGTGATCGTAGCTAGTCCCCCCCCCCCCCGCATAGGTCTCAGCATTGCTGCTGTGAAGCTGGACAACTGCATCAAAATACTTCACTGAAAATTAATATGCTCTCCAGTTAAATTATCAAAGTCTCTGTGAGATGAGACACAATATCTCAGAATTAAACTAGGTGCAGTACACCGCTGAAAATCAGTGTTTTTCTCTGTCTTCTCATAATGGCAAGCCAGAGTCAAGTTGTATTTCCTTGCCTGCTTATCACTGACTGGAACCAGGCAAGAGGAAATATTCAGTTTGCCTGAACTCTGAGGGCTCTGTGGGGCATCTCTGAGTTCATTCTGCAAATGCAATTGGAAGCAGAGCACACCTGTCAGGTAGGTATTTAGCCTCTAACTTCCACTGAATGTGCGGCTTGTCCTTGTGATTTCATACTTTACTCGTGTGACTCTTCTTAACCCTTAGCGTATAAGTTGACTGATGCTCTGAATAAAGTTGGCTATTGCATGAGACTTTAGTCTGTCTCATTTCTTGGCCCCCTTCTCCCAGGGACCACCAGCTCTAGAGTGGGAAACAAACTTGCTATTATTTTTTTTTAAATAAAGACCACACTTACTTGACAATGCTGTTTAATGATCATTTCAGAATCTGCAATGAACTCTTGTTATGTTCTAATTCCCTGCATATAAGAAAAAAAAATGGCATTTGTTTTTCTGAATCTGGTTTGTTTTGTTTAACATGATTTCTGGTTGCACCCTTTCCCCTATAAATATCATAATTTTACTTTTTTTCTTTATGGCTGCATAAAATTTCTTTGTGTATGTATCATTTCATCCATCTATCTGTTAATGGACAGCTTTTCCCAAACACTCCCCTACCATCTTACTCATGGAACCTCAATTTCATGTTCTTGCTCTCTGTCTCTCTTTAAGCCTAGTGAGTGCAATCCGTGCTGACAGGCTACTCCTAGACCTGAGGTTTGTCCTTGCCAGTGGTTGATACAGCGGGTGTTAACACCATTAAAGAAAACTGACTTTCCTTCTCCGAGCAACTATCAATTACTGAGAGCTCCATAGTGAGGGGTGAGCCTTTTGCCTATATCCCTGCTTCCATACCGGGATTTTGTGTGGCTTGAGCCACACTATTTTGTGAGGTCCCAGATACGCCGTCACAGCTGCTCTGAGTTCATACGTACATCGGCTCTGTTGTGTCTGGAAAATAGACATATGAGTCAAAATGTTCTAGTTTGCCTTTTCCTGATTACTTTTGGCTGTGGGACACATTTGTAAGTATTATTATTACATTCCTTCTTTATGAAAAATATCTACTCAAGCACATTTGGCCATTTACTGATTTGGGGTTTTCGGTGATGTGTGTGTGTGTGTATCCTGTCCAGTGTGTAGTTATCAATTTATTTTTCCTAGTTTTGTAGTCTGCTTATTTATTTTGCTGACAGTATCATTTGCTATGCAGAAGCCTTTAAGTTAAAAAAGAAACAGTTTATTTTTAATGTGTGTGTGTGTGTGTGTGTGTGTGTGTGTGTTGCACACAGAGGCCGGGAGAAGGCTTCTGATACCCTGTACCTGGAGTTACAGTTACCTGAGTCTCCAGACCCTTTTTGTATTTTTTGATTCTTTCTTTTCTTAGAATCTTTTAAATGTAATACAATCCCATTTGTAAATCCTTGGGATTACTCCCTGGAGTTAGTTTCAGAAAGTTCTTGCTTGCGCCTCTGTACTGAAGTATTCTTTTTTATGTTTTCCTCCGGTAATTTCAAACTTTCAGGTCTTATATTAAGCTCTTTGATCAATTTTGAATTGATTTTTGTGTAAGGTGGAAACCTTGGACTTAGTTTTATTTTTCTACATGTGAAAATCAGGTTTTCCCAGGATCATTTGATAAAGAAGCTGTCTTTTCTCTAATGCATGTTTCTGACAATTTTGTCAAAAAAAGTAGGTGGCTGTAGCTGTGTGTGTTTATTTGAGGGCCCTCTGCTTTCCACTGGCTTACATCTGTGCTTCTCTGGCAGATGTACCCTGTGTTTGCTCCTCTGACTTTGCAAGGTAAGCTTGGATATTGTAATACCTCCAGCCCCCTTCATATCTAATTTTTAACACTTGAGTCTTCTTTCTCTTTCGGTTAGTTTGGCTAGAGGTTTGCCAAATTCATTTATTTTTTTCAAAGAACCAACTCTTTGTTTGACTAATGCTATGCATTGTTCTTTTAATCTCAATTTCATTAAATTCTGCTCTCAATCATTCTAAGATTCATTTAAAGCTACAGCTTTCCCTTGACGATAGGATTAGTTGGATTTAAACATCTGATATGTCAAAATCTTTATATCATTTCAAAATATTTGAAAAGCTGAATTGCAATTTCCTTTCCAAATCATTAGTTGGAAATATAATTTTAATTTTACAATGCTGGAATCCTTAAGATTTCACTATTGCTTTCAGAAGCAGTGTTGCTGATTTATAGCTTGAGTCAGTCACGGTCAACTTTTAACCCCTTTCATGCTTAAATCCAGTTGCTCAGCCCATAAAATACTTTCAGATTTGTAATTTCCAGTCAGTAGCTATCCAAGCTTAAGAAAAGATGTTCCATGTGTACTAAAAAGATGTGATTTTTCTGTACTTGGACGTTCAATGTCTCTGTATCCCTAAGTAAAGGTTATAGTGTTATACAAACTTCCAAAGTGCTTACTTTACAAAATGCTCAATCAGAAAAAGGAATCAGGATCTCTTACTGTCATTTTCTGTTTCTCCTCTTGGTTTAATCATCCTGTTGTTGAAGCAGCCTGTATTTTACTGAGTACAGCTTGGGGGTTATTTTAACTTCTATGTGAAGTCAAGCTTTTACAGTTACAAAATGTAATCCACAACAGGACATTTTCTCAAGTCTTATTGGTGTTAGTAGTCTTACGACTCTTCTACATGTGTGAACTTAGTGCTTGTATTTTTTTCCTATTATTTACTTACTTCTAGATATAACTCTTGAAGTTTACTTAATTCTAGATGCAGCTGTTGAAAGCAGGATTATACTAAATATCTATATAGTCTGATAATGTCTTCTAACTGAAGTATTATATTCACTTACAATTTATATGATCGCTAACGTATTTGGCTTTAAGTCTGTCATCTTTTTATCTCAAAGCAGGATTAAACCAAATTTAAATGAAATTTGTATAAGTTCTTTGGAAACTATGATGTTCTCAGGCAACATCGGTTTAGTAAAACATGTTACTAAACATGCTTCCATTGAAGATAGTTCCTAAATCCCGTGGCATAAAACTCTTAAACACGGTGTCAGAAAAGCAGTTTGGGTTGTATGTAAAATAAATAATACACATGTAGTTTCTCAAGGTGACCTTTTTAAAGGAAAAAAAAAGGTATTTGTCACACAGAGATATATGGAAGGCTCTGGGCATGTGAGATGGTCAAGATAATTAAAGGGATGAAAAAAGAGAGCAGAGGCAAGTTGAAGAAGTGGTCTGAGCTGGGTCCTGTAGTATTCTGGGGAATTGTGGACTTCGTTAGAAACATAGTGCTCGGTGCATAGGGCAGCACCCTCCTCTGATTACCTTGAATTCTCTCCCTCAATACTGGGGATCAAACCATCTTTGATCCCCACCAACCTATATCACTAGTCCTGTCATTGAACTGAAATTGCTACAATGAGAACTGATTAGAGAAAGTAAGGCTAGAGAGGAGTGGACAATAAGAAAGTGTTTCAGTCTTCCAGTAACCTCCTATCACCTGAGATAAGGAGTGTCTTTGAGAAATAAGAGCCGGTAGAAAAGGTATGCCTCTGAGGGAGACACCCCAGCAGTACCCCCTTAGGGAAGAAGAGGAGATCCAGGACTAGCTGTGACCTTTATTAGTCAAGATCTTAAACGGAAGTGCCCGTGCTAGGGTTATTTCTGCAGTAAAACCTAGTACTTTTAGAATACTTACCAAATGTATTGTTTATTATTTTGTCTTATTTTTATCATTTAATATATTTGATAATTTGTAAGATTTTGAAATTTTCTCATAACTTGAACTTCCTAAATATTTCCTTAATATTTTCTCTGCAATTTTAATGAAAACAATTTCGAACAAAGCTAAACTGTGCACCCTAGACTATTCTTCCCAAGAAAAATCATGTACAATTCAGTCAGAAACCCTCCGAACTCAAGACAAGTTGACATTGCTTCCAAAGAACCAAAAGCACAAAGGTTTTATTATATTGCATTTTTCACATACACAAAAAGAAAATCAAAAGAGATAATCCTGGAGAAAGATAATTTTTGTGTTTCTCTTTAATAGAATGGCCCAGAACTACCACTTTCAAAAGAGGCATTCCTGTGATAAAACCAAATTTACAGTGGAAAATATGATAACCCACAAAGCACTCACGGGGCCTGGATTGCACCTGTGCTTTCAAATTTTGAGTTCCAAAATATAAAAGGAAAACTTTCTGATAGAATTAGAAGGCTGCTGAGTCACAATGAAAGTTTTTCTTCCTCCATCCAGTTATAAAAATGATGTCAAAAAGCATCTCCCCAGAAGAGAGAGAGTTCCTTTGTCTGTGGAAACTCCCTCAGCACCATAAGAAACTGCGCAGCACCAGTGACAAATGGCATACATCTCTCAGCTACAAAATGAAGTGGTAGACATGACAAAGGTCTTTGGGATTTAAGGCATGGGGGTCTGGGTGCGCTCTGGTTGCTGTGCCACCATGGACTTGTAAACAACAGGCTGTGAAGGTCAAGGTCAAGGTGCTGGAAATGGTGAGGGTTGCTTCCACAGCTGACCTCTGGCTGTGTACTCTCACAGCAGAGTGAGGAAGAGGTTGCCCTTGGAACTCTTTCCCATTTGTGAGGACTCTTCTCTTGTGACTAAACCACACCTCAAAGTTCCACCTCCCAGCACCATGGCTTTGGTGCTTGGGGTGTCAGCAGATGAGTTTGGTGGTGGGGGAGGCAGATTCAGTCTCCAGCAGAGGGATATGGAAATATGGGAGGAAAAGGGGGCACTGGGAGAGGCAGGGTTGCAGTGTCTGCTGTCTGCCTTCAGGGTGGTTCTCCTGGGCATGAAGAGAAAGAAGAAACCTGGGGATTAATTATGCAACATTAGCCTATTGTTTAGGAATACGCCGGCGTGGGCATTGAGTACCCTATAAAATGCTTACACAACATAGTTCATGGTCCAGATTCACCAAGGTACCGAATTTAATCCCCCTGACCCCTCCCACCAACAGGAAGGACTGTTGTAACACAGACCTTTTGGTCATCTTATTGCTTATATTTTTATCTTCATTACAAAGCACAGATTTTTCTTTTCACTTTTTTTGTTACTAAAAATAGAGCAGAGGGGGAAAAAAAGTTGATTCTGACCACCCAGAAATTCCCAGTTATCTCCTACACTTCACAGTGATTCTGTTTAACAGTTTTCATTTCCCTTAGCCACAGGCATACCTTTAAAGACTGTCAAGGTCATTTTTCTCTTCTTCATCTCTTCCATAGATGACACTACCAATTAGCAGCTGAGGTGGCTCTACTTGGAAACACATTCCCATCTAAATCACTGTTTAACCAGAAAACAAGAGCACAGCACACAGGATTAATCCCCTAGCTCTGCAGACCTGGAGAGTTATTCATCTGCCCTGAGCCTCAGTTTTTCTGCCTGAAAATTAATGTTAACATTCTTGCCCTGGCTGCATTTGTTGCAAAGAGATGATCTGTGCCAAATGTGGGCAAAAGTTAGGCATTTAATTTTTTAAATTCTGATAAAATGAGAGATTGCATATATAACTGTTTCTTGGTCTCTAGACACCTAACCACTGATATGAAGACCACCTTCACTGATATGAAGACCACTGTTCGTATATTTTCTTCCCCTTGGGGCCAGTGCATGGTCATGTCCGCAGATACTGCCTGATAAAAGCTGACAGAAATCAACTTATTGCCAAAAGAACTTGTAAGCCCAATCGTTATACTCTGCGGAGCTTGCAAAACATTGGGAGTAAGGCCACAGTACAGTAACAACCACAGAACTTCCACGTGACCCAGCTACCGCTGGGATAAAAGTCAAGCTTCATCCAGTGTCACCTTACCAGGCAGGACTGGATTGTGTGTTACTTGGCTCTGGGAAGAAGCTAATAATTGAAAGTACCTGCTGGTCAAGCAGAGCCCAGGGAGAGAAAGAAGCGCTTGCTTATCTTCAAAGGAAAGAACTCAGTGATAAGAAAGAACAGCTGTTTGGGTCTGAAACAAGCATATGGTGAGCCATCTTAAGTAGAGCCGGTAATTTGGTCTCTTCAAAAAGTATTTCTTCTCCTCCCTTCAGTGTAAAAACACCGCCCTACCATGACGCATTGGTCTACCCACTAAATGCGTAGCCACCCCCCTTAGGTGACCTCCATCATCACCTCTCCAGCGTCCCCACACTCACCAGCAGTAGCCCTGGATGCAGGGGAAGTGAGACTCACCCTCTGAACATGTCTCTGCCATCTCGAAGCAATTCCAGACAGCAATAACACAAAGTGAGGCCATAGCTAAGACAGGCTATCTGTACTTGAGTGAGGTGAGAGCCAGCCCTAAAGGATCCCAAAGTGCGTGAAGCCACTTGAGTTTTCCCATCACACAATCTTCAAGGTAAGGATGAAAATGCAATTGTCTGCAAGTACCTTTTCCAGATGACCTGGGTGGCCATTTGCGGACTATCCTGCAGTTAAATGATCGCATGAAGATAATCTCTTTGTCATGCTTCTGCCTCCTTTCTCATGGCATAAACAGGAAGCCCAGATGAACAGTGGATGTCTTAGTAGTGGGGAAGGTGTAGGACCCTCAACAACACCTGGGACCTAAGGCTCCTGTGAGAGGCCACATGGACAGTAACATCCCGTGAGCCAGCTTCCCCTCCTACTTTCTGGAAAGTGAATGAATGAACAAACGCTGAAGGCATAGACAGAGAAAGGCAGGAAACTTTGGAGGACCTGTTGGTGTTTTCTATATCTATGCTGTGTGGCATAGCACAGGCTCCCTGGGAATGGAAGAGAATGTTATTCACATTTCCTCTACACACACACACACACACACACACACACACACACACACACACACACACGAGATAGATGTCCGATTGTGCATTTTCCTCCTTCCACGTCACTCAGTAAAGGCAGCCACGTTGGCTGAGCTCCAGGGATCCTTGGAGGTACTGGGAGGAGGTGAGTAACCATATCCAATCTCCATGCTCTGCAGCAGACAACCTTGTGTGGCTTCCTCTTCCTCACTGGCCCCATCTCCAGAAGGCCTACAGCTTCCCTCATCTCTTCATTCCTCTGTTTCAGCCTCCAACTGGGAGCCTGCCAGTCATGCCAGCCAGAGAAGCAGAAAGACCAAGGAAGGGGATAGGGAAGCTTCAGGTCTTCACTCCCCCCCCCCAACCCCCATCTCCTCCAAATCCAACTCCTCACTCTCATCCACTGTTGTAGCAGACTACTGACTCAACTTTCCTCCCTCTCTGCTCATTCCCAAGGGACTAGCAGCTCCTGGTTGCACACCCAGCTATCTTGATAGGCTAAACATTTCTCTTACATGACAGGGGACACGAAAACCTTTGTTTAAATGACACATAAGGTGCTGGATCCTCACTTACACAGGCCTAGAAAGTTCCAGTGTTCAGTGTTAACAGAGGCCCTGTAGCATGTAAGTTAATGCTGAGATCCTGGGAATCCAATGGTGGGTAAATTCTCTGGCCTCACAGAACAGGCATTCTGGCTGGAAGAGACAAAACACGCAAACAAACAAAACAAAAGCCCGGCATCAAACCAAAACAAACAAAAAGAACACTACAACAGCAACCACAACCCAGCAGTACAGTCAAGACTACAGGTGTGGCCAACTCAGAGTAATAGGATCTGGGGAGCAGGCCATCTGGGGGTAGGTTTAGAGGAGGTCTCTTAGAACAGCACCACTCAGGCTGGGAAAGAAGAGTCACAAGGACCAGACAAGCCCTCATTCTGGTCAGGAGTGGCCCAGGCAGCAGGTGGAAGTTAAGCTCTGCCTGTTAGGTGCCAGGTCACTGGTAAGAAGCAGGGACCACATCCCCCAGGGGCTTATGGGTATAGAAGGCTATTTTATGTCACTTTCACTGCAAGAGAAATGTTTAGAAGGGACTTCAAGCAAACCAACGTCCTTTCCATATGCCTTCAGCTTGGCAACCTTCTAAAGACCCACACCCAAGAACTTTGACAGCAGCGTGGATGGTCTGCGTATCCTCAGTCTCTGCTTTCTCATTATTTGTGGTTCATTGGAGAGAGGGGGGAAAAAAAGAGACAATATGTTCTAAATAATCCAACTGTACAAAATAAAAGACCTCTCACTTACAACTATACTTATCCCTTACCATCTTGACGACTTTAACAGGAAGAAACAAACCTGGAAATAAGTCAATAAAACGCCGTAAACTCTTCTTCCTCGTGCATCTCTCGAACTGGTTTGCTGGATCCCATTGCCAGCGGGGATTCCCTGGAAGCCCCTGCCTTCTAAACCGGCTGACGCAGGCTCCGCTGCCCACTTCCCCGCTAAGCTGTCAAGGCCTCCCCTTGGGTCTGCTGAGGCTTATTGTTCCCACAATGCCTGTAGCATTGTTGGATAAGCTGGCTCAGCCAAGCATAAAATCATAGAAGAATCAGCCTGGCGGGTCTTCCTGCCTCAGAACTGATGACAGCTGATGTCTCTGAGAATGCCAAGGCCTGTCCACCGACTGGGAGATAAGACTATGTAATGAAGTCTGAGTTTTGCCCCTAGGAGAAAAAATTTTACCACCACCACCACCTGTTTTTTTTTGTGTGTTCGTTTTTGTCAAGTTCATTTTCTTAAATCTGTATCTTCTCTGGTTTCCTTAATAGAAAACAAACAAAGACAAAGGCGTGGAAATGAAACGATTTCTCGAAACCCAAGGAGCCCTGTAGAAGAACAAGCCAGTAAATGACAAGAAACCAGTGTAAGAAAAGCAAACTTTAAATATATTCATTAATGATGTGGAGATAAAAGTTATCTTTGATTGAAAAAGGAAACTGATAAAGTCGTCAAAGACATCAAAGAGAAAGATCTGAAAATGAACTTCCTAAATAATCGCCAGATAAGATAAATGCAGGTGCAATTGTGATGCATTTCATTCGCACAGGCCCAGAGGAATACTTCTGTCTGGAAATCTGGCTTATAGGAAACTTGGAAAGTTTTACTATTTGAACTGACTCCTTTGAGTTACCAACTGTGATCAGGTATTGTGAACCATAGCTGCTGCACTACACCCATGTAGCTTAAGAGGTTCACACAACCTATACCGGGGCCAAGAGCTAACCTCCAGAAAGGTAGCTCAGAAAGAGGGGGGCTCTGCCAATAACAAGACATGGCTGTGAACCCTAGAAGACAGAAATAAGCCCTGACCTTCAGTGCCATTGCCCGAGGCAGGTGGAGCCCCTAAATTGTAATTATTCCCCTTCTGGTCTGTTTTCTCTAAGAGACTGGCTAGAGAATCACAAGTGCCAAATAAACCTATTATAGAAAGGCCATGGTTTTCTATACATGGCCAAATGTTCTTTTCATCTTTTGAGTATAGCAGATACAAAATCGGTTTGGAAATAAGACAATTGCTGTGGAACTGACTGAAACTTCTGATCATTTGAACACATTAGAGAGCAGGCTCTTCTCTTTCAGAGGGAGCAAACTATGAAGAATATATCATTTCTTCTTAAGTGAAAAGTTAACAGAAGTTCTTACAAGTAAAACGATACCTAGCTCCTCCATATTCCTGAACTGAAGCTATCATTAGGATTATTTGAGTTTCAAGTCACAGAATCCTAATTCTAAGTGACAGAAAGATGAGGGGGTAACTTATGGGGGGACTTAACTGAGAAACCCAAGGGCTAATGGGTGAGGGTATGGGTGGGCTGAGGTACTTAAATTATGAGAACCTTTCTGTATCTCTTCATTATACTACGCTCTGAAGTGGATCTGTTTGTTTTTATTCTGAGGCAGTGTCCCATGTGGCCCAGGCTTGCCTTGAACATTTTATGTAGTCAAAGATGGTTCTTAAACATGTGATCCTCCTGGATCCGTCTCTCAAGGGCTGGGATTACCAGCTTGTACCGCCACACTCAACCAGCTGCCTCTTTTACAATCAACTTAACAGAAAACAGAATGACTATAGAATTTACATTAATTTTATCATGTCGAAACATCAGTGATTTAAATTAAAACAACAACAAAAAAGCAAACTTCTGATAATTCAACGAAGATGGTCTTAGCCCTGAGGTTTCCAGCGCTTCCCAGTTATCTACAGGGTGACAGAGCAACTCTATAAATGGTGGGTTGGCAGCAATTTGAAAATTCACCAACTGACAATGTATTTTTAGCTAACCATTAAGCTCCAAACACAGACAAGAATAGCAGCATATTGAGTGCTAACGTGTGGTAGAGCAATCCATTAGAAGGACTGGTCCTTGCTTTTAACCCCAAAGCTAGTAAAATAACTATAATTATTAATACTAGTTTCATCTGTATTTCTAGTCTATCTCCCTACTTCACCAAAACAGAAGTTTTGCCTCCATTATGATCAAAGACATTTAATGCAAAAACAGCCTGGGGACAGCAATAGATGACTTTCTGGATGATGTTTTATTTTTAACATAACCATAATTTACAATTACTGTAAATACACTGGCTGTAAAAGTATATTTAGAGAAGGCTCTTCTACGTGTGTGTGTGTCTTTGTATGTGTTCTAAACCTCTCAAAAGGCTTTGTACTTGTATGTGTGCACTGAGCCTCCCAAGTCTCCAATACAAATGTCTTACCATAATAACCCAGTTCCAGAATGGCAGGCTTCAGGACCACCGTGGCAACTTGAACTCCAGTAACCAAGGTCTTTAGGCTGCCCTGAAGCCCACAGTCACGTCTTCTGGTTTCAGGAGAGACTAGCACTGATCTAAGGGTCAGGGTATAAGGCACACTATTGAGTGTCTTGTCCACAATTAAGAGTCATCCAAAAGCAACTAAGCACCCAACTCCAGCCTCTGGGAGGACTTGGACTAGGCAGGGGCTCCCAAGAGATGGTGCAAAGAGACAGGTTCTGCTTACACAACCTTTGCTACCATGGCACCCATACCCACACACATGGTCATATACATACACACAGAGAAATAAGTGAGTAAGGTAAATAAAACCTCTCTTGTCTATGATGACTCTGGGATCCTTGAGATGTTCCTGGAATACAGCAGAACACACTAGGAGCCTCCCCTCTAACCATTATGGATTACTTATGATCAAACTTACAAGAAATTAGGAGCCATATTTTGTGATGCAATAGCCTTGCCCGACTAGCACAAAACTGGCGGTTTAAAGTACTGTTGTGATATCACAAAAGGTTTGCTGAACCACAGTAACTCTCTTAGGGCAACAGAAAGCCCAAATCCTCCGCTCTCTCCTTATACCATGTATGTATCTGCAATCACACTCAGGCGGTCAGGCTAAGTGGCAAGCACCTTTACCTACTGAGATGCCTCACAGACTTCACTTATCTCTTCAAAAAAGGCCTTCTCAAATCCTGCTCCAAGCACTCACTCCTAAGAGAACATGGCCTGCAGTGGCCGGTTATGAGACTTCAGGCAGGAACTATTAAACTAGATGTGGGGGCTTATTTGTCTTCTGACAATGACATGGCATGTTTGTTCCATAATGCTACAGGTATTTCAAAGCTATGAAGCATTTTTATGTACCCACACCACTTTTATCTTAAAAGGTACATTGCAGTGAAGTCAGATTGAGGAAGCTGCGATCCCTGATGACTGTATTTGATGATACGAAGACCGTAAAGCAAAAGAGCACCCAGCACTTTTATAGCAATTTCAATTGCACCCAATGTCCCGATGGCACAGTGCTGCTTTAGCCTCCTGTTGATTCCCTACACTGTATCGTTTCATGGCTACCTCAGGCAGAGCAGGGGAGCGTGGCCAGCATAGACGGCCCTAAGCTATAGAAGGAAGGCATTTCGAGTGCCTTTTGTAACTGACACTCAATAAGCTCAGGGCATTTCAATTCTTTACATACATACATACACATTCAGAAAGCAGAGTTTCTGAAACTAGGTTTTATTTTGAGCCTTCTTGTATTTTAGTGTCTTCCTGGCCTGTCTGGGTGGCTTGTCCCTATCTTTGTCTCTACCCCTTGCCCTGATGCTTGAACCTCTCCAGCAGTTCTTCAGCAGACTTTGAGGGTTGTGACTTAGGGAGGCAAATGCTTCAAAAGAAAATGTTGAAGTATTTATTGATAGCCTCAGTTTTGCAGAGGGAGACTCCCCTGATGTCCTTAAGGGGGCATACAAGGGAGGCCACAAGCTGATTCATTTTTGAAACTCTCAGCAGCCACAGAAAAGGGCTCACCTCTAGTCTAGGAGATGAACAACACATCATAACATATTTATTAGCCTGGAGGCTTTTCCTGTATTCAAAAAGCCTTCTTCCCTTTCCTTTTGCCCTTCTTCCAGCCCCTTCTCTTTCTAATTTACACAGACTCTCAGGGCCAGAAGAGACTTTGAGGGTTAAGGTTAAGCTCTGGCTGCCCTTTGCCTTCTTTCTGTCTTTCTCTCATGTCT
Organism: Pachyuromys duprasi; assembly: GCA_028658305.1. Taxonomy (NCBI): domain Eukaryota; kingdom Metazoa; phylum Chordata; class Mammalia; order Rodentia; family Muridae; genus Pachyuromys; species Pachyuromys duprasi. The sequence goes on along the minus strand of CM053745.1, from coordinate 25,445,005 downwards.
GTAACTCCCCTCCCCCATCCATCTACTGAAATTGTTGCTGCCTACAGGATTGGTCCACGTAAGATCATGGCCACTTCTGGGAATAAATAGTATATACAAGATAAAGTTGATTCATTACTTTCCTCCTAGCTAGAAGGACCAACCCATGCACACGATCCATTACACACATCAATATAAGACTAGGGTTTCAGTATTCTGCTAAGATAGTGAATATATAAATTATGCCTCAGCCAAATGATTTTGAAGACTCAGATTTAGAGTAGAGACACACACTTAGTTAAGGGAGGACCTCTGCCAGCCACAGGAACTTCATCGCAAATTAGTTTAGGGATATGATTTTGTCCTGATTTAATCATTCACCATCACCACTACCCCTGCCATCACCACCGTCATCAAAAACTCTAGACACTTTGTAACACCCAGGAAGAAAAGTTAATTCTGGAGCCTGTGATATTCTGTGGAGGGTGGAAACGGGCACTGAATGGTATTGAAAATAAATGAGGAGATGTGGGCAGTCACAGGCAACCGGATGACACCGCTGGTGCTTAAACATGGGTGCGAGGCTCACCAAGAGGTAAGGAAGACAAATGATGGCGGCACAACTGAATGTACGGACCACTGTTGGATGTAGGACTGGGTGGCTCCCCGTGCAATGACCGTGATAAGCCCGTAAACAGAAAGTAGTCCACACAATCACCGCACAGATACAATGAATGCAGGGTTGTCGTTATCCTACTCGACACGTATTCTCCGCCGATGAAATGAGCCAATTCAAGCCAAATCACAGCACAAGGCAGGTTTATTGGGGGAGGGGAGGAACCTTGGGTAGGCTCACTGACCTCACAGGAGAGGTGGGGGTGCAGAGATAGAAAGCGTGCGAGCAGAGAGAGAGAGAGAAAAAAAGAGGACATGAGAAGGGAACCAAAAATGTCTGGATTATATAGTGAGGAACCTCTAGGGGAAGGCAAGACTAGGCCCTGGGCTGGAAAGGTCAGGGTTGAGGGCGGGGTATGCCAGCCTTGCCCTGCAATAGGTAGGGACTGAGGGATGCTGGGAGAACCTGGAAGCCAGGTTCATTATGGTTAAAAAGGCACCTCAGCAGTTTCCCCAGGTCTGTGTCTGGGGGCTGAATCCCAACACTAATGCTCACAACAAAAGGATGGGAACAGGGAAGCACAGTTCTTACAGCAGCCTGGGCTGGACCTTTGGCTGAAGCTTTTGTCTCTGTGATTTGAGATACTCACCACTTCTTGGGAACCGGCTCACTTACAGTGCCTCGACACCCTCGCTTTGATGCCTCCTTTGGGATTCAGTCCTGCTTTGGCCTCTGGCTTTGCAAATTTTTAGTCCCTGCAAATAATGAAAAGCAGGGAGTTTAAAAACATGCAGGGCGATGAACAATTGGAAAGCACATTCTAGGCAGACACATTCAAGGCTGTTACTCTTGTTTCTCATTCTAGGCCTGGCACACTGCAAGAAAGCACACAGTGCCTATCCAAGTGCACACAAGTCGCTTGTAAGGGAAGCAACTGGCATTTGGGCCCTCCATACTGAAATGCTCCTGCATAGGTGCAAAGGGTTCTCACAGTTACCTCAGTGACTCCAGGAAGAGTTTTCACATCTCGCAAAATGTACACAGCGGGTAAAGGCATCCACTTGATTGGAGGGAAAACACATAAAAACAGGCAGCATCGCTACTAAATTAATAGCATTCTGGGCTGCAAGCTGCCTACATTTACCTTGAAAGAGATCCTTAAGTAGAGCGTAATGCCACTGGAGATGCTATTTATTTAATTTTAAAGGAGTAAGTTTTTCTTTAAGGATGTATTTATTTTTATCTTATGGACATTGGTGTTCTGCCTGCATGTGTGTCTGAGTGAGGGTATCTGGTTCCCTGGAACTGGAGTTATAGGCAGTGGTGAGCTGCCATGTGAGAGCTGAACCTGGGTTCTGGAAGGACATCCAGTACTATTAGCCACTGAGCCATCTCTCCAGCAAATGCTTTTTAAAACAATTTTAAAATACAATTCACACAGCAATTTAGCATTCATTTCAAAACAAAGAAATTGCTACCCAAAAGACACATGTGGCCAGTGGATGAACATGTGAAATTGGTTACAAAGGCGGGATAAAGACCAGGGTATATTATTTTAACCTTAAAAATATTTATTTTGTGTGTATGTGTGCACACACGTATGGTACGCATTATGTGTGGGGTGTGCTGGTGAACATGAGTCATGGGATGCATGTCAAAGTCCGAGGACAACTTTCAGAAGTTAACTCTCTCCTCCCACCTTTGTGTGAGTTCCAAGGACTGAAGTCAGCTCATCATGCTTGTCTCTGCACCTTGGACCAGGTTTCCCAGGTATTTTTTATCACACCAGTGGCACACTTTGCCTGTTTTCAGAGCCAAGCTGATTATATCTTAGGCGAGAATTACTACTTTTCAAGACATTTTCTAAGTACAAAGGAGCTTTACATGTGAAAAAACAGCCCTCCCTTCCATTTTTATCAGGTCGGCCTACCAAGAGTGAAATGATATTGACGAGACCATTCATATCATGAGATAGTAAGATCTAAAAAAACACAAACCTTGGGGCCTGAAGAAATAGGCCAGAGGTTAAGAGCACTTAATGTGTTTGTAGAGGATTGCAGGAGGGGGGGGAGGAGGGTTAATATTACCAGCACCCACCTGACCGTTAGCAACTGTCTGTAACTCTAGTTCTAGAAGTTCTGATACCATTTTTGGATTCTGCAAGCTCTTGCGTGCTTGTAAACAGTACACATACATAGCTCAGGCACACACACACACACACACGTACACACTAAATAAAATCCATAAAAAGAATAAACCTGAAATAGACTCAGAACCTGCTAATATTCCAAAACTTTCATAAGTCACGAGTTAAAAAAAAAAGAGAGAAACAAGAAAGAAAGAAAAAGAAAGGAAAAAAAAACAGTGAAAAGAGCCTAAGGTGAGAAGGCACAAGGAAAAGCGCCTTACGGAAGCAGGGCTTTGGCTGTGCCCAAGTAGTCACACAAGAGACACTGCCACCAGGAGCATGTGTGCTCTCAACAATTCGTCTTTTCACCCTCACTTTCTGCGTACCAAACTTTGCTAATTTCACAGTACTCTGTGGTACTTCCCGATATTATGTAAAACATCCTATTTAGACATGTTGACTTCACTAATTAGTCTATAAATACTTGACTTTTATCCACTGCTTTGGTGAGTGAGCTAATTACTGAGAAAAAAGGCCAAAGCGTTTATGGTCCGTCAGACGAGGAGAAAGGGAAGATGGCCTTTTAGACGAGGAAAATGTAAAACATTGCGAGGCCCGGCAGAGGCTATTAGCAGGATCAATATCTCGACTGGTACCTTAATAAATCATTGCATCAAAGCCTTGACACAGGATGGAGGAAACCCCCAGTCTGTCTCTCCTGCAAGCTTTTAAATTGGAAAATAAAACTCCGTTTAAATTACAAAGCCCTTACTGGTATACACGGAATATGACAAGTTCCTAAAGCAGTCTCTGAATTCGGGTGTATAAAGAACACTGAATCATCTGCGAGGGAAGAAAAGCAGAGAGACAAAGAGCACAGCCCCTCTCAGGGCTGCACTTTCTAATTTTCAACTAGTAAATATGTATGAATCTGCTCCACTGCGGCTATGGATGACATACTGCTTACTAGAGACAACACAGAGCAGAGAAATCAAAGCAGAGGATGGTTCGGCGTCGAAATCGGCTTCCTCACCCAGTGAAGAGGTCTCAATCTTTTCCCCACCCTCTAGTTAAATTTCCTAAATTACTGTCCTTTGGGTACCATTTCCTAAAATGAAAAGCACTTGGATAGCAATGGGTGCTCACTGCACGGCACCAAGTGTCCCGAGGTGAGTTCTCACTGTATCAGGAGAGGTGAACAGCAGTAAATTTCTCTAACCCCTTAGTCATTCCCACCGGCCCTGACAGTCCCAGGAAAACAGGCGAACAATTAAACGAAGTTACTAGGCTTGCTGGTCCAATTTTCTTTTTTAACTTCAAGATTATTTGTCTTTTCTCACATGGAGCAAAAGCCAAAGAAACATTTGGCAGAGAGGGTTACCACAGAAAGCAGCCATTTCCTTGTTGTATGTTCTTAGTTATTGAGATGGCATGGGGGGGGGGGCTGGTGGTGTTTAATTAGAATAGTTTTTCTTAGGAGTTCAATTGACTGTGGATCTCCCCAACCTTGGGGAGTCAAAGCTGGAAAGTAAGGTATCTCCTCTTATGATGCGTTCAGAAGACTCACAACTCCCTAACAACTTGCAGTGTTCAATTGTAATTAATTATGGCTTTTTTTAGTTGAACAAATATTTTTAAGCACTTAAATATTAGACAGGCATGATGGTAATTATATGTTTTGAAAGTGTCCAGAAGTTTCCAACCTCAAAAAAGCTTGGCAATCTTAAGAAGTCATGCACATTAGATAAAAACAGACACCATATAAAGTTCATCTTTGGATGGGCTTTTCATTAATGAGATCTATGCTTGATCATAAAGGCTACTCTTCAAGATCAGTTTCATGCCTGGACAAATCCATACATGTCTCCACTTTAGAATAAAGAAAATTCAACTTAAAAAAAAAAGAAGGCATGCACATATAAAAAAATAAACCAGCTGAAGATTTGGCTTGTGATATGAAGGAAGGCTATCAATAATGCCGTGTACGCTTATATGTCAACGTGGGGATGGGGAAAGGCTCATGGGAGGTGGTTAAAGAACTAGCTGGTTGTGATTTGAGGTGATTAAGGGTGGCAAAAAAGGGTATCTAATCCAACCAGTACAAGATGATTGATGGAAGCATGTGGAAGCACATGGCCCAAATAAGAGAGAATTGACACCATCCCGACAGCCAGGACAGTGGCTGGACTATCTGAGCACTGAGCCTCAGCCCTCTTTCTTAGCATGGATGAAACCTGGCGAGTCCAGTTCTCAGTCCCGGAACACAAAATGTAATCAAGCGAGCATTTCACTTGTGACCAGGAAGTGACTGGGGGCCGAGTGGGAGTTGGGGTGCTTCCATAATAAGTCTTCATCTCACAGAAAGTCTTATCGTAGACAATGGCTTTCAGAAGAACAAGAAGCAAGGCACAGCTTCAGGGGAGGATGTCAGCAGGATGTTTATTTTGGGAAAAAAAAACAAAACAAAAACTTCCTAACAAGAGCAGGAATGACTGAGTATATAGATCTCTCACGTGGGAGGAGAAACACTGGCAGAGGAGAAGGAATCCAACAGCACAGAGCCGGTCTCATCCGTCACTGGAAACAGCAGCATCAAAGTCACTTCACGGCCAAACAGCAGCCGTAAGGACTTGGGCCTAAAGCACAAGTCTTGTTTTGTGGCTAGAGGTGGACAACCAAGAATGGGTGAGAGGAAGATATTAGTTAAGAGGTCATGGCCACTGGACCTCTACTACCCAGCACTGAGAGTCATTGACAGTCACTCTATCTCCCACATTACACAGTTCAGGATGGTTGAGTCCTGGGTTCCATGGCAGTATATCACAATCAGAAGATAAACTTGAGGTGGTGGGAGAAGACCGCTCCGCGCACCCTGTCCCCGTGAGAACTGTGCATAAGCTGGGCTGCTTGGAGGGTTGTGCTTGTGGTCCATTCTTGGTGCTGGATAACCAGCCTGGAGCAGAACTGCCCAGAAGGCCACTCAAAGAGCCCACTGGATATCTTTGTCAGGTGATAAGCTCAGTAAGAAGTTTGCCCCGGCACAGTCCTCCATGAGAGCCTTTCTGACTACTGTGAGATCTCCAGCACAGAGACCGCCAGCCTGTGCACTGGCGGCAATGTTTGACCAGCCAAAATTCTGCAGTCTCCAGGCTCAGCTATTCCTCTGGGTGTCTGTGTTCAAGCAGCAGTTAATTTGAAAACGATTAGCAGGCTGCTCACTTCCTTGAGGCCTAGCAAGGCTGGACCATCATCTCAGCCCTGTGCGTGGAAGGAGCCAGGATGTTTCTGGAATGGATCTGGGTTTCTGCTGGTGTCAGGGACAGCTCAGTGCTTTACTGCCAGGGTAGGGCGAATCAGCCACTCACTTGCCTGAGCTGCTCCAGCAGACCTTCCTTAGCTTCTGTTGCCTCTGGGGCAGGGAGACACTTCAAACTTTTCACCTGACATGAACCTGACCATTCATTATTTTATTCCCCAGATCCATGTTTAAAAGACAGTCAAATTAATGACTGCAGCCTAAGTTAGGTAGGAAATCAACAAAAGATACACTGATTAAAGAGAGGTATATTTTTATAAGAAAGCTCCTACTTTTTGTTTTTAAACTAGCAGACTTTTTAGTAGCTAGCCAACAGGGTCTTTTGGGACTGACATTTCTTTCTGATAAAAGTTCCTTTTTTTCTTTCTTATCACTTCTCATTTTTCCCCACACTCCCTCTTAGAGAGGGTGAAGTGCAAACATGATAAAACTCTTTCTTTCACCCTTCTTATGCCCCTCTCTCTGTAAGCCACTAGGCTTCTATAACACAAATGGTCCACACAAAGGGTAAAAATCTGATAAAAGGGACTTTCCCAGCTCATTGCCCTTCCCTCCCAGCTAAATCTGGCAAACTCGCTCACATCTGGTCTGCTGGCCAGTGCCTGCGGAATGCAGCTGGTCCGGAACAAGGGCACAGTCAACAGCACTCAGTGAGACATGTCCTCTGACCTTGCTGACCCCTCAAATGTGCAAAGGACATGGGTCACAAAGTAGCCCCTCCACATACAAGCTGTCTTACTTAAATGCTTGCCACCCCTCAGCCGCACCCCCGCGCCTGCTTTGATTCTCAGTGCTCTGTGTCCTCTAGTAGAAGATTTTGTACTTTGGCTCCTTATAAACAGCTCTGGAATCCAGCATTGCACACAAGCAGGACAACATGCGATTTACAGGAAAATCAAACTTTGTGGATGGATCGCAGGCTTGTCTCTCAGGAAGAACGGCCAACCAATGGAGAAGAGTACTTAAACATGCTGCTTTTTTTTTTTTTTTTTTGAGCGGGAGGGACTGGCTAAAAATTACCCCAATCCTAAGTAACTGACCATGAGCAAGATAGCGTGGATCCTAATTGCAGAAACCTTTGCTTTGCACCACATTCCCAGGTGGGTTACCAGGGGTGAAAGGGTAGAAAAAAAAGAGCCATGTCCACATGGCAGAGCAACATGGGAGGAGCAACGTGTGAAGGAGCCTAGCAAAATGCAGACTTCTGTGTAGATTTTAAACAAGAGCTTTGATTTCTAATAGAAATTATTACACCTTATGAGCAGGAGTCACCTGGCAAACTAACAGAATTATTGTTAACTCTTTAGAACTACCAGCATAAAATCTCCTTAAGCAAGTGCTTCAAGCACACGGGAGGGCCTTTCTTAGAAGTACTATTATGACAAAACCAAAATGTTCAATTAATTAAAAAAAAAAGCCTGCCAAGAAATTCAACTCCATTCTGACCAGTTGCATTTTCAAAATAACCAATATAAACAATATTAATGTTCAGTCCTGTCCATACAAACATATATAAATGCATACCTAGAATGTACCTGTCTGCTGGTACCTGTTTAAACTATTTGGAAGCATTTATTATTGTGTTTAAATGTGCTTATAAACTAACTGTCATTGGTCACTATTATCTATCAACATCAATGGACTCAACTCTCCAATAAAAAGACACAGACTAACAGAATGGCTGCAGAAACAGGATCCTACATTCTGCTGCATCCAAGAAACACACCTATGCAAGAAAGATA
>CM053745.1:25411806-25436724 GCA_028658305.1 Pachyuromys duprasi | reverse complement strand
CATCTTCCCTAGGTGTGTAGATTTCAGCATGACCTTCCTATCCTATAGATCTATATAAGTGAATATATTCCATATGTTTCTTTCTGCTTTTGGGATACCTCACTTAGGATGATCGTTTCCAGGTCCCACCATTTGCCTTCGAATTTCATGATTTCCTCCTTTGTAATTGCTGAGTAGTATTCCATTGTGTAAAAGTACCACAATTTCTGTATCCATTCCTCAACTGAGGGACATCTGGGTTGTTTCCAGGTTCTGGCTAAGTGGCTGCACTCTGTATTGTTTCTATCTTTTCCTCTCCATAATGACACATCGTACATGTCTGTTTATTGTATTGCCTGTAGAACTGATCTATTCTCTGCATCCCATCCTCCCTCTCTAGCTTCATATTTTAAGCTGCCTTTGTTACATGGGTTCTGTGACCATGGAGAACTGCAGAGTTGTGACTTCAAGGATTCAGAATTTGCTTTGTAAGAACTATTAATTAGGGTATGGACAAGGGAATAGGCAGTTAAGAGAGAGCAAAGTCAGCCAGTGATAATATAAATAAGCTTTGGCTCTAGAATATTCCTTGCATGAGTTGTGTGGGTAAAACAAAAACAAACCCCTACTTACCTTTTGATAGATTGTCAGAACTCTTCAAAGCCATTTTACTGCCATTTCATCCAGAAAAAAAGGCTTTTCTGGACACTCACTTCTTTACTTATGCACAGTCCCAGCTGGCTCTTCACCCACTTCTTGAGCAGCTGTGACCCAGATACAGTTCTGTGCTCTAAGGTTCCTCGGGTGTCACGATGCCTTCATGCCTAAATCCACCTCTTTCTGAACTAAGCTCTTTGAGGTTTAGGACAAGGGACCATTCCATCACCTTCTTTGTTCTATTACTGTTTTTTATTGGGTTAATAGTCATGGCATGTAGAGGTGACTGATTGGAAGTAAATGATTCAGTGACATTCAGTACTCGACAGTGTTGTACAATCACCACTCCTATCATGTTCCCAAATATTCTCACATTCTCAGAAGGAAAGCTTATCCTTGCTTGGCAACCGTTTCCTCTTCCCTCCCTCCCCAGCCTCTGGCAAACGCTGGATGTTACATTTATATCCTTGGTGGTTTGCAAAGTACCGTGCCAGAGTAACTTTTTACTGGAATAATAAACGGATTAAAAATTCCAAAGAGAGAACTGTCTTGATCTCAATTGCGTTATTCATCCGGACAATTCTGGACTGACCACAGCCAGGCCACATGCTGGGGGCAAGGCACAGGAAGTGCACAGTGTAGCTACAGCCTTGCTGTCATGGAGACTGTAGTCTGACTCAGTGTTGGACAGTAGAAACATTACATGCTTCGCACATAATATTTAAATTTCCTAGCAGCCAAACACATTCATTTAATGTTGCGGCCGTGAAAGTTTCTGAAAACTAGTAACTGGACTCAACCCAAATATGCTTTTTTTTTTTTTATGGTACTAAAGAACAGAAGGATAATGTTCAGTCCTGGTGCTAATTCCAAGTGCCAGCAGGCTGTGGTCCTTGTAGAGGAATGCGTGTTACATTCTGCCAAATTCCAGGTGAATTTTACGTGAAAGCACATTTCAGTTTGAACTGGATGCCCTACTGTCCTTTCTCAATGCGATGATAAGGTACTCAATAAAGTGACGGAAGGAAGGGTTTATTTAGGCTTACAGTTTGATGGCGGGGAAAATTGTATCAGCAAGAGACTGAGGTAGCAAGTCGCCTATCACCAACAGTTGGGAAGCAGAACGCAATGGCTGCCGCTGCCCAGCTCACTTACAGTCCCACTTTTCCACACTCCAGGGACCCCCAGCCTGGACTGCTTCTCGCCCATATCCACCTCGTCTGGAAATTCCCACAGACGCATGGCCAAGGGTGTTTCTAGATCCTGCCAAGGTGACAGCTAGCTGGAACCACACGTTTTGTGGTTTTAGTTGCCACACATGGCTCATGTTTTCCCCATGGCTCCACGTACTTCTTGGGTGCCCGTGGGGCACTGAAAATGTAATTTCAAGTGTAGCGTGTGTCAACTAAAAGTACAGAATTCCACAGCACCACACCCTAGGGAATCCAAATCATTGTGAGGTGCGGGAGATCTCCTAGAAAATGCAGAAAGCCGTGTGCCAAGCAAATCGGGTCTGAAGAGGAGAGGGCGAGGTTGTGTGCTCCTTGCCTCTGTCTTACTTTTTCTGTTACTGTAACAGACAGCGTGACCAAGGCAGCTTAGGAAGGGAAATGGTTAAGTGGGCTTACAGTTTCAGAGAGTAATAGGCCAGGGTATTTGAGCAAGACATGGCAGCCGGAAGAGTAGCGGGCTCATATTGTGATCTGCAAGTCAGAGGTAGAGATGCGGGGCCAAACCGTTCCTGCCCAAACAGTTCCACCAAATATTCAAACGTACGAACCCTCCTCATGGCCCTTTGATACAGTTTCTCATGCTGTGGTGACCCCTCCCCCAACCATAAAATTTTGTCCATTGCTTCTCTATACCTGTAATTTTGCTACTGTTATAAATTGTAATGTAAATATCTGTATTTCCCAGTGGTCTCAGGTGACCCCAGTGAAAGGGGTCACAACCCATAGGTTGAGAACAGTTGGCCTCTGGAGCCATTCTTATTCTAGCCGCCATTCTGCCTTCAGCGGTTTTCACTGCCCTGTGATTGAAGTCCGGGCTAATGCTGTACCCATCCCAGCAGGATAGAGATGAGATTGGAGTTGTATTTCTTAGAAGATCACTCCTGTCGTTTATCAGTTCTCATTTTCTTCATGAGTAAACATTTTTGTTACACTATTTTCTGTCACAATATATCCATTAGCCCAAGTCTATTTATTTGAAGATAATGGGAACTGATTATTCCCTAGAATTTTGGTGTTGTTGTTATTGTTGTTTATTTTTGTTGTTTTAAAAGTGTTTGTTACTTAAAATGATACATTTTTTGGCAGGCATTTTCAGGACCCTTCTCTTGCCCAGGCACTTGCCTCCTCAGCATGATAAGGTGGGTACCGCCCACCCCCATCTCCAGAGTCACAACCTTGCTGTCCTCCTGGGATGATTTTACAGAGAGGAACTGGAGTAAAATTTCATCTGACCATCAGGGGTTTTGTTGGTTGAGGAGAACCACATCTGGGCATTTTCTAAACGACTGCAGAATCTGTGTCATTCATCTGGTGGCAGTCTCCATCCTGCTGCGCTGAGCCTCTGAGACACACAGTTTCTTCTTAGTAACAACTGCATAAAAGCATCTTGTGATGAGACACTCTCAAGAAGAGTGTCACAAACAGAGGGGCCATGGAAGGCACCGCTACATCTTAGGAACTGTTAATAAAACAGATTTCAGGTGCTGGGAGGTTGTGCTGGAATGATGCTAATGAAGTCTTCAGAGTCACCTTATACTTCCACGGGTGCATAGCTCTCCGGTCCCCGGCAACCGGCCACGGTATGGTTTCCTAACATTTCTCTGCTTGGTTTTCTTGAAACAATGCACTTTGGGTAACTTCTCTCCCAACTCCACCCTGGGTAAAAGCAGGTACTGCTTCCTTTCCAAGGACAGCTCAGAGCTGAAAGGTCCGAGATGGGCCCAGACTCCCTCTTCATTCCTCTGAGATCCCATGTAAGCCTTAGTCTTCTTCAAGACACCTTCATGGTGGTTCTTTCTCAGTGACATTTGATGTTAAGAGGACAAGTGAGTCACTCTCGTCTTTAACCTAGGTATGTTTCTTCACACAGTGTGATGTGATATGTTTTTCCATTATGGCTGATTTAACGTTTAGTCTTATGTGGACTTTAGTCCAATAAGCAGCTTTGAGCAATCAGCCCCTGGGAGCCCTTACCACTTCCCTGGAGGCTCTCCTCACCCTACCTCTCACCAAACTGGCTGACTCCATCTACCTTTCATCAGCTTACATTGTCTGTGCTCTTAATCTCATTCCGATTTTATGCCTCATTGTGAAGACATTTCCACAAGGGAATGAAACAAATCACACCTCCCATGCGGTCCATTTGCCCCCCCCCATCATGTTTCCCTGTGACACATGTTTTCTAGGATGGTAAGGGGTACAGGCAGAGTTTTTTGGTGTGTTTCTGTAGATACTAAAATCCTCCTCATCCAGTATCCCTCTCTGCCATGAATCCAATCTGTGTGAGTGTCCACACAGCTCCTCCTGGCCACAGGGACACACTGTGATGAACACATTGGTGTGAAACTGCAGATCCCTCATGCTCGAGGGGTGCTTGAAGAGCATGATGTTCCGACTAGGATCAACATGGAAAAGGAAAGTACACGCTTTCATCAACTGTGGGAATTTCAGAATTCTGAACGTTCTTCCACCTCTCATAATTACAGTTTATCGTGAATTGCACTATGTGTGATGCACACATGAAGTCATTCCCATTAGCACCCTCTAGGCATTGATTTGAACCAACAGTATTAACTTTAGTGGAATGCACGCATCATACGTGGGAGGTCAGTTAATTGAGTACGTGTTGTGAAGGCTCAAGCTGGAAGGACCCTTCCATCTGTGGAACCCGCTGACAGTACTGCACTTTCGCTAATTGGATGTGCAAAGCTGTTTGGCAGTTCACTTTCCTAAGTGTCATTTCTATAACCTTTCATGACCCCACCTACCTGAAGCGTCTGTCACGTGGTCTCTTGTTTCCCCACCACCACCAGTTTGACACATATATTATTGCTTTCTAAATAGCACTTAGTCTGTCATATGGAGCATTAGCCTTGAAGATTTGCACTCTGTGTTGTAATTTTGAGGCTGAAAATTGGTTAAACGACAGGAGAAATATGGTAGTTCACAAAGAAAATTCTTTGCGAGTTTCATTTTCTGTTCTGTTTATTCACATCCTTGTCACTAACCTCATTAGGTCAAGGGCTCCAAGGGATTTTCTATACAATTGGCATGTGTTTGGGTGACTGTGGCACACAGTTTTGGTATCTGAACAGTGATTTTTCTTCCTGTTTGGGAGGATAGTCATTTTCAAATGTCCATAATTTTTAACTTGAAAAATTAATATTGCAGCATGAGTTTTGTCTCAGGAGCCCTTTGAAGCTGGATTCTGAAGTTTGCCTCACATTTACCCCAAGTCTGAGAACTTGGCAAACTTGAGCCAACACTATGAAGGTCAGGCAGATGAATTAACTTCCTTGTCAGGTCTAGAGTTCTTGGATGTTGCTCTTTCATTATTACTACTTTTATTTGTCCTATAGTTCCCAGGTATCTGAGACAAACAATATGTCTGTGCTATGGATTTGAATATTAAAGGATTCCTTCCTTGTTGGAATAATAATAGGAGAAACAGCCAAGTTCACATTGAATATGGACACAGAGAGAAACCTCCACATCCCCATGTGCATGCCTGGGTAACAGCCCCATGCTTCTGTGCTGCCAGCTCACATCTGGAGTAGTCAATCACCATGGAACAGATGCTGATGTGAACCAGGTCATCAGAGCAGCTGAGCATGCACACATCTTTGTTCTCGCAATGACACTTCCTTCATGCTAATTTTGAAAGTGACATCCTGCTCTGAAATAGGAATCCATCCCTTACAGTAGGCTTTGGAATCAAGAGGTGAAAAACCAAACTAGCTCCAGAGGATTGATAAAATGCCACCCCCTCACCCACACAATTGATATGAAGGTGTGGGATAGAGAAAAGGGAAGCGTGAGGCGGTGTGAGTTCTAATTTAGACATTGTTGACACTTCTTGGTTGTTGATACCAGAAAGGGTGCTAATTCACAGGGGACCATCCGTCCTCTGAAAGAAGTCACTTTGGTACGAAAGATGGACAGTAGGAGGACACAGAGCAATGACATTCAGGGAGTCCTTGTCACCAGCAGCCATTAGTATGCAAGCCAACTGCTAGTTTTCTGTGTTTTATGTTATAGTCTTGACCAAGCCAGAGCTCCTGGAACAAAGGAAGCAGTTAATATCACACAAGTTATTATTTCTTTCTGGACTGCTTTATATTTTTAGTGCCAATGAGATCTTCCTCTGTCCCAGTGTGCCTCTAAAAATTTAAAGAGAATCAAAGAATGCATAATTTATGTCTGTCCCAGAGGTGACCGAGTGACTCAGTGGTATCCATGAAGGAATGATTTTAAATTTCATGTCTTATGCAAGAGGTGATTTTTATGTGAAAACGGCAAGAACTGGCCTCAGGGATCTCTAGATAATTATCCCTCTAACAGTAGAGAGAGGTTGCAGAGGGATTATTGCTGAAAGCAGGAGTGGATCAGCTATGCCCTGGTGAATCATGGTGAATCATGGTTGCTAAAAGGGAACACATAGCAACCGTTGCCCTGCACTGAGCACACCTCACTTTAACCCTGCAAGAGCTCCATGAGGCCTGTGAGTCTAGATTTCCTGTGGAAGAATTCAGGGCAAGAATGGGTGAGGGTTCTGCTTCCCACAATAGCCCCTCAAACTTGTTTCCTTCACTTTGGTCCCCAGGGCCCTCTATGATGAAGACAGTGAATCCATTAGTCCTTGAGACACGGGTATCATGACTCCCCTACGCCACTTGCATTGGGCCAGAAACTACTCACTCAAACCCTCAGGCATACGGAATGCTGGATTTGGAAAGGCCTCAGTGCTTTTAAGAGATGTCAGCTTCATTAAAAATCTATGCTTTGGCAGGACATGTTGGCGCACACCTGTAATCCCAGACTCTGGGAGGCAGAGGCAGGATCTCTGTGAGTTCGAGGCCAGCCTGGTCTACAAAGTGAGACCAGGATATCCAAGGTACCCAGAGAAACCCTGTCTTGAAAAAGGTGTGTGTGTGGGGGGGGACCTATGCTTTGTTCCTTAAGCCAATCTAGTTGTAGCATGTGCTTTTAAGCACTTCATGACGATTGTTGTCTAGGAAAATTTAGATGTCAAGGAACAAATCATACAGCCTAGTAAGGGAAAGGACTTCTCTAAGCAGCAAAAGGCTAGAAGACCTGGGAAAACCTACATTTAGCCTTGATTTCTCTATTGCCTCTGGTTCTTCAATGTATGTTGTATATGTGTGAATTCACGCACCTTTGTTTCCATATGGCAGTCCTAATTTCTCAACAGAGGAAGCTTGTGACAAGCCTGTGATCTCTTAGTAGATGGAGTGCTTTCTGGGTATCAGAGGACCCTTATCCCCCTGGACCCTCTGTTTTGTTTTCGTTTGTTTGTTTTCCTCTGTGATGAGTCTTAACTCCTGGCCCCTCCTCCAGTATGCATATATGCACCCAGCAAACACTGGTTGAGAGATTAGCCCCACTGTGACCCCTTTGTCCCTCAACAAAGGACTAGAGGTCTTGGGTTCCTTGTGTCTTTTTTTTTTATATATAACAATCTCCATCAAAAAGAATTATAAACAATAGTCATTCAGCGCAGCTTCTCCCATTAGTTAGTAGATAAGCAAATACAATAATCAGATTCTGTTTGTGTTCATGGTGAGATTTGGTACCAATGTGGCAGAAGTGAAGAATGTGGCATGCCTGTATACCGTGTGAAGCAGAACATGCCTCAGCCATGCACAGAGATGCTTCGCCACAGTCCTGTATCTGGGAAGCCTGAGCAACACATAAGAGAACTGTGGGTCGGTCCTGGGCAACTGAGAAGTCTAGGGGAGATATGGACACACACTGTTTCCTCTCCTAAACGAACTAATCAGATGAATCAGTAATTCTTGAGGAGAAATGGAAGCAGAGGCAGTACCCTTTAGAGAGTTTCCTTTGCCTTCCTTCCACGGAGCTAGGAGAGATAGGGCATCTCCACCACCAGGGATGGGGAGCAGCTTTCCTGGTTGTAGGAGGCCCAGGATTGACCCACCTTTGCTTATTTGTGAATGCATCCCACCCACCTTCACCCCTCTGCTCCTTTATCTTCCTGTCCACTGCCCATCTGGGAAGCCACTGAAGGCTTCCTGCTTAGTTGACGTCTCTGTGTTGAGTCTGGCTGAAGCTCCACCCTGACCCCCATTGCTCTGACTGCAGCTGTTTCATCTGGTCCTTTGCCTGCCCAGATACTGCTGTCAGTGAGGTCCCGCCTTCCCCTGAACTCTCCTCCCTGTAAATTCTAAAGACTTACCATGCCTGTTTAGTTTTTGTTCCTTGTGATCATCATGAGACCCTAACCTGGAAGAGACTTGTCCTCATTCTAAATTTCCCATGCCTTTGGCATCTGAGGCCTCCCTCTAGGCCCTTCCCATTCATTCTCCCCTGTCATTCCCTCTGAAGTTTGTTCAGAAGTCCTCACATTTTACATCCAGTGTCAGATAAGCCATAAGGTTCTTTCCTCCACTTCCTTTTCTTGTCTTCCATTGTATCCCCTGTCTATCACTGGCTTTCAACCTACTACGTATGGATGGATCCCAGATGTCTGTCTTCAGCTCTAAACCCTTTGTTCAGCTCTTGTTTGAGATTTCCAATTTTGTGTTTTCTTCTGTGGCAAATCTAACTGGGAGTTTTAAATTTGAGTGTTTTCAAGTGAAACAAATTATATTTTACATTCTATTTTTTTCCTATTTTTCATTTCCTTTCTTGGTTAAATTCATCAATATTCCATTTGCTTCCTAAGTAGAAAGTTCTAAAGACATCCTCAGTTATTTTTAGTGTCTTGAACACTGTCGGGTGTTAAAGAAATAGACACCTAGTAGGGGAGCCACGAGGATCAGGAGTTCAAGATCATCCTCAGCTATATGTCAACTTCAGTACAAATTTGGGCTACACAGATGCCCCCACCCAGTAAATAGGTAGGTAGGTAGGTGGGTGGGTGGATGGATGGATGGATGGATGGATGGATAGAGAGAGAGATAGATAGGGAAGGAAAGGAAGAAAAAAGAACACAGAGTAATAAAGATTTTGCTCATGATACATTCATAGACTACATTAGTTTGACTTGATTTTAAAAACATGCATTTATTTGTGATTATAGAACTAATTATAGGAGAGGCATAGATGACCCTAGAGAAGGTAATGATCAGCTTTTTCCTAGGTGTGCTACAGGCTAACTTATGAACTAAATTTTTAAGATCATGTTTGACTTTTTGTAAGTAACGAATGTATGTGAAAAGACAGGAAAGCATTGGAGCATTCGGCATATCATGGTGTGGCCAGGTTCCTACAGGGAAGAGTGTGTATGCTGGGGAGCGGTGCGAGGAAGCTGAGCCAGGCAGCTGCACCAGTGTGGAGAGATTGTTCCTATTCCAGTAAAGAGGGTTCTGCTCACACTGTAAGTAGAAGTTTGAAGGAGAGCAGCAGAACCAAAGGATCCGGGTATAGGAGTCTTTTCTGAGACTGATGCTCCAACCAGGGACCATGCATGGAGATAACCTAGAACCCCTGCACAGATGTAGCCCATGGCAGCTCGGTCTCTAAGTGGGGTTCCCTACTAATGGGAACAGGGACTGTCTCTGACATGAACTCAATGGCTGGCTCCTTGATCACTTCAGCCTGATGAGGGAGCAGCCTTACCAGGCCACAGAGGAAGACAATACAGCCAGTCCTGATGAGACCTGATAGGCTAGGGTCAGAGTGAAGGCGAGAAGGACCTCTCCTATCAGTGGACTTGGGGAGGGGCATAGGTGGAGAAGGGGGAGGGAGGGTAGGATTGGGAGGGGAGGCAAGATGGGGCTACAGCTGGGATACAAAGTGAATAAACTGTAATTAATAAGAAAAATTAATTTAAAAAAGAGAAAAGACATTGTCTGTGGCTGTTCCTACATGTAGTGATTTCAGGGGTCGGGTCCCTTTCTTCGAATCTTGCTGGGAATATCTTCTGTGTACAACTATGATAAAATCAAGAGTTTCAAGGCGAAAATCACTGGGGCCAGCAGAATAGCTCAGCAGGTAAAGTGCTCACTACTAAACTTGACAACCTGACTTTGGTACCCAGAATCCACATGGAAGACAGAGAGGTTGCCCTCAGACCTCCATATACAGTATTGTGGCCTGTGAGTATACAGATACGCACACACAAACACACACATAAACACAAAAAAACACAAATACTAAGTAGTGATCTGAGTAGTGGGGACAATTTGGATGACTGCAAGGTCTGTCTGTCTGCTTCCCCACTTATCAGCCATCCTCATCTATCTCTGTGTTGCCATGTTGCTTCTGTTTTTTGTTTTGTTTTGTCTAAAATCTGATTCCTTTTTTTCTCTCTTCCTGGCAAGGTATAACATTCTTTTAGTGAGTTATTGATATAATCTTACACTATTAAAATTTAAATTTTTTCCCTTTTATTAAGGGAAGTATTCTTTTCTCATGTAGGTTTATCCTGGTTACATTTCCCTTCCTTGTACTTCTCCACGTTTCACCCTCCCTTCTTCCCACCTGGGTCCACTCCCTTTCTGTCTCTCATCAGAAAAGAACAGGCTCCTAACAAAATAAAGTATAATAAGGTAAAATAAAAACCACCACATTGAAGTTGGAAGAGGCAAACCCACAGAAGGAACACAGCCTCAAGAGAAGGCACAAGAATCAGAGACCGACTTGTTCACACACTCAGCATCCCCTAAAAATACTGAATTGAATGCTATAATATGCACATGGAGAACCCGGGGCAGACCGGGGCAGACCGGGGCAGGCCCCGTGCTTGCTGCTTCAGCCTATGTGAGTTCATATGAGTCTTACTTAGTTGGTTCAGAGGGCCTTGTTCTGGTGTCCTCCATCCTCTCCTGCTCCTACGCTTTCTCCACATCCTCTTCCATGGGGTTCCCTGAGCTCTAGGGATTGTCACATGACACTTTTACTTTTTGTTTGGTTTTTGAGAAAGTGTTTCTTTATGTAACCTTGGCTGTCCTGGAATCTCTTTGTAGACCTGGCTGGCCTTGAATTTACATTGATCCACCTGCCTCTGCCTCCTTGAGTGCTGAGATTAAAGACATGCACCACCACACCCAGCACTTCGTATGACATGTTCATACATGTTTTTGTTGGTCCACTTTGTTCATTTACTTCCTCCTCTTATTGGCCTTTCATCCTACTGGCCCCTTCTCCTCTTGGCCCTCCCCCCTCTTGGTTCCCTTTCCTATTGGCCGCTCCTCCTGATGGTTCCCTCCTCCTACTGGCCCAGGTAACCTCCCTTCTACTTTCATGTCACTTCTGTTGTTACTCCCTTTTCTCTTTTCTTCCTTCCCTACCTTCTTCCATAAATTCTCCTTTTCTGCAGCAGGAAAAGGACCCTCTCCTCACATCCTTTTCAGTACAGGCTTTCTGTGTGTATTTGAGTTCCTGTGTGCATGTGTGTATGCATGAGTGTACACGTGTACAATTTTTAATTTCTTTATGTGGGCCCTGATTAAGGGTTTTCATGTTTGGGTGTAGTTGAGTGGGCATAGCGAACTATCCTTACAAACCTCTGTTTTAGGTTCTTGATGTCAGCCATTCTGACTTAGGCAAGAGAGAATCACAAAGTCATTTTTCTATTGATTTTACATGTATATGGTGTGTTTGTGTACACCATACAGTGCACGTGGGGAGGTCAGGATGCTACTTGGGATATTTGGTGCACTCCTTCTACACGTGGGTATCAGGAATCAAACAGCTTGTCAAACTTGGCAGCCAGCATCATTGCCCTCTGAGCCCTTTTCTACCTCTTCAAAATACTTATATTGTTGTTGTTTTGATTTTGATTTTGAGATGGGGTTTCTCTGTGTAGGCCTAGTTGTTCTGAAACTCACTTTGTAAATCAGGCTAGCCTTGAACTTAGGGATCCACCTGCCCTTTTCTCCCAAGTACTGGGATTAAAGTGCCTCACCATGCCTGGCTTGTAGGGTGGGGGCGGGGATACTTTTAATACACATTTTCTCTGACAGTTAAAAGGGTTGAATACTTTAAAATACTTAGTGGCCCCTTTTGCTTCCTGTGAGAAATACATGTTCAATTCACTAGCCCATTTATTGATTGGAAGATTTGGGGTTTTCTGTCCGTCTGTTTAATTTTCACAGTTCTTTATGTATCTTCCATATTAATCCAGGTCTGTATCTCTAAAAGATGGCTTCCACTCCACAGGGCTGTTCACTATGCTGACAATTTCCCTTGCTTTAACATCCACACAATTCTATTTGCCCATTCTTGGTGTTGTTCCCCTCCTTACTGGAACCCTTTTCTGAACAAATTCTCTTATGCATATGTGTTGATGTGTCATACTCTGATAGTTTCAGCCTTTCACATTTTATACTGAGGCCTTTCTTCTATTTTGATTTGAGCTTTTTATGAGGGTGAGAAGTATAGATTTGGCCTCATTCCTCTTCAGGTGCATATTCAGTTTCCCAAGAAATGTTTGTAGAAGGGGCTGCTCTTTTTCCAATGTGTTTTTGACCCTGTTATTCAATGAGGTCATTACAGCAATGCAGTTTATTTCTGATCCTCTGTTTGGTCTGCACATCTCTTTCTGGGTCAGGACTGTGGTGTCTTTATTAGTAGACTTTGTATTATGATTTGAGTGAGGTATTGTGATGTTTTTGAGTGTTTTGTCTGCCTAGTATTGACTTAACTATCATATGTTTTTGTGTTTCCATATGGATTTTAGAATTGATTTTTTCTAGTACTGTAAAGAGTGTTATTGGAATATTTGTGCATTGAATATATAGGGCAATTTTGTTAATGTATACACTTCCATAACATTGACTCTGCCATTCCATGAGTTACAAGGTATTTCCATCTTCTTCAGTTGCTTTCTGAAGAAGTGTGTTCAGGTTTACATTGTACAGGTCTCCTACCTCTTTGCCTAGACTTATTCCTAGTCTTTGATATTTGCTTTCTGAAAGTACAGTGACTGGGATGTTCAAAAGAACATCCTTTCTTTCTCAACAGACTTATTATTGCTATATAGAAAATACGTTTGTTTGTTTTTTGGTATGTTGATCTTGTATCTTATTCCTCACTGAAAGCTTTAGGTTTAGTTTTCTTGTGGGATATATAGAGTCCTGTAAGTGTAAAGTCTTGTTATCTGCTATTTGACTTTTTGCCTTTCTACTTATATCTCTTTGATTTCTTTCTCTAACTGCTCTAGATGAGACTTCATGCATAGTGTTGAAGGATGGGTACATTTTTGGCATTGCAGATTCCAGTAGAAATGCTTGGTTTTCCTCAATCTACTGTAATGATTTTTGTGTTTTTTTTAAATATGGATCTCACTATGTTCAGATATGTTTCTTCTATAACTGTTTTTTTTTTTTCCAGAACTTTACCTGGACCTTCACTAAATGTCTTTTCTGTTTTCTGTGAGATGTTTGTGTGATTCTTTCCTTAAGGCCATTTATAAACTTTATTATATTTATTCACTTAAACATGTAGAACCAACCTTACATCCCTGAAGTTAAACAAACTTGGTCCTGATGTAGAACCTTCTTAATGTATTCTTGACATCAGTTTGCAACTACTTCATTGACAATTTTTACATCTATCATCATCAGAGAAATGTGTCTGGTTTTCTTTTTCTGTTATGTTCTAATCTGGTTTTGGATTTAGTTTATTATTAACTTTACAGAATGAAGGTAGGTACAACAGGAAGGAACACTACTTTCCTGTTGTATTTTACAGAAGAGTTAAAGAAGTGTTGGTCTTTATTCTTCCTTCAAAAGTTAGTGTAGTCTACCAGTTAAGTTTGTCCTGGGCTTTTCTGTGTGGGGAGACTGCATTTCCATCTCTTGTTCTTACTGGTCTGTTTAAGCTGTTTATAATTTCTTGATCTTATTTTATGGATCATATTTGTTTTGGACTTTATCAAGTTCTTCTAGATTATTCACCTTTGGGGAATATAGGGTTTCAAAGAATCTAACAGTGAATCTTTGGAATTCATTTCAAGTCTGTTGTAGCAACCTCCTTGTCATGTCTAATCCTATTACTATGTGACTTTATGCTTATGTTGGTTGGTTTTGCTAGGGATTTGTGAACCTTGTTTATTTTATCAAATGAACAATTCTTTATTTGGCTGAATCTCTGTATTATTCTCTTGGTCTTTATTTCATTAATTTCTGCCTAAGTCTATTACTTATTGCCAACTTGTGCATTTGGGCTTGCCTTCTTGTTTTTCTAAAACCTTAAATTTCATCATTATATTATTTATTCAAAGTCTCTCTGATTTTTTTTTTTTTTTAGTGAAAGCGCTTGTAGCTATGAACTTTCCACTTAGAACTGCCTTAGCTGTGTCTGAGTGGCTGCATCATTTTCGTTTGGTTTTAGGAGTTTAAAAAACTTCCTCTCTTATTTATTTAATGACCCTCTATATTGTGGTTAGGCCTGGTGGCACAGGCCTTTAATCCTAGAGCTTGGGAAGTGGAGGCAGATGGATCTCTATAAGTTTGAGGTCAGCCTAGTCTACATAGTTCCAGGACAGCTAGGGGTACATAGTAAGGCCTTGTCTCAAAAACAAACAAACAGAAAATGTGTATTGTTTTACTACAACTATTTGTGTATTTTTGTTGCGTCTCCTGCTAATAAGAAAGGAATTGCTTTTCTCATTTTTGTATTTGTTAATGCCTTTCTTGTGCCCTAGAAAATGATCAGTTTTAGAGAGTAGATACTGAGAAGAATATATGGACTATTTTGCAAATATGTGTTGAATCCAGCTGACCTTTGCTATACTTTTGCTTTCAAGGTATTGGGGTTTGTTCTGGCAATTTTGGTGAAGGCAATCTAAAGATGAAAGTTATTACAAAGTCTTCATTGGATCATCATTAAAACAAACAAACAAACAAAAAAACACACAGCTGGACACAAAACAGACATCAACAGATTGGGGGGGGGGCAGCCCTAATCTATACAGCTTCATCACAGCTTCTGCTTCTACGGCTCAGGGAACATCATGAAGAGGGGGAAGAGAGATTTAAGAGCCCAAACACAGGTAATTCTGTTGTGAAGCAATCTCCTAGAAATGACCGCACAAGTACGATGAGAACAATGGCAGTATCAAGGGCAATGTTAACATGGGGAAAATTTCATCAGGGTTCCACCCCAAACAAAGAACTACAAACAATTTATGACTTCTCAGAGAAAGAGAATTAGCCTCTTTCAGGAAAAAGTCCCCTTACTGGTTGTCCAGTGCAGAACAGTCAGTCATGAAACTGTGTACACACCACCAACAAAAACGGACCCAGCAGGTTGTGTGTATATATAATTTGTGCACAAACATATATGTAAAAATGACCAAAGAAAAAGAGGGTTTTAACTTAAGAGTGAGGTGTCAGGGAGGAGTTTGGGGGGCCAGTCAAGAGGAGCTGGAGAGAGGAAAGGGAGAGGAAAAAGTGATATAATTCTATCACAATTGAAACATATTAAAAAAGAAAAAGTTTTCCATTTTTATTGTGTCAGAACCAATCTGACCTTTCACCTTTCATACCTTTTATTGTTAGTTTTATGAAATTGAGAGCTTGCTATTTGGTACATGTTCACAACTGTTATATTTTCCTGATAAATGTATAGATATGCAATTATCTCTGCTAGCTAGTTTTGGCCTGTTTTTGTCTCCCATTTGCCTGGGAGTTGATTTTTAGCTTTTTACTCTAAGTGTTTAATTTTTTTTTTTTTTTTTTTTGCCAGTATGCCCAGTGCATTACTTGAAGACAAGACATTGCTAGACCTTGATTTTAATTTTACTCAGTCAGTTTGTACTCTTTACCTGGTAAGTTGAAACATTTGCATTTAAGATTACTATTGAGATGGGTTTGCCGTTTCCTATTGTTGTTTGGCTTTAGTTGTTTTTTGTTTTTTTTTCTGGTTGTTTAATTATTTGTAGTTATTTTCTTCTTTCACTTTTAGTATTAGGGGGTTAGTGGGTTGGAAATTATGAGTTTCTCAAGTTTCTCTGATCACCTATTCCTTTCAAGAAATGTAGACTTTCCTATTCTCTTGTATATGAAACCATCTTTCTTCTTTCTTTCTGTATAATATCCCTTTAAATAACTTCTTCATTGCTGCCTTGGTTTTCATGAACTGCCTTTATTTGTGCTTGTATTTTAATATTTTTATCTTTCAGTTATTCTAAGAGATAACTTTCCTAGGTATAATAATCTTGGTTGACAGGGCTTGAAATATATCATTTCATGCTTTCTTGACTCTTAGAGTAGCTGATGTTATTATTATGGTAATATTATTATGTTATTATTCTGTTGTTATTATTGGTATGTTATTATGTTGTAATGAATTTCTCTTGAGATGAGTTGGTGTTTTTCTCTTATATTTTGAGTGTCATTTCATTTTTGTTGTTGTTTATTTGTTAGGACATTTTTGTAAATGCTTTTCCTATGATAGGTCATGGAGAGGTTCTCTAGTCATGTATAATTGAATGCCCATTTCTTTTTCTATGTTTGGGAAATTTTCTTCTTTCATCTCATTTAATGAACTTACTGTCTTTAGACTTTATCTCAGCTCTTTCTTCTACCTGCTATGGGTGGTTTTTACATGTTCAAAATAGATCCTAATTAGATTAATGAAGTAGGGCTCTAGAAAGGGCCAACAAAAGCTAACAATGTTTGCGGAAAGGCTGTTTGAATAGCAGCAT
Source organism: Pachyuromys duprasi (assembly GCA_028658305.1). Classification (NCBI taxonomy): domain Eukaryota; kingdom Metazoa; phylum Chordata; class Mammalia; order Rodentia; family Muridae; genus Pachyuromys; species Pachyuromys duprasi. The sequence continues at coordinate 25,420,218 of CM053745.1, read as the reverse complement.
GACTTAGAAAGGGGAGGATGGACTTGGAGGGGAACCTTTTAACAGTACATTCAAGGGCTTTGGATGTAAGTGATGGATGGATTATGAAGAAATACACTCATGTTTAAGGACATGGAGCTATCCAGAGTCCATTAACTACTGTTTGAAGCTTCATTTTATGGCATAACACCTATTCAATGGCTTTTTGAAATATAAATGTTTACTATCTACACATACTTTAACCACAGATGGTTTGACTGTCGGTAATGGATGTCATAAAAATCATCACCTCATATTGTCTCTTCTGCCCAGACTTGTCCATAGCTAGACCTCTGGATAGCCAGCCTTAACAGATACAACTTGGCTTTTGAATGAAATGTGTCTATTCTTATCAGTGGAATAGTTTCAAAATGTGATGATTGTGTACATGAAAATAATAATGATAACAAACTGGCAAATCAGTATAGGAACTTGAATTACAGTGTGTGGAGATAAGACACTTGAGTTTAGGATCTGTCCCCACCTAGGATAGAAGAACGTCTGAGCGCAGAGGTAGTGTCTATATCAGGGAAACACAGTTGTAGGGGCCTGGCTCTTTCCTTTTCTTAATTTTTATTTTATTTTTATTAATCATAGTTTTTTTCACTTTGTATTCCAGCTGTAGCCCCTCCCCCACCCCTCCCATTCCTACCCTCCCTTCCTCCTCTTCTCCTATGCCCCTCTCCCAGTCTGATGATAGGGGAGGTCCTCCTCCCCTTCCCTCTGACCCTAGTCTATCAGGACTCATCAGGGGTGGCTTCATTGTCTTCATCTGTGGACTGGTAAGGCTGCTTCCCCCTCAGGTGGAGGTGATGAAAGAGCCAGTTCATGAGTTCATGTCAGAGACAGTCCCTGTTCCTATTACTGGGGAACCCTCTTGGACACTGAGCTGCCATGGGCTACATCTGTGCAGGGGTTCTAGATAATCTCCATGCATGGTTCTGGTTTGTAGTATCAGTCTCACAAAAGACCACTGTGCCCAGATTTTTTGGTTCTGTTGCTCTCCTTGTGGAGTTCCTGTCCCCTCTAGGTCTTTCTGTCTCCTCCTCCTTTCATAAGATTCCCTGCACTCTGCCCAAAGTTTAGCTATGAGTCTCAGCATCTGTTTTAATACCTTGCTGAGTAGAGTCTTTCAGAGGCCCTCTGTGGTAGGCTCATGTCCTGTTCCCTAATTTCTCCCTCTTCTGATGTCTGTCCCATTTGCCTTTCTGAATGATGATTGAGCATCTTACCCAGGGTCTTCCTTCTTGATTAGCTTCCTTAGGTATACAGATTTTAGTGTGATTATCCTATATTATATGTGTAATATCCACTTAAAAGTGAGTTTATACCATGTGTGTCTTTCTGCTTCTGGGATACCTTGCTCAGGATGATCATTTCTAGACCTCACCATTTGCCTGCAAATTTCATGATTTCCTTGTTTTTAATTGCTGAGTAGTATTCCACTGTGTAAATTAACACAGTTTCTGTATTCATTCCTCAACTGAGGGACATCTGGGTTGTTTTCAGATTCTGGCTATAACAAATAAAGCTGAGCAAATGACCTTGTTGTATACTTGAGCATCTTTTGGATATATATGGCTCTTTCTTATTTGTGCAGTGCTTCTCTCTTAACTTATAATCTGCTTTGTCTCTGAAGTTCAAGTGGAGTTGGCCCATCTCAGGAAAATATTCCTGGGTGGACATTGTCAGACTAGCACACTGATTTGGAGAAGTCTGACTGTCTCCCATTTGGTGACAGGAAAGGTCAGGGAGTCTCTACCTTCTTATGGAAGCCCTTCACATGGCTGCTGATCTATGTCTTTAGCACAGCTAGAATTTTAAACCAGGTTTTGTGTAGTCTCACTGTACATCATTCTCCATTGGTAGTGTATGTGACCTGGGCTTGTATCTGCTATAGAAGGTACCATGTACTCTGGGGTAAGAGAAGATGGCTTCTGAATTATTCTTCTCAAGGCAAAGCATTTATATGGCAGTTTTTACCAAAATATGTGGCTATAGTTATATGCCATCCTATCTAAGTCAACTTTATAAATAACAGTGCCACTTGTCAAAGAAGTGAGAAAAGAGTGTTATTCTACCACAAAGGAAGATTCATTGCCTAGGGATTTTTCATATTATGTTTTTCCAGTACAATAGATCAAACTTTTTATAGCAGGGAAACATTTCTGTGGGTTTTTTTTTTTTAGAGGCCCAAAGTAAACATCTTTAAATGTCAGAATGCTTTAAAACCCAAACAGGCTGTATTCTCATTAGAGATCAGCTGGGCTAGAATTCATAAATTGAAGTATTCTGCCATAAAGTTTATTGTAAACAAGAAACCCGGAAAAGGCATGTGTGCTATTCCATAAATATCAAGCTTCGGGTTTTACATGCAAAGATGTGGGAAGTTATATAATCAAACCCTGACTCTTGTTATCATGATTTACAAATCTACTTTTCAAATGCTGTTTCTTCTCCTTGTGGACCGTAGGGGGGTGGGAGCCTGAGGAGGCCTGCAGATTAAATACTGACCCCTTACTTGGAAGCAGACCCTTTGTTCTTCAGTTCCCTTTCTTTAAATTTTGATCACTCATGACTCTTATGCTCCCCCTTTGTGTTAGATTAATTAATTAATTATTAGGGCACAGCTAGACAGAGGTAAAATGATCTTTGAGAGTTACATTAATCATTTCAAGTAATTAAAAATTTTAACAAAGTGCTTTAGGCAAGCCGTTTATTAGATACAATTTTGTTCATTTTAAAACATTAAATATTTAGAATTGTGCTAGAATTCTAGATAAAAAAGAGGAAGAGTAAGATCTGGAGAGGACAGAAGCTCCACAAGGAGAGCAACAGAACCAAAAAATCTGAGCACAGGGGTCTTTCCTGAGACTGATACTCGAACCAAGTAGCATACATGGAGATAACCTAGGACCCCTACACAGATGTAGCCCATGGCAGTTCAGTGTCCAAGTGGGTTCCATAGTAATGGAAACAGGGACTGTCTCTGAAAATGAACTGATTGGCCTGCTCTTTGATCACCTCCCCCTGAGGGAGGAGCAGCCTTACCAGGCCACAGAGGAAGACAATGCAGCCACTCCTGATGAGACCTAATAGACTAGGATCAGAAGGAAGGAAAAAGAAGACCTCCCCTATCAGTGGACTTGGGGATGGGCATATGTGGAGAAGAGAGAGGAAGGGAAGGATTGGGAGGGGAGGAGGGAGGGAGTTACAGGGGGATAAAAAAATGAATAAATTGTAATTAATAAAAAAAAGAGGATGAGAACTCACTGGGTTGAAGATCACATTAGTTTTAAAACAATATTAGAGGGGAAATGAGATTCTAAAATGGCATGCTGGGCTGGGAGATGGCTCACTGGGTGAAGCCCTCGCCAGGAAGCTAAAGACAATGGCTGAAGATCTCCCACAACCACACAAAGCTGGGTGAGATGGTGTCCATAACCCAGGGCTGCCAGGGAGATTGAGACAGAACAGTTCTTGGCATCTCATAGGCCAGTGGGCATCAGAAAAGAAACCCTGTGTTAAACAAGATGAAAGGTGAGGACCAAGACACACTGCCCTCCACACAAGCATGCCCATTCTTACAAAGATATACACCACACAATGAATACTGAGGGAGTCCCCCTCACTGGTGCAGCACTTGGCAAGCAAATGCAAGGTGCTGAATTTAGTCCCTGGAATTGAAAAGATAAACCCAAAAGAATGCCCGCGTGGAGGAGAAACTATCAGAAAGAGTCATTCTTAGTGCAGCTGGGAGGTTCCCATACCTCACAATGCCCAGCTTCCAGGCAGTGGGGTGTTAGGTGCTGTGCTTTCTCCCCTTAATCCATTGCTGTGAGTTTTAAGATTCTCTTTTTCTTGGAACACCCAGTCCATAATAGGCACGCAGCACTTTGTTCAAATTATGAACAAACAACCAAAGTCGTGGGAAGAACAGCACTTAGCTTGGCACTGTCTGGTCTGCGAGAGGGTGATGTCCAGCTCATTCTTACTTTAGACAGTCCGGACTAGGTCATTGGAAATATAACAGGTAGCCTTTTAGTCACAGAATTCCAAATAAACTCAACTCCAAAAATAATAATGTTCTGCCCTTTTGTTTTCCAGGGGTTTATACTTTGCAAATCCTTTTGTATAAACATGAACATTTAAACTCACCTCATGTAAACAACAGGCACATTTTATTGAGCTTGTTAAAGATCTAGCCTGTGTTAGCATTCCATCCTGAAAATGACATGCCTGAGACAAATTGACTTGTTGTGGGGGTGGGGGAGGTGGAACCATTTCTTTTGGATCACAGTCTTGGAGATTTTAATGTTTGGAGATTTTAATTACTTGAAATGACTTGTTGGACCTGTTACTTGGCACCTGTAGTGAGGCAGAACATCTGGCAGAAGTATAAAGGATGACAGTGTCACATCTGCAGCCAGGGAAACAAACAAATTAAAAAACAAATAGGAAGATCATGTCCCCAGCGACCTAATGCCCCCCCCCAGGACCCCACCTCTTAATGGTTCCTACAGTTTCTCACTCATGCCAGCCTGTAGACCACAGTCTTTTCCATGTGGGCCTTTGGGAAACAGTCAGCATCCATGTTGCAGCCTGTATATTTCTCGGAGAGTGGAGACAGTAGCTTCTAAATGTTCTCCTCTCAGTCAATACTAGTCCAGATAGCTCAGTTCCTAAGTTCTAGCCTTGCTCATTTTTCTTCACAGATACTAATATATTCCTCAAATATCCTAAGTTTTCTTTGTATTGGTTCACCTGCCAGGATTTTTTTTTCAGTTACAGCTCAACAGATAGAAACGGTATTGACACTGAAAATTTGTGTATTTTGAGACCATAAATAAATTATATTTATTTATCCCAGATGTTCATCTTTCTTGAAGATCAAGTAGGATAAAATCTGTGTCATAAAGGAACTATAAAATCCACCTGCCTCTTCACTGGTGGTTTTCTTTAAGAAATCGCTGTATTTGAAATCTTGAAAATATCTAGGATTTGTAAGAAGTAGAATTTATGTAAGCCCTTCACTTTCTTTTCACTCACAGGCACTGGAATCCTAAGGGCCTAGGGGTTTTCAGAGAAGAGTGCCCCAGGACCATAGAGCCTCTGAATTCCAATTCTTGCTTTGTCCCAGGAACGGAGGAATGGTCAGGCCTCTCACAGCACATAGCAAGAAGGGCTCACAATCAAAGCTGGAATGTTCTTAGCCAGGAGTGCTTTGACCATCACTTGCTCCTTTCCAGCTTGGCTGACCTCCCCTTTGTTTGTGTTCCAGCCTCAGCCTCCTACTCTTGTGTGTCTCTCTGTTGGGGAATTTCTTATCTAAGCTCTCAGTCTAGGTATGACTTCCTCAGAGAGGTCTCCCACCCTGGGATAATAACCCCTGTTTTTTCATCAGCACCCACTTTGTTAATCTCAGTCTCCTGTTCAGAGCTCCATGCTGTGCCCCATCTGTTCCTCTACATCTCTCGGGCAGGCTGAGGTGGGAGCCCCAGGACAGCGGAGAGACCCCACTGTGCTGCTTCACCTATCTTACTGCCCCCTGCAGCAGAGCTGGCGGTTGGTATTCATTGGATGCACACGGAGTGGGAACCGCAGTCTGTAACCGCATCAGGACCACCTTCCTGGTGTGGTGAGGGGCCACAGTGACCAGTCCGCAGAGTTCTCCAACCTGTGCAGGAGTGTTTCTGGGGAACAGGCATGCTAAACATCCTGCTGATAAACTTCAGGGAGCAGCATTCCTTTTTGAGTTCAGGATAAGTTCTTCTGATAACAGCTGATTCTGCTGTATCCTGGTTGAGAGACAAGAATAAGTAAATGTCATCTTATTTAAACAAACAAGAAGCCTCAGAGATAAACTTGTTGGCCACCTCCACTTCTAAGGAGAGCTCCTTCTGTCCAGAGGCACTCAGGGAAGGTTAGAGGTTACACAGTGTTCCTGTCACGATTTTCCTGTCTTTATAGGCACGCCACGCTTTGCTTATTTAAAACCTGTTTTTCAGACTCTGTCAACTCCTTCCTATGTTTCTTGACTGCTGCTTTAGGGCCCCTGTCTGTGGCTTTTAGTGCTTCCAGGTCATAAGGCCCGTGAGACAGCATCACAGTCATGCCTGTTGCTGTTTGTGTTGGAGATTATTACCCTAATGGACCATGGCATAGAGGGTGCTCTGTCTATATAAAACTTAAGAGAATTTCATTACTGAGTTCTGGTGACCTTGTTACATAAGACACACATGAAACCTGGCCAGAGCGTACCTTGGCTGGGACCAGGCTAATGTATTTTATAGTAACTGATGCATTATTTAAAAGGCGTTGAAGGGGTTCAAGAAGTAGCTGGATAGGTAAGAGCAGTTGTTGCACAAGCAGGGGGACCTGGATTTGCATCAACACAAAAAAGCTGGATGTGAGCCTGTTACACCCGTAAGCCCAGCATTGTAGATAAACAGGGGGATCTCTGCAGCTTGCTGTTCACCGCCAGCCCAGCTCCAGTTAGGGTACGAAAGCCTGCCTCCCAGGAATAAGGTGCACAGTTATAAAGCAGACTATCAGAAGCCTTCCTCTGGTCTCAGCTAGTATCCCTGTGTGTGCACCCATACACATGTGTAGCCACAAGCACACATATGCACCTACACCACACAGATATTGTTGAACACAAACACACATACGCTCAAATAAAATGCCTTTGATTCTAGACCACTCCCTCTACTCCTAACCAAACCAAAGCCTTAGTCAAGTGGAAATTAAGGAAAACACTATGTAATACTTGTAACAGATGGTGGGTTGATTTCTTTGAAAGGGGGCTTAAACATATCAGCTGATAAAAATCCATCCGCCCAACAAGGGAAACTAAAGATGTGAATGCATAGTTCAAAGGAAAAGCTAGTATTTCACAAACTATGGAAATTTAGAAGGCAGTGCTTTCAGCTGTCAACTGATTATGGTTTAAATTGTTGGTATGAGGCTGGGAAACAGTTCAGTGATTGAGGGGTCCCCTGCTGCTCTTGTGGAGGACCTGGGTTCCATTGCCTGCACTCCCACGGTTCAAAACCACGTGTAAATTCTCTTCCAATAGATAGCACACTCTCTTCTGCCCTCCACAGGCACTGCACTCACATGGTGGTTACACGTACATTCAGGCAAAACACTTAATTAAACAAAGAGATAAATCTTAAACTGTTGAGGCCACCTAGAAATAATAATCTCCCATACTTTTAGAAGGAATGCATATCAGGAAAATATTTTCAAAGGCACTTGGTTGTATTTATCCCAACAGCATAGCTATTACTGCACTCAAGCATTTTGTATGTTTTTTGTAATAGCCCAGACTTGGAAGAAATCTGAAAGTGTACCCGTGGGGATAGAGATGATATAGCATATCTGTTCAGCACGATGTGGTATAGCATTGCGTTAATTAGACTTTCCTGCTATGATAAATATACAGGAAATAATTTAAAGGAAGAATGATTTCTTTTGACTCAAAGTTTCGGAGGGTTTAGTTCATGATTGCTTGTAGGATCCCCATTCCTGTGGGCCTATGATGAAGTAGATCATCATGGTGGAGCATGGAGCATGTGATAGAGAAGCAGAGATGCCCGTCTCATGACATATGGGGGGCAGAGAGATGAGAAACGTCAGGTTCAGAATGTAGATTTTCAGAGTATGCCCCCAAGGACCTAGTTCCTTCACCTCTGTCCTCTCCTCCCTTTCCCCCATAATGCCATCATCTGAATCCATGGGGGAGATTAACCCTTTGGTTAAATCACAGCCCTCAGCATGCAGACAATTCCCCAGAATCCATCATCTGCCACTCAAGCTTTCAAGTCAAAAGTCTGGCAAAGACATTTCCCATTTAAATTCAATAGCCGCTAAGTAAAACAAGCTACTCCATGCCAATCATAAGGAGCAATACTCTGGAAATATTTTATGTAGTATAAGCACATTTATTTTTTTAATTATTTATACATTTTATTTTTTAATTCTCTTTTTTTAAATTTATTTATTTTTATATCAATCACAGGTTAGGTACTTTGAATCCCAGGCATAGCCCCCTCACTCATTCCCTCCTACCCTCCCACTCCCTTCCTCATCTCCCTCCTCCCCGCCCCCTCAAAGTCCACCAATAGGGGAGGACCTCCTTCCCTTCCATCCAACCCCAGTTTATCCTGTCTCCTCAGGGCTGGTTGCAAGGCCCTCCCCTGGGATCTAGCCAGTCTGTCACTCCCCAGCTTGTATGGGGGAGGGTCAAAGAGTCAGCCATCAAGATCTTGACTGAAACAGTCCCTGTTTCCCTCACTAGGGTCTTCAGTCCTACACCGAGCTATCATGGGCCCCATCTGTGCGGGGGTTCCAGGCCACATCCACACATGGTCCTTGATTGTAGAAACCGTC
>CM053745.1:25392170-25411306 GCA_028658305.1 Pachyuromys duprasi | reverse complement strand
ATGGAAGGGGAGGAGATCCTCCCCCGTTGGTGGACTTGGAGGGGGCGGGAAGGAGATGAAGGAGGGTGGGAGGGAGTGAGGGAGGGGGCTACACATGGGATGCAAAAAACCTAACCTGTGATTGATATAAAAATAAATAAATTTATTATAAAAAAAAAAGAAACCATCAGGTTTCTAATACAAGCAAGATGGAGGTCAAAACTCAGTTTGGGATGAGCAAGAGGTTGACACAGGGTGGAAATGAGTTGAAGACAAGCTGGCCTCACTTAAGGCCTGCAAATCTCAACAAAATTTATCTCAACCAAGAGATGGTTCCACTTTACCATAGTCAATAAAATAAGGCAACGGAGGAAAGATGTTCATGCTCCCAGGTGACGCTGTACTGGGCCTTGGTCTCAGAGCCTTGCACATTATGTATGTACGGGCTCTGAGCAGCTGTATCACCAGCAGCCCAATTCTTCACAATATCGAATGGAATACCAAATCATGGGTACATTGTTATAGTAATCGAAGTGGCCAAATGTCACTTCCTTAGAAAGGCATCCTGTTAAAAGGACCACCCAAGAGGTACAATCCAGTCACCTTGTCTTCTTGCTTTCTGGTCATTACCAGCCTGTACCTTCCTCCTTATTTGCGTACGTTTTCTGTTTACTCCTCTCTCTGCAGGAGGGCATCTGGTATGTCCTGGCCACAGCTTCATCTGCAATGCCTATGTGTGCCATGCTTTAGTAGGCAACATTGTTAAGTTAACAATGCACAAGAAATTCAAGTATTGCATCTGGCTTCATTTTGGCTCTCATTTCCAGATTCCTTGCACACCAGAGCAGAGGCAACAGGAAATAAGAATTCTAGTTTCATTGTTTTATTTCTAGTCTAGTTGTAGTTATAGATGAGGAATGATGGCCTAACAGATTATAAGTATTTCTGTCTTGAAGAGAAACATTTGGGTTTAGGAGTCAGTTATCTGTACCCAGAGATGCTCAGTGGAGACAATTTTATACTTTTCTGGAGATATTGCAAACAAGATTCATGCATCAGAAAGCCACTTTTATTTCCTGGCCTTTAATATCCTTCTTCCAACTCTTCCAGCCGTAAGCTCCTATGAGCACACGGATGCTAGAAAACACACACCAGCATTCTCAGACATAAACTAAGAGGGTTTTAGCCTCCAGTACCCAGCAGATGCATTTTTTTTTTACTGCTTTCATAACAGAGGCAAAGCCTTTCTTCTGCTGGCCTTCACCACAGGGACCTATGTTTCTGTGTCCCAAAGAAGACAGAAGAAATCAATGGGAGATGAAAATGGGAACTGGACAGCCACTGTAGTACACTGAGCTCCACAAAGACAGCTCTGGGGCAAGCAAGAGCCAGATAGGCAAAGAGCTACTCTGCCTCGAAGAGGGAAAACATCTGAACACTGTCAAAGGAGACCAGATCCTAAGAAGCTCAGAGGCAAAGATGCCATCAAGTGAATTATTTGTGAGAACCTAAGGGGAGGAGAGCAACAAGAAGCACCCGGATGCTTCTGAAAGCTTCTCAAGAGTTTTCTAACAAGTTCTCAGAGAGGTGGCTGATCACGTCTGCAGAGGAAAAGTGGAAATTCGAAGGCATGGGAAATGCTGACAAGACTGGTTAAGAAACAGAAATGAAAACCTGCATCACCCTACCACACACATACACAAAGAGGAAGCCAATGAAGACGTGCAAAGACCATGACGCACCTAAGAGGCTTCCTTCAGCCTTCTTGTTCTGTTCTGAGTCTCGCCCCCAAAACAAAGGAGAACATTCTAGCTTATCCATGGGTGATGTTGCGAAGAAACTGGGAGCAGTATGGGACAGCCCTGCTGCAGGGGACAAGCAGCCCTAAGAGCAGAAGATTGCTGAGCGGGAGGAAAGCAGAAAAGGACCTATTGCTGCCTAGAGAAGTAAAGGGAGACCCAATGCAGGAAAAGGGGGGTGGTCAGGTCTGAAAGAGCAAGAAAATGGAACAAACACAGAAAGAAAAAGATGAGGAAGGTGATGAATAAGTTGGTTCTAGTGCAGTTTCTTTCTTGTCTATAAAGCATTTAACCATCCTGTACACAATCTACCCTCTTAAAAAAAAAACTGAAATGTAAGTCTGTGCAAGCTTTGATTTTAAATTATACAGTGTCCTCCTCTTTTTCCTCCTCCTCCTTTTTGTATAGTTAATAAACTACCAAATGTGTCTTTAGCTAGCCCTGTCCTGGTGGTATTCTTCATAGCCACTAACTTTGCCTGGTACAGTGTTGGGGTGGTAAATTGGTGTGGGAATTTAAAGCAGGTTCTTGTTGGTGCCTATCACAAGTTAGTTGTATGTAGGAACAGTAGTTTTGTTTTGTTTTTTTGTTTCCACTTTCAGTTGGTCCTGATGCAGCTTATACGAAAATAATCATTGCTCTGTTAACAAAATGCCACTCTGTAATTGAACAAAAAAGTAAAATGTTTTGTTAACATTTTGAATGTTTCTAACTAAATGCATTTTTTTTCATCAGGAAGGAAGGAAGGAAGGAAGGAAGGAAGGAGGGAGGGAGGGAGGGAGGGAGGGAGGGAGGGAGAGAGAGAGAGAGAGAGAGAGAGAGAGAGAGAGAGAGAGAGAGAGGCTGGAGAGATGGCTCACAGGTTAAGAGCACTGGTTGCTCTTCCAGAAGACCCAGGGTTCAATTCCCAGCAGATCACAGCTGTCTGTAACTCCAGTTCTAGAAGATCTGACCCTCATGTAGACATACATGTCTGTATGACACAGGCAAAATACCAATGCATGTGAAATAAAATGAAAAAAAAAAGAAATGTTTTTAAGGAAAATAAAATAAATAAGAACTGGAGCAAGAATGTTCCTGGAAACAGAGGAATCAGAGTTAAGCTTGCTTTGAAGGTTCATGATAGAGACAGCCCAGGGTAAGGCACTAAAGGAGGTAAAATTCAAAGACCTTGACGGTCTTTAGATGAGACAAAAAGATAATACAGTGCAACACTGAACAAACAATGCCATGGTTCTTAATTGGGAAGGAAGAATTTAAATTTATACAAACTCCAAGACGTCTCCATCCCAGTGCAGTTTACGGCATCAGACAGGAAGCAGCCAGCCTCTCCCAAAGATGGCCTAAAGTAGAAGCTCAAGGCCCTTCTCAGGATGACTAGCAATGTGACAAGCAAAGAACTATGTGGCAGCGATACTTAAATTGGTAACTATCCCTCTTGGAAAGTCCAGGCAACCTGGAAAAACCTCAGTGCAGCTGTAGATTGGGTTTCTAGATCTACAGTCTTATGATAGAACCTGGGCTAGCCTCATCCCTGAGATAAACTACAGTCCTAAATCGCCTGCTGCAATAGCTGGCATATCAACTTTCATACTCATTGGATTTTATCATACTCGACTTACTAGTGATCTGTGTGTAGGAGGGTCAGTCACCCTCAGCTTCTGAGCCCCCTTTTTACTGTAAAGGGCTATAAGCTCTTTTATCACCAACAAATAATATTACATGGCATTAGTGGAGCCGTACAACTTAATTCTCAGCGTAGATCTGGAGCAGCTGTTCTGTGGGGTATTTTCAGGAGCTGACCAGAATAGAATAGCTGCTCTACGAACAGTTCTGTATGCTCAGGTGAATACCTAAAAATACACACTTCTCCTTTCTATAGCAGTGAAAGCCATTTTCAACCACCCTACAAAAGACTGGATGTCAGTGAGTGTTAGCCTCAGTTAAGCTGTTTCAAATCCTATTAACACATTGGGGGGGGGGGGAGAGTGAGGGGACAGGGTAGGAGGAGGATCCTCCAAATTCTGATGAGCTAGCCAAAAGTTCCTCAGCACTGCCATACTCCTGGACTGTTTGCACACAGTCTTAGTAAGCGCATTTAGAACTCAAGGAACCTTATTTTTAGAGGGAAAATTTCCACATTTCTGCTTTCTCCTACCCTGCTACATATGTATACATATTTACATGAGGTTTTTGGTTGAACTATCTGGAACCTTGAGAAGTCTTAAATTTTCACATATACACATTATCTAGCAAGCCTTATTGGCATTCATGGGCTTGTACATTTAATATAGCTTGCCCTTTGGGAGATTAATTGCAGCAGGTGGTAAGAAAAGTTAAGACTCGGTGCTGAAGGATGAGGTATGAACTTATTTTAAGGTTTGTAGAAGAGTGGATCTATTCAGCATTCCTTATAGTAACTCACACCTTAGCATGAGTCTGAATGGGGGAGAGGGATCAGATTTTTAGTACTCTGTGGGGCTTAATGGTTACTTATAGGATCAAATTTTCATTGGTTTTATTTTATTTGAGGGGGTGAAAAACTCCGTTTTCCATGTATAATTTTAAAACTTTATGGCATTATTTTACTCTCCCTGCACAAATTTTTGCTCATATTTATGCCTGCAACACATGTGTACCTGGGGCATGCAGAGACCAGAAGGAGGCAGTGAATTCCCTGGAACTGGGGTAACCGAAGTTGTGAGCTGCCGTGTAGGTGCTTAGAATCGAACCTAGGTCTTCTGCAAGAACAACAAGCATTCTTCACCCCCAAGACAACTCTCTAATCCTGTATTAATTTCATGCTGTACTCACAAAAATATATCATTGACATGCGGAATTACCAAATGAGTAAGGAAAAGAATTTAAAAACATATTTTCCAAACTAAAAACCAGTGGTTTTAGCTACAAATGATATTTTCCCTAATATTCTGGTGCAAGATTTTTTTTCTTGTTTTTGTTTTAATAGTAAAAAAGAAAAATCATAAAAAAGAGTATTCAATACATGGTGATGAAGGGCAAAGAGATCCTGTGACCTGCTCACCTCCCAGGTTCATGTGAAGAGTTCTGACATATGAGGAAAAGGTAGATAGAAAATAAGAGTGGCGTATAACTAAGCAGTCCGACCAAGGTCAGGCCCTTGCCCACCACTGTCTTGGCTTCAGATCACCAAGATAAACAGGGAGACCCATCTGGTCTTCACTCAAAGTCATGGATGCTGAGCTGCCTGCAGTGCCAGGGGCAGCCACGAAGGAGGCAGAATCTTCCAACCTGCCAAGTCACTAGAGATCCTGGAGGGAACAGAAAGGATGACCACAGGCAGGGGACTAAACTTCTCTTTCCACTCACAGTCAGTGGTAACACCAGTAAAATGGTAGACCAAAATCTAGGGTGACCTCCATCTACATGCTACTATATAAATGTACATGTAATGTGTCCAGCACTTTTATGAGTGCGGGTGAATAGCAATGCAGCGCCCAGGAGACAGATTTCCACGGCACTCCTTCAGAGCTTACATTCTTCCGGCCTCCTCCCCCTCAGTGTTCCCTGACCGCTGGTATTGGCACTGGTTGTGTGTGTGTGTGTGTGTGTGTGTGTGTAAGATGTCTCATTTATGGCTGAGTGTTCACAGTCTCTTACTGCTATCACTTGGATCAACTGCAGTCACACATCTCTCAAATGGCTACAAGCCACTGAAGAAGGAAGCTTCTTCTGGTCAAGGCAGAGAGCAGTCCAGGTCTGTGATATAAACATAAATACTTAGAAGGCAATGTGACTCCATATACTTAGCAGAATAACAACAGCAGTTTCTACCCTGGGGTTTATGGCCACTCTAGCCATAGGCTTTTGACTAAGACATGAAATTCTCTCAGAAGAAGTAAAACTCCAATCCAGTCATGAAGGTTGTTAGTTATAACAACGGTCATGTCACTTTTGCATCAATGCATGCATCTTGCCTCCAAATCAGTTTTGAAGCCGGAAGCGTCCAGTGCTGGGTAAGACCATTGATACATTTTTTTTTACCTCAGCAGCCTGCATAGCAATCTGCCTGCACTATCAAAGCTAGCTAGCTGAAAGCGACTCTCCCAGCTGAATAAAAGCCCTATTTAAATATTGACTCTTAAGAAGAAAAGCCCTGATGGTGGATTCTCCCAACATGAGGAGCCTCCCTCCCGCTGGTACCTCACACTTCCCTTATTTTACTAGCAGATAGTTGCATAAAGCCTCTACCTCTCTTCCTGAACAAGATGCTCTCTCTGAGACTGAGGGCCATGCCTTCTGTGTTCTTATATTCGAAGCACTCCAAGTCTAAATTCTTCCATACATGGAGATTCTGTTTATTGAACACATAAAAACTCAGATTATAAAAAACAAAGTATCCTGAAGATTTGTGAGCAGTGGTTTTCCTTCCAATGTTCCTGCAGGTGCACAGAATGAAAAGGTGGAATCTGAAAACCAGCAGGGCATAGGCATTGCCTGTTCCTCTCTCCTCCCACAGCCAGAGCTATGGCAGCATGAAGCCTGCTCAAACCCCAGACTGAGAAACTCTAATTACTTCCAGCAACAGAGGAGCTGGCAGCAACAGCCACTGCAGAAGCCCAGAAACAGCTCCTACCATCAGTTCAGGTCACAGGGGTGAGGATGAGTGAAGGAACTGGGCTGGAACTGTTGGCTTCACTGCATTCCTGATTTTGAAGGAAGTTCTTCATATACACCTTCCTCTACACAGACTTACTCTCTTCACATATTCATCTAGACCAAATATTGACCTGTGTCCCAATACGGCAGTGAAAATGTATAAGCCTGTGAAAAACAGTGTTGCCTCTCAAAGTTCACATGTAACTTATTGTGGGTACCCGAGGCAAGAGTCAAATTAGAACTACACACAAAGGTTTTCTAGAAACAGAATATTCAAGAGTAGGAAGTTAACAGGAGACACTCAAAACAGCACCCAGAGGCTACACTTTCCAAACACAGTTCTTAGAAACTGGACTTCCATCACTATCCCATTCTTCTGGGGACCACATTAAAAGCAAAGAAAACCAAAGAAACAGCAATTTTCTGCTTCATTTGAAATGTTAGAATTACACTTTGAGTTGTTGAACCAAAGAAGTTGGCATTTCTAACCATTTGCTAATAAGGCCCTCTCATGGTCATTTTTCCTTTCCATCTTCTCTTATTGAAACATTTCAAAATGGCTTCATCTCCAACCTAACTACAATCCATGTCTCCAACCCCCAAATCTTAGGAAAGGAACCAGATGTTCAGCTGGCACAGCTTGTCAACAAGATCACATGCATGACTTTAACTCGCTGCCTCCGTCTCAACTACTGTGCGCTGAACAACAAATTAACTCCCCAAACTCCAGGTCGGGGGCTTATACTGGATTGCCTGGTTCAATACAATCACATTCTCCCCACAGAGTTAGAAAGGGCGGTGGGAGATGGATTCAATGTTAAAAATATGTGTTGTTGTCACTGCGAGTTTTGAAGATAGAAAGCAACTACGTGGAAAATAAGTGCAAAAGGGCTCAGAAGGGGCCAGGAAGGACTCCTGCCTATGATGTCCAATGTGAATACAGCTCTGCTGAGACCCTGATATCAGCTCACGGAAATCTACTTTACCCTTCGAACCTCTGGAATCACAACTGTTTTGCTTTAAGGTCATTATGTTTGTAATAATGGGAAATAAATGGACTAACCAAGGCAGTTCCTCATCTATGGTGCCACCTCGAAAAATCCTCACTCATCCCTGACTGTCACTCAGACCCTGTCACAAGAGTCATTCATGCCCACGCAGGCTGCATCTGACATCTATGATGCTCCTCTCTGAGGGCCCCAGAGGCACTTATTCACCTTGTGGCTCATTACTGGTCCTTCAACTCTTCATCTCAGGCCACTGTTCTCTCCAAACTCAGGCTGGGCAAAGCCACAAGTGCAGATCACTCCTACGTTTTCTGAGACATAAATATGGTCATGTCTGAAGACCCTGGCTCTTTGGGAAGAACAGAATGATAATTACGTTTCTTTCTCCCAAAGAAAAGATCTTTCATAGTTTGACATTATGCCCCAACTGGCTCTTACATTTATAGTAAGCAAGTACAAAATCTGAGAAATAGAAGAATTGATTCTTGTATTGTGACCTTTTTCTTTCTTTCCTGTCCCCCATTAATTTCTTTTTTAAAAAAATAATTTACTCACTTTACATCCCTATTGTAACCCCTTCCCTCGTCTCCTCCTGGTCCCACCCTTCCTTCCTCTTCCCCTTTATCCCCGTTACCTAGTTCTCTTGCCTAACATATGACCCCAGCCTATCAAGTCTCATTAGGATTGCCTCCATCCTCTTTCTCTGTGGCCTAGCAAGATTGCCCTGCCAGGGGGAAGTGATTAAAGAGCGAGCAACAAAGTCCATGTCAAAGACAGCCCCTTCCCCCCTTACTAGGGAACCCACATGGAGGCTGAGCTTCCTAGCTGCTACATCTGAGCAGGGGGTGTGGGTCCTCTCCATACATAGTCCTTGGTTGGTACATCATTCTCTGCGGCCTGCCCCTCCCCACCAGGGCCTAGATTTGTTGGCTCTATGGTCTTCTTGTGGAGCTCTTGTCCTTTCCAGGTCCTTCTATTCCCCCCCCACACACACACGCTATTCCATAAGACACCCTATGCTCTTACCAAAGGTTGGGTAAGACTCTCAGCTTGTGCTTCAATCCCCTGTTGGATGGAATCTCTCAGAGGCTAGCTATGTTAGGCTTCTGTCCTGTTCTCTCTCTTCACCTACTTCTGGTGTCTATTCTATTTACTTACTGGATGAGAATTAAGCATCCTCTCTAGGGTCTTCCTTGTTATTTAGCTTCCTTAGATCTGTGGACTACAGTATGGTTATTCTGTATTATATGTCTAACATCTACTTATAAGTGAGTATACACCATGTGTGTCTTTCTGCTTCTGGGATACTTCACTCAGGATGATCTTTTTTAGTTCCCACTATTTGCCTGCAAAGGTAATGATTTCCTAAATGTACCACAATAACTGGATCTGTTCTTTGGTTGAGGGACAACTAAGGTTGTTTACAGATTCTGGCTATTATGAATAGAACTGCTATGAACATAGTGTAGCAAATGGCCTTGTTATATGGTTGAACATCTTTCAGATATATGGCCAGGAGTGGTATAGCTGGTGACCCCTTTTCTAATGCTAAAATTTTACATTAAAAGGAAGACTAAAGGCCACAGGCATAAGGCACTCCCAGTTATTCCAAACATGGAAACCCCCTCAACCTTCCTCCCACGCTACCTGCAGACTTTCTCTTCATGGTCATATAGAGTGCTAATCTCGGTTTTCAGCGTGGACAAATTTTTGTACATTCAAATCATTTTCATTCCTTTTCTCTGGACCATCTCCAATTTCCTAATATTGTATTTAAAATATAGAGCTGAAAATTAGACTCTAATATGTGTCTTATCAAGGCTGAACACAGTGCATGACTTATTTCATGGCTCTCATATCCTACATTTTGGTTAATGCAATTCGAGATCATGTCTGCCTCTTGGATAACTGCCATATATTGCTGATTTATATCCCTGAGTGGCAGGTGAGAATGGTTTTATACCTGCAAAATGCCTCCATGTCAAGTCTACCCTTTTTGATGGCTGGGGCAGTCTATCAGCTTTTTCCTAAACGAATAAAACCTCAGGCATTTACAAAGAGCTGTCTCATGCACGGACAATATGGCTCAACTTGACTTGATGTCCCTAATCTATAATTAGAAGCATTAGACTAAAGTCAAAACTCTACAATGTTCTCTAGCAGTTGTCTTTATTTTTAAACCTGTTACATATTTATATGCGTGCACAATAATTTAATTCTTTATAAAAATAAATAATCATCTACTGAACATTGATGAAATTTCAAAGTAGAAATAACGCTTTCCACCATGTGTTTATAGTAATGGGAATTTAACTTTGATTCCTTTAACCTCTTAATGATTTTTTAAAAGATTATAATGTGAAAGGCACTCTGAAGGAAGCAATGCCTTGTAAGTCATCTGTCTTTCTGAGAGAACAATAGAAATGCAGAACAAAATCAGAATTCTGAAATGAAATGGTGCAAACTGAACAAAAATATCATCTCTAAATGGCTCTTGGGGGAGGGAAATCTCAATTCAGATTTTTTATGTAAATTTTTCCATAAGTTCATTAATTTTACTTTCTCACATTAACCAGAAAAAATTAAATCACATAAATACATTACAATTTTTATATATGCTAGAGATAGATTTATCAAAACCAAATACATAAGCGAGTAGTTTTGGAGTAAGAAAAATCTGGATCCCAGTATTAGCTTTAGCACTCAAAATCAGGTCAGTGACATTACTTCTTTAAGTCTTCATTCTTTGATATAAGAAAGGCTAGTGTCTACATTCTGCCTTCATTCTTGTGTTGTGAGCATGGTAGCTCTTTAAAGACGGGAGAGATGGCTCAGTGGTTAAGAGCTCCGGAAGAGGACCCAAAGCTGGTTCTCTGCACCCAAGTTGGACAGCTCACAACAGCCGGGAAGTCCCGCTCTAGGAGATCTGATGCCCTTTTTTGGCCTCAGAATGCACCTACACTCATGTGCACATATATGCACACAGAGAAACACATGTATATATATAATTTGAAATAATATATTTTAAAAAATAAAATAATAAAGTCAAGATACAAGCTTTTATATGAACCAATAGGTTATATAAAGCATGGCCTAGAACACCAATATGAGAAAATCAGGCAGTGATTTGAAAAGTTTACCTCTATACCTCCTAAAAAATGTTGCTTCTGGGCAGCTGCCTCCTCTTAAATGCACAAAACTGAATGCATCAATTTCAAGTTCTTATTCTTGGAGGGGATGATCTACTTGACACCCATTAACACACAACAGAAGCAGAGTCACAAAGATGCCAAAGATAATGGGCACTCATTTCTAATCTGCTCTCCTACAGGCTCAGACCAAATCTGATGTGGAAAGCAATGGATGGCATTTAGATACTGTCCTTCCCAGTCATATCTCCATGCCTCCCACCAGGTATAGCATGAGAGAAGTGAAATTTTATTAGAAAAGAGTATTAGAGCAAATTTAGACATCCAACATGAACTATTACTAAACAGATCAGTATGGATAAACCTCAGAAAAATGACATTGAGCTTAATAAACAAGCAAAATATAGTACAATCCCTCTATTTAAAAACTTCAAAAATAAAGTAACACTTCGCCTACACTTTATGACAACGCATTATCACCACAGGAATGATGCTCTGGGTGAGAGGAAAAGAAAAAGAGGAATAGTAAGCAGTCAACTGTTGAATAGTGGCAAAGAATGGGTCCTAAGCCTGATTTGTCTTTCGCTCCCTTTTGCTTGTGTCTTTTCTTGGCTTAAAAGCATCTATACAGTTGCATGAATGCTGCCAAAGGCTTGTGGGATACTCAGAGTCTACCATAAAATTTGAAGGTAGTTCTTCACATGCAATTTTCAAAGTGCAAAGACCAGATTTGGCTTTGAGGCTCCCCATGTGTCCACCTACCCACCATGTATCACCTTCCCAACCAAGTGTCCAACTATCCCGTTCCACAATAGAAGGTATCTGAGGGACTGGCTTCTAGAGCACTTCACAGAGATCTTCAAAGTCTCTGCCAGCTGGCTAATACAGCTCTAATCGTACCGGACATATTTTTCTTCCTTTAAGGGAATCTGGTCTTACGAGGTTCTCCATCCATTTAAAGATTTGTTTTATGCAGGGTGATGGGAACAAATTTACTTTCACTCTTCTACAACATATAGTCAAACTGCATATTTTGACCAGCATCATTTGTTGAAGATGCTGTCTTTTTTTTTACAGTGTATTTGTAATTCTTTGTCAAAATCATGTATCCATAGGTATGTGGACTTATGTCTTTCAATTTTATTCCACTGACTACTGTATCTATTGTTCTGCTGAAACCAAGCTGTTTTTTCTATTACAGCTCTGCAGTGCAACATAAGATCTGGGCTAGTGATACCTCCAACAGTTCTTTCATTATTCAGAATTGTTTTATCTACCCTGGAACTTTTGTATTTCCATATAAATGTGAAGATTGGCTTTTCAATTTTTGTGAATAATTATGCTGGCATTTTGACGGGGATTACATAGAATCTGGAGGTTGCTATTGGTAGCTGTCATTTTCACTATATTAATCCTACCAATCCACGAGCATGGAAGATTTTTCTATCTTCTGGTGTCTTTAGTTTTTCTTCAACAGCTTAAGTTTTTATTACATAAGTCCTTTACTTGCTTAGTTCAAGTTACCGCAAGATATTTTCTTTATTTTTAAGCTACTGTGAAAGGTACTGGTTCTTTGATTTTTTTTCCTTGGTATACTTGTCAATTGCATTCATGGAGGCAGTTGATTTTTTTGTATTAATTTTATATCTTGCTACATGGTTGACAGTGTTTATTAGTTGTAGAAGTTTCCTCATGGACTTTTTAGAATGCAAATAAAAATACTTTGACTTCTCCCTTTCCCACTTGTATCCCTCTTTTGACGGTCAAGTAGAAGTCTAGGCTGAATCCATGTGACCATGGGCTTTTTATGGTTGGGATATTTTTTAATATTTATTCTATTTCACTAGGTATATAAGTCTGTTTAAGTTGCTTAGCTGAGACTAATGCAACTTTGGTAATTTGGTATTTGATATAATTTTGGTAAACCAAATTTCCAGTTTGGTAGCATATATATATATATATATATTTATATTTATGATATCTTTATGATTCTCTGAATTTCTTTGGTATCTGTTTAATGGGTCCTTTTCTCTGTAATAATATCTCTAAAATCATTAATTTTTATCTCCTATCTCCTCTCTTAGTTAATTTGGCTAAGGATCTGTCTGTCAAACCTGCTGAGTTTTTTCAAAGAGTTGATACAAATCTTTTTTTTCATTAATTATTTCTATTGCTTTTTGTTTGGTTGTTTGTCTTAATATCAATTATTTCAGATAGAAGTTTATTTCTTCCATTCTACTCTTTTGGGGTATTATTTCTTCTTGTTGTTCTAGATCTTTTAGATATTTTGTTAAAAGTATTTAATATGCTATCTCTCCAGTTTCCTGGTGTGGATGATTGGTGGTAACTTACCTGCCATTACCATCTTCACTATGCCCCACAGGCTTGGGTATACTATGTTCTCATACTCATTCCACTGTAAAGTTTTTAATTTCTTTCTTGATTTCAGTATTGACCCATTTTTTTATTCAATAGTGAGTTATTCATATTTCATGAGTTTGCATCCATTCTGTTGTTTCTGTTGTTTTTGCTATCCAACTTTAATAAAAAATGATCATATAGCATGAAGTTATTTCAATTTTCTTTTATCTGTTGAGACTTTGTGTCTGTATATGTGGTCAATTTTGGAGAGAGTTTCATACAGGGCTATGAAAAAGGTATCTTCTTTTGTGTTGGGGTGAAATGTAATGTATATAACTGTTAGGACCATTTGATGTATGAAGTTATTTAACTCCAGAAATTCTGTTTAGCTTTTGTCTGAATCACTGGTCTATGGAAAAGAATGGGGTTTTGAAGTTACTCACTAGTGCTTCCTTTATGAACTTGGATGCCCTTGTGTATGGAACATAAATGATTAAAATTGTAACATCTGTTGGTGGAATTTTCCTTTGGTGGGACCTCTTCTGATCAGTTTTGGTTTGAAGATTATTTTATCTGACATTAAAATAACTACATCTGCTCACTCCTTGGGTCCATTACCTTGGAATACCTTTTTCCATCCTTCTACCCTGAGGTGATGCCTATTCTTGATGGTGATGTCTGTTTCTTGGATGTCAATGAAAGATGGATCTGGTTTTATAATTTATTCTGTTATTCTGTGTCTTTTTATTGGGGAGTTGAGACCATTAATTTTGAGGGTCTTAATAAGTTGTGTTTATTGATTTACTGGAATTTTGTTTGCTACTCCTACTTTTTAAATTTATTGTTTTCAAATTATGTGTTCCTTGTGTCTTCTTGGGTGTGGTTAACCTTCTCAGACTAAGTTTTTCTTCTATACCTTCTGTAGAGCTAGATGGTAAATAAAAATTCTTTTGGTTTTATTATGCAATGCTTTCCTTTCTCCTTCAATTGTGATTGATAGTTGTTCTGGGTACAGTAGTCTTGAGTTGGCATCTATGGTTTGTCAGAGTTTAGAGAACATTGTTTATGCCCTTCTGGCTTTCAGAGTCTTCAGTGAAAAGTCAGATGTGCTGGGTAGTGGTGGCAGCACACACCTTTAATCCCAGAACTTGGGAGGCAGAGACAGGCAGATGTTGTGAGCTGAGGCCAACCTGGTCTACAAACTGAGTTCCAGGACAGCCAGGGCTGTTACACAGAGAAACCCTATATTGAAAAGCCAAAAGATGGGCTGTGGCAGTTTAGATGTTATTATAATGGTATGCCTTTATTTGTTACTTGGTCTTTTTCCCTTGCAGCTTTTAATATTCTTTCTTTAGTCTATATGTTTAGTGTGTGGGTTATTGTGTGTTATATGGAATACCTTTTTTTGGTCCTGTCTATTTGGTGTTCTGTGTGCTTCTTGTACCATGATAGGCATCTCTTTTAGATTGGGGAAATTTTCTTCTATGATTTCATGAAAAATGTTTTCTGTACTTTGACCTGGGTTTCTTCTCCTTCCACTATCTCTATTATTCATAGGTTTGATCATTTCTTAGTGTCCCAGATGTCCTTGATGTTTTGTGCCTGGATATATTTTAGATTTAACATTTTTTCTTTGACTGAACCATCCACTCTTTCTATCTTGTCTTCAAGACCTGAAATTCTCCATTCCATGTCTTATAATCTGTTGATGAAGCTTTCCTCTGAGGACTTTGTTTGACTTCTTAAATTTTTTGTTTCAACTTTATTTCAGATTGGGTTTTCTTTGATGATTCAGTTTCTCCTTTCATGTCTTTAAAGGTTTTAATTATTCTATTCAACTGTTTGCATGTTTATACTCTTCATTAACACAGTTGTTTGTATCTTCTTTATTGTCCTTGAACATATTTATAATTGCTATTTTCAATCGTCTTGTCCTGTTCTTCAGCTAATCTGCATTTCCCAGAGACTATTATAATTCTTCACAGGCTTCTGGAGGATTCAAATTGTCTAGACTGTTCATGCTTGTGTTTTTGGCCCTTGGATCTAGACATCTTGAGTTATGATATTTGAAGTACTTCTTGGTCTGTATATCTGGTCTTCTCTTTGTCTGTTCTTTGGTTGCCTGGATCCTTAGCGAGTGTAGTGGGTATGGGATCCCTGGTAGAGAAGGAAAAAGCTTGGAGGGAATGGGGTCCACACCAAGAGATGATGTCCTCAAAGAGTAGAGTCAGGATGGGAAGAAGGGTTCCTGCAGACAGGCTGCTATAGGACTAAAAATAAATCTGGAAGAACTACCTACCTGCATCCTAGTCCAGTGTGGCTAGTGTAATACCTTGTAATAAGTGTTTATGTTGATTGGTGGCTACACAAAGGAAAGAAGATGAGCTGGAAGAGAAGGATGAGCGGTTTGGCAGTAAATAGCTAAGGGGAACCTGGCTCAACACCAAGAAGTAGAGTCCCCAGGGAACGGAGGTAGGGTGGGAGGAGGTCTTCTGCAAGCAGACTGCAGTAGGAAAAAGAATAAAATCTAGAAGGGCATGGATGAAAAAGCTCTGCATGAACTTTTATGGTGTGTGATCAGCAAGTTCCTAATTACTCATCTCAGCTGAGAAACGATCCACTCGAACCAATCACTACACATGAGATGAAAAAGGAGCCCAACAACATATACAAGGTATAGAAAGAGCTTAAATATGACTTCTGGATTCAAGAATTGTTGATGTATGTCAGCTAATCGAAACGTTTACTGAGGTAACCAGTTCTTCTTACTCTATATTATAGTTATTTAAAATCTTGGGTATCTGTGACAGGTAAAAATACATGATTGAATGACTCATGGGAACATTCCAGTGGTTTGAGTCACAGATGATTTAAAATACCATTATGCCATTTTTAGTATAAAACAGAGAAAAAACAAAACTGCAGTGAAAAAAATAACAGCTTGATCTGCTCATCAATTAGGAAATGCTAATATCTATTCTTATGTGATTAGAGTTAATTTGTTAGACCTAGCTTGATTGGATTTTCAGTGTGTTTTACATTACTATGCAAGACATACTGATAGAGATTTTTCTATGCTGAAAATGTAACCATAATGAAATACATAGAAATGAAGGGAGGGGACAAGCAAGTGAGTGGATTAAGATTTTCCTAAACATAGCCTCCAGGATCCAGCTAAGCCAATTTAAGGCAATGTGCTGACATCTGCTAGGTTGTTCCTCTCCTCTACAGAGGCAGACCCCTGAGAACAGTACTGTTTGTCACAAACTGTCCTATCATCAGATTTGAATCTGATAAAGCCAACAATCCTTTAGCATACTACAGATGTCACTCAAACAGAAGTTGCTTTATAATTATTCTTTTGTCAGGTCTCCATGCTAAAAAACGCTTTCAGAAATTGTTTTGCTAAGTATTTTTACATACTTGACATCCTCAAAAAAATCAGTAACTATCATAGAACTTATTCTGCTACACTGTTTTGATAATATATTTACAGGATATATGTGAGCTAATTACAAAAACTGCTCCCATAATTGGATTATAACTTTTGGTAATAATTACTGCCATAGAGACAAGTGGCCTAGACTCTGCTAGAACCTGCTGCCAAGGATGACTTTGTCTGCTTTCTACCTGTGGGTTTATCATTGGCAACAAAGTGATTCTGCTCCTTTATCCAAAATATATCCCCGGGGCTGACAGCGTTCTAGGGAAAACAACCAAAGCAAGGAAACCATCATAGTCCTTTACCTACTGTTGGGATCAGAAATAAAATATTCAGGAGATGAGAGTAAACCAGGAGGGTGCCGGAGAAGCATAGGGGCCCTTCAAGGTCTGTGAGGCAGCTGCAATGTTCTCAGCATCTCAGTTACTTTGTCTGCAGTGAAACCCCTACAACAAAATGGAGCCAACAGGCCTTTCAGAAGGGGGGAGGTCAGGAGGAGCCACACAGGGAGATCCTCTCTCAGCAAAGATCAAAAAGGATGTGGTCAGAAAACAATAGCATCCACCCTGAGGGATCAAAGTGAGATTTGCTGTCTTCTGGTTCCTGTTGCATGCACACATGCCCCATTTTAAACAATCCAGCAGGCTTCCCTCAGGGGGAGGGCTTGGACCATTTAAAATGCACCTTAAGGTAAGGATGCTAAGGATGCTGCTCATCCTGATGCTGTCAAGTCTGTGACCTGTCTGAGACAGAAGTCCCCAAGTTAGAGGGCTGAAATATGCTAAAGCCCCAAGGTCAACCAGCAGGGTGTCACTGGCGTGTGGGCTGGTGGGTGCAGTCCTCTCTTAATAACCCTAGCAATACCAGCCCCAGCTGCACATGGATGGGTTGGAGGAAGATGTAGAATGCAAGGAAAAAAGGCAGAGGAAATTCTTCCAAGATGTCGAGACAGACCCATTCAAATATGTCTGCTCCTTCTGAACTCGGGAATTCGAGGTTCCGGAGTGGAACAACTCTACATAGAGGGTTCATACTCTCAGCGGGTGTAAATGAGAGATGAAAACAACACCTGGCATGGATCTACAAACCAAGGACAGGTGAATCTTCTTAGGCAGTCTGTTAACCGGACTATAGTAGCCTGGTAGGACACTATGAAAGGTTAGTTTGTAAACACAAGAGGTGTGAAGAATAGCATCTTCATATAAGGAGAGTTACCTCAGTAAAAACAAAAACAAAAACAAAAGCCCACTGAAAATGACAAGCAATATAATGGCAATTTCCAAATTGTTCTTTTTCCCCACACTTCAGTTCAAAAGGTTAATCAGTATTTTGGGCTGGGTGCAGAGAACATGGGAACTGACATAGGACATGCAATGTCTAATTGTCAGCTTATAAAGAAGGTACTTAGGGTCTTCTATTAATCGTCTCAAGAATTTCCATGATAACCCCAAGAAGAAAATATTGTCTCCACTTGACAAGTGCTGACATCAGAATGAGCAATCATCAGGTCTGTGTCTGACTGTGTATCACACTCTGCCACCATAGCACTTATGGGAAGGTGTGCATACAGCAGCCTTGTCTGCTCTGTCAGACATGGAGACAGAGTATGGCAGGCCTCCTGATGAACAGGATACGGCGACCAGCTTCCCTAGAGACTTAGCCCTGGACACAATACCCGATATATACTGAAACTGTACATGTATAAATCATAAATTACTATAATTAAGGAAAGGTGTATTCTCAAACAATCAACTATGGAAGCCACTGACAAATTGGCACCTGTTCTTTTCTATGCTGGTCACTGGCACAGAAGGGGACCCATGCTGTGAAAGGAGCAGATGAAGAAGCTCTGCACATACGGGGTTATTCCACAGCTCTGGCCCCCTAACAGACTGGTCCTTATCGACTGGTCCTATGGACTCCCCTGCAGAACGTGTGGGATTTTTACATTCGCCTGGAAATGCACCTGGATTTCTTACTCAGCTCCAAACTACAAACTTCAGCACTACTGAGCTTCTCTACCAAATTCTCCTTCATGCCCAGCCAAACTCAATCTCCGGCCTTCAACACATTCATGTCTGGCTCAGTCATGTTAATACAGACATGAAAATCTGAGGCAGAGGAGCAAAAGATCTATTGGAGGGTCTGGGGTCTTCATTATATATCTGATTGCCACACAGCTCAGCTAATGCACGTTTGTTTTCCCACCATCACAGTCTCCTTCAAGGTTCAGAGTTTTACAACAGCGATCATCATAGTAAATAACACTGGCAGGTAGGGAGCTCCTTAGGGACAAAGCCTTTCCATCTGCAGTGATTCAGTTGAACTAGTTTGGATTTACTTTTAGACATAGAAGTCCTTCCTTTACTTTGGAGACAGTCAAGAGTTAACTCTGGATGACAAAGTCTTCAGGAAAATGGCAAAATAACAGAATATGTTTGCAGCAAAGCAGCACCCTTTCTGGACATTTGAAACTTTAGCAGAATTCTAAAGAACAAGGGAAGCCGGGCAGTTGTGATAAGAGGTTCTATGTGGTGATATCCCCTGAATGTTGGTCATACATAACTTCAGACATCCTGCGTTTCACTTTTCTTCATACCAAGTTGTCATGTTGAGGGTTACAATGTAGGTCTTAGAGGCTTATAGAGCTCACACATGATGAAGAGAGGAAGCACATACATTCAACAAACATGGCCTGAGCAACAGGCCTGTGCAGCAGGCTTGAGCAACAGGGTTAAGAATGAGAGCAAGGTCCTGGCAC
>CM053745.1:25353436-25392070 GCA_028658305.1 Pachyuromys duprasi | reverse complement strand
TAGCACCCAACCAACAAAGGCCTGCAAGCCCTTCCCAGGATGGACCCCTGACAGGTCACACTTGCTGCTCCTGATGTTCTGCACTCTCTTCCCGGGGCATGCGTCTGCTGGCTCCTTCGCTCCTAGAATTTATCCCGAGGTTACCAACCCTGATTGCAGCATTGCTGATTGTACCGCACTCCCTGCTCTCTGTATACTCCTTTCCCTGCCCCGTCATCCTCCACCTCATGTTAACACACATCCAACAGTGTGGGTTACATACTTATTCTACTAAGTGGCTGCTTTGCCCATCTCTCTCTGACTCCATGAGATGACTGGACCCATGTCTTCTCAGTTCTTAGTCACTGATGTCACAATCATTTCCCAAAGTTGGCTATGATCAATAAACATTACAAATTAGTCTTTGTTTGATCTCAGAGCCCAAATTACTAACATAATGACATTCTCTAAAGAATACCTGGATAAAGGAGCATGTCTGGACTGGATATAGACACCCCACACACATACACACAAAATATAGCCGATGGGCAGCTTAGGCTTCATGCGGGTCCTCAAGTAAGGAAAGCAGGGACTGCATCTGACAGGGACTTTCCTGCCAGCTTTTTTATCTCTTCCCCCTGGTGGGACTGCCTTGCCAGGCCACAGCGGAAGAGGACACACTCAGTTCTGATGCAACTTGACAAGCTGGGGTGGATTGGAAGGAGGGCTCCCCTTTTCTGAGGAATAGGGTGGAGCGAGGGTGGGACTGGGAGGCGAGGAGGGCTAGAACCAGGATGAAAAGTGAATAAAAAGTAAATTAATTAATTAAAAAAATTTTTAAAAAAAGAACCTGGTTAGTCTATGGTCCTCCTGGTTGCCATGCTTTATGAAGGCCAAGTTCAAGGCTTTCACCAATAGCCTTATGATGCTCGGCACACAGCAGGAGTAAGATGAGCATTGGCTATGTTAGCACTTTCTCTATCTCCTATGTTCAATCAAACCTAAAGAGCATTAAAATACCGAACCTTTGCCTTTAGGGCTGAACCAAGTATGTTCTCTGGTTAAGAGACACAGCTATGGCCTGGAGCCTACTCCACCTGCATGGTCAACGTACAGATCTAAGAATTCCCAGGGTGTCTAGGCCTCTGTAAATTTCTCCAACCCAGAAACATCAAAAGAATAGACTGGGAAAATTACAGTGAACCTGGCCTCTCGCTCTCACTGTAACATCCCAGAGCAAATACTAAGCTGAAGACACTGTGACAAGGGTGTGCAGGGTTAGGAAATGTTTGTTAAAATTAAGGGTAATATCTGACAAGATTCCTTTGAAATATGTTTTCTTAAGGAGCTCGAGGGGAGTCTGAGAGATTGTAAAGGCAACAGGCAGCTGACAAGGACCTGCAGAGATTTATGCTGCCTTTTCAGGGGCAGTGCAGCCAACTCTGCTGAGCTCGCTGCCTCTACCACAGAGGAAATGGCTGGCCCACTTAATCAGCCTTAGATGGAAATACAGGGGTTTTGTGTTGCTGAGCTTGGGAAACACCGTGGAGCAGGGTTTCATGGGGGAAGGTGGGCAAGTTTTTGAGGCAAATTATGGCATAGGACCACTGAGCTGAAGGGGGTCAGGAGGGCACAGTTTACACTTCCTGTACACAGAGGCTCCGTACCCTGGAGTGATCAGCAGGCAAAAACAGAGTTTTATTTGCAAAACAGTTCCTTATAATCTTCAGCTATCACCAGTGGTATCAGTTTAACACATGTCTTGGAGCATGGCTGCCGCAGGCAGGTATGGACAGAGAGGCCCCTGGTCCCTTGTGTCAGAAAATTCCCAGGACACTAGCCGGTGTTTCATATGCCTCGGCTAATAATTCTGTATCGCACACTCACGGTACTGCTATGGAAACCAAAGCTCACACGGTTACCAGACTCTAATATTCCAGTCCTCAGACTCCAGACCCCACTGCTCCTTCAGCAGATGATGCTCCTTCTGCTGAAGAAATTTTTAGTCTAGTCAAGGGTAGGTGTTGGCCATAATTGTTGTGAGGAGGTCCTAGGGTAAGAAAAGTCCATGGAGGATCTATCCTGGGTATCAACTTGCCAAGTCTCACTGTAAGTGCAAGCTATTGCAGAAGGATTAGGGTTAATATACTCAGGCGGGTAACGAGACCACCTAGCAAGCCAGAAGAGGGGCCTTTTTTCTAACCATGTCCTCTTCATTATTGAAAGCACCTCAATAACTGCTCTGTCTCTCTGTCTCTCTCTCTCCCTCCTTCTCCCCCCCCCCCCCTTTCTCTGTGCTGTGTGTTGCTGGGGATAGAACCCAGGGCCCTGTGCACTAAATCTGCTCCATCACTGAGCTACAACTTAAGCCTCAGTGTCTGATTTCCTAACTGAATATATGGAAACACTCTCTCATTTGAAGGTGGAGGATGGATAAGAGCATGGGCACTGTGGCATGACATTTCTGGAAGATTTTTCTGATAAGAAGGATTATAGATATCACACAATATGACCAACCCCAAATTTAAATCATTCCTATTACAATCTATATCCCAAATTTCTCATATATACATACATACATGCATAGAAATTGTCCTAGGTGTCAAAGATATAATGATGACTAAGAGACAGTTTATTTTCCCAACACACCAATGTAATGGTGGGATGAAAAATATTTCTAGAGTATATTTTGCCAGTGTAAACTTCACTAAAAGCTATCATAGCTGCGATACAGTTTTGGCAACTTGGAGGAATTATTATGAACATGTTGTTCTGGGGCCCTGAACACAGCTGCAGTTAAAAGTGAGTGCCTCACAAGAGCTGGGACCACAGGAAGAGCTAGCTGAGAACCACTTTCTACTTCTTGAATTTGACAGGTGGGAGGATGCATGGATGGACAGACTGATGGATAAACAGACATACTCCTGATTTACACCCCCCCCCCATCTTATCTTCCCTCGTCACACATGTGAAAGGCCAAGCCTGCACTGAGTACCAGGCAGCAGCCACATAAGCTGTCCTCTCTTGATATCCCGAGTAATAGCCAATCCTGGTGAGGCCTCTTTGCTAGCATCGAGGCGAGCTGCCCACCTCTCATTCATCACACATATTTCAACATCACTTGCATTCTCCTCCTAATCTCCCTCTGCCCATCATCCTGCTATCTATCTTTCTTTGTTCTCTTTTCACAATGTCTATAAAATGCCCCATAGATGGCCTGCCATGGGGCAGGTACTCAATCAATGCAGGACACCCAGTCCCTGCAAGCTATGGGCCATTCTTTCACCTGACACATTCCCCAACCTCTACATCTTTTTATGGTCAGGTTGATACATATAGATACTGCTCCTCTTCATGGCCAGCATAACCCACAAATCACAACTGGTTTCTTTCTATTTCTGACTCTCTATGGATGAAAGTCATTTTCTTTCCTTTCACTTCTGCATGAGATACTCATTAGACCCATCTTTGCCAAAGGAACTCATTTGTAATGGTATAGGATAGTATCTTCAAATCCTTTATTGTCTGTACAAGTTTACATTCCCACCAGCAATGGAGGAGGGTTTCTCTTTCTCCACATCCTCTTCAGCATGTTTTGTCACTTGAGTTTTTGATCTTAGCCATTCTAATGGGTATAAGGTAAAATCTCAGGGTCATTTTGATTTGCATTTCCCTGACGACTAAGGACGTTGAGCATTTCTTTAAGTGTTTCTCTGCCATTCGAGATTCCTCTGTTGAAAATTCTCTGTAGCTCTGTACCATTTTTAAATTGGATTACTCAGTTTGTTGGTGTTTAACTTTTCAAGTTCTTTATATATTCTGGATATTAGCCCTCTGCCAGATGTAGAGTTGGTGAAGATCTTTTCCCAGTCTGTAGACTCTTGTTTTGCTCTGTTTACAGTATCCTCTGCTTTACTGAAGCATTTCAGTTTTATGAGGTCCCATTTATTGATTGTTGATCTTAGAACCTGTACTGTTCAGGTAGTCGTCTCCTGTGCCAAGGAGTTCAAGGCTCTTCCTTTGGAAATCAATCTGACACTTTCTCAGAAAATTAGGAATAGTGCTCAAGATCTAGCTATACCATTCCTGGGCATATATCTGAAAAATGCTCAACCATGCAACAAGGACATTTGCTCAACCATGTTCATAGCAGCTTTATTCATAATATTCAGAATCTGGAAACAATCCAGATGTCCCTCACCTGAAGAATAGATGCAGAAATTGTAGTACATTTACACAATGGAATACTACTCAGCAATTAAAAACAAGAAAATCATGAAATTGCAGGCAAAAGATAGAACTAGAAAAGATCATCCTGAGTGAGGTAACCCACAACCAGAAAGACACACATGGTATATACTTGCTTATAAGCGGATATTAGCCACATAATACAGAATAAACATACTAAAATCTATAGTCCTAAAGAAGCTAAACAACAAAGACGACACAGGGGAAGAGGCTTACTCCTCATTCAGAAGGGCAAACAGGATAGACATCTGAAGCAGGAGAAGACAGGGAACATGACAGGCGCCTACCCCAGAGGGCCTCTGAAGGACTCTACAAAGCAGAGTATGGAAGCAGATGCTGAGACTAATAGCCAAACCTTAGGCAGAGCACAGAGATTCTTATGGAGAAGGGGAAGACAGAAAGACCTGGAAGAGACAGGAGCTCCACAATGAGACCAACAGAGTCAAAAAAAATTTGGGCCCAGTGGGGCCTCGAGAGACTGATAATCCAACCAAGGACCTTTTGGAGAGGATCTAGATCCCCTGCTCAGATGTAGCCCATGGGCAGTTCAGTCTCCATGTGGGTTCCTTAGTAAGAGGAACAAGGGCAATCTCTGGCATGAACTCTGTTGTCTGCTCTTTGATCACCTCCCCCTGGTGAGGTGACCTTACCAGGCCACAGAGAAAGAGGATACAGACAGTCCTGATGAGATCTGATAGGCTAGGGCCAGATAGTATGGGAAGAGGACCTCCCCTATCAGTGGACTAGGGGAGGGGCATAGGGGGAGAAGAGGGAGGGAAGGTGGGGGCTACAGTCAAGATACAAAGTGAATAAATTTTAAATAATAATAATAAAGAAAGAAACAAAGTCCTTCATTGGTTGGAGAGATCACTCTGTGGTAAAAAGTGTTTACTGTACAAGCATGAGGGCAGGAGTTCCGGTTCCCAGAGCCCATGCAAACGTGGGGCAGAAGCAGAAGTAATTCTAGCCTCTAAACACAGAGCCTGGGGAACCTCACAGCAAGCTGGCTACGTGGGCTAGCCATGTCAGTGAACTCTGGGTTTGACTGAAAGAATCTACCTCAATAAATAGGGGGTAAAAATGAAGTACCATCCCTAACATCAACCTCTGGGCGCCATATGTACATGCATGCCAGCAAGCAAAACCTATACAGGCATTTACACCACATGCACACACATAAAACAGAAAAATAATTACCTTTAATGTACTCTGCATTGTTTTGGAAAACTCCACCCACTGGTTCAAATTTAACAACAGAGTTACCTTGTCCTTATTTAGATTTTTGTAACTATAAATATAAATTTTATAAATATAATCATTTTATAAGAATAGTTTACTTCTGAGCATGATGAGCAATGCTGGGTGTGAGTTACACTCTCATGGGTAAGCAACAACGTCTTTCCAGAGACTGCATCACCACCATCCTGGTGCTGTGCTCTTGGCTAATGTCAACAGCACATACACTAAGGCTGAAACAGAAAAGACAAAGCGGTTTACAGAGGACCGCACCTGCAGCATCTGAAGACTTTCTCCACACAAACTCACATTTGCAACTGAAAAGATAATCGCTCTTACTTCTAACAAAGATCCTGCCGTTTTATTGTAATCATTAATGTGGGAACACAACTATAATTGCATTGGAAAGGAATAACAATTATTTTGCTGTGGCATAGAATTAATGTAAGGCGTCGTCACACAAATTCTGAAACTGGCCATTACACAAGTAGGAAAAGCTCTTAGACGCTCTCCGATGCTCTCAGACACTTCATTATGAATATCACTAAACATTCAGGGAGGGCTTACATCAATTCGTCTG
This sequence comes from Pachyuromys duprasi, assembly GCA_028658305.1. Classification (NCBI taxonomy): domain Eukaryota; kingdom Metazoa; phylum Chordata; class Mammalia; order Rodentia; family Muridae; genus Pachyuromys; species Pachyuromys duprasi. The sequence continues at coordinate 25,386,027 of CM053745.1, read as the reverse complement.
AATTTCGAATATTATTTGTAGAGCTGTTCTATCAGAAAATAAATTCCAATCCTCCACAGTTTTAAATTGTTTTAGCCTCTCATATGTTTGAGAAAAATCCTGTTAACATTCTCATCTATTTCAAATTAATGCAGCAGATTTCCAAACACTGGGAATTGCGAAGTGCCTGTTCTCAGTGTACGCTATCAGCCATCTGCTTTGACCATCAGGAGAGGTCCAGACATCACCCCCAATGTGTTCTTAGAAGTCAAAATGCCCCCAGCATTTATGTAATCTTTTCCACCATTTTGCATGATGCGTAGGCTGTGGCCTTTCCAAACAAGGAACCTGCTGCCTACTGATCACATGCATGTGGGTACTTTTCTTTTGCTTTATATTCAGCTGTGTATGTTTGTATTTGTCCATTCACCAACCCTCTCCGCTACCATTTCTCATCACGCACATATATCTCTCTCATACACATGCATACCACAGACAAATACACTTGTTTCAGGGAGCTTTCATAATCCCAACATGCACAGGAAGAATAAAGGGTTGGTAGTATTTCAAAATGACACTGAGATACATTCTACACTAACTGGAGATAGGGAAATTTTATTTTCCCTTAAGAATTCAAACTCATTCACATACTGATTAATTATCATTGTTTACTTGCATAGGCCTTCTTCATTTCACTTTTTAAAAAACGTTTTGCATTGTGTAATAGCATTAGCTACTCATAGGAGGGCATAAACAGCTCACATGGTTGCAAAGTTACAAAACAGATGCCAAAGTCCTTTTCCTCTTTGGCTTTCAAACTGAAATATTTCCCACAATTCCACATTTAGAATTTACCAAAATACACAAATTGTTAGGAAACAAGGTAACAATTCCCCAGTGTAGATAGTAAAAGTAAATTACTCGTTGCCAAAGAACAAACCTTTACAAAATGCTAGTCGGCGTAACAATTTTCAGCTGAGAGTGGGCTGTCAAACGGAGACAATTTTAAAGCAGGATAGTGGTAATTCTTGTTGTGACGCTGTGCAAAGCACGCAGCAGACAGTTCAACACTGCCAGTGATTTTTATAACCATGTGAAAATACTCAGTAGAAATGGCTCGGCGAGGGTGACAAGGCGGCTCCCTCTTCCCACCCTTTGAGAGAGCTTTACTAACTTTTTTGTTTTGTTTCGTAGTTTTAAAATTTATTTTTTAATTTATTACAATGTATTCCCTTTGTATCCCAGCTGTAGGCCCCTCCCTCTCTCCCGATTCTCCTCCCTTGCCCCTCCCCCAGTCCACTGATAGGGGAGGTCCTCCTCCTCTTCCCTCTGACCCTAGCCTATCAGATCACATCAGGACTGGCTCTGCACTGTCTTCCTCTGTGGCCTGGCAAGGCTGCTTTCCCCTCAGGGGGAGGTGATCAAAGAGCCTGCTACTGAGTTCATGTCAGAGACAGACCCTGTTCCCATTAATAGGGGACCCACTTGGACACTGAGCTGCCATGGGCTACATCTAGATTATTTTGTTTTACAATTGTCTAAGTGAAATATATGAGGAACTGAGTTAGATGGTGTCTTGTCCACTTTTAAACAGTAGTAAGCCAGCACAGGATGCCCAGGGAATACTACCTGCCCTACCCTGGCTATGTTCTCACAGACATGCACACCGGCACACGCATAAATTTATCTGTCAGATATCAAGAATCACAACACTTAGAATAATCCCCAGTGTAAATATTTAAATACTACATGCCAGATATACATGGAGGAGTGGGGAAAGAATCTTGCCAACTTGACTCTGTCACACACATCTGGTCCAGTCTCCTCTGGATGTCTGGATGCAATCGTCACTTCAGACTTGCTTCACAGTGAGAGAACTCGGGTTACAAACCATGTACTCTCCAAGGGCTACTTCGATGACTATGAAGACCTAACCTACTCCTCGAAGTACAGCTGACTCCCCAACCTCATTAGGACCATACATTTCTTGCATTTTCAATATCTTAAGTCAGTGATTTTTTTTAGCCACTTTAGAAAAAAAAAGTATATGACAACATGTAATTCAACTTATTTCAACAAAGCGAGTTGTTCTAATGTCTTCTACAGTGTGTCTCGGGCAAAGCCATATTGCACAATGGTGTTGGCAACTATAGGACGCGCCTTAACAATTGATGACACGTACAGTTTGGGAAACACATGAGCCTTCCCGTCACTGGGAGCCTTGCCTGGAGGCTTACGCTCACCCCTGGCACAGTACCTCACTCTTCATGAGTTTCTGCAATGTTACATTGCCTTCCAACCTGCCAATGCACTGACCTCACCAACACACATTCTCTCCGTGTTCTCCAAGTGCTTGGCAGCACATTCAGAAAGCATTTCTTTCCCTCTTTGCTAACTCTGCAGGGTTTTTGAACTTTTTCATATCTAAGCAATCATGGTCACCTTTATGATATTAAAGAGTTCTTAGAAATGTGCTCCATGGGCAGAGCTGATGTGGGTGAATGCTGGAAAGCAAGCCAGATGAAAGCCATTTCAACTGCTCTAGGAGCTAGCCTCTGGACCTCATCAGGAAGGACAGGCAGAGTTCCTTTGATAGGATATGATTAGTGAACAGATGAAGGCACAGGCCTCACAGGGACCAGACCACGTGACAGCTAAGACCTCTAGCAAAAGATGCTCAATCCTCATTCAGAAAGGCAAAGAGGATGGACATCAGAAGAAGGAGAAAACAGTGAACAGGACAGGAGCCTACCACAGAGGGTCTCTGAAAGGCTCTGCCCTGCAGACTATCAAAGCAGATGCTGAGACTTATGGCCAAACTTTGGGCAGAGTGCAGGGAATCTTATGAAAGAAGGGAGAGATAGTAAAACCTGGAGAAAACAGGAGCTCCACAAGGAGAGCAACAAAACTGAAAATTCTGGGCACAGGGGTCTTTTCTGAGACTGATATTCCAACCAAGTACCATGCATGGAGATAACCTAGAACCCCTCCACATAGATATAGCCTGTGGCAGTTCAGTGTCCAAGTGGGTTCCATAGGAATGGAAACAGGGACTGCCTCTGACATGAACTGATTAGCCTGCTGTTTGATCACCTACCCCTGAGGAGGGACCAGCCTTACCAGGCCACACAGGAAGACAATGCAGCCACTCCTGATGAAACCTGATAGACCAGGATCAGAAGGAAGGAGAGGAAGACCTCCCTTATCAGTGGACTTGGGGAGGGGCATGGGTGGAGAAGGGGAAGGGAGGATGGGATTGGGAGGGGAGAAGGGAGGGAGCTACAGGGGAGATATAAAGTGAAAAAAAAAATTCTAGCAAAGACATCACAGGTTTACTTCACAGGGGCTGCGCTTGAATCCCATGATTCACTAGGCTCAGACTACCTCAGCAAAGCTTTTCCTACTGGTTGAGACGAGTGATAGCAGCAGATGGACTCAAGGGCAGAAGGATTTGCTTTTCTACCATGCATAAGGTCCTGGGCTCAAGGAAATAGAAAACTAGGAATAGAATGGACTATCAGGTAGACAGCCAGACAGATACACAGATTTCAGTGAACAGAAATAACATAATTGGGCTACTAACTACAAAGAGAAGGTGATGATTGTTTAAGAAAGGTTTAAAATTGAATTTTGATAATAAAAAAATAAAAACAGTGAAGATTTTATGACTCCTGAAAATGTTGTTATGCAAGAATTGTTGGTAATGTATATTTTTAAATTAATTTATTTCCTTGGATCACATTATATAAAAACTTTGGTCTGCTAACCAATTAATTCTCAGAAATTCTTCTCAGTGTTTTTCCCACTGAGATTTTAATGCCATGAACTACATTAGCTACATTGACTAACTGTGCTGTCTACCACACTACAGAACTTGGTTTCATAAACATGATACAAGAAACATTCATGGTATTCCCTTGCAGCGGCCTTCTGCTTAGCTCTACAATACCATCAGTAAAGGTAACTAACACTGAATCTATATATCTAAGCAATTAAAAACTGGTTTCAGTTCTGAAGAGACCTCTAAGTGAAGGGTGTTTGCTGCTCTTGCAGAGGACCAGAGTTGGACTCCTGTAACTTAGAACTCGCAGCTCACAACCACCTCAAAAACTACCGTTCCAAAGGATCAGATGCCCTCTGCTAGCCTCCTTGGCTATCCACACACATTTGCATGCGAACACTGTCCCACATACTTATAGATAAAAATAAAATGAATGTTTTTTAAAATTGCATTACTTCTTTGAAAGTTTTGTACATTGTTCTTTGATCTAATTCACTCCCTCCCTGCTCTTCCCAGGTCCACGCCCCCTTCACTAACAACTGAATTTTGTGTCTTTTTGTTTTGCTTGTTTTCATTTATCAAGTCCAATTCGTGCTGCCCAAGTAATCTTGGATTCAAGGCATTCTCTGGTGTATGGTGGAACTACCAAAGCGATCCTCTTAAAGAAAACTGACTCTCCGGCTCCCAGAAGGTATCAGTTGCTAATACTTCCTTAGCTAGGACTGGGATTTCTGCTCACTTCCCTACTCCATACTAGGATTTGGTCTGTCATGGGCTTACAAAGGGCTTGTACATGCCATAACAGCCACCATAAATTCATATCTGTATCTATCCTTCTGTGTACTGAAAATACTGTTTGCTTGTGTTTATCCATTGCCTTGGATTCTTAAGAGTCTTTCTGTCCAGGCGTCCACAAAAATCCCTGAGCCTCTGGGAGAAGGGGTGTGACACAGATGTCTCATTTAGAGCTGAGCCTTCTGCTATTCTCTGCATTTTAGTCAGAGAATTGTGGGTCTCTGCGTTAAACACCATCCACTGCAATAAGAAGCTTCTCTGACAAAAATTAGGAAAGGCATTAATCTATGGGGATAATAAGTCATTAGGATTCAGTTTAAAAAGAAGTCTACATAGCAGAATAGTACTAGGTTCTCTAGTAGGGCCTGTGGCCTGTCTAGTCACAGGTTCTTGGCTCCAGAATGGGTTTCACCTTGGGGAGCAGGCCTTAAACCCATCAGAAAGTAGTTGGTTACTCTCCTAACATTCAGGCCACTGTTGCATCAGTCCACATGTCTTGCTAGGCCTGTTGTTATTACAGCTTACAGGACTCATAACTGGGTACAATTAACAAGTACTTTCTCCTTTACTAGCACCTTTGAGAACTATAAAAGATAGCCAGTAGGGCTTGTGGGTCAGTACCATCCTGTTACTGAAAATGCTTTTGTGGTGGTTTCAACAGGAATGGCCTCCATAGCCTCATGTGTTTGAATGCTTGGCCCACAGGGAGTGGTGCTCTTAGAAGTGTGGCCTTGTTGGAGATGGTGTGGTGTTGCTGGAAGAAGTGCATCATTGTGTAGGCGGGCTTTGAGGTCTCATATATGTTCAAGCTATTTTCGGTGTGATACCCAGTCTTTTCTTGCTGCCTACAGATGAAGATGCAGACCTCTCAGCTTCTTCTCCAGCACATGACTGCCTCCATGCCGCCATGTTTCTCATTCTAATAATAATGGACTAAACCCCTAAAACTGTAAGCCAGTACCAGTAAATGTCCTTTATAAGAGCTGCTGTGATCAGGATGTCCCTTCACAATAAAACCCTAACTAAGACAGTTCTAAAAAAAAAATACTACAATTATTAAACAACTCTGTACAACATGCTTGCAAACTGGGGAAATTTTATGGTACATAAATTATCTCTCAATAACAATATTTTAAAAATGTAAAGTAAAAGTACTTTTTGAGAAGTTCAACAGTACTGACAAATATTTACTGAGCAAAGTGGTGCTGAACTTCCTAATGCTGTGCTGTTTTAATACAGTTCCTCATGTTGTGGTGACCCCCAACCATAAAATTATTTCACTGCCACTTCAGAACTGAAATTTTGCTACTGTTATGAAGAGTAATGGAAATATGTGATATGGAGGCTATGTGACAGGATACACAAAGGGGTCATGACCCACAAGTTAAGAACCACTGACAAAGATGAGTTAAGGAAAAAAGAACACGCAACATCAAAAAGAAGGACATAATGAGGGAAGCTACAGAAATTAAAAGGTTAAGAGGCTATTGCATGGCAGTGAAGCAGGCAATCTTCGAGAAAAAGATGGATTTCTAGAAGCACAGAATCTACAAAAAATAATTATTCAGTTAAGAAGAAAGCAATGAAATAGTTCATCAGGTTGAGAGTACCTTACAATTTGAGTTTGTTTCTCAGGACCCATGTACTCAGAGGACAAAAATGTTTCTTGAATGCTACCCTCTGACTTGCACGTCTGTATGGTAGTACATGTAAGCACACACATGCGCGCACACACACAAGCAAGGTAAAATGAAACAACTGTTTTTACATTCATGGAGATTTTTTTTATAATTTATTTACTCTATACCCAGATCAAAGCTTCCACTCCCTCTTCTCCTCCCAGTCCCTCCCTCTCACACCCCCAAATCCATCCCTGTCCCCTTCCTTTTCAGAGGAGGAGAGGTCTCGAAGGTACATCAACCCACCCTAACATATCACAGTAGGACTAGGTACATCTTCTCCTCCCAGTTAGGGGAAAGGGACCCAAAGGCAGGCAACAGAGTCAGAAACAGCCCCTGCACCAATTGTTAGGGGACTCAAAGGGAAACCAAGCTGCACTTTTGTTACATATGTGTAGGGGACCTCCGTCCATCCCATACATGCTCTTTGGTTGATGGTTCAGTCTCTGTGAGCTCCCACGGGCCCACGTTAGTTGATTTCCGATGTTTTCTTTGGTGTCCTTGACCTTTCTGGTTCCTTCAATCCTTTATGTCCTTCTTCCACAGATTCTCTGAGCTCCTTCTAATGTCTGTCTGTGAATCTCTACATCTGTTTCCATCAGGAACTCGGTGAAGTCTCTCAGAAAACTGTTGCAGGATATTTGATCCCATTGTGAACTGTAAAACCCTGTTTCTTGTTTGGTGTGGTTAAGCCCTATCACACACCTTCAATTCAGGAGCTTTCTGTTTATTGTAAATAAATAATTATGGTGTGGTTCAGCCATCCCCTGCACACACTTTTAATCCAAGAGCTTTCTGTAGACAGATTTTAATAAAGTTAACCCTAAGTCTAAAGGCAGAGTGAGTAACCAACTGACAGATTAACAGAAAGGCGGGACTTTGAGGGAAGGGTATTTAAGACAGCATGGAGAAGTAGAAGAAGCTTTTTGCTCTCTAGTTCTTGAACTTTAGCTCTCTGGCTCTTGGGGTTTTGAGCTAGTAAGCCCTTGGCCTTGGGTGTTTTTTATTTGTTTGTTTTGTTTTGTTTTTTGCCTTTTCTTCCTGGGCTATCAGCTGAACTAGTAAGCTTTATGGGCTTTTTCCATTGAGATGTGAGCTGAGGAGGAAAGTGAGCTGGGTGTCTTCACTGTCTCTCTGAGCTAGCAGGTTTTAACCACAGCATCAAGCTCCCGAGTCTTTGTTGGCAAAATAGAATGGTTGTCTTTTGTTTGTTTGGTTTTTTCTTTGTACAGTTTCTAGTGCTTACTCTGGGTGTTGTGCATATAACTTTTATAGTCTTATTAATGACATTTTACCAACTCTGGTGAAGTGCAGAAAATTAATCATCATAGTATTTCTGCATTCTTCATTTAAAATATACTCAGCAACTTTCCACATTCCCTTAGACAGACAGGATACAGTATTGCCATCATCATTTCAACCACTAAACATAGTTTATGAGGCTCAGAAGAAAAGGGGACACCTAGAGCACTTAGTCATGCTTTCTGGTGACCATTCTTTCTTCCTTTCTGGATTCCCAACGTCTTTACTCTTTATTGTTTCCTTTTTTTGTTCCAAGAGAACTTTCTCAAGCTCTGTCTTTAGGCCAGGTCTGCTGCTACTTTCCCTTCATTCCCGACGGTTATTTTATTGGCTTCGCATTAAGTGTCGATTTCTTTTTTACTCTTTTCTCAGCATTTGCTGCGTACTGTGGCACTTCCCTCTGTTTTCCACCATTTCTGGTGAACCGCATGCTGCCCTCCTGTTTATCCAACAGGTAAAGTGTTACTTTGCTTTTATTATATTCAAAAACTCTTCTTGAACGTTGCTATTGCTGGCTTAATTTATAACTTCTTGGTATGGGTTTGTCTGTGTTTATTTGGTTCAGGTTAACTGGCTTTCTTGAATGGACAGCTTGTGACACTGGATGAAGCAAAGGTCTTCAAGGCATCAAATGCTACAGCCAATCGGTGATTGCTTGGAACTCACCATCAGCTAATTCTCCTCCACATCCTCTCCCCAACCCCCAGTGCCCTTAAGCATTCCTTCTGTTCTCCAGCACTCAAATGCTCATTTGTTTGGTCTGTAAGGGTTTTTAATTGCACTGAATGAGAAAAATTGGCAAGGCCTGGCCAGAATAACCTGGAAGTGTGTGTGTGTTTAATTTTGATAGTTGTTAACTAACTGCTTTTTATAGATGCGCTAATTTGCCTGTACATTTTTGTTGAACCAATTATATTTCTGCAGAGCTGACATCACTTCTTGCTAACAGTTTTCATTCTCAGAAGTTGCATGCTCCACTCACTTTTTCCCTTACACCATATCTATCCAGGCTATGAAGGCTGCACACCAGCTACTTCACAGCCAATTTGAGAAATCCTTACAGGAAACTGAAGCATAAATAAAAAGTAATTGAGTGAACAAGTGAGTGTCTAGTTGATGTTTCCTTCTTTGATTAGTTGCCCCATTTATTTAACTTGAAAGCTATTACTGAGATTTTGGAAGCCACCTTCACTCACAAAACTCCACACTACCAACCGTTCATTCTAAGGGCAGTTTTATTCTGACTCTCAGCATCTCCTTTTAATTAACTCTACATCACACAGTATCAGGTTTTAAAATCATTCTTCATACTTGTGACATCTTCTTGGGATTACCCACTGGTCTGTCCATTTTTCTTTCATCATATACTTCCTTTCGTCTGCTTTGTGTGTAGGAGGGTATTTGAGTTGAAGTTGTGGGAGGCATATTGCTAATATGAACTCAAAGCAGCTATAAGTGGATGCCACCATGGACAGCATCTTCAGAGGCGCCAGGAAGTCAATGTGAGATGCTGGATAATCAACAGCAGGCAGCATCTACACCTACTCGCCTTTGCTTGGTCCTCGCCTTTCACTCTATCACACCTCAGTTTTTCAGGCCTAAAACACTGATATAAACAAAGCATTCGGGGAGCAAGGCAGGAGCAACACTAGGAAAAGTAGGATGTCCTACTGTTAAGAAATACAGTGAAAGCATTCTCTTCCAGTCAAAGCATCCCACCATTCATCTAGCCTCCCCAGGAGCTCTTGTTTCCGATTAGTCAAAAGTCTGAAAGTCCAGCTTCACAAGAAAACACAGGAGCGTGGGGGCAAAGGATCACTTCACTGTGAGCTTTCACTGGACTGTTAAGAGCTGTGTGAATACATTTATAAAATCTTCTAATATTTGCTTACTGGACAATATTTGCCAACAACAAAAAACAAATACACCAAGATGTTACTTCACGAATTGTCCAACTATCATCCTGTGGTAGGGGATGGTCCTGTGCTAGGGGTATTTTTTCCCAGTCTCTTCTTCGGCACGCACACACACACACACACATATATATAATTGGTTCATATCATAAATATCATTGTAAACCCTGGGGGGTTTTGGGGGGGTTGTTTTGGTTTTTTGAGACAGAGTTTCTCTGTGTACTCTTGGTTGTCCTGGACTTGCTTTGTAGACGAGTCTGACCTCAAATTCACAGAAATCCACCTGCCTCTGTTTACTGGAGTGCTGGGATTACAGGCGAGTACCACCACTCCTTGCTGTGAAATGTGCTTTATTCACTTATGATAATATGTTTTCGCATTTTGTTAATGGCCTTAACAACCTTGTCTTTAATGGCTATAATAACACTGTACCTTAGAAAGGGGCCATAATTTACTTAAGCATTCCTTTATGTGAAGACATTTAAGTTTCTATACCATTGCCAGTTTTCATTAACACCACAATGCATATCCTTTTACACACACGCTTCACTCTATTTTCTCTTAGGGTATACTGCTGGAATCCTGATCACTAGATGGCAGCTCCTGGCAGCACACTGCTGTCTTTCAGAGAGGGAAACGCCACTGTGGGTAAACCTGCCCACAGCAGTAAACTTGCATACCCTTGGCAACCAACTAGCGGGCTTCGGAGTACCTGCTGGGATAGAGGAAGTCAGGTAAGCTGGTGCTCTTCCCAGCTTCAACAAAGATGCACTTCTTAGAATGCCGGCGCCTTAGAGTGCTCATAGGTCATATGTGTATGGCTCTTCTAGCCTGTAAACTACTAGAATATGGAAACCAAAAGGAGAGCATGAGTCTGTAGAAAGATGGAAAAGCATTTTTAAGCAATCCTATCTGCAAATTATTCAGTGAAGTAGAGCCAACATCTAAAATGTAAACAAGCATTATTTTCAAAATACCCTTACATTATATTTTATTGTTCTGTACTCTGAGCTTATCTTCACATGAAGATTCTATATCTTAAGTTAAATGTTTTCAACTAACACCTTGAATTCTACCTTCTCCCATGTCACCATTTTGAGAGTCTGCTTTATTCTTGACCTGGCGGAATTACACATGGGGTACCTTTGTGGCATGTGTGTGCTCCAGCTCGCTTACCTGAAATTGAAGTACTTTGTGGTTAGCTGTCACTCATCTTAGATAAATTGCTACTGAGGTGAGGGATTCCTGCATACCCCATCATTGCCTATTTGTCTATCCCAAACCTTTACCAAAAACAAAATACAAGAAAAGCTAGAACCCCAGGCTAGAAGACTGACAGCATCCAACTAGACCCTGACGGTGTATGGCGGGAAAGGGACAACATGGCAGGGGTGAGGGTTCCTTTCACCACTACTCACCAAACAAGGTCATAAATCTCTGGGAATCCCAGTCTACAGAGAGAGTAAAAAGAAAGTTACTGGTCGGAAGACGGGAGTACAAATTCCAAACAGTGGAAGAAGTACTGGCCACAGGAGCAGGCTATCCTAGCACTCTTGACTGTACGGAAATCCAGTGTTAGCTGGTGACTGACAGCCACTGTCAATTCATCAACCTTGTAGCCAAGTAAATTCTTCTAGGAACACTGCAAAAGCTTTTGAATCTTATTCTTCACCTATAATGCTTTGTCTTTTCCTGTATCAGCACTGGCATTTAAGTGGAAAATTGGGAGAGGCTGAGCCAGGACCCGACAGGCAGAAGACACTATAAACGTGCTCTTTTGTCATTAGAAGTAAAGTCCAAGACACTGTAACAGTGATAACTGGTCATGAGCACAAAAGGTGCGTGTGTGCACATAAAACTATAGCACCTTTTTGCATCGTGATGGGCACACTTGTTGCTTGCTAATCCATTGTGATGCCTCTTGAGGGTATTCGCTCTCCCATGTGTGGGTGTGGAGCTTCTGTGCAGAGAACAGGGGCGCACTTCTGTGGCAGCTGTTCTGAATGCCAGAAGCAAAGGAAGAAAGGGCAGTGGGGTGAAGCATTAAGGGATGTGGAGCCGAATCTGCACAGAAATGTGTGTAAAGGAGGGGTGAATAAATGAGGGATTAGTACCTGGGAGGTGGTACGAACAAATAGGGTCCAAGAAGAGGGAACAAGAGGGGAAATCCACAAGTAATCAGTGGGGAAGAACGGCTCCGCTGGCAAGGACACGTAGTTCTGTTTTGTTCAGACTGATTTAGCAGCAACAGAAAACAGCAAGTAAACATGAAAGCCAGGCAATTTATCACAGTTATCATTTCCCCTGATAAGTATTTCTTTGTTTAAACAAGTACCCATTACAGGAAACAAGGCCACAATTGTAACAACAAACCCAGCTTCTACTGATGCTCCCCGCAAAGAAAGGGGGGAGGGACCAAAAGAACAAATAGTGACATTTTCTGTACTTTTGAAAAAGACAGTGACAGAATGGAATTTTCCACTCCTCATCTTCAACATGGAAACATACATTTAGTTCATATATTTTCTGCAAAGTGAGAAATGACATTTAGCATTTTCGGTGTCGGTAAAATATTGTCTAATCAGGATCATGGTGAATTTTGGCAGCTGCTGTAGATAGGTGCAACCAAAATGGAGGCCGAACTGCCTTTTCCTTGCCAGTGGACTGTGCATATGTATGCACATGCTTGTGTGAATCTGGACAGTGGCCAACAAAATTCCCTCTCTGACCTCAATCCTAGGGATAGAGATGGAGAATTCCAGGAGCCAGGACAAGCTGAAGAAGTCATCTGGTAAAGTCTTGAAAGTCATCTGGCCCTGGAGGGGCAGTGGGATCCTATCCCAGGACTGGACTTTTAGGACAGTACAGCCCCAGAACAGCAGGTTGCTGCTCTTAGCATCATCGCTTGAATTCGGGGCCTCAGCCTCCCCATTACAACACTCTATGGCTCTTCTGGAAAGTGTTTCTGTTTTGGTTTGGTTTGGGTTTGGTTTTTTGAAAACAGGGTTTCTTTGTGTAAGCCTTGGCTGTCCTGGACTCACTTTGTAGACCAGCCTGGCCTCAAACTCACAGAGATGTGCCTGCCTCTACCTCCCCAAGTGCTGGGATTACAAACATGAGCCACGCCCAGCTTCTCTGAAAATTCTTAAAGCCTATGAACTCTTGTTAAGGCATTTTAAAATGCGAACACTGGTTGACTATCCCTTATACCAAATGTCCGGGACCAGACTTGTTTTATACTTGTTTTATTTATTTATTTTTCAAAGTTGGGGAAACTGTGTGTGTGTGTTTGGACATGTGTGTCTGTCTATCTGTGTGTTTACATATGAATATGTTTTATTTTTACATATGAATATATGTATATTTTTACACACACATCTTGTATATAAAGCCTGAATGTAATTTTTAAACAATATTTTAATACAACGGTCCTTGCCTGGAAACCTTCACACAAGATTAAGTCTGGAATTCTCCACTTGTGGCATAACAAGAATTTCCCTGAATTTTCTGACTGGAGATATTCAATCCATATTCTCTCTCAATTAAAACTAAAATGTAATTACATCATTTCCAACTTTCATTTCCTCCCCCTAGCCCTTCCCTCAGCCTTAATCTCTCTCAAATTCATGGCCTCTGCCTCTTTAGCGGTTGTTAGATATATATGAATATTTATCCCTAAATAAATGGAACTGCTCAGTCCATATAACGTCACTTGTGAGTCTATGATTTCATGGCTGAACACTTGGCATTGGGTAACCAATCCAGGGTCTCATCCCTGAGAAAGACTATTTCAATAAATATCCTATACTTTGGCACTCTGGATTATTTAGCAAATTTGAAGGGAATTAATCAAAGCCAAAAGAGATGTTCAAAATTTCCAGCATGCTTTGAAGAAGTCCTTTGTGAAACAGACAAGACAACAGCAGAGCAAAGCCGTGGGTGTGGATTGCCAAGCTGACAAGCCAGGATGGGGGTCAGGGGCGGGGAGAGAGCATGGCTGGAGGAATGCAGAGACTAGGCCTTCAGTCATGAGGGTAGAAGCTGCTGCTTGGGAAACAGGCAGTGAGAGGGAGGGAAAGAGCGAGCAAGTGTGTTGGGTAGTGCCCAGCAGAGGAGGGGACACTGAGTGATGGCTTGGACCAGGAATTCTGCCACCTTCCAATCGGAGAATTTGACCAAATTATGACTTTTCAAATTTGGGGTTCGGTCTGCAAAATGAGAGTTGTGACCGTAGAGACGGCAACAGAGAATAAAAGACACCTCGTACTCGGGAACAAGTGGGAGAGAGGCAGGCACTGCAGGGAACATAACTTGTGCGGAGTTAGATGTCACCCTTCCGCTGGTGCCGCTGAGGGAAGCCTGGAGAACACAGCCTGGACGCCTCATTCTTCACAGGGCCCGAGCAGTCGCGACGCACAGTCCGCCTCCCACAGAAGCATGTTTTCACTAATTTGTTAATTCTGTGGACTCTGAATAAAATTATCGCACCTGTGCTTACAAATGAGCAAAGCAGGGGGAAGCCTGCGTATTTTGTCAGGCATGTGGCCCAAGGTTTAAAGGTGAGAGGTCATCTCCACAGACGACAGTAAAAGAGCACCGGACAGCCAGAAAGAACGGTTCTTAGGGAAGGGGAAATCAGTGCCACATCCAGGTGCCTTTGCTCCCAGGACCCAGTGGGGAGTGGCTCCCTATAGCCCTGTGTTCTCGCCTGCAGACAGAGCAGCGTGTGAGACCGGAGAAGCGGGCTGTCTCTGACCTTGGTGGGAAGATGCTGGGAGCTTTAGCAGTTACTCTGTCTCCACATTATCTTAAGAGATTTTCCAGAACGCTCCCTCTAACCCACACCTTTACTCTTGCCATGTGCTATCAACCCAACCTACCACCAATACAGACTGGAGAAATGACTTGCTGCTGAGCTGCATCCCCGGCCTTCAGACTGCTTGCTTATTTCCCCTTCCCTTCTCTCGGTCACAGCCGTCTTCCAAATCTACGGTATAATAAATCTCCAATGTTTCCATTGCAAGTAATCTGAGAATGAGAGGCACATTTCATTCACCATTGTTTTCACAGACTTTGCAAGATTAAGAACATAGGTTTAGTTTGAAATCCAAACTTAGAAAAAAAAAAAACACCTTGGAGATCTGACAAGAGAGAAAACTGCACTTAACACACACCTACACACATACACCTATACATGCATACACACCTCTATATACCTTTCCACACCCCTACTCACGCATACATACACACATAGCCGGACACATGCTTAGACATACACACACACCCTCTGTCATCTTCTGCTGACTTGTCAGGAAAAGTCGAGGCAGCAGCAGGAAAGAGAGTCAAGTGCAAGTGGCACTTAGAAGGACTGCTGCCTTGGGCTGCCTTGTGATGTCAGAGCCTGCTTTGTTCCACTTGCCCTCTGAGGAAGATAAGTGGACCAGAATGTTATTGCTGCAGACTCATTTTACAAAACAGGACTGCATTTCATCCTCCTTCTGGATGGCCAGGAAATAATGATACATCTTGTTCATGTGGGCTGGCTACTTCGGGAAGGGGGGTAAGAATTAATTTCAAATCGATCACGGCGTTTCCAGCTATTTCCCGTGAGACTTCCTACTGGGTCCCTGCACTGGCAGCCATCATTTCCATATTTATTGAAAACAGCATCTCAGCCAAAGTGGTACATTGTGTCCACACAGCGAGCTCTCACTCCGGGAAATGGAATTAATTCACACTGCCATCACTAGTGTTCGGGGTCTTTTTAAGAAAACTATGATATTTGACCCATTAATTCAAAGAGTTTCTTTAAATGCACTGAGCTTTATCAGAGACTATCATTTAAGGAACTGGTTTCTAACTTAATAAACTTCCTTGCCACTTAAACCAAAATGTTTGTCTCTATGCCGGGCAAAGTAAGTGAAAATAGAAACAAATGGATGCAGTTGGTGTTTTCTTTTATCCATATATCTCCCAGAGACACCACCGAGTCTTTACTTATTTATGGCTCTGTACTTTATTCTCCAAGGTTGTTGCACAATCTGTTTGCATACTATATATAACTTGTTCTGGAGGGGGAGAGATGGATGTAGAGGTGAATCTATATTTAGACTATGATGACTCGAGTTTAATAAAGGATGCTTTCCAGGTGAAATGCATCTAAAGAGGAGGCTTTTTCCTTTATATCACTGATGGTGGTAACATTATATAATTAAGTCATGGAGGTGCGGGTTCAGGATCAAATTTTAGACTTTCTAAAATTCTTGAGTTTCTTTTAACATAACAAAAAAGCGATTTATTTATGCCTATTGCTCGAAACCTAAGAAACCAAATTTTCTTTAAAGATTTTGCATTAGTCTTAGACAATGATGCCAGTCTGAGATACCTAACATGTGATGAGATTTGCAGTTACTAACTAAAATCAAAGCCAAGAGCACTGACTGGGCAATCTGGGTTGGGACCAGCACCACATTTTTGTCACTGATGACCATCTCTCCCAGCAGCCTTCACTGTAACCATGACAACCTGAGCAATGCCTAGCACACTTTCATGTTTTTAAAATACCCTTATACATGACTATAGTCCCAGTACCAAGTAGGCAGAGAGAGGGAAACTGAGAGTTTGAAGCCAACATGAACTATAGATTAAGACTGTCTCAAGACCATAACAAAGCAAAACAAGCAAACTAAACACCCTCAAGTGATTTGTTTAGGGTTCTTTTTTTCAATATAATTTCAAGTAAAAGTGTCATCTATTGTTCAAAATTAACGTGACTATTCAAAAATATATTCTGACAAATTATAAGGTTTATCTTAATATTGTCTGAAGTTATTACATTAAAGGTAGATTATATGCCCTCTTAAACAAAAGAATCTGATTTTAATCCACATAACAAAATGTACAACCTATAAAAAGTTGAGTCTACTGAAACTGCTTTCTAGGTAAAATATACATTTCCTGTCAGTCACTATCAGATCTACTCCCATGAAATTGGGATGTTGGTTTCATTTTCATATTTTAACATTTCAGGAATAAAGAACCTCTAGAAATAGTATCTGAACTGAATATGGCTGCATTGTTTCCTTCATCCTTACACAGTTGCGGCACCCACAGAGCCATGGGAAGTTAGACATGACTAGGTATACATTTTCTGCACGGCTACTACTGAACAGAGTCTTCTAGATGCTTTGGTACACAAATATCCTTCAGCAACAGGCTCAGTGCACTGGGCCAATTCCTGGAGAGCCAGTTTTCAAAATGTGAAGTATCGAGTAAGTACAGAGTGACTCAACTTAAGTCGTGTGATGCTCTACAGAACCTGCAAAATGCAAATGGGGCACTCTCCACTGGAACAAGGCCAGTGCCCCGCCCACCTATTCAAGGAAAGCCTGCTGGCAGCAGGCATCCCTTCTAGCTACAGTTCCCATCACTGCCTGCTAAAAGCCTGAGACCAAATGGGCCCAGCTCTGAAGGAAGCAAGTGAGATACATTGTGTTCAAATATTTAGAGCCTTTAATAAGCTCCATAGTCACTGATTTAGAAAATGTACACAGACCCCAAAAATAACCTACAGCAGAATCAACAATGTCATTGATCCCGCCTTGGACAGAGACAGCTAATGAGCTACTGAGCCCAATTGTGTATGCTTTGGTTAACTAAAAGTAATTTTATTATATCTCCAGTAAATACTGGTTGATCAAATATTTAAATAACATAGATTTATAGACATTTAAAAAAAAATTGTTAGACCAGTCATCAGGAGAACCTAGACCCTAGTCCTCTCTGTCTACAAATGTGGCTTTAGGGTCCTCAAAACTCCTAGGTCCAGAAAGGTGACCTAAGAAATCTTATGGCAAATAAGAAACAATAAATAAAGTCAGGCTTCACAACTCCATGCTGTATGGTTCTGTCTTGGTTTGTTGAGTTCCTTCTCTAGCTAGAAAACCATTCCTACATGATCCTGGAAGAGTACACATGGTCCTGCCCTCCTAGCCTGTGAGTCTTGGTAGGGACTATGGGATGTCAATCAAGTCAACTGTGAAGAGAGACATGGAGGGAACATGGCCCAACAGAAAAGAAATCCAGTGTGTTTCCCAGGAGACTTCAAGTTGAAAGAAGCTTTCCAGGTTGACGAAGTTCAAAAATACGCTTAAAACCTGCACCGGCCATGCCCATCAATGTCAGCAGTAACATGGACTGAATATTCATTATATGCCA
Source organism: Pachyuromys duprasi (assembly GCA_028658305.1). Classification (NCBI taxonomy): domain Eukaryota; kingdom Metazoa; phylum Chordata; class Mammalia; order Rodentia; family Muridae; genus Pachyuromys; species Pachyuromys duprasi. The sequence continues at coordinate 25,368,361 of CM053745.1, read as the reverse complement.
GGTGCTTCGTGGGGAGCATTTCATTATCTAGGCCCCAATAAGGGCATTAGTCATTATCCTAACTTTACAAAAGAAGGCCTGCTCAGGCTTGGCACTATGGCTCAGAGGTGAGAGAGCACTGGTCGCTCTTGCAGAGGACCCGGCTTCAAATCCCAGCATCCACGTGGTAGCTCTCAACCATGTATCATTCCAGTTTCATGGTGTCTATGATTTCTGTGTGTACCATGCATGCACATGGTGCACGTACATATATACAAGCAAACACTCATACACATAAAATAAAGTAAATACATCTAAATGAAAATTTAGAGACTTGCATAACAACTTCAAGAAGTTCATATATATGTATATAAGCTTACATATATGAATATATATAAAACAATCATTATATAATTTGGCCTCTAATTTCAAAAGATCATAGATATGGTTCTTTAAAAAATACTACTGATCTCCTACACACACACACACACACCTATAAGCACTATGGTCCAGCACTGTCTTTCTTCCTCGATTACCTGCCCCAAATATCCTCATACTAAATCACTAGCAATTGCCGAAGCTGGCAGCTTGTCTTATTAAGTCAGTCATTTGCTAATAAATAAGTAATACATCAATAAGGTGAAAAACGGGGAGAATTTAAACAAAAACATTTCCAACAATTACCCTTTAATTACTTGTAAACTGAAGTAATTATGGGGGGGGGAACGATAGAAGATATTTTTAGAAAGGCAATTAAACTTAGCCAATGGGCATCACTGAAGCTAAGGTCACCAACACATAAAAGATTTGCAAATAAAAACAGAAATGCACTTCTGCTGAGAAGTACCCCAGAGATGGCCAAAATAGACCAGAGAGTAATTTGCCTCTCTGTTCTAGGAGAAGAAAGCATAGACCTCATTTCCCCATGATTCTGAGGGGATTGGATTCCTTTACTTAATTAACTGCTTATCCAAGATACTATCTGAAAAATGCTGACCCCACAGCTATGTGTGGATGACTTGTTATGGCCTCCACAACTCTGCTTATTGGAATATCCATTTTCCTGTCCAACAGAGCTCAGACTTAGAACTTCGTAACATTTGCCCAATAGTCTCATTTATATGATAGCTGAATTTTTCTAAAAAGTTGGGTGTATATGATCGGAGTGTAAGAAGAAGAAAAATACAATGAGAAAAAAAAGTAAGAACTCATTTCAGTCTTTCATAGTAAAACAATTAGAATTATGGAGTGCTCAAAAGCATCTTCCCTCAACACTAAGGGAGCTTCCCCACTGCGTGACAAGGTTCTTGAGGGGCAAGGTTTGGATTCCGAGCCTCCTCTCTTGTGGGCTACTACGGACTGCAATGGGCAGGTAGTCTTTGTGTCCCTAATGCCTACTCTTTGCTGTGAGTGAACTGAGCTAATAATGAGCATGATCATCTTAAATACTTCAGATCCATTATGGCCAATTCCATTATGGCATCCTGTCCACAGAAAGTAGATGCCTTGTCAATGTGAGCTGGACCAAACAGAAACAAAGCCAAGAAACATCTAGTGGCCACCACGAACAAGAGCTGGAAATAACATGCATACGGCTTCCAAATTGTTTTCTTCCTCTGGAATAGCTAATATTTTTATATTTTGACATAAATCAATATTTAACAAGTAGGAAATATTTAGCCCATATTTACTAAGTCAAATATTTAACACTTTATATATAGTCTGAATACATACTAAGTTTATACATATAAATACACACCTGTAAAAACAAAAATCAGTTGTATTGCTGTATGCATGTAATATTAATGGGTATACACATATACACATACAATAAGAGTTAGTGTGATGATATGAAGCAGAAAATAGTGATCACACATGGGAAGGTGGGCACCTTATATCATTCCATCTGCTGAAGCACATTAACTCTCATTTCCTTTTCTTTTCGCTTTTTTATTAATATACGCCAAGTGTCACAACCTCTTGTTTTAGAGACTATGGGATTTCTTACTCTTGTAAGAAACTAACTTGTTCTCCTTCCCCTAGCTGTGCACACTCATCCCATTCCCATTGCAAAGCTTTAAAGCCACATGTCAGATCTAAAAACCTCTCTCCTACTTCTCATTGGAGAGATTGATTAAAGTGATAAAAATAGAATCTCAACCTGTCACAGCTCTTTTAGTCATCTTAATTAATTGTAATTAGCTTTTAAATATTCAGATCCTGGCTTCCCATAAAACTGAGGGCCTCTCTCTGTCTCTGTCTCTCTCACACACACACGCACACGCACATGAGCTGTCACTATTTCTCAGTGCAGGCCTTTGTACAGAGAGGTAACTAGCCATTCTCTGTGGTCTTCCATACTTTCAACTCTGATTAGTATGTGTGTAGTTGGTAAATAATTGAATTAATTTTATAGTGAGTGACATATTTTGAATTCTGCAAAGCATTTTATTCTGGGAATCCAAACCAGCCCTTGCTTTTCCCCAGACAGCCCTGTGCACGCCTACAATAATAAGTTGGAGCAGATTCTTGACTTTCCCATTAGCATCTAACAATTTATGAGCCTTTGATATCCATGGGATGATTTTTAAATGATGATTTTAATTCCCCAATGCACCTAGATAACTAGAAAAATAATAGACAATAAATGAGTGCTTTAGAAAAGGAATTTAACTAAGAATTTAAAGCTTCGCCCAAGCTGAAAGTAATCAAAAAAAAATCTTATAATGGTCCTGAACTGAATTCAATATTCTTTTTACATTATTAAAGGAATACATCAGCCTCAGATAACTTATTTCATGCCGGATGCACAACTGCTCCATGATGTAGTAACTGTTATCTACAGTTTATAGATGGGAAAGCTGGGGCTCAGATGTTTCGGCTGGATTGCTGCACACAGAGATAGGAGAGCCGCACGTACAGCCATGTTCACAGCACATCCCAACTCCTGACGGGATACAGGTCCTTCAACTTCCATAGGAGTCAAGCACTGAGTTTCAACCCAAGAAATACAATCTGAGCTTAACTATCTTATGGATTGTCCAATTCATTTGAGACCAATTTATCACTGACTACTCACTGAGTAGGCAGTAATAGTCTTTTATGTTTAATGGTGAATATTTAAAAAGGCAATTCATTTCAGGACTTAATTGAAGAATCAAATATAAAGGAATTTGCACGCTAAATAATAATTTTCCTATTAAGGATTTGCTTAGAACATTGCCGTGGGAATCAAAGAAAAGGTTATGTTTTCGTAAACAAAAATCTTTCCAGAGCACCAGTCAGTATACTCCATTGTCACAGCAAAGAACTCAGGCTTTCATTTGCTCTCAGTTGATGAGAGACAATTACATGCCCTTCACACATTCCACGTAAATAACTTCTCATTAAAGTGACATTTGATTACCAATGCTTTGGAAGTTCTGAATGCTATAGAACGTTGGTCTTCTAACAAGTTTGATTGGATCCTAATCCCAAATTATTAAGTTGAGTTCTAGATAAAGGGAGTGATTTTTCCTTCTCCGTATGCAGGTTTTATCATCTCACTGGTGCAACTCTATATCTAAGAAAGATAGTTTGCAAATAATTATTAGAAACATAGCTAATGGTGCACCGGTTTCTCCTGGGGAGCAATTCTCATTCTGTAACATCATTTGTCCCAAAGGACCTTTTCAAGAATGAAAGCAAACAGGCTGTGACGGTGGAGCTCCTGTCTTCCTCCAGGCAAGCAAACAGTTGTTTCTTGGCCAGATGCCTTCCTCTGGGGTAAATGCTCGGCATGTGTGTTTGCCGGGACCTTTTTCTATGACTGGTGATTTCCTAAGGGCTGTTTGTGATCTTCAGCAGTGACACAGTTTCACCAGGTCTGAACCAGTATTTGCTGCCCCAAAGGGTCTAGGAAACAAGGGAACCAATGAGAGTAGGGAAGCTCACGCTGCCTGTTGCTCTAGGAACAGTAACATCTTTCTTGTGTGGTTTGGGAGGTATGTGACTCATGTCATTACGAGTGACACCGTGGACTTATTGTCTTACAGGCAGTATCTTAGGGTCTTACTGCTGTGAAGAGACTCCACAGCCATGGCTATCCTTATCAAGGAAAGTGTTTACCTGGTGCTGACTTACGGTTCAGAAGTTTAGTCCATTATCATCATGGCAGGAAACATGACAGCAAACAGACAGATGTGGTGCTGGCGACATAGCTCGGAATTCCACATCTGGATTGGCAGGCAGCAGGAAGAGAGAGTGGGCCACTTAGGCCTGGCTTTAGCTTCTAGAACCTTAAGGCCCACCCCCAAAGCACACCTCCTCCAACAAGGTTACACCTCCTCCAACATGGCCATATCTCCTAACAGTGTCTAATAGTCTCTATGGGCCTATGGGGACCATTCAAACCACCACAGGTGAGGTAATATCTCAAACTGCCCCTAATAGATACAGCTATAACCTATTACTTACATAAATATCTGCAGGTACTCACTAAATTCAATGAGGGATGATTTTTTTTAACCTTATATCTGCCATTTATGCCTAAGCAATTAGAAACAAACACATTTAAAGAACATCACTATCATTCAATAAAGGTCTTGACACTAGAACTTGATGATAAGACCCTATTGCTAAAAACACTAAACATTTGATTACATGCCCTGAAGAAATACAGCTTTTTGCTGAGCTGGCAGCGCCCTCTGTATTGGCTAGCCTTCGTGATTCCAGAAGGTGTTACGCATGCTACTGGGAAAGGCAAGTAATTCATCAGCAGTCGGCTCTGACTCTGTTAGTTGCAATAAATGACCTATCAGGCAAAATGTGGCTTATAGTGCATGACTGTTATGGGGGCAACCCACCTCCATCTTAGTGAAATTTAGGCCCACTCAATAGGCCCACTCATGAGTGGTTCTGTAAACCTGGCCCACAGCCCTTGGCTGGGGAAGTTGCAGGATCTAGGAACAAACCTACTACTGTTGTTTTGCTAAACATCACTTTGTCATCTAAACATCATGTTTAAATTATAGATTATCATTGCCATCGTGAAAGAAACATAATACTATAGCACTTGGTGACTAATACAAAGACCCATAAGTGACCAAAGTGCTAGGAATAAGATGGTGAAATGATGCACCCCAACAATGATGCCATCTTCTCAAAGGTTCAGAGAATATCTTAGCTGAGGAGGTGGAAAGAATGTGAGATGGCAGAGGATGAGGGGATGTGTACTCACAAATTCACTGGAGCTGTGGTTATTTGCACATGATTGAGCCCACCAATATTTCATCACAGATGAGGAAGGGGGCCTATGAGACCCCATCTTACCTGGAGGAACTATTGGCAATGCCCATTGGGGAAAAGAGTGTCGCTTTCTTCAGTGCTGTACTGAGTAACATCTACCACACTCATGTGAGTAACTAGTTAAACTCGGGGGGCACACATGAGAAAGGACATCGAACTCTGAGCAGGACTCACTGAGAAGAATACCAGGAGGAGGAAGAGGAACATGTTGGCATGAGTAAGATTCATTATATGAATGTATGAAGCTGTCAAACAGCTTTTAAAATGAGGGGGAAAATATCCAAAAAGGAAAATAGAAATGGAACTGCCTGGCCAACCTCTGCCACCGAAATAACCACAATTGGATTACTAAAGTCCTGGTATATACACTGAAGACAGACTATCCTTCCCACACCCTGACAGATTACATGCCTTCAGGGGCTGACCTGTAAAATTCCTGCAGTCAGTCAGTCTCCCTTGGAAGTTGTGCAGAGATGACTTCCTATCTCAATCATGCTGTCTAGTTCAGCTCCAGGTGATCAAAGCCAGACGGCATCAGGGCTCTAAGGTTATGGTATGTGCTTCCTTCTTCACCCCATTTACTCAGGGAGTTCTTATAATCAACAGGGCAGTTCTCAGTGTTCGCTTGATCCCTTCTCACCCTAGAGATACAGATAAGCACTGTTTAGACTCTCTGTCTCTTTAAAAACATATGGAAGCGGCTGACCCAGGCTGAGGCCTAGGAAACAAGGTCAGAACCTCTCTATTTCACAGGACACAGAAGTCCAGTAAAATATCACCCAGGCTAGCCCTTCAGGGGGAGTGCCCTGCGCTGGGTTTTCAGGCTACTCGTAGCACTGTAACTCCCTAGGTACTCATCTGTGTCATAGTTTCATCATCTATAGAATGAGAATTAAACAGTACTTCTAGTTGTAAAGCTGCCTTAAACTTTTCCAAACAGGCTTCTCTCTCTCTCTCTCTCTCTCTCTCTCTCTCTCTCTCTCTCTCTCTCTGTACTATCTTATCACTATAGCTGCCCTAGAGTCCTCTTTGACACATTGGCTACTAGTCCTATTTTGTTTAGAAATCTAGACTCCAGTGTCCAACTCTATATAATTACAACCTAGACCCATTCTATCATTAGAAATAAAGTTGTCAAGAGGAATGTGACGAGCTTCACAATTAGTAAAATCTTGGAAAGATTCTCTCACACACAATAAATAACTACCCTGAAAGAGAAGAGCATTGACTTAAACACTGTTACACTGGTTTTCGTTGTTGTGGTAGTGTTTTGTTGTTATTTTGTCTTGTTTTGTTTTTGTTGTTACATATCCATATAGAAAAAGAGTAATTCGACACACATCCATACAAAATTCCCAGAATCTTTCCCCTGCCTGAACATGATACCTTACACGGCAAAAGGATGTTGTAGATGTGATTAAGGCTAAAGGCCTTGAAGATTACACAAGATTAACTCAACCTAACACCTAACCACCTTAGTCCTTAAAAGTAGAGAACTTTTTGGGTGACCAGAGACTCATGAGAAGGACTTAACCCATTAGTTCTGGCTTTGAAGATGGATGGGTTACCACAAGCTAAAGAACACAGGTGGCCTCTACCATTTGGAGAATAGATTCCTTTCCTCAGAGTCTCTGATAAGAAATGCAGCACCGCACACACTTGCATTTAAACCTGCATTAGAACTGACCTTTAGAAAATACACAGAAAATACCTGTGTGTTGCACAAGCCTGTGAGGCTACCCTGACCGTTGTTACAACAACAGTAAACAAGTACGGCCCCTGTTATGGTTTGAATATCAGATAGCCCTCTACAGCCTCCTTTGTATTATGATTTAGTCCTCAGATGGAGGCATAGCTTAGGAAGTTGTGGAACCTTTAGGAGACAGGTCACTGGTGGGGTAAGCCTTCTAGGTCAGCCTTGGTTCAGCAGACCTCTCTGTTTCTTGGTCCTTCAGGAGGTAAACCAGCTGCTCATATTCCCACTGCCCCAGCAGGAACTGCTACCTCTATCATGTCTCCCTGCTACGATGGAACATCGCCCTTAAACCATGAGCCAAACTAAATCCACCCTTACGTTGTTTCTCATGAGGTATTTTGCCATAGCAATGAGAATTTTGATTCTCCCATTGAGAAAGACCCCAATGCTAGGTCCTACACTAATAGATTAAGGAACAGGAAAGCACAGATTGGCTCGTTCATTCATTCACACATTCATTCACTCAGTTGGTGGGTTTATTGAGTGCCTCTCAAAGACCAGATACCGTTTATGTGCTCCACAAAGCGATAGGAAATCAAAGTTGCAGTCCATTCCCATGAAGCTCACAGTCCAGAGGAAAGAGACAGACACTGAACAAACCATCAATAAATTAACTGCCAACAGCCATCAGTGCCCTGAAGGAAATAGAACGGGATTATGCGGCAGAAACACCAAAGCTAGCGCTCAGGAGTCAGGATTCCCAGACAGGGTGGGTGTATGCCTCTCCAAGAATTGACACTTTGAGCTAGTATCTAAAAAGGTATGAGGAGGCAGGCAGGCAGGCAAAGCTTCAGGACAGCTTGTAAGCCACCAGCCCACCAATGGCCTGGCCTTCCTAAGAATCTGCAAGAGACAAGATGTACCATGCTTAAAAATTGATATCACTTCTGGCTGCAGGGGTAAGTACACTGTGAATTGCTACTCTCATTTTCCTGTCCTCCCTCTTCACAAACATGGCTTTTAAGGCTTTATTTTTTTAAACATATTTTATGAACAGTGTAAAGGCAGCACCGTCCCAGAGCCCCTGGCAATCGTTCTTAGCATGAGTGCTGTTCTCCTCGGCTGAATATGGATGTAGTCAGAGTCCCTGCAAAGGCTGCTTGCCTTTCCCATGATGCATCTCCCTGTGCCGCAGCAGTTACCGGTGACGTGGGCTGCAGGACCGCATCTGCTGCTCGGGTTCAGACTCAGAGCACTACTATCTCTGTGGGCCTCAGCTGGCTCCACTGTGCATTTGATCCTGACCCAACAGACCTAGGTTTGGAGGTGGAGAGGAAGTGGATGCGATCCTGTCTTCTGTCATATCATACAGAACTACAATCTTTGACAAGTGATCAAAAACACACACAAAAAAAACAGGCCACTCAGTTTATTTATTGAGCAGCACTTTGGTCCAACATGTATGGTAGAACAGCAGAAACAGCTTCAATTTAATATAAGACTATAGTATCAGCTAATACAAATTCTCACAATTTCCCTCTTTTACAGGTTCTTTATGCAAGTGAGAAAACTTTCCAGCTTACTCCCTAACCGCAGTATTCCTAGACCTGCAAAGACAACCTGGCACAGTGCAAACTGCCTCATATCTGGTGATAGCGTCTTCCACAGCCACCTTCCCACATGTGAAGCTGTCTGTGCTGAGATAACCTAGATCATGCTGGCTCTGGAACCCCCTGGCCATTCCTAAAGATATTTCCTAAGTTAACAAAATGAACTTCGCAGCATACTGAATCAATACAGAGCAGGAATGCGTCTGTGTTGGGCAGGTAGGGTTGACAACTTTGAGCCGGGGGAGTTTATTGCCTCTGAGGTCTGAGAGCTAGGATATCTGGGTTTGCTTTCCAGCTCTGCTACGTAATAACTATATGACCTTGAGGAAGACACTTGCCTGACTAGAGATCAATCCTTTCTTCTCTATAAATTGAGGTCAACAGTAACACTCAGCCTTCCTGACTCAAAGGGTTCTCACAATTACAAAATGAAAAACTTTGTAAACTACAAAACACAGTGTGAACTGAAACCCACCACCCTCCCAGCTCATGGTGCTCACATGCTCCGTGACTGCTGTAGGAGTTCTCTGAGTACCATCCACAGACTGGCCCTCCTCCCCAGCTCTCCCACAAATGTCCTCTACTTTACGGACTAGACCAACGTGCCACACACAAGTCACATCAGTACAACTAAAACATTCTCTGGCATATAATGCCCTCCTGAACATCAACCTCAAGGCCCAGCTAGCATGGAATCTGGTTCCAAACTTGACCATTGCTTTTTCAAAGGAGGGCTACCAAAATAGCTTTTGGGTATTGCTAATCAATATTATTGTAGGAAACAGTCTTCATTATTTGTAAAAGGCCAGATAATATTTCTAGCTTTTCAGGCCACACATTTCTCTGTAGCATATTCTTTTTATGAACAACTATTTTAAAATATATTTCTTTTTATAATTTCCTAGCCTTAAAGCTGGGCGTCGTAGCACACAACTTTAATTCCAATATTCAGGAGACAGAGGCAAACAGATCTCTGAATTCTAGGCCAACTTGTTCTATAGAGTGATAGCCAGGACTACACAGAAAAACCCTGTTTCAAAAAAGAAGAAAAAGAAAGGAAGGAAGGAAGGAAGGAAGGAAGGAAGGAAGGGAGAGAGACAGAAAGAAAGAGAGAGAAAAAAAGAGAGAAATAAGAAAGAAAGGAGGGAGGAAGGAAGGAACCAAGAAATTAAAAAGAAAAGAAAAAGAGATAGCCTTGCTCCTAGCTTCTCTGGGGGATCCCAACATGTCCCGCTCCATCAAACATATTTGCTAATACTAAGCAATGGGAGTGATCAGAATGTGTCCAAAAGTAAAGTAGGTTCAAGGTTCTGAAAGTCAGGGTGTGACTTCCACATTCCTAAGCTTTGTGAGACAGTGAGTACCTACCATACTATCAGGCAGAAGAAAGTGCCTCTTGATCACATTATTACATTTATTAGCTACTATTATGGTTGATTATTTTTGAAGAAGAAGAAGAAGAAGAAGAAGAAGAAGGGGTGAGGTGAGGTGGGGAAGGAGAAACAAAGAGAAATGGAGAGGCAGGAAGAAAAGAACAGAAAAGGCAGGAAGAAGGAGCAGAGAGAAACCACTGCAGAATATTTTGTCTAAATGCCGTTATCATATAGCTGAGTTCTTTTCGCTTGGTCTTTAACATCAAATTCATCACACACTGCCCTATAATTCTAAAGCAGGGTCCTATATCGTACATGGTTTGTAAACAGCAGCTCTCCCTTTTGATGTTTTCCCCTATCAGCAGGATACTTAACTCTGATGTGTCTTGACTATCACACATGCTCTGGGTCAAGACCTATAGAATACCTAGATGTAGAATCATTGATAATGCCTCCTTGGCTTACATATGGATGAGACAAATCAAGACACCTTGCCCACACAGCTCATTATCTCACTTCTGCACTCACTCACATGATGAAAAGAGCCATGAACTCCTGCCCTTTGCCAGGCTTCACGATTACAGGGGCCCTCGTCTACATTTTGAGTCATTGCCCACAGGGCAGCTGACCTAAGCTTAATCCATGCAACCACTAATACTCTGTTCACACAGACAAAGATCAGGATCATACAGTTCTAGTGATACTGCACCAACAGAATGTGCTAGCAGAGAGCCTCTGTCTGTTACTACTCAAAGAGCAGTGATTCTGAGAGAAGGGTGAGGTAACTTAGAGACACAGAAAGGAAGTCCTCTGGCAGATAAGGAAGCGGAGGGCAACTAAGTCGTGAAAGGATGTTGTGCCAGAGAGAAGAATGCTTACAACTTAATCCTTCATAAGATGCCGAAGCAGACAACATATCCCCAGGGTCCAAGCTGAAATGGCCTTACTGTGAACTGATGGAAGAGGCAAGAAGCTAAGCAACCAGGATCCAGTGATAAGGTTCTAATGGTCCAAACGGGAAGGAAAAGAACCTGGTGATTGGTTGAAGATGTCCAGGAAAGAGAAAATCTGAAGTTGCCTTGAAGGTGCATGGCAGATCCTCAAAACAGGTTGGAAGGGGGAGGAGAAAAGGTCACTGCAGAACCAAGGCTGACTGGAGCTCCCTGCCCGGGGAAAGGATGGATGGCTGTGTTTTAGTTGCCAAGACAACAAGGCTAAAAGGCAGCCTGAAAGGCTCCAGAGCCCTCTCTGGAATGCTCTTGTTCTCTATGATGTTGTGAACAGGTCTTCTCCCACTCAGAAGTATAATATGTCCTCTCTTACTCAAAATGTGTTCGGCACTGAAATGACTCAGCCCCAATTGTAGCAAGATGCTGCTACACATTGCAATCATCCTTCAGACACATGTTATTTTCCAGCATTGTTTGTGGAAGCAAACCTCTGTAACACCCAATCCAATCCCATTTATAAGACAGATAAATAAAAGCATTTTTTAAAACATTTCCCTTTGTGCATAACTTTTTAACATGGGGGACATTACAGCAGAGGTCTGCCTCGCTTATAGAGAATATACAATGTATTTTTCCCTCACAACACTAAAGAAGCTACAAATAAATTTGCAAACATATATTTCTTCAAAGCATTAATTTTTAAAGCGGCCAAAATTGCTAACAACCAGGGAAAGTACCGATTTATAAATTACGTTCTCAGCATATAGTATACATTGTGAATTTGCATGCATATTAAATGCAAATAACCAGAAGAGCATAACATTAAGGTTTCAAATTTATATGTGCAAAAGACAGTAAATTCTAACATTAAAATTCTTCCCAGAAATTATTAACTCCCCACAGCCCATGTGACTGTCACAAAGTCAGCTGAATAGTCTCACTGCAGAACTCCAGAAGCCAATAGCCTAGTCTGTCAAAATTCACATCACCCAGGCTGGGAATGTATAACAGCCTAGCTGACAAAGTGCCTACCCAGAGGACACAAATCCCTGGGTTCAATCACTAGCACCATGCACACTGTATCCCAGGGGCATCAAAAGTTCAAGGTCATTCTTGGCTATACACAGAATTCAGAGGCAGCCTGGACAACATAAGACCCTGTAACAAAACAAATAAAAGAACAATTTCCACATCATCCATGCTTGTATCAACTCGTAAGTTGAGGCAGATGAAGCTATTGGTGAAACATGAGACAAAGATGCTAACGTTGTCCAGATTTTTAAAAATATTATTCTACTGTATCAATGAAAGAATCTGAACTGTGCTAGAAAGGGGACAACAGTGATGGACCAGGCAAAATGCAGCTCTGCTCTTTAAGTACAGTGGAAGAATGAGCTCTGTGGTAGCAAATGTGCACTGACTTTGCTTGGCCAATGAGCTCTGGGGGCTGACAACCGGCTAGCTGCTACTGTGTTTTTGTTAGTTTGTTTTGTTTTGTTTTTTACGTGTATGGGTATTTTTGTCTACATGTGTTTCTGTACGTATAGTGGAGATAGGAGCCAGAAGAGTGTCTGATCCCCTGGAACTGGAGTTATAGGTAGTCCTTAGCGTCCATGTGGGTTCTGGGAATGACGCTGGTCCTCTGCAAAAGCGGCCAGCGCTCTTAACCGCTGAGCTCTCTCTCTGGCCCCCCAAGGGTTTCGTTCATGTTATTAACATCTGCAACCAGTGGAAGTCAGGTAAAGGAACCAGCTCTGGTCATGTGAATGAGCCCTGTCAAAGCAAGTGAACATATCAAAAGCAAAACCTGGGTTTCCAGGAGATGAAGAACTTGTACCTCAGGACTAGAACGTGGAAGGGCTCCTGACCTGCCTTCATCCTCTACAGACTCCAGACTCCACGCAACACCAACTTCTGCCAGTTTCCTGACTCTGGCCTAGACTGTGAGGTTTGGACTTACCAGCTCTCTCAAACTCAACCTTGTGTATCTAGGTATAGATTCCCCCCCCCACACCAACACACAAATAATTTATAGATACCTGCTGGGCAGTTGATGGTTTAGACGGATGGATGGATGGATGGAAGAACTGACAATTAACAGATTCATTTTTAACATGGAACAGTTTTTGTTGTTGTTTGGTATATGTATAAGAAAACTGGTCTCACACATGAACTCAATGGCCTCTTCCTGGGATGCAGGACTTGCCCAGGAGGCTTGCTGACAGGCCAGCAAGCCTCCAGGATTTGTCGGTCTCGACCTCTCCAGAGCTGGGATTACAAGCGCATACCCTTCCATCTGTTTTTGCTTTTTGTTTTTATATTGGCTCTGGGAATTGAGCTCAAGTATTGAAAATCACTTAGTAGTTAAGTCTTCCCCAGGGCCACTTGTTCAGATTTTTTTCCCTAACACAAGGGATTATAATCTACTCTGATAGGTGGGTCAGGGCTGAGTGATTTTGATTGCAATGTGAAAATTAATGCTTTCTCGGTTTAAACAATTCTTTCACTTCAGACTGACAGCTTCCTACCTGGTGCTCATTAAAAAAAAAAAAATCAGTTGATTCTGAGATCTGTGGTTGAGAGTGCTTCTTGATCTTCTAGAGGAACCTGAGTGCAGTTCCCTGCGCCCACAAGGGGGGAGAATAGACCTATGACTCCAGCCTCACAGGATCGCACACTCTTGTCTGGCCTTTGCAGGCACGCATCCACACATAGAGAAATAAATATACACAAGAAAATCTTCAAAAAAATAACCTCATGGTCGAGAGATGGCAGTTAAGGGTACTTTCTGCTCTTCCAAAGGAGCAGAGTTTCGTTCCCAGCATTCACATTGGGCTTCTCACGACCTTCCGTGACTTTGGCTCCCGGGGATCTAAAACCTCTGGCTTGCATGTGACAGGCTCATGAAAGTTTTTCTGGTGGTCAAAGACATGTTCGCACATGCCCACTTGGGGCTTTATTCTTTCTTGTTTTGTGCTGTGAATTTTCTGGGTATGCCACACTTAACAAATGGTGTTACTTCTTCATTTGGAGCCCCAAATTACAAATAAGAATATCTACTCTAGAGAATCCAAGATGGCTGCCACGAGAGAACACTGTGCCTGAGGAGTAGGAGAGCAGAAACAACGCAGCAACCAGGAGACTGAACTCTGGGACCTAAAACGCCAGCATTTGTGACTGCCAGGTGAGCGGAACTCCTATGGTGAGAAAATCAAGTAGGAAAACCCTAGGGACACCCAGTTATTACCTGGAAAAATCTCCCGGTGACCAGCGGCCCACAGCCTGATCTGAATGAGCAGCCGCTCTGGGTGCCCGCACCCGTCATTATAGACTGGATCAAACAGTCTGAGGAGGAACCGGATACCTTTTTCACTGACCTGCACACTGTGACTGCACACTGCACCCGGGTTCTGCTTCAACCCGCAGGTGTGCTGCAGGCTCACACCGATCACCGGAACCACCCCAGACTGAGTGGGTTGGGGTACTGTTTTGACCAGTCTGCACACTGCAGGTGCATGCCTCACGCTTCCGCCAGCAAAAACTCAGTCAGTATGTGAGTCTGCCGGCAGGTCTGGGAGAAACCCAAGTTCTGCCTCAACCCACAGGTGTGCGGTGGGCGCGCACCTATCGCCGGAACCACCACAGACTGAGATGATCCGGGGACCATCTTGACCACACTGCACACTGAGGGCGAACGCTGCACGCATCCGCCAGCAAAAACCTCAGTTCGTGTGTGTGTGTGTGTGTGTGTGTGTGTGTGTGTGTGTGTCCACAGCCCAGACAGAAAAGGACTTGGGCACCATTACAGACAGCCCTGCATACAGCAGATGCACACCAACCCAAACCCACTGTGTGTGCCCCAAATATCATCTCAGACCGTGGTGCACAGCCCCTGAAGGAGGCGCCAAATCTCCATTCCAGGGAAGAGCCCTTAGCAGCAAGCCCAGGGCGGAGCACACAGACCACAGCTGACATCTCAAACCTGGACACTCAGACTCTAGCACAGAGTGAGGAGTAAAGACTCCAGACCA
>CM053745.1:25330676-25352936 GCA_028658305.1 Pachyuromys duprasi | reverse complement strand
CAGGACACAGGGGTCTTGTATGAGATGGTTTCTACAATCAAGGACCATGTGTGGATGTGGCCTGGCACCCCCGCACAGATGGGGCCCATGATAGCTCGGTGTAGGACTGAAGACCCTAGTGAGGGAAACAGGGACTGTTTCAGTTAAGATCTTGATAGCTGACTCTTTGTCCCTCCCCCATACAAGCTGGGGAGTGACAGACTGGCTAGATCCCAGGGGAGGACATTGCAGCCAGCCCTGAGAGACAGGATAAGCTGGGGTTGGATAGAAGGGGAGGAGGTCCTCCCCTGTTGGTGGACTTGGAGTGTGCGGGGAGGAGGGAGATGAGGGAGGGAGTGGGAGGGTAGGAGGGAATGAGGGAGGGGGCTACGCCTAGGATTCAAAGTACCTAACCTGTGATTGATATAAAAATAAATAAATTTTAAAAATAAATAAATAAATAATGAAATAAAAAAATAAATAAAAGAGCAATAGCCAAGAATTATAAAACCAAAAAACAAAAAAAAAGAATATCTACTCTAATGAAGCAGATTTTCATTTAGAGCCTAGGCAAGCGAGCTCAGGGCTTAATACTGTGCTAACCACTCCCTTCTGTCTTTTGTCTGAGAAGCAGCTCACAATCTTTGCTTAGGCGGCTCTGCCTCTCTTCTTCTGCAGGCCATCGGAGGAATGTTCACATACACACCTGCATCTGATTACCTGTGAACACAGGTGCTTCCCAAGCCCTTCCTTCCCTGACCTCTGACCTTATCACACCAGTTTATTTGTTGCTGTCAGGGGTACCATCTGGGAACCTGGGAAGAAGATACAGGATTGTGATTGCATCTCAAAGACAACTGATTTTGTCAGTTTCTGTCTTTTTCAAACTGTTTTCTTGTCACAACTCAAGATGGAGAGAGAAGTGGTCTATTCCAGAAGGCATTTGGATATTTGTTAGATAATCCTTTGGACATCTTCATTTCTTTCTACTTTTACATTTGATTAATTAGTTCACTTTAGACTGGTGGAAAGGGTTTTCTCCAAGGCAGCAAGCAATGCAGCCTTAACTTGTCTGTAGTTTGTCTTTGTCAACTGTCACATCATTCCTGTCACCAAGTCAAACCTGTCTCCTCCTCCTCCCTCCAGCCTATCTTCTCCTGCATCAGCTGCCTCCTCCTTTAAGCTGTTTACAGTGCAAGGTGTTACCCCTAAATGTCATTTTGATTATGTCATTTACTCTCAGATGTTCCAAATATTTCTCTTTAAATTAGATTTCCGCCTGAGACATGCAAGTTCGCCCTTTCCAACTACCCCTCCCACCGCGTATTGTGCCCATTCTCCGTGCCACACAGCAGGGAAGCCCCAGCTCTCATTCTGTAGCTATATGCTCATGAGCTCCTTTGAGTCTCTACCTGGAACTGATCTCCCATAAGATTCCAAATGACACTCCTTCATTTGTCCCTGGGAAAGTTCAAGGGTCGGTGACTGTCCTCCATCCCACCTTCAAATAACTAGCTCCCCATGGTCTTCTGACCTTTCCCGATTTCAGATCATGTTGAGCTCATATCCAGCAAATCCTGAGGCAAAATGATAGTAACTAGTTGAAGAATCTCTCTCTTGACCTCATATGAGAGCTCTGTCTATTTTTACCCTTTCTCATAACGATGTCTCAAATAAGAAGCCTCTCAAACTTTTAAACTTCTTAGCAAATTCTCTTAGAATAAAACTCCAAGTAAGCCAGTGTTGGGCACACATATCAGAATATCCTTCTCATTATGATGTATGCACATGTTACATATAGTTATGGAGATATTTTTAGTAAAGTGTGTTTAATATTTAATAGCCATTAAATAGGTAAAATAATGCCCTATTCCATATGGAACAGCAAGAAGCCATGCTAGAACTTTCAGCAAGCATTTGCAATTGTAATCAGTAATGCAGGCAGGAAGAATATCAATGTTGTTCAGTCATCACTGGTAAAAATGTAAATTTTTTAAAAAATTAAGACTTTAAAGTTCACCTGACTTAATCTTCTGCTAATGCAAGCTGGGGCCATCTCCCAGGATTCTAAGTGGTTTAACACCATCAAGACATGTCAGGGATTCCTCCCAGTTATTCTGTGAGTGCCAGGCATTATTCTGAGCCTCTCAGGGGATGAAACAGGGTGAGGCAAAGCACACGTTTGAAGAACAAAGGAAAAAATGAAGCACAGAGACCTCAGACTAAAATCACAACACCGGAGTGAGGATTCTAAGGACCCAGTAGAAGCCTGAAAAATGAGAACAAATCAGCAGCCATTAGCTGAGCAGCAAATTAAAGCACCATTGTTTCGGGTCCTCCACTCTGAATACGATGGGCACCAAATGGGCAGTGCTCGAAGGCCCCTCTGCAAAGTGTTCCCTGCATGCAGGCCTTTCTTCTTTCACAGCTAATAAACTGCCAGAGTGATGGCCTGTGTTTCCACTGTCTTCCCACAGAGGACACTACAGAGACCACAGGAAATCATTAAGTCAAGCCATAAAATGGAAGCTATAGTTCTAATTCCAACTTCTCATTTGGCTTTGATTAAAAGATGAAGTTTGCTACCTATAGATTTACTTATTGTCATAGTTCTGGGTCTCAAATACATTTTCCCACCAACTATAATTTACTCTTTTAATTCATAATTGCTTTATTGAAATATTCAACTGGGTTTGGACTTTACCAGATTATCAGAGTATCACATTTGGTTAGCAAAGAAAAGGGCAAACCTGTCACATTTTTTTTTTATTATACTTTTTACTATTGAAGAATTTGAAACAGCGGTACAATAAGTTGATATTTTTTCTTTCTAATTTACTGCTTATATGGTGTTTCACTAACACTGACTGTGTCAGACAGGCTTATGATACTGTAAGAAAACACCTATCATAATCAACTTACAGAGGAGAATTACTTTGATTTATCAATCCAAATGTTTCGGTCAGTGGACAGTTGTCCATGTTGCCTTGGTCCTTTTATGGCAGAGAGGGGCTGTTCACAGCATGATGGCCAGAAAGCAAAAGGGAAGATTAATGTCCAGGGTCCCGATATCCTTTACAGTTAAGCTCCCAATTATTGCCCATCAAATATTCCACGTGTTGTAACAGCTCTATCACCCCATGAAAGTCAATGGCTTAGGATGTGACCTTCGAGACATGGACTTTTAGGGGACATCTACAGTCCAAATCCCAGCAGTGACTAACAAATCAGAAGAGGGAATCACTAAAGTCTTGATCAAGAAATTGTGTTTTTGACATTAGAGGCAAAAAAAAAAAAAGTCTTTGAAAATATAGATTCATGAAAACGAGCTCAGGCTAAAATTGTGCCTGGTGAAACAAGGCAGAGAACAAAGGCGATTGCCGGCAAGTCTGATGACCTGAGGTTGATCGCCAGGAAAGACCTGACTCCTCCAGGTTGTCCTCCGACGACTTTCACAGGCATGCCATGCACAGACGTGCACAAATACAAAATAAAGATTTAAAAATGATTAATAGTTTTTAAATACGAACAGATTATTTTTGGACGACTTATGAATTGCACCATAGTTGCAATGTATGCCCGCGCTTAAGTCCCAGGGCTCTAGAGAGAGCACCGCCGGAGAGCCACATAGCGCCCCATGGTTACGTATCCTTTCCTGCCTCACATGGGGTCTTCCCCGGAGCTAGGCATGGTTCCATCTGATTGAGCACTTTCCTGTGGATTTATTATGTTTCCTCCAAAGCCTCCCCAGCTCTTTAGACCTCCTCCTCTCTCTGCACTTGCACACTTAAGCGCCTTACCACCAGTTTGTCATCATCATAGAAGTCTCTCCTGAGCCTTTCCACCCACCACAGTTTAGATCAGTTATTCCAAGACCAGCTGCTTGGCTGGTGCCTTCGGATGCCTTCGGCCTTCACCTTGGGTTTTTTTGTTTTTTTCCAAAAAATCTGGCTTTCACCCAGTGCCATTTCTGAGACAAGTCTTGCTTATTAGCTAACTCTGCCACTTACTGAAACATCACCTAGCTTTATAAAGTTTAACAATTGTGTGATCTTCTCTTTTCACGCCAAAATTCTTAGGATTGGATGCAGGAAATGTTGAATTCACCTTACGTGGTTTTTGGTGTTTCACCCCGCGGTCTCTTCTTCTGATAGTGCTATTTTTGGATACTGAACCACATGAACATATACTAATGGTTATTTTTTTTATTATCTTCTATATTTAACTAGGAAATTCTCCCAGAATTATCTTCTATTTTTTATAAACTCTGTGTGTTCCATGACTGTGAAACCTTGTTTTCACCAAGTTGGTTTGTTTGGGTTGCATGCCTTAGTTTTCAACTCTCGGAACAGAAGTTTTCCTTAAAGTCTAATGACCCCCTGCATTTAAGGGTGATAATTAAGGCAGATATTGACTGGTATAGAACTGAACAAGAAGATTGTGGCTCAGAGGACTGAGGATGTGCGTTTAAGGACCGTTCTGCTAGGCCTTTCCTTTGACCTCAGAATCGTGATTTTTTTTTTCCAAGGCAGGTGCTAGGGAAATCTTCACTGTCTACAGGCTGAGAAGCAGGGAGAAGGAGGTGCTGTAGTCTCAGGACTTGGGAAGTTAATATTATTCTCTGGGTTTTAGGCTTTATTAACCACTATCCTTAGCTTTTCTTGTAGCTTACAGTGTCATCTCTACAGAATGTTCCATTCCTCTCCACAGCAGCAGAGGCTCAGCTGTCTGCTTAAGTAGAGTTCGCCTTCAAACAATCCTCAGGACCACACTCTCTCTCCATCTTCACTTTCAGGGATTCCCGATTCTCAGGTCTGAGCTTTTGCGGATTTTCGCTCCAAAACTGGGGTGCTTTTCTCTGTTCTACTTTGCCAGATGAAAACTTTAGTTTCTCAGCCCTTAAGACACCATCTATCCATCTACACTCCAACTTCCCAAATGCTGTAGCTGTTGATTCATATGCTTTCATAGGTGTGTTCCTTTAAGAAAGATCCCTCAAAAGTCATTTCAATGATGTTTTAGAACCGTCAGGAATAACATATGTATTCATCTTTTCAGGGGGAGGAGTCAATTTTTATTTTCCTTTTGTTGAAAATAGATTTTTTTTTCTACATAAAATATCTTGACTATGGTTTTCCCTCCCTCAACTATTCCCAGTTACTCCCTACCTCCCCTCCATCTGGATCCATTCCCTTTCTGTCTCTCATTAGAAATAATAATAAAATAAAATTAGACAAAACAAAAACTAATATATTGGAATCAGACATAATAAACTAACAGAAGGGAAAGAGCCCAAAAGAAGCCACAAGAAACTGACCCACTCATTCACACTCCCACCACTCCTAATGAGTTTCCTTAGAGATCACTACAGAGACAGTGGGAAAGCATTAGGTGAACTCATAAAAATGCAAGGTGCAGTTCTCTAATTTTAACTTCTCATTCGGCTTTTATTAAAAGCTGAAACTCGCTATCTATAGGTTTACTGTTGTTTGATTTGTCACAATCCTGGGTCTCATCCGTAATTATCTTTAACCTTAAACCTCTGAATCAATGTGTAGCCTTTGGTATTGTAAACACTTTAACGTTGCAATTACTCAATTTTGTTTTAAACATTAAGACAAGGCCCAATGTTTAGAAGCAAGAGAATAGTGAAACTCAATTTGGAAAATGCATATTCTTATGTAATAGTGCATATCCTTGCTCTAACAATGTGCTGTGCATTGTGGGAAAGAAAAATATATCCTCAAAGGGAAAATATTTCTTTGCATTGATAATTGACCCAAAGGAGGACATTCAGAGGAAACACCATCAGAGAAGACAAAGGTATAGTAAGAGTCACTGCAAAGGAGGAAAGAAGAACTTCAATTCAGTTTTGAAAACTCAGGGTCCAGACATTTCTATGCATGGGCTGCACTATGTATAGCAGAGTATGATAAATTGATTAAGGAATATATACCTCAGGGCTCTTCACATATAAAAACCCTTCTGCATAAAACATAGCTCCTTTGAGTATCTTAAGATTCTCCATTTCTTACCAAAGTGGATCCTCAAGATGTTGAAATGTTTTTTAAATACTACAATCTTATGAAAGGAGATAGAAAACTTCATACTTGAATGATGTTCTGGTTTTAAAGTTACACTCTTAGGGAGATTGAAAACACCATTGTTATTCAAATTATTGCAGGTAAAACAACTTTCATCTTGTTCACCTGTTATTGTCTAGTAGCACCATTCATCCTAGAAAAATAACCTTCATGCTAACAGTGGTGATAAGAGCAAACAAACAACCAAGTCCAACTCACTATTTCCTAAAGGACATCTGGCTTTAAGTATGCATGCATGCTGCTGGAGGGTAAGTGTAAGGAGTGGTAGACCTCTTACCGAACTGCAAGAGGGAATTTGTCTAAAGCACAACATGGCCAGAGCCATGGAGACAGGGAGAAAGCACTGATGCTTCCAAAATGGGGCATTTTGTCATCAAGGTGATACTTCAAAATGTAAAACTCCTTCAGGGCCAGAGTCCTCCCTCTTGATTAGTGTCTTTAGGTGTACAGATTTTAGTAGGTTCATCCTATATTATATGTCTATATGAATGAGTATATACCATGTGTGTCTTTCTGCTTCTGGGATAGCTCACTCACGATGATCTTTTCCAGTTCCCACCATTTACCTGCGAATTTCATGATTTCCTTGTTTTTTTATTGCTGAGTAGTATTCCATTGTGTAGATGCTAAAATGTTCAATCCCCATCCAGAAAGGCAAATAGGATGGACATCAGTAGAAGGAGAAAACAGGGAACAAATCAGGAGCTTGCCACAGAGGGCCTCAGAAAGGCTCTGCCCTGCAGACTCTCAAAGCAGATGCTGAGACTTATGGCCAACCTTTGGGCAGAATGCAGAGAATCTTATGAAAGAAGTGGGAAATAGTAAACTCTGGAGAAGACAGAAATTCCACAAGGAGAATAACAGAACCAAAAAAAAAAACAAAAAAAAAACTGAGCACAGGGGTCTTCAGTGAGACTGATACTCCAACCAACTAGCATGCATGGAGATAACCTAGAACCTTTGCACAGATGCAGCCCATGGCAGTTCAGCCTCCAAGTGGGTTCCATAGTAATGGGAACAGGGACTGCCTCTGACATGAACTGATTGGCCTGCTCTTTGATCACCTCCACCTGAGCGGGGGAGCAGCCTTACCAGTCCACAGAGGAAGACAATGTAGCCACTCCTGATGAGACCTGATAGACTAGGATCAGAAGGAAGGAGAGGAAGACCTCCCCTATCAGTGGACTTGGGGAGGGGCATGCGTGGAGAAGGGGGAGAAAGGGAAGGGTTGGGAGGGGAGGAGGGAGGGAACTATAGGGGGTATACAAAGTGAATAAAGTGCAATTAATTTAAAAAAAAAAGAACAACAAAAACTCCTTCAGTGCAACTTATGACAGTTGGGAATTTCAAAAAGCCACTTAATGATCCAGAGCTGCAAGGTCACCACAGCTGGCCTGGCCTGCTGACAGAAGCAATATGAGAGAAGTCGTTTCAGAGCAAGAATCGATGACATTGAGCAATCTACATTCACAGTGCTACAGATGATACAGGCTGTCGAGTCAAAGCAACATAGAGGGATTCGCACTAACAACGGGACTCACACCATTTCGTTCTTAAACTAAATCCCTGTTAGCCTTCCACCAACTCAAGAAACGCCTATATTGAGATCTGCTTTGTCCAAAGTGAAGGTAGTCTTGTCTCATCATTTGTTCCATTATGTCATAAACTACTAAAAAATTCACTAACTGATTTCACAGACTGATTGATGCTCTTCCTTAAGAACAACAGATTGATTTTTTTATAGACAGCAATGTTCATTCTTCCATCATGTCTTTTTTTTGAATACGCTCGGGCCAATCAACTTTAGAGCCAACTCAACGCAAAAGCGGAAGAAAAGCATGATGGGAACAAGGTCCATTCGGCCCAATATTGCCTCAATTACTTTAATTCCATTATTCCTGTTCATATTACTTCTTTAATCAATATCTCTCTGCAGTTATTCATGTTTACCCTTTTCCAAAACCTCAAGTAATAGGATTATGGTTTTTTGCGCTCAGTGGCAACACAGCTTCATAAATACATGTTTGAATTTGTGATCGTCTCCAGATCTGCAACTGAGAAGGCTTAAATTGAATCAGGTTTTCCAGAGGTCATTTCACATAATAATTTTAATGCAATATAGGTGCTTTTACCTGTTGAGCATTTGTTACTCAATGTCAGATACAATTACACATGGCTTAATGGCTCAGTGTCCTCTTCCCATGTCTAAACCTTAGGGATGTTCATCTGATTTCCACTTACACCGGAAATCCTCTCTGCACTTGTGCCTGCCTTTTGTTCAGTGTAATCCTTCTGCCCCTCTGACAGTTATTCCTCCTGTAAGAATTGCATATGGATAGCACATTAACCACCCACATCTTCCCCAGGACAACTAATCAATCGTGGGTACAGTATCAAGAATCACGGAAACTCTGTTTCTCTCTAGTTCTCTGGGCAAGCATCAGTGCATTGTCTGTGACATGCAAGAAGCTGCTCTTTCAATATAGACAGGCTACATGGATGATATCGATCCCTTGCCTTCAGCATGCGGGCATCATACCGAGCATTTGTAAAGATAGTACGTGACTCAAAGAAGCAAACGAAGATTTTGATTGAGAAGTCGTTGAAAGTTATCCTGGAGTTCAGAAGGGGTAAAAAAAAGAATCATTCAGGAGTAAAGTTGACAGAAAAAAAAAAATACAATCACGGGGAGTCTCGAAGGACAGGATTTTAACAATGGAAGCAGAGGGACTCGAGCAGGAAATGCTGTGTGAGAAACAAAATGGACAAGTCTCCCTGAGTACATGACTTAACGGAGTGACTGACAGTGAGAGGCTGGCTGGCTTTCCTTTGGAAGCAGTGAGCCGAGGGCTATAAAGAAAGAGGGCATACGCCCTTATGGACTGTCAGTCTCTTTGCAGTGTGCATGATGCCCAGAAGGTAAGCACTGTGTGCGTCATGAGACGGAAAGGCAGGTTCAGCTGTATGTAAAAGGACCTGCGAAGTCTGACTTCCACCATCCCATAGAGCCTCATCGGCTCTCACTCTCTCCCCAGTATGTTCTGGGGATATCCTAACCACAGGCCGCATGCGGCACACCCAGCTTCCTGCAGATCCGTCTCCTCCCCTCTCGGATGCTTTTTATTCATCCAATCTCCACTCCTTTACAATCTTCTCTATAAAAACACTGTCTAACTCCCTCAAGCCAGTTTTAATGTCCTACTTCCTGTATGGAAGATATGTGTAGTGTATGGCTGCATTATGTCAGTGGCTTTTGCATGAGTGCCTATCATCTTCTGAATGATAACATGTTTAACATTTTCTCCCAGAGCAATTCTTGGTACATGACAGAAAGGCACTGTATAATTGAATGAATGAACAAGTAAAAGGGAAAGTGAGAAAAGCCCAGAAAGAGTCAAGAAGAGGAGGAGGAAAGAAATGCAAGAAGAGGAGGAGTTGGTGTGGGAACTATAAAACCATGAATTACAAGAATTAGACAATGCCTAATGCTAGCTGCATGCAAGAAACAGCAACAGATGGAGGAGAATGCCAAACTTCTGAGCTCCCTGCGAAAAGCTCTCTGCTCCTCTTCACCACTTTCAACTTTCCTGCTCAGGATCATTTAGCTTATAGATTTTTAAATGAAACAGAGAGGGTTCCCTGGCAGAAAGATGAACCCATACAACATGAATACTTAGGCTCCCATTTTAACTGATTCATGTGCAAACATGTCCTAAGAAGGTTTGATCAAAGCTCGACTCAAACTAAGATTTGTGCCAGGCATAATGGAATGTGTCTTTAAGGCAGGAAGCCAAAACATGTAGATCTCTCTCAGTTCGAGGCCAGCCAGTACTACACAGCAAGTGCAAGACCAGCCAGGGCTACACACTGGGAACCTATCCCCCATTTAAATTAGGGTATTTTCTATACTATAACAAATAACCTTTAAGGGTTTTAACTCCACCATGTTAATCATTAACTATGTGAATATAAAAATGACTTCTCAGTTTAAAACCAGAGCCAAAAAAAAAAAAAAATACTAGCATCCCATAAAAGTCCTACGTCCAAGTTCTCAAATCTTAAGTCAAGGACACTGAAGAATGCAGAATGGCAGCAGAGAAAAGACTAGGCAACAAAGATAGCTGAGGTTTAGATGCTAGAGGGGACTGGGGTTTCTGGGTTACTTCCGTAACAGAGGGGTATAAGGTCCACACAAAAGGACTTGGTTAGTAAAATGAGAATGGTCAGGGCATTGCTGCTGCAGCAGTGCATGGTGCTCCTTCACCAACTCGCTCAGCGGAGTTCAATAACCAGCGTGTGACCGCTCACTAGGCTCTACCTGCGCCACCGAGGGCAATCCCACCATAGCGCTGAAGTGACCGTGTGTGACTAACGCAAATTTAACTGTCTTCATCTTAAGGAAGCCCTATAGATCTCCTCAAGAAACCAAACAAAGGAAGTGCACATGGAAGGTTACAGAAGCCCTTAAATTAACAGCAATAGAGTCTTGAAGAAGATGAAGAGAATCGCTGTGGAGGCATCAAGATGAAGCTATGCATCCCTCCGTGTCATTTGGTGGGACCATGCCCGCACACGTCACACATGCCATAAAAATAACTGCAGTGTGATTTACCAGTTTTCTAAGGACAGACATTGGCGTGAAAAAATGATAAAGTCCATGTTTATTTCCATTTCACATTGCACTAGCTGCCACCAGCTTATAAATCTAATACTGTTGGAACCAGTTGTCAGCACGTCGTCATGGGGAAGATGCAGCCTCATCCTAAGGAACACGGAAACTCCCGTGGGCTGCCGCTGTCTGCATGCAGGAGATTCCAACGGGCCTGCAGGACAGACTTTCAGGAACCTTCCTCATCTAGATCTTCGCCTCCCACCTTAAAACTGCCATACAGCATTCACTCTGGGCGGAAGAGAACTCACAGGTCTCTCAACATGCCCACACACTCCAGGGAGAAAACTCTGCTCCCAGCCCTTTGCTCTTCGTGGCAGGACGCTTCCTCTTAGGTCTTACAGTTAATTTTTTTTCTACAATAGCAGACAGCAGGTTTGGACAGAGAGCACTGAGCTAACAGGAAGTAAGGATTTCACAGATAAACATCTCTAAGAATAAACAGAGCCATTAAGTTCTACCTGAGGATCAGTGTCTTAATGTCTTACCAATACCCATATCTGAATGCTAAAAAAGGTACCTTCTAATAATTTGAGCTAGAGAAGCATAGAAATGGGAGAAGCTGCTGTGAGGGCAGATCCACTTCGGGGTAGCATTTATGAATTAAAGCTAGGAAACAGAACATTAAACTTAATAAGTGCAAAGTGATGCAGCTGGGAAGGAAGAATAGCCCAGCTACGATTTAAATGGCGCTGAATTGGCTGCAAAGATATCTTGAGGTACTGATGGAGGCAGTATGCAAATAGATGGTTCAGCCTGGATGCCAGCAGAGAAGCAAGGACCACTCACGCCAGGAGCTAAATATGTATTTTTAAACTCACTTTCTGTATAACTTTTAAAAGAGCACCTTGTCCATTTTCAGTGTTGTTTAACTTGGACAGTACTGAACGAAGGAGTAAGAGCGAGTACCGAGCCTGCACTTTCCTAACTCAGTCTGGGCATGGCTGGTATGGTCTTTCACTCATTCTGTAAATGTTACGCAGCAAGCAGGGTGTTAGATTTGTTTGGGGATACAAAACTGTACCCATTGCACAGTACTATAGTTGACTATGTCCCTTTAAAAGGTGCAGAAGTCCTGCACAGATGAATGTAACTCTAGAAACAGGGACCCTAACGATGATGAAGTTAAGATTAGGTTGTTAGAATCACCTGATGCCTTATGACACAGATATAGACAGCCAAAGGAGGAATATGATGTCAGAAGTCGGGGAAAGGTGCCATCTGTAAGCCAAGGAATGCCTGACAGAACAGGATTTAGAGCAGAACCTACTCCTCCTCACAACAGAAGAAACCCTGCACACACCTTGATCAGGTTGTAGACACACAGCTTTAAGAACAATGAGATAATGATACAGATTAAGTCAACAAAGAAACAAAATTGCCATGGTCAATAGAACTCCTGGCAGGGATCATTTCTACTAATATCTTGGTTCCCTTAACCAGATCTATGTCAAATTTATAAAGGCCGTTTGAGAAAGAGATGGTTTCTTTCCAGTGAGGACGTTTAATCCTCCAAAAAAATATGATTAGAAAGAAAAAAAAGGCAGTAAAAGTTAATGGAAAACAAATCTTAGTGACCTGTTTGGGCAAATCAAAGTTGCGAAGTTGTGCATTTAAAAACAAAAACAAAACAACCTCAAAGGAAATTGAGGACACCTTCAGAGAGGAAGGCAATGAAAAGAACTCAATTTGAAGTCTTCAGTAATAACATACTTCCATTCACGTTGAAAGGACAGATTTCTGAAAAAAGTAAAAAGGAGAGAGAATAGCAATAATTCTACATTTACTCTGTAGACAATGGCGCGTGATCTCCTGTGACTACTTATATTTCATCTCTGCTGGTTTCCAAAGGCTCCTGCAGGTGCACCCCATGAGTCAGTGAGCTCACCACGGATCCCTGAGGCAGGCATCACTGTGCAGCATACACCTGAGGGAGTGATGCCAGGCCACACCATGAAGTCAGTTCCCACACAGGGGCGCCCTGACACAAGTCCTGCCTGTCCTTCCTGTCGCACACCCGCCATTCCTTTACCTGAGCCCTGGCGAGCGCTCTCTCCTCCTTGTATTGTCAATTCACTCTCATGCTGGCTGCAACAGACCTGAAAAACAAAGGCCATCTTGTTAGGAGAAACTTTGAGCATCAATTTCCAACCTGGTTGAACATGTGTAAGCAGATGCAAGGTTCCACTTGAAGAGCTTGAGCTGATTATTGCCCTTGCTATCCCCAGGCAATTCCAACTGAATGTCCTTGCAGAAGGGCTCTGCGCCATGCTAACCTGGGACCAATCAATAGCTGGGAAGAGCACAACAGACACAGAGCCTTTAAGCTGCCAATCTTTCACAGAATATTTCTGCTTCAAAGTGGTTCTTGTTGTTAAAGTTTGCTACATTGAGTCTGGTGTTTGGAAATAGATATATTTATATATTAATATAAATATTAAACATTAATGTTAATATTTATGCAATATTTGTTTTCATATTAATACTTACATAAAAATATTTTTTTTCAACTGGAAATGAGTTAGCTGTTTATGTTTTTTTCTAAGAAAATTGTCTGGCAAACTGTAAAATGTACCTACATTTACATTTCATTCATAGAATGAAACTCAACTTCCTAGAAAGGATTTCAAAGCCCTCTCTAAGCATGGTCTACACTCAGTGACATCAGCCTGGTCTGAGCGCCCGCTGGAGACACACAGCATACAGTCTGCAGTTTCATGAGGCCTTCGGATGGTTCCCGTGCACACTGAAATCTTAGAAGCCTGGTTTTAAAGTCCCTCAAGCATCCTGCCTGTGGTTCCTCGGGCCACAGTCTAGAGTGTCCCAGATGTGAAGCCCACAGTTTTATGACAGGCACATGTGTGAATCTGAGGAGAAATGGCCTCCTAACCCCTCCAAACCCTTACTGCTGGCTGAAACCCCTTCCTGTTCCAGGACACATGGATTAACTGGCAGCAACATTAAAAAGCTGTTCAAATATAGCTAATGTTATCCAGAGAGCCCAGAGATGGAAAACAGAAATTACAAAATGGCATGGTTGCTCCAACAGAAAGGTATGTACGTAGGTATTCGTGCCCACTTGGAATGTGTCCTTGCCCAGTGCAAGCTACTTGGAAGGCATGCTGCAGTGAATCATATTTAAAATTTTAAAAAAGATAGAAAGAAAACATGAGATCTTCCAGAAGGTAGTATGTGATGGTGTCAGAGCATGTAACCAAACTGGAGATGAAAGTGTCAACTTCCTTACTTCGACCAAATGCTGGACTGTGATTTTCTAGTTTTCTTTCAGCTTTTTGAATATCTGTATGCATGAGCCGTAACTGTGGCAGCCCTGAGGTATGCTTTTCCCCCTTTTAACTCTCCTACCTGTGGACGAGGAGGAATGGCAAACATCAAATGCGGGAAGCGCGGACTCAGAAGTCTATGAGGCACCCAGCAAGGGATAACAGAACTGGGCCTCCATGCATTTGATCACACAAGAGTGTCAATGAAACCTCAACCAGTCAGACAGGAGCCATAAAGGGAATCGCATTAAAGTTGATACGAAAGTAAGGGAACCATCCTCCAAGGGGACACTGGCTATTTGCTGGATGCACCTCTGGGAGCAATTGAGGACTCTCAGAGTGAGCAGAGGGTGTACTCCCCTCTCGGTGCCCATCTCCTCTTCCTGCCTTTAAATAGTTCTTATGTCTCCTTCCCCCTCGCTTATTCTGTGGCTTCTCTGCTTCCCTGCCCACCTCCAGCTGCCCTCCTATCCCTTGGTCTCTGCTTATCCCCTTCAACTGACCTGCTCTGTTCCTGTGTCTTTTCTGTGAACCAGGGAGGGAGGGAGGAAGAGAAAGAGAGGGAAAGAGAAAGAGAAAACATCAGATATCTGTTGTGCCTCCTTTCCACTGTCTCTTTTTCCCCTTCTATAGACACATTTTTACTCTCTTCTTCTGTGCCCTCTTGCCTGCACAGAGCTGAGTCACTGTTATTAGCATGCAGCCAGCTCAGCCCAACACGGAGCTCAGGAATGACAGGGGAAATGCTGGACCTCTCTATTATGTCAGTATACCACTTGGACTTCTCAGATCCTCCTAACCTGTGCTGGGTCAACAGTTGGGGCAGGGAGACTTTTAAAAACTCAATACCCTAGCATTTCCTTGGCACTTAAATGGAGGACAAATCTGGAATACTTAGCTGTTGTGCTTTGAAGCAATGAGGTAACATAGACTAAGAGAAGGGTTTCAGTCACCCCCTAGCTTTCCCTAAGTGCACCAGGAAAGCAATCCTGTCTTTACACTCATCCCTCCTTGTGTGGACCCACACCTTCCTGGAATGAGGGAATCATAGCCCACCCCTGTACAAGGCAGCTCAATGACACCAGCAGGTGCTTACAAAGTACTTGACAAAAACACAATACAGCTTACTGCAAGCTGTCCCATCAGGAGGCCTTATAAGGTACTGCTAAATGAATAGATGAAGGTTGTATATAATATAGAAATGCCTGGTACCACCTCTCACATCAAATGCACGTGGGGAGAACTCGACAGTGTAGGCTGTGATATGGCAATCTCACATATAGTCTTTAAATTGCTGAAAGGCAATTTTGGTTTTCTTTAAATAGTTCAATCTTTTATATGCAACCTATGAACTATCAGTAAAACTCAGACAAAATCCGGTTTGCTCACCTTTAGTGTCCCACTCCCTGGACACAGTATATACCCCTGGCACAATTTATATTCCCTACAAATCTGATGGATAAATGAATGAGTAACCAAGCAGTCAACACTGGTCAGCGTAAACGTTAAGACAGCCTGGCTGAGGAAAATGCTAATTCACACTGATGGTCTTAGAAATTTTTCCTTAGGTTTTGTTTTGTTTTGTTTTTTGGTTTTTTTTTTTTTTTTGGACACTGTCACCTAATAAACACAAGATAGGATTTAGGATACACGTTGCAATAAAATGGGAAATATTGCTTTGGGCATGGACACTTAGCAGTCAGCTGTGACAGCTAACACTCACAACAAATCTGGAAAAAAAAAATCTAAAAGGCATAAAAATGTTAACAATAAATACAGCTTTGGCCAGGCCACATATCACACAAGGTCTCATCACAGGGTTCCATTACTTCAAAGGGGACTATCAGGGCCGGAACACCACACAGGCATTTGCCAGTCAACAGAGAAAAAGCTCCGAACACACTTGCTCCACAGACCACATCAACAACTAGATTCCTACTTCGGCTCAACCGAGAAGGAGATGTCAATAGTTGGGCTATACCAGACAGAACTGTGAGACACCGGTCTCAGAAGGCAGAGACCAGGTGCGCAGTTTCCTACTGACTGTGAGACTTGTCAATCAGCCAAGAGTGAAAGAGCCAGCCTGGAAGTTTGTTGCGTGTTACTCTAAATTGCTTTGTAATTAAAAGCATGTTTTTCATTATGTAGCATCAATGTTCCACAGAAATTATTAGAGGTTCTTCTGAACGCCAACATCCAGATCGCCATTGGGCTGAAAGCATCAAGCCTCTACCAAAGCAATTCAGAAATGCAACCACCTTGGGGGATCATCTGTCATGACTCACAACATCTCTGGGTCTCACACTGGAATCAGTTTACAAATGCCCAGTACTGACATGGACAAAGAGTTCAATTTTGCAAAATAAATGCTTTGATAGCTCCTAGGACATTTATATTTCAACGTAAGTCTGATCTAGGTAGTATTAAATATTTAAAAATCAACACTTTTATTATCAATTAATAATGTTGAAGGCACAGTCTCCCCCTCCCCCCAATACAGTGACGTTGCATTTGACAAGAGAGAGGAGACAGGAAGGTCTCCATCATCCTTCTTCCCTTCTTGTTTGAATCTGGTCACTAAAACTTGGGAAAGACTTTTCTGACCTCTTGAAACAGATGGAAGACCCCCACGAAAGAGGTAAACTCTCTGCATGTAAATGAAAATAGCTAAAGATGTGCAGATACCAAGATTTTGAAGTCCTTGGTAGATCCTCCTAGCCTACTTTTCCACAACTACCCATTAACTGGTCATATCAAAACCCACCAGCTTAACAACTGTTTGAGATGATTATTGTATTAAGTCTCCACTATCATATAGAAATGTTTTAACTATTTACATGTCTTTCTTTTACTGGGTGTCTTTTGTTTGAGGAACATCAGCCATGAACCTAGGCTAGATTTCTCTCCTATGCTACTTTAGACCATTCCCCAGAAACTACTCTTACCATCACAGGTGCAAACCATGAGGCCACATTTGTGATCAGCCAACAAGGAAGACTTTCTAATAACATGGATTTAGAGTAAAGGTAGGGTGTTTTAACTGATTCTTCTTATATTTTACTTCGTTTTACCAGTGAGATGGTTTCCTATTTTGTGAAGACCACCATTCTACAATTTCACTCTTATCTAAATCTCATTATAATATAATTTCCAAGAGCAGCCGTCCAAGATGGCTGAAGTGGAGCAAAAGGAGATGCAGACCTTTTACAAGTTCACCTAACACGGCATAGCCCCGAACCAACTGCTGGACAGACCTATGGGTAGCTGATGCTGTCCTTACAGCACGTGACAGAAGTGGCGTCGAACTGGGGCCTGCAGCTGGAAAGCACTCCATACTCGAAGCTCCTGAGAAAAACTAAGAGGGAGGCACTGCTCAAGGACAAGCCCGACCCACCTGACCTACATGATCATCCTGCTGGCGAAGGTAGGCAGCATGGGGACTGTGGACAACAAAAGATCTTCAGCCAGGTGGGAATCAAACCAGAGGCGATCCCTACCTGGGCGAGTTTCCCCGTCACATACATGGAAGCCCGTGGAAGCACCGTGGGCCTGGTATTGGCGCCACCCACTCCTCCTACGTCACACCCTCAAGCAGCTGTGGCCAATAGACTCACATTTAGTTCCTGAAAATAATAATAATAATAACAGCCCTCCCCACCCCAGAAATAAAATGTGTTTTATGCTTGGCATCTGCGTTTGCTATCCACAAAGTCCTAGAACTGTTTTTAAGCCTCGATGTTGAGAAGAGTCATCCACAAAGTGAGCAGAGCGGCCGGTTGGCTTCACCAGCGGTTCAGCATCTGTATAAAGGTGTCTTCTATTCTGGTGATGGTCAAGGTTCTAGTTAAGAAAGACAATTGACGCAGGAAGTACTCCCATCACCGGCTCCCCCTGGAAGGCTCACTACAGAGAGCCAACTTCCCCACGCCCACAAGCAGCCAAGCCCTGTTTAAGCAAGGCTTTTGGTGACAGAGGGCCCGGGGGAACCCTCTGTAAGAGATCACCACATATTTTCATAGTTTACAAGGATAAAGCAAGTGCAGCTTCAGTCGTTCATGAATAAGGCCTCTTTAACATTTTAATGAGAACATTAACTCAGCTTCACTTGGTTTGGCCTTCCCAGAAAGTCTGTTAGCCTTAAAGAAAGTTACTTACGAAACCAATAAAGAAATTGCAGGCTTTTGCGTGCCCCCAAGGGCACCACCGAGCCACAAACAGTGACTGCATTATTTCTCTCCGGAACTAGCCTATAGTTTGATCAGACTACAGTTTGGTAAATGAGTCAAACATCTAAGGAAATGCCTTTGCTATGTGCTGTGTGCTCACTCGGGTTTTACAACAGATTTGTCCCCTAATTCACTTTTTATGTTATACACAGCTTTGAATACAATGTGTGGCTCAATCAGTGTTAGAACATGCTTTTCTGCTCTTCTCCCTTAATCGCTGGCTACTGCCCATGTTAGCTCTTGCCATGGACTGATTCCCACCAAAGCGTCAACCTGCCTTTCACCTGGGGCCCATTAAATTCAGAAGACAACCCACAGAGCTTCAGAAGCCAAAGGTGAACAAGAAATAATTCCCACACTCAGTGACTTAACATGAATTTCTGCTTCATCCTCTGAACAAAATCTGGAAATCTGGAGCAAAGTGAATAAAAGAGTATGTCACCTTTCAAACCAAGTAGGAAAAGACGAGAGAGCCAAAGAGAATTAATGTTCAGGTCACACTGCATACAGCTCTTATACATTTGCTGAGCACCTACTATGCAGAAGCACTGTTTTATACTGTGAGGATTTCTGGACCCAAGACAGACCAGAATTCCATTCTCACTAAGCTGGAGTTCCAGTGAGAGAGACAGATAACCAACAAAATGAAAACATCAGAGGGCAGTGAGTGACAGGGAGAAAATACAACATAGCGATGTGATCAGAGAAGTTTGTTGACTATGATGTAAATTTGAGGCCAAGTCAAGCGTGGAGAAAAAAAAAACAGCAGAATTCTTGTGCTCATTTAAAGACATGGAGGAACTTTGAATTCATACTCATAAGCAAAAGATGCCAGTGACAGAAGACTACATGAGCTATGAGATCACGTCAGGAGTTGTGGAGAAGAACAGATGAATACACAGAACACAGAAAACTTCAGACCAGAAACTATTTGTGTAGATGTGTGTCATTGTTGTGTCCAGATTTCCTGAACATGCAACACCGGATGGGTCTTCAAGTAAGCATCGACGGGTGACAATGATGTGCTGATATCCCCCATGAGTGTGAATGCTGAGTCAAGAGGAAACAGCAGAGAACTCAAAGTTCCTTAGATTCCATCTCCTCTTGTTCTAGCCTGCTTTCTGTTGTGACCAATGCCAAGTAGCAAAACAACTCGGGAGAGGAAGGAGTTTGTTTGGCTTACAGGTCACCATCACGGTCTATCGTTGAGAAGAGTCTAGTCAGGAGGGCAAGCAGGGGCCTGGAGGCAGGAACTGAAGCAGGGGACATGGAGATGCTGCTTCCTGCCTTGTTCTTTCCCTGGTGTGTTCAGCCTGCTTTCTTCTATGATGCAGGGCCACCTACCTGCTGAGTGCCATGGGCTCTCCTACACTGATCATTAATCAAGAAAACAGCCCACGGGCTCACCTGAAGATCGGTGAGAGGAGGACAGTTTCTGGACTGAAGTTCCCTCTTCCCAGGTGGCCCTGGCTTGTGTCAAGGTGACAAAAAACTAACCAGCATACTTCCTTGGTGGGTGTGCATATGTGACGACATATGCATGATACCTGATCATGGGTAAATGTATGTGATTTCAATGTAGGGATTTGGGGTATTGGGGGGGGGATTGTTTCTGTTTTTGGCTTTTTGAGACAGGGTTTCTCTGTGTAGCCCTCGTTAACTCACTCTGTAGACCAGGCTGGCCTTGAACTCAGAGATCCCCCTGCCTTTGCCACCCAGGTGCTGGGATTAAAGCAATGAGCCACTACCAATAATTCAAAGCCAACTTTAAATAATTTCACCAGTTTTCCAAGGGATGAAAAGAAAGGACTTCTGCTGTCATTGTTGCCTCCATGAACTTCAAGGAGGCCGAGGGCAAATGAGAGGAGTCTTACTAAGATCTCACAAGCAGTTCTATGGCAGCACTGAAGGCAGTGGCCAGGCCTCCTTCCCAACCATGCTGTGCACCACACAACTCAGCATTTCCTCTGAGGGTGCCCTGCAGGCACTGCTCTTGGTGTGAGGACATTCCAGCATGAGGTAAGGGCTGGGGAGGGGCAATGGGGCTGCCTTCCTCTGTCACTTTTCCTTTGTCTTGCCCTGTCATATGTGCTAGATAAATAATCCATAAATTGTGGCTGAGAAAATGAAAAAATCATTAACACCAAAGCCAGCCTCACAGAGAGAAAAATCAAATATTAAGGTGCAGTGTGACACAGATTTTTAAATAGACATTTTAATTATCAGCAACAGGCCTCTACTGCACATGCTCATCTGAAGCCCCCATGGGGGATGCAAGGATGGAGAATCCACATGGGGAAGGACGCACACGGGGACTCTGCAGCCTCACCAGGATCTATGTACACACCCTCACCTGGAACTCTTACCAGTTGTTTTCTCAGAGAGCACTAAAGGAACACAACAAGCCTCCACTGCTGCCATGTTCCTTTTATATGAGCGCAATGGAGGCCGAGGCAAAGAGATCAATCATCCCAAGTTCTGGGCAAGCTTGATCCACATTAACAGCTCTAGTCCAGACAGGTCTACATGGCAAGACCCTGTCTCTAAAGGAGAAGTAAAATCAGGTTTGAGGAGATGGTACAGTCAGTAAAATGCCTCCTTTGTTGAGTGAGATCCCCTCAGCCTGAGTGAAACACCTGGCATGGTGACCCCAGAATTTGGCAGAAGACAAGAGTAATGCTTGTGGCTCAGTGGCAAACTGGTCTAGTCTACTCCCTGAGTTCCAGGCCCCCAAGATACTCTGTCTCAAAAGGAAAACAGCTGCGACTGTCCCCCAGCTACCACATATGTGCAAGTGCAAGCATGTGCACTAGCACACACACACACACACACACACAAGAAACTGAACACAAGCCAGATGTTGCAGCACACGCCGTTAGTCCCAGTACCTGGGAGACAGAAGCAAGATCTCTTTGAGTTCCAGGCCAGACTGTTCTACATACTGAGTTTCAGGACAGCAGGGCTGTGTACGGAAACCCTGTCTCAAAAACAAACAAAATACTCGAACAAGTTTTAGG
This sequence comes from Pachyuromys duprasi, assembly GCA_028658305.1. Classification (NCBI taxonomy): domain Eukaryota; kingdom Metazoa; phylum Chordata; class Mammalia; order Rodentia; family Muridae; genus Pachyuromys; species Pachyuromys duprasi. Next base: position 25,331,657 of record CM053745.1, on the reverse strand, counting down.
AAAAGGACGATATTAGAGCCAACAAGTTCACATGACTGATCTCTGTAACAGTTAAAGGAGTAAAATGCCATTAGGAGAGACAGATTCATTTAAAGAAAGCAAACATTGGCGGGGGCTAGGCCTGGAGAGCCTGGAGGCTCTATCTTGTCTGGGTGCAACATGGGCAAGTTTTGAATAAAGGCTTCCGTCTCTCACTGGCTAGCTGTTCTTTGGAACCTCTGAGGACGACATCACCTTATGATGCTGTGTAGTCTGAAAAGGAATCCCTGAGGTGGTGTCTACCTCTGCCCTGTGTGCCAGGCATTTTGTCCCTTTGTATGGGGGTGGTTTGTTTTCCTGTTGATCTATTCACTTCCTCTCTGCAGCTTTTCACCAGTATCTTCCAATGGTCTCCTCATTATAACCACAGCCCTGCAGAGGGACAACAGTTCCTGGCTCCCACTGGAACAGGACTGAGGCTATTTCGAGAGGAGGGCCCAGGGGACAGGAGCTTGAGAAGGCTGGCCAGTTGCACACTGACCTCTAGTCTAGATTGGAAAAGCCACTCTTCAGGGCTAAAAATGCAGCACTCGTGTATATTAGGACTGTCTTAACCAAATGATTTTATGACAACTGCTATTTACCCTGACATGAGAGAAGCTGCTGGGTGGTCACCCTGGATTTCAAGCCAAGGGCCTCTCTCTCTTCCCTGGGTGTTCTGCCCCACTGCTTGGGCACACAGTGTTTTCCAACTCTGCCTTCTTCTAACATTGAAATGTTCTTTCCTCTTTTGGAAGAGCAGGGTGGTGGATCTGCGAAGACAGGGCAAGAACGGCAGCTGGCAAGAGTGAAGGTGAACTGGAACTAGACCTACACGGGATCTGACCTGAAGATCCTGATCCCTGGGAAGCATTCGGGCAGTGGGGGTTGACGCACGGCTGGGAGGCCTAGGGAGCAAACAAGCACACAGGCAGGGACCGTGGGAAGAACTCAGAGCAGAAA
>CM053745.1:25296249-25330576 GCA_028658305.1 Pachyuromys duprasi | reverse complement strand
GTACATACTATGAAGCGCCTGTGAAATCGCACGCACTAACTCTCTTGTCAAAAACACCGTTCACCTCTTTCGTCTTTTCATTCTCGCAATCAGACATAAGTACTATTAAATAAATATGAACCCAAAGAGAGTCACAAATTGTACAATGGCCCATGGTGAAAGAAACTACGTCCAAACCTATGATCTTTTGGGGAGGGTCTGTGCTTTCTTGAGTACACTGTTCATCTGTTGTTTTTTTTCTTGCCCTATAAATAGCTGGTCTTTGATTTACAGTGTTTCGATTTATGGAGTCAAAAGATACTCACTGTTGCGCCTGGATGCTCAGTTATGATGCCCTATGGGGCTAGCAAAGTGTGGGCCAAGCGTCAGCAGGGCTTCATGGCTGCCAGCCAGTGAGGAGACCAGCACCGTAAAACTAAGGAACGCCATCACTACGCTATGATGTTCATCAGGTAGTTATATGAAATGAGTTATGACTTCAGATATTTTTCACCTCAATATAGGTGCTGCATGGCATAACCCCACCATAATTTGAGGAAAATTCTCCAATGACTCTCACTCATGTGGACTTCTCTAATTCAGGACTGAATAGGCAATAAAAGGGGTTTCTGCCAAGATGAGTAGCTGTACCCTCAATCTATGAGCCAAAACAAACCCCTCTTTACTAATGCGGCCTTTGTTGGTATTTTGTCACCCTGATAAGAAAAGTAATGAATACAGACAGTCTGTGTTAAGTAGAGGACAGGAGGCCACTAGAATCAGGTACATATAGTACAACTAGCCTGGACTGGAAAAAATCTCAGGTACAGACTTAGGCCTAGCTGCTCGCCAGCTGTGCCATTAGGGCTAAATGACTTCACCTCCTGATTCCAACTGCCCCCATAAGCAACAAGTACAATATTAAATACTATGACAGATAAAAATGAAGTCGAAGACTTGGCACACTGTCTGGATGACTGGATTTCATGTAGGCAATTTATCTTCTGTCATTTTCTCAGATTTCCCGTGACCCCTTACCCAACAACCACCTTGATAATGGTATTTCCAATATACAAAACGCTGTTTTAAAATTGATGGCCAAACATCAAGTTTATTTGCACTGACAGTTTCCCCTGCGCTAACATCAAACCTGTCTGCTTGTAGTCTAGAGATCTGCTGTCACCCAGAGCAGGTGTCCAAGGAATGACAATGACTGTGAGGTGAACACCCAAGAGAACTGAGCTCACTCTTTTAGGCACCAATACTCTTTATATCTGTTCAAAAATGGTCTTTTTCTCTCCTGGCCACTATGTTAAAACAATAGGCAGAAAGAAGGTCTTCTTTCTGATTTATGGCTATCCATGTGAACTGAGATCTGATGCTGGAATTAAAGTAAGCATTCCTTGAATTAAAAGGGAAAAAAAATCGGTAGTTTTGTTCAAACTGAATGTTCCCAGATTTTTGTGCTATGTTATTCTATCTCAGTTCTTTCCATGGTCAGCAGCTTTCCCCCCACCCCCTAGAAACAGAAGGCCCAGGAAGGAACAAGTTCACACCATTGCCATCTTCAAAGGATTTCCTAGTAACAATCCCCAGGTGCTCCCCAGCTGTGGCCTCATGGCACACACGCATTTCATAAGAGCGCCAACAAGCACCTCTCAGCCAGTAAAGTCTGATCTCTCCAGAAAGCCTCACATAAAAAGGTTCCCAAAAATATTCACAAAGCACATGGACAGAGTAAGCAGTCTACAAATTGTGTAATTGCTGTTTCCCATTTGTAGAGTTTTCCCTAATCCTTGCCTACGCCCCTTATTCGCTTGGGGGTGTATTTTTTCATCTGCTAAGTAAGGCAACTGGACTCAATTATCTCTATAACTGTGTGTGTGTGTGTGTGTGTGTGCGCGCGCGCGCACGTCTGTGTCTGTGTGTGTGTTCCAGATGGTAGAACTGCTGGAAATATGACTATCAGATAGGTGTGGTGTGGGGAAATATAACAAATAAAGAATACATTTTATGTACTTAATGAGATATTTATCCCATCAGGAAGATATTACCTTTGTGCCATAGCAACAAAGATGAAAAGAATTAGCTCTCTTATTTCTTCCTCTTGCCACCAATAACATAGAAATATTTAGCTAGGAGTAAAAATGTATTGATCTTTCTTTCCTGTGTCATATGCTCTCAATAACTGAAAAAGCCTACCATAGCCCCAAATAAATCAGCACTGCTCAGACAAATAGAACCTTACAGGCTCCTTTTTTTCCCTAATAACTGAGTACAGTTCTCACTGACCTTGTGTGCCACCTACTCCTTCAATCTCTACTTGGTTCACATAGTAGCTCATCAGTACTTCTGTGTGTAAACGACACAGTAGTCTTTGCACCAAAATTCAAGGTGACTTCCTTAAACTCCAACCTTGTTTTATTAAGATAGGAACCACCAGATGAAGTTTTATTCATAAAGCTCACACATAAAAAAAAAGTGGACACTCCCAGGAAATAAATGTATCATTGCTCGGCACACACACTTGAGGGTATTAGGAGTACTGTTTCTTCCAAGAAACCTGAGACCAGGGAAGCCTGGTCTGCAAGTCATGTTCAGCTATGGCGTCCAGGTAGGGTGGTATTTCTTTAATTCAATTCTACACAAAGTATGCTTTCCTTGAGCACTATACCAGCTCCAAGGGGTATAGGAAAATGAATAAAATACATCAAATCTGCCTTAGAGGAAATGCAATAAGACCAAGTACCTAAGAGCAGTTGACATTAGAATGGTTGCCAAGGATGCAGTCTTAGCTTTCCTATGCTAATGTATAAAACCCAGGCGATTTACTTAGCCTTCCTGAATCAGTGTCCTTATAGGAATTGTGGTTATGACTACAGTAAATTTCTTACAGTATTGCCAGAGGATTAACTAAGTTATTACTCACAGCATTAAAAACAGCTGAGCATATTAGGGAACAGTTCTGGGGTGAGTATCACCGTCATGATTATCACCATTGCAAACATACAACCCAGAAGCTAAAGTAAATTCTTTCCATAGTTAGTAAAATTGAAACCATAACAAAAGCAAATCCTAGGCAATGGGATAAAAATAACCCAGAAAACTGTATTCAAGGTTTCATCAGTAACTCCTGCATCAGCCTGAAAAATCCCAACTACACCTATTCCTTAGAGACAGGGAAGGAGGTGGGAGGGCGAAGTAGAAGAGAATTGTAAAGAAAACACTCCAGAGAAGATAGAGTGGGCTCCCAGAAGAAAACATGTAAGCTTCTCCTCCGCATGAGAAAGGCAGGGAGGAGGGGGAACATCTGAACTTCCTTCTCCCAGAAGCCTCTTCCTCAGCCTCAGGTTCCCATGCTCGGGCTTCCCCATTTCTGTGTTTATCTTCCTACTGCTGACGAGCTCAGCTCTAATAGAACAGATGTGGAAAGGCCCTCAGAACTCACCTGGTCTAATCCTTCTACATTATCTGTGAGAAAAATTAAAACAGTGAGACAAACGCTTTGCCCTGGCTGCACAGCTGCACAAACAAAACTGGAACTGGACTTATGCACCCTTCATCGTCTCCCTCAGAACAACAGGGGAAATGCATCCTTCTGCCTGGCCCTTATCCCATTTGGCAGACACATACTTTTTTTTTTTCTCTCTTCGGAAGAAAATGTTGAGAAATACTTTTAAATGAATTAGCAAGAATCTTGCTGTTTTAAATTCAATAAGTATCTTTTATTACTAACTTCATTGCTGGCTAAGCCTGAAATTAAGTTTTGCCATGCTTGGACAAGTCCTGCCCACCCAATAATAAGCTACCAGACTGCAATTAAGCAGACCTTCGACCTGGACTATAAAGCATGCACACATGTTTACACACACACACACAGACACACACAATCAGGAGACCCTTAATCAAAAAGGAAGCTTTGGAACTCACTGCTTTTTCCAACCTATGCTTAGAACAGGAAGTATTTAATATTTTAAGATACAGCTCTCCTAACACAAACTTCAAAGCACTGATTTTCCAAAGGAAGAATGTGCTTCCCGGTACTTCGGATGCTGTTTCTGCCCCAACAGCCAACAGCAGTCCATCAAGTTGCGGTAAGCCAGCCATCATATCTGGCTCCTAAGGGTCCCTCCACAGCACGCTTTGTGCAAAGCAGTGCCAGGCCGCCTCTATAACCACATATCCTTAGGCTGAGCCCTCCATGCTACGTTGGAAAAGTAAAGCTCTGAAGCCAGAGCCTTTTGGTCATGTATGAGAAACAGACCCTGTAGATCTGCTTTTCTGTTGTTTTTTTGCAGAGCCTTAAAGATAAGAATCTGAAACAAACATTTAGAAGCAAAAGGTAAGCTGAAAAGCTCTGCTTGCTCCAACCTTTACCCTTCCCATTCCCTGGGACCAGGAATGAGTATTTGTTTCTCCATGTGGGGCTTAAAATGCATGAACTGAGTATAATGAAGGGAAAAGTTCTGGCCGCTTTCCCACAGTAGCTTACACAGCAGGAACATATGAATATGGAACACTAAACATATCTTAGTTCCACGATCTAAATAGGTGTTTGCTTTGCATAGTCTACATATACATGTATGGTCTAGACATACCTGAAGCTGCCTTATCAGAGCCACACTTAGTGTGTGTTATCTAGACGGCTCTATCCTTTACTGTTAAGTGTCTGCCTGTCTTTATCTTTCTTCCGTCCCTGACACAGGCCAGCTACCTGGAGTAGCTGCAACTATAGACTGTTCTAGTTTCATGAGACAAACGCCACAATCAAAAGCAACTTAGGGGAGGAAAGGATAGATTTACACTTCCAGGGTATAATTCATTGCTGAGGGAAGCCAGGGCAGAAAGTCAAATAGAAACGATGGAGGAATGCAACTTGCTAGATTCCCCAGGTTCATGTTCAGCTGGCTTTCTTCTATAGCCCAGGATCAACTACCCGGGCACTGGCGCCACTCACAGTGGGCTGGACACCAATTATATCAATTAGCAATCAAGATGAAAACCCACAGACCAGCCTACAGGCCAATATCTGATCAGGGCAATTCCTTAACTGGAATTGCCTTCAAAGAAGGTCTAGGCTGTGTCAAATTGACAGTTAAAGCTAGCTAGGACAAAGATGATGTTCGTATGTAAAGTTTAACATTAGAAAAATCAGAACACTTTCCAAAAACAAAGGGAAAAATCAACATACAAAGTTTGAAGAGTTGAGACAACTTTTGAAAGTTCCTAAAAGAGAATTAATGATAATACTTAATAATAACAATAATAGGCTGCTGTATGCATCATCCTATCTTCCATGGCGGCCAGAAGAACAGCAACTCATTTTCTCCAGATGCCTATAGCAAAAAAAAAAAAAAAAAAAAAAAAAAAAGATGTTCTGCAAATGTAACAGGAGTTGAGATCCTGGGGGAACCAATTAGACTTAAGCTACTTCCAAAAATTCTGTAAAAGAAAACAAGAAGCATCAGGAAAAAAAAAAAAAAATTGGCACTTGAAATGGCATTTTACATGTTCTGCTTTGGGCCCATGGAGAACTTTTCATGTAATGGCTAGTTGCCATGCTTATAAAAGAAACCCTGGGTTTTTAATAGAATAGAATTGTTAGCTAGTAAAACAAACTTAATTTCGGAGGGAGAGTGTGAGACATCCAATCTAATAGGTACTTCAGCCTTCATCTTTGGACTTATTAGCAATAAACAAACAAGCAAGGTCAATCCCAGTGGCAGACACTTTGGGGTAAAGCTCCCTCCAGTAACTGGCTGCTTTGCAAACTGAGGCTCTTGCAGTTGACTGGTCTTGGGGATGCTGTGCTACAAGACCAGAAGACCTTTGAGGCCACACAAGCTTCAGAACAATCTATAGCTGGGATACGTAGGGTGGGAAGAAAGAAAGGAGAGAATCCAGAAGGGACTGCCATACTGTGTTGCCCTGGTGACAGAAGTAGGCCTGGGTTTTAGCTGGTGGTTGGAAAAGGCCTTGGAATCTGCTGACTCCTAGATCTCACGTTGGCCCACTACACTAACAGTGATGGCTATTTCTGAGTTTAGTTTAGCCCTTCATAATTAGATGAAAAACGGATACGTCAAAGACAACAACCAGGCAGAAGTCACTGAGATTGCAAGATAAAACAACTTCAGTTGTTTTCCTGAGATGGCTTCCTTCATCCCAGGATGAAGTAGCAAATGGTACCTTCTCTAAAGATGAGTAGAGGCTCCAGGATACTCACAATGTAAATCTAACTCACTTCCACTTTCTCTTTTTTATGGTACCCAAGAAGTTTTGGTCTAAAAACCAAACAATGATCAAAGGGAAAATGCCCTATTGAACAGTCATGATGAGGCTACTGGGCAGAGATAACCTTTCGGTTTTCCATAGAGTCGACTATTTTAACTTTACCTTCTAATTTCTCACGTCTCATTAGGGGGAAAAAAATGGTTAATACCATGCTTCTGGCACAAAACCAAAGCAATGAATATGTTAGATTCCTACTCTGTGTCAATCACTGAACCTTGTCACAAGACAGTGAGGACAAAGAACTCTTCTTCTGTCTCACCAGAGATGACCCTCAAGCTAATGATGAAGATGTGTGTCTAGGCAGGACACAACCTCACAACCTCAGTGGATTACAGTAGGGTGTAGACACTTTAAATTCCCCCTACTCCATAAAGTTCTCACCAGGAATAACATTTCTCTCACCTGAACATGTGTGCCTACTTGCATCTTAAGTTTCAGTTATGGATGCAGTTGTCTTTTTGCACCTTAAGTTCTTTGAGAAACGATGCTTTAATGACTGATAAGAGCAGTCAGGAAATGTAGTGTCCTTGACTCCTGTGTGCTTGATGACTGTATCTCTGTTACTGAGTGAGAGAAAAATGGTTGAGGAAAAGGTTTATTATAGACATGAGAAAGAGAACAGCCAGAGGCAGCTGGAAGGGTCCAGAATGAACCAGGCCAATAGAATGAACCAGGACATGGAAGAGGGGGGAGGGGAAAAGAGTAGGAGGGAGGTTTTAAAAAGGACCCACTGGCCATTGCTGAGGTTATATAGGAATCAGAGAAGTTGAAGGAAGGGCAGGGAAGTTCAAGGTCTGGAAAGGCTGAGGGTGAGGGCAGGGATGAGAGGGCTGGGAAGACACAGGACTGTAACAGGTGTTAGTGATGCTGAGAGAGACTGGCCAGCACCTGCTTTGATTAGTTAAACGGGCACTGCATGTCAGTTAGCCATTTGTCCCAAGTTTCTTTGAGACCTAACACTGAGGAACCGAAGTGACCAGATAGAAAGGACTTTACCAGTTCTACCTGATAGGACACTGAAAATAAAGAATCAAAGGGGAAAAAGAATGAATGCCTGTAAATAAAGACTGGTAAAACCCTCATCCCCAGGAAGCCTTCTCCCATACATATATTTAATAAGTAGCACATCCTGATGACCTTCTTAGTAGTTGTGTATGGCAAGCAAAATGGCTTTTGAACCAACATCCTCCATACCAAATGCACTGCTAATCCACTTTAGTGGTAGCAATCGTTGGGGGAGAATAATTCTATCTATGATTGAGGCCCTGGACCTCCTCTGAGGATTGCCACCCTACAAAGAGCAGGCAATCTTTAGAAGCAACTGAATTCCCATGCTTGCATCTAGCACACCAAATGATCTGAGCTCCTCAGAGGAAAAGGATTAAGATCTAAATAAGTCAATGCTCCTCCATGCATTGCAGTTCCACTCAATCACAGACACTAAGTCTTTCTATGGATTGGGGAAAACAATATGTTTTGCCTAATTACAATGCATACATTGTACTCAGGACAACAACAACAAAAAAATTCATGATCACAGTTAAGTAACAAATACATTAAGTCTTTGAGCTTTGAAATAGTTTTCAAAGAAACGGCATCCAAGTTGTCTCTTTACAGCATTTTAGAAATGACTGCTCTTTGAGCATTTCTTTTCTTTTTGGACTCTTTGTGCAAATCGTGTTGTTCTTCAATTTCCCAGGATCCCCAAGGTCATTTTCTCCTGTGTTTGCTTTAAATAGGACTTGGTGCCAAGGAGTCTCCCTCAGATTTCAAGTTCACTCGGATGACATTTCCTAGGTCTCTGCATATTCCCCTACATCCAGATCTAGTCAATCTGTTTTTGTTTTTGTTTTTTGTTTGTTTGTTTGTTTTGCCATAATTTTGACTTCCTGGTAAATTGAAAATTACCTCCCCTGCCTTAGTTCCCTTTTCCCTGGGGTAGGTGGCTGCCCGGAAGGCAGAGGAGAGGAGTGGCCTTGTGATGCTAATGAGGTCTCTGGGCAGAACTCAGAACTAAGAAGGGAGTGTGGGTTCTCTGGGGAGCCCAGGTGAGCCAGTGTCAGGCACAGCTCAGAGTCATTTGGGCACCTGGCTGTTCCCCCTAGAACAATGTATCCTAGCTCCACAGCAGCAATCTGCTAATGGCTTACAAAATGGAGAAATGAGTCACTCTACTTGGCAGTTGGGACTCTGAACTATGGAAGGCTTTAATTCAAAGGGATATTCTGGAAGAAAAGCCTTAGGTGATGGCAGATGTATATTTACTAAGGTGCTGTGGGTGGGCACATGTTAATGTGTTATGGACATCTGTAATCCTAGCTGTTTCCATCTGACTTCAAAAAGCAGAAACAGGAGACCTCTGGTGCAAGCTGGCTCCAGAGACTAGCCAAACCTGCATACTAAGATTAAGATTTTGAGCTCCACTCTGAGCTCAGCCATGGTTGCCTCCAGGACACTTTGAAGAGGGAGAGATCTCAACCTGGCCTATCCATCACCTATCAGGAGACAGGCCCTGCTAAGGAGTCAAGACAGTTGTCCCAATATTTTAGAAAATCCAGAAGCATACACACACACACTAAACAATATAAATACTTTAAAATCTCCAGTTATAAATGGAGCATGGTGGCTCAACCCCGGAATCCCAGGATTATATGAGTTCAAGGTTAATCTGGGCTACACAATGAATTTTGATACAGGATGGCTAGAGCAAACCCCGTCTTAAGCACATAACAACAACAACAGATATCTTCCATTATAAATGAAACCTCAGCCAACATAAACTAAGAAATAAACCAATAAGCATCTAAGAAAGGTAAAGTCACCCTGTGGGTCTCTGGTTTATGTGTGTGTGTGTGTGTGTGTGTGTATACTCTTTCAGTAGAGTTTTGGTTTTCTGGGGTTGGAATGACAAAGGAAAAATTACCTTCTAAGCAGGGAAAAAAAATCAAAGCAAGGCTTAGCTATTAAGATCTTGTAATAAAAGATAACCCTAGAAGCTCATGAAATACTCCAGAACTTTATTTGCACTACCTCATTTCATTGCCAAAACAGCCTTTGGAGCTAAATGGTTTGACTGAGAAATGTCCCCTACAGGATCGTGTTTTGGAGAGGTTTTTGGAGCCTCTGAGATAAGGTTCCTAGCTGGCACACTTGGGCCTTTAGAGATGTACCTTTGAGAGTCACGCCCACCTGTAATTACAATCTAGAGCTCTCTGCTTGCTAACCCATCAAGATGTGAATAAAATGCACTCAAGGTTCCTGCACACCGTGGACGGAATTTACTTGTCACCTTCCCCTTCCCACTGTGACTCTTTCCTGTGGAAGTGTGAGCTCAAACAAACAGCTCTGTCAATCAAGCTGCTTCTGTCACCTGGACCAGAAAAGTAACGAATGCAATCATTGATTAGAATTCTCCTTTGAAGGTAAGGAAATCAAAACCCAATGAACTTCAGTGGCTCATTTTAGTTTCTCCAGGTAGATGGCAGAGGTGGGATATAATCACTAACTCCCAATTATTTCTGCTTACTGGTATCCAGAGAAATGTTTAACCAGGATTAGACTATTTCCAAGAAATTGAAAGAGAGGAGGGAAGAGGTGAAAGATGAGGAAGAAGCGCAAGCTGGGCCTCAGTGGATAAAGCAGGTATAATGCAACTTCGGGGAGGATCTGATTACTCAGAATCCACTTAAAAAGCCAGACGGGTAGCATGGCTCACCCATGATCCTAGTGTTCAAGAGGCGGAAACAGGATACCTCTGGTCCAAGCTGGCTCTGAGACTAGCTAAGTCTGCAATCATGGTTCAAAGAGAGGCTCTCTGGCCTCCCCATGCTTATCTGCAAGTGCACGCCCACCCACACGTATGTGAACACATACACAAAGGCATGCACGCGCACACACAGACACACACACGCTCACCTAAACAGAAAAGATAAAGAACTGGAAGTAAAAAAAACGAAAGTAACATATCTCTCAGGCTCACTATCAGTTCACTTCTGTTATTTTGCTTAATGAGGCAAAAGGAGGCTCTAATCTTGAACCGTATGAATGTTTGCCCATGGTGAATGGGGTTGGTCCTCAGCTGGTCCTCAGCCACATGACTCTTCTGATTGACAAAGTTCCCTTACAGACTAGTGCCATGCTCAAGTGGTGTCATGCTTTTTCAAGTGGGATTCATCACCATTTAGCCACTTCAAAGGGCCCATGGCCAGGAACTGAGTTCTCCTGTGTGTCTGCTGAGGAGTTTAGGGAGGAGGGTTGACATCATGGGAACAATGTCTGTCTTCTTTCTATGACTCATCCAAGAATGTCTAAGAAATTCTGCTGCTTCTAGCCCAAAAGCAATGAGTTATTCCATCTGTCAAGAAGATTCATATGGAAAAACAGCATACCATCGATGAGAAATTATTTAGCCAAATTTGAAGGAGAACAGGGGTAAACTTTACCCATATCCTTTGCTCTCCGCAAAAGCATATACGTACATTTTCATTTCCATCTTGCCAGAAGCAGGTGAGAGCAGAATTTGCTCCCTCCTGCGTGCTCTCAGACTACCTTGTACAAATTGCTAATTACAGTGCTTACTATATTGTCCTATAATTAGATTTTAGGTGTCTGCTTTCCAGCTAATAGAATAGCTCCTTTCCCCCTTCACAGCTCTATTCCAAGCATCTGGCTCACACTTAACAAATATTTGTTAAACAAACAAATGAAAGACTGAGTGGGAGAACAAGTAAATGACAGCTTGCCCTAGGGTTCTCTTTACGGGAAAAAAAAGTCTTTCTCCTCTATTCTTTATAACTGGAGACGGTTTAATACTGCTAGACTGGGGGAGGACAACTTTATTTGGGAGATCAGGTACCCAGGATGTCTGGCCACTTAATGGGTTAGTTTCATGGGTGGCTACACATACACATCTGTACATCCATATATCTTAGAGTTTACTTTTCTTCTTATTTTATACATCTCTTATACCCCAGCAAGCCAGCTTGATTTCATGGCTTCTCTTCCTTATATTTAAGTAATTTAAATAATGGGATCCATTGCTTTAAGAAGATTAAAGTGGGGACGGGAAATGTTACAGACTTATGCCCTCTACAGTACTGCCCATGACCTGCTGTGTTTTAAGTATGATGGATACCAGAGACCCAACAACAGCCCGTGTGGACATGGTCCTCGCTCATGTGGAGGTTATGGTTGGCAGGAAGGGGGAGACAAATAATAAGATGAATACAAAATAGCAGCTATAGTAAGATGGGAAGATGACAGTGCTGAAGGGCACAGAGGAAGGAGACAATCTCAGCAGACGGAGGGAAGGGCCTCCTAGACTAAGTGCTTTGACATAGAAGGCTGTGTGAGACCTACCTGGCTAAGAACATGAGAGAGGGAAGCCAGAGATGGTGGCACTGTCTTTAATCCCAGCACTTGCAGAGGCAGAGGCAAGTGGATGTCTGAGTTCAAGGCCAGCCTGATCTACAAAGCAAATTCCAGGACAGCTAGGGCTACACAGAGAAACACTGTCTCAAAACAAGAATGATGATGATAACAACAATTGATAATAACAATAATAACATGAGAGAGGGGAAGAGGAGACCCAGAGAACACAGTATATTATAAACAAAATGGCACAGTTAGGAAGAGGGAGAATAAGGCGTGGGCTCAGCATTCTGCTATTTCTAATGGCAAAGAAAAGACACTGGAGGCTTGTAATCAAGACGGTGATATTTTTAGTGAATTTTCAGCATCATGAGACACTTGGTTTGCACATAAAGATATATGGACTTGAGAGTTCTATCATTATGGTAACAAGCATACTCTCAACATTTTCCTTTGAGCAGGATTATTTTGGCCACCAAATTGAGAACAGATTGCAAAACTGTGGGACCAGATACATTGGGGCCAAGAAGGGTGCCATCTCCACAGTCCAAATGGGGTGTTAAAGGTAACACTGGAAATTAAAGAAGTCAATAGATTCAAGAGCATAGTTAGAACACAGCATTAACAGACTCTGGCAACTGAATACATGAGGCTTCGGAATACGTTTTCTAAGTAACACCAGATAAGAAATGTGGAAGCCTCCTCAGCATATGATTCCTGTAACTATTACTCAGCTCTTCTGCTGTTAATTAGAAAGTGGACATTTAAAAAGAAAACCCAAAGCATACAAATGAAAGACTTCTGTTCTGGGAAAAACTTATTAAGGACTAAAAAAAAAAAAAAAAAAAAGGCTAAGAGGCTGAATTTGTTCCAAGGCTGACACATACCAACTTCTAGGCTCAGAGAAGGATGTGGCAGACAGAATAGCAATGCACAGCTCATGTGGAGCCTGGGCATCTGGATGGCCACAACTACTACTTACAGGAGAATGGAAGGGGGAGCAAAGAGGCTCCATCGGTTCAGATACACTCTAGTGTAAGACACCTGAAGAGTATCACTCAAGACACGCAAACAGACATTTCAATCTTGCTCTCGAGGTGGGGGGAAGAACTAGGCTCTGGGTCATTTGAAGAAGTCATAGGGTTGTTGTCCCAGTTTGTCCCCTATTGTTATGATAAAACACCATAACCAAAAGCAAACTTAGGGAGAAAAGAGTTTATCTGAATTGCGAGTCTGTCCAGACCATAGCCTATCATGAACAGGAGTCAGAGCAGGAACTCAAGCCAGGGATCCTGAGGCAGGAACTGAAGCAGAGGTCATGGAAGAATGCTGCTTACTGGCTTGTTCCACATGGCCTGCTCAGCCTGCTGAGCCCCCAAATCAATCAATCGAGAACAGCTCCCAAACACTTGTCTACAGGGCAATCTGACAGGGGACACTTTCTCAAATTGAGGTTTACGCTTCTCAACTGTGTCAAGCTGACAACAAATTAGCCAGCAGAGTAGTCTAGGTTATATTAGCAAATCGGTAAGACTCAATGGCTTTAGTAATGCATTTAAATCTATTCCTACATAGTTATTCAAAGAATTCAGTTAAGGAAAAGGAGGGCAACGGTTTCAGGGGCTACTTAAATAGTAGCATCCCTTCCTCTCAACAAAAAATGGAAAAAAAAGACAGAAGCAGTTGTAGAAGATTTTTACAAAGAGCTTTAAATACATATGGCCACATCCCACCGCAGGGGAAGGTAGGAAACAGCAGCGTTAGCTATGCTTCTGAGATAAAGATTGGACAGCTGTTAGCACTTAGAGTCACAAAAGCATTAAAAAAAAAAAGAAAGAAAGAAAAGAAAAAAACAGGAAAGAATGAAGATAATAAATGTGATAGGTTGAATGAGAATGTTTCTCCTCTGCTCATACGTTTGAATACTTGGTCCCCAATTGGAACTGTTTGGAAAGGATTACGAGGTGTGGCCTTAGCTGGGTGGTGGTGGTGCATGTCTTCAATCCCAGCACTCAGGGAGGCAGAGGCAGGTGGATCACTGTGAGTTCAAGGCCAGCCTGGTCTACTGGGTGTGTTCCAAGACAGCCAAGGCTACATAGAGAAACCTTGTATCAAAAAAATAAAAAACAGGTGTGTCACTGGAGGTAGGCTTTGAGGTTTGGAAAGCCATTCCCAATGTTTCTCTGCCTCCTACTTGATCATCAAGATCCCGCTTCCTACACCTGCTCTGCCATCATAGACTCTAACCCTCTCAAACTGTAAGCCCAAATTAAACTCTTTCTTTCATAATTTGTCTTGGTCATGGTATTTCGTTACAGCAATAAAAAAAAGGAACTAAGACAATGAATGAAAGACAACCTGGACAACGATGAATTTGAGAGATCAAGCTCACGAGATCCAGTCCAGAGCTTGAAAGTTGAGCGATAAACCGAGATTGAAAAGAGGCTCCAGGAAATCAGAATAAGAATGAAAATAAAACCAGGAAACTATCCAAGATGCTTAGTGGACAGATGAGTACAAATTTAATCATTAAGCATCGGGTCTATCTCTGACAAGGTGACAGATATTGGGTAGTTCCAATATTTGGATGAAAAATGAGCCACATTTCATTTAAGAGAAAAAGGCAGAATCAGCTGCTCCAAAAAGCAGCTTTTCATTCTCATGCAAATGGACTGCTTCAGGGCTATGTATCATTGTATTCATTTTTTTCTATTCAGTTTTATGTCCATAAATCAACCTACACAGATAAAATATGCATATTGCATCAAAATTCTATATGACCTTCTAGACATAAACATATTCACATGACAATGAATGTATGCTGTGTCTGTATACACATGCACTCACGACTTAACAGAATTCTTTACCAAAATGCAATTCTGTTTTGCCTCCATTCTTGTGTGATTCTCCATGCTCTCTTTTCTCGGCCTTTGCCTTTGCCTTTCAACCTAAACCTATTCTTAGTGAGAAGACTAAAGAAAAGATGCTAGCTCCTGTGACATTTCAAACCCTGCTCCAACTGTACAAAATAATATGAGTCTGTAACCCATGATGGCCCATTAGAGCATCCAAGATCCCTTTTTGGCCTTAGATAGGTAAGATTCCATGATCATGATCCTGTTGACATGTCACATCATCAAACAGCTGAACAGCGTATCACTTCACCCTCTTGAGAGCACAGATTTTGACGTACAAAGGTGATTCTGAGAGTTCTACATCGAGAATATTCTTTTGGGCAGAATAATAGTCAGTCTTGCTTATAAATAAGATTTAAGGGTGGGGGGGGAAGACAAGCAAATTTTTAAAAAATGATCAACCCAGAAGGTTCAGATAGTAAAGAGAATAAAACTGATAAACTGTTGCCAAGTTTAAACTATTAATGCACTCAATCTGACCAAGAAAGTATTTATAAGCCTGACTTCAAACACCAGATATTCAATAAATAAAAACTGAAGGTAGTGATGATGTTGCCCACATTTCCTCACTAAATGACACTCAGTTGGCAAATCAGTAGGACAAGCCACACATACTGGATTATTTTTTTACTCATGTCCACATTATAACTCATACCAGGTATGAATTTAACAACTGGAGACAGCTGCTCAGGTAGCAAAATGAAGTCTTCATTCTGATTGAAAGGCAGTACGTGTAATCACAGAAAACTTTTGGAAAGTCACATTTGTGCCTTGGTTTCTGAAATGTGATTTTCCACCAGCCCCATCCAAGAACTCTTTTACAGAGTTTTTATTATTATTATTAATTATTATTCAATGTCTGCAAGATCCAAATCTCATCTAAGTACATCTAGAAGTCTGTTGATGATACAGATAATGTATGGAACAGGAAAAATATAACTTTTCCTGCTTCTGTGTTAAAGAACTTGAAGGATACTCTGGAACCTGTCCGCTAGTGTTTAAAAAAGGGCAGAGTCAGACAAGATAATGTGTACACTGCCTGGGCACTTGGTCAGATGAACAAGTGGGTGCAATACTCACTATTTGAACATTAAATCTAATAATGCCTTGAGGTGGCACCTGGGATGAGCATCCATCAAATTTGTTTAGTCACATAGCTGTCATTCCCCCGAGTGCAGGAGTCACACTGACCCTGGTTTGCTCTTCACAAGACATTTTCATCTCTCAGTCTAGGGAACTGAAGACATTAACAATGTTACTCTCCCATCTGCATTGTTCATCATTCTTTGTAAATGATCAGCAGCACATCTCTCTCCTGAGGCCCTCCTACCTGCTCCATTTGCCAAGAGTTCATTCATGCTCACTCACTTCCTAACAGTAAGCTGTATTCTTAGGCCCTCCACACTTCAAGTAACTATAGAAGCCAATGCTAATATTTGTTTGTTAATCTATCTTTGTATCTCTGAATAAGCCGATGGCAATAGAGAGCCATGGAATAAGTAGAGGAAGCTGAACTTTGTGTGTGATGAAAGCGAAAAAAACAGTGAATTCTAAAATGACAGCGTTGGGATAAGAATATAGGGGGAAAAAGTTTATGATA
The DNA here is from genome assembly GCA_028658305.1 of Pachyuromys duprasi. NCBI lineage: Eukaryota > Metazoa > Chordata > Mammalia > Rodentia > Muridae > Pachyuromys > Pachyuromys duprasi. The sequence goes on along the minus strand of CM053745.1, from coordinate 25,314,418 downwards.
TTTACCAACTATATTCCTCCCAGATTATTCCAAATAGTTTAATAATCACAGAACTAGAATAAAATTTGAGGGACAATTTCTGTAATCTTAAGGCAACAATATTTATCCCAGGTATATTTTTCTGTCCAACAATACAGATTGATACGATTGATTGATTACATATCTCATCAGTAAAGGGAATGTTCTATGTCCAACTGAAAAGACAATAATCAAATAAGGGGGAATGCCTATCTGGCACATTGCCTCGTGCCTAATTTATTTTAAGTTAATTGATGGAGGGCTGCTCTTTCTAATATGTAAAGAGCTCTTGTAAAAACCAAAAACCTGCTGCTGGAAAAGACAACCAAAATAAAAAGAAAAACATACAAATGCCTCCAAATTTTATATGGTTTAAACTACAAAATAAGATAAATTTGCATTCTAAATGATAATTGTATAGGGAAATAAGGAGTTAAAGAAGGCAAGGCAAACTGAACACTATTCAACCCCACTGATAAGAAAGTGAACTAATAAAAATCTCACAAAAAGAGCTTAATGGTACTCAGAATTCTCATCATAATTCAGCCCAGTAAACAACTTAAAATATAAATAATAGGGGGCTAATAAATTATAGTAGGCCTTTGAACAGTAATCCTAATCATGTTATTGAATAATACTATCATATAACCATAAATCAATGATGCTGTTACAAAGTTTTCAAAAATTGGGTTAAAATAATACAGCTCTCTTTTAAAATAAGTGTGTTTATATGCTCAGAAGAAAAGGAAACCCACGACCAAAAACTCTTAAGAGGATACTTAGCAAAATGTATACTATTACCTCTAAAAAAAGTAGCAATTCTTTCTTCAAACGTCCTTCTTTGATCACACATTTGAAGTTATATGACTGTTTTTACAAAGAGCATGGATATATTTATAAAGTGCCTTGGTTGTAAGACAGGATTCCTATGAGATTACAGATGACCTCACTCAGCCTTTGACCCATTATCTGGTTATAGGTCAGTATAAGAAAGGAAAATATGTTGAGACGGCCTCTCTCCCAAGATACTCTGTATCACCTTGAGCAAACAATTTCAGGAAAGATGGACAGAAGGACCTATAGCCTCCTACAGCTGTAAGGATTTAATGATTCACAAGCCCCTCACCTCGCCCCTAGAAAGGGTCACAGCCAACTTTTTCCCCTGGCAGACTAGTCAATTTCCCACAGGAGCAAGGCTGCCAATCGCTGTGTGCGCTAATAAATCCCATCTATTGTGGGTCAGACTCTGGTCTCTTTCTGCCTTCTGTCTCGACATGGCCTCAGAATTCTAACATTTATAACAAAAGTTATTATCAACAGTTGCCACCATTAAAAAAACCAAACAAACAAACAAACCAGAAAGCAGACAAAAACCTGTCTACATAAGCAAAGATTGAAAGGGACCACATGACTGAAAGGGTTACCAGTTTAACTTAATGATAGCAACTGCAAAGCCAATCCCCAGGAACCCAAATTCTGCTCTGAACAAATATCCGTATCTGAATCATTCTCACACACAAGAGAGCTTGCTGCATTTTCCCATGGCTCCAGGGATGGACTTGGTGCGGCAAGGACGGAATGAAGACAAGACAGACAGATGCACACACAGTCAGAAAGCTGGAACTGGGTGAAATCTCAACCTTCCTCAAGCTCAGTGTGTTTATTATACAGCTGAAAAAGGAAGGCAAGTTTATTACCTATTATAGACAGATAAACAAGGAGGCAGGGTTTATAGAATACAGATAGATCAAAAAAACGGTTTAGCTAATCTCAGTAGGGGCAGTCTGTGTAAGGAAACAATCTTCAGGCTGTAATATCTGGGAGGAGGAAACTAAGGTGGACATTTTCTGCACTTGATGTCAGCATGCTTGGTCCCTGGTACCCTCCTCTGAGCTTGAGGCTATGGGATTCCTGACATGCCCATGCCAACAGCACACATTCACTTGCTTCACTCACTTTTCTTTGTTCCCCACGAAAGCTGGCTTCTATTCTGATTCCACAGAACATAAAATGAATTGATTTGTAATCGAAGGCTGATCAGCTTCATAACACAGGAGGTGTTATGAAGGATGGCTTTCTACTACCCCCAGCCCCCAACTCTTTTATCTGTTTTACCATCTTAAAAAAAAAAAAAAGTGAAAGCCTTTTATGCTTAAGGAGAAATCAAGATGCGCTGCAAGCCCATACATGTCTCTTGTTCAGTGTCCGGGATTCACTAATAGTTCTTCACTAAGACAGATGTGTAACAGAATAGGAAAGAAAACATTTTGGTTGACCAGCCAAAATGTCAACAGCTTTGGCTATCTAATAGAAGCTGAGGTCTACCATATTGGAAATAGGATTTCATCAACCATGGGGAGTAGGGGACTCAGTGGCTGACTGGTCTTTCTGAGAACAAAAGAAGTAAAAGTTATTTATAGTGACCTTTTAATGTTTACCTTAGAGCTGCTAATCAGATGTAAATTGTCACCCCACGGATATGCACAATCAACTTTATTCTCTTTGCTAATTGAGAAATAGAGCTGTTAATGTCAAGAAACCTTTGAAAAATGTACTAAGCTTGCTCAGTGGAGCAAGTTCTTTTTAAAAGTCACAGTTTCCATATGGTGAAATCATGGAAATTAGGCTCGAGAAAGGAGAAAAAAAAAAAAAAAGAATGGAAAAAGAAAAAAGACTAATTGGTTATGGAGAGAGCCTATGCTGGGAAACAAAAACAAAAACAGAAAAACAGTCTTATAACCCCAAATTTAGAAATTCTGACCGCTTCTTATGTTCAGAATTAACCCCCTCATTCCACTTCCTTTCTCCATAGTTTCTGCAGGCTCAGTCTATGAGGCCCAGCTGGAGAGGTTCCAGCTAAGCAGTCCCTGGCCAGGCCTCTCAGTCACTGCAGTCCCTATGATGGAGTCTTCCTGTCAGCAGAAGCCTTGGGGGCCCCCATGGTGAGCATCATATGTTAACAAGGAAATTGGGGTCCCCTCTTTGGGTACTTACTCTCTTTATCAAAATAGTTTTTTTTTTTTTTTAAAATGACTCAGAAGGAAGTCCATGGACAATTTTGATTAGCATTGAAGAGAAGAATAAAAAAATAAGCAGGGCAGGAAACTGCAAGTCTTCTAGGAGAGGAAACCCTGCATTGTGTAAGCAGCCACATCATAGGGGTCAGGGGATTTGTGAAAGAGTGAGGAAGCCCAAAGTGTGCTTAGGAAAGCAATAGAAAGAAGGAAAAGAAAAGGAGGAAGTTGTGCCTTTCTGACTTAGGATTCAGAAAGGTGGGGAGGCTCTGGAGTGCTACCTCAGGGAAGCCTTCTAAGGGTGACAGTCCTGGGGAGAATAAGCACATTACCTCCCTAAGAGGATAATTATTCTTCCCATCTCTTTAGTGTGGCAGCTTTCCTGCGGGTTGAGCTCTGGGCCAGGTGATTGACAGGCCCAGATGGATTAAACGTTAAGTGAGGAGACAACCATATGTAATGTTCTAACCTTTGGAGCAGATTAGAATGTCATGTCTACACCCAGGGGCAGAAATAGATTCCATTAGGGAGGGGCCTGTCGTCAGTGATCTTTAAGGATTTTTTTAAAAGCCTCCTCTCAAGAATGGGGACCCTGAGATGATGTAGGAGTCGGGATGAAACTGGGGAACAGATGTGAACCATTTCTACCATGAGCATCCATAGGGCCAGCTCTAAAGCCATTCATCAAAAGAATTAGCGTCTGCTCACACTCTCATGAGCTTCAGTCGGAGTGCTTATCTGTGATAATGTAAGAAGGAACTGGGAAACAGAATTCTCTTCAGGGGCAAAGACAGCCTGAAAACTGCTGCTTTCTGGACCCTTGGTCTGAACTGTCTAGCCAGTTGCTATCCCTGTCCTCTGATGAACCCTTACTTGGTCTTTTGATTTTCCTTTAAAACTGACCACCAGAGGGTCAATGAGCTATAAAGCTGGGATAACAAATTCCCTCAAGTGATATTTCCAGATGGCTGCTGTCTTTATAAAACCAGACACCGGCAAATGAATGATTTTTAATTTATAGTTAATTTTAGAGAAGAGGAAGTTGAAACAGAGGCACTGAAAAAGACTACTCTGCCTGCCCTTAGTCCAAGACCTGACTCATTTGTACCTTTCCTCAATGACTGTCAGTGGATAAAAAAAACAACTATCAACTCACAGGGAATAAGAAATCGTTTATTCCAGAGTCAAATATAAATGACCATGCCCAGGAACACATTTAGTTCAGGCTACCCTGAATTCCATGCTCTGATGAATGAACAAGTTCATTAAGTTTTTCTATAATAACAATAAAGACAGAATGTCATAAATCAACAAACTCCCCAAATACATTGGTTGATATACAGGAAGATGAGTCAGAGCAAAAAGAGTAAATCTCTACTCTATAGCTCTGTTCTAAGACCCAAGACATTTTTGGCTTTTGGGATGATGAAAGCTATGGAGGTGCCTGTTCATATCCATAAAAGTTTACCTACCAGCCACAAGCAAGGATGTGAGGTCACATACAGAAGGGGATAATAGATAAACATACCAGAGGTCAAAGATAGCCCAGGAAAATTAGGAATTAAGTCTGGACTTAGAATGTTGCAACTTTTGTACATCAGGTGCTCCGCCAACGTGACTCGGCGGCAGCTCTGCACATCATCACCCACTGCCACCTGGTGCAGGGTATAAAAGCCTGGGCCACCCCACATCTCTCTGTCTCTGTCTCCATCTCTGTCCTCCCCTCTCCCTCCCTCAGCCTTTGTGGATCTTTATCTTTACAAATCTCTTGATGAAATACAGAATTCCTCCTTCATCTTTGAGACAGTCAGCAATGCTGATGAAGATTCTTCCCCTTAATACAGGCTCATTAAAATCCTTCCCTTCATTGGTAAATTTTGACTTTTCAGCATGTTGCAGGTAAGAAATGAAAACCATCCTTAAGCATAGGCATGACCAGCAAGCATTCTGTTTTTATAGAAAACACAAGTAACACAGAGAAAGGAATGTAAACACCAGTGAACACAAATCTACAACGCTATTCAAGGCACAAGAGAAATGCTAAGGATTCATCCTAGACTTCAAACTTATGCCAGCCCAAGGCACTTGTCAACACAGCTGTCATCCTAAAAGAAGTAAGAGATAGCTTTCACTGGAGCCAAATAAGAGCATGACCCAGGAACAAAGATTCATGTTGTATCAAATGCCATGTTCCAATACAGGAAGTTTCATGACACTTTTACAGTTAAAGAATGAATAAAAGCTATAAGTCAAAGCCCCTTACAAATATATTGGTTGCATGCTGTGCAGGTGGATCATAGCAGGGTATAAGTCTTACATGCTGATGACATTCTTAGCCTTTGGGCTGGTGGAAGCCACTTATCTGTTAGTATATTTCAGAAGTATTTATCTAATAGTTGCAAGTAAAGATATTAGGTCACAGAGCTGTTTAACATAAGGATGTTAAAGGGATATATATATATATATATATATAGCCTAGGATAATTGGCTCTAGACCTACAACATTCCAACTCTCATGAAGCAATAGTTAGGTCCATCAGCTTTGTGGAATTTTTAACATAAATGTGGCTTTCTTTTCCCTTTTTTCTGGAAACCTTAATTCATGGTTCCCCCTTGGAGTGTTTTGAGTGAAATGATCCCATAGGCATTTGAATGCTTGCTTCCCAGTTGGTGGTGCTTTTCGGGTAGGTTTAGAAGGTGTGGCTTTGCTGAAGGAGATGTGTCATTATAGGCTGACTTTGAGAGTTTAAAGACTCCCACCATCTTGAGTTCTCTATTTCACAGGTACTATGTAAAGATCTAAAACCTCAGCTTCCTGCTCTAGTTGCCATGACTTCACTCTGCCATCAAGGACCATATCCTTCTTAACATTAGCCTAAAAATCCTTTCTAAGTTCCTTGGTAATGTTGTACCACAGTAATGTAAAAGTACACCCCTGATGGCTAAGATGTAGAGGAATTTTAATCCAGCAACATGGCTGCTCTGACAAGGGATCACATCTAAAGACCTTCTAGGTTTATGTGATCTAGATGGAATGCCTACACACCCTGAATTGCAGTAAAATCTGGCTGGAATATACAGATGACTTTAGTATACACCTTTAATCCCAAACTATGGAAGAAAGGTTAGTTTATAGAAGGAAGCAGCCATGTTTGAAAGTGATATCTAATTAAGGGGCAGGTGAAGTGATGAATCACAGAAAGATTTGACAGAATGAGTCAGAAATAGGAAATGTCTAATTCTCATGAGAACAGACAGGAAAGAGAGGCTATTGAAGAGCAGTGTCAGAGCCTAGCATGGTGGTACACGCCTTTAATCCCAGCATTCACGGAGGCAGAGGTAGGTGGATCACTATGAGTTTGAGGCCAGCCTGGTCTACACAAAATGAGTCCAGGACAGCCAAGGCTACACAGAGAAACCCTGTCTTAAAAATCCCAAAGAAAAGAAGAAAGAGAGAAAGAGAGAGACTGAGAAAGAGAGAGAAAGAAAAAAAGCAGTGCAGGGAGAGAGAGAAGAGAGTTGAGTTCAGGGCAGTACAGTTGAATACAGTTGAGTTCAATTGAGTTTGTACACTTCCGTTCAGCTTCTGCAGTCAGTGTGGTTCAGTTTGTGGAGTTCAGAGGCAGCTTTTCCATGCAGAGCACCTTAGTCAGAAGCAGAGCAAAGCAAGTTGGAATCAGCTGGCAGAGGAGTTTTTAACCAGAACGTTGAGTTGAACCAGCTAGCCAGAGTTCAGAAAAAACTAGAAATGGTGAGTTTATTCAGCAAAACGTCACATACGCTGAAAACATTCTAGGCCTGGGTTAGAAGATGGAGGCTGGAAGCCAAAGCCTTCAAGTTCTAAGCTTACAGAAGATTAGATTGTATGGGGGCCAGATACTTCCAGGCCTAGGCCTAGGGATAGTTAGATAGAAATGCTCTGGGCTCAGCCCAAGCCATGTACTCAGAAAGCTTGGGTACAGCTCTCACCTCATACTTTCATCTGAGGAAATAAAAGCAACATTTATACTAAGAATCACATTTTGATCACATGAAGGCCTCTCATGATGCTTGGGAGGCTTATCCTGAGAAGTCAATAAAGACAAGGCCAACTGTGCAAGAAAGCAGTCTTTAGGAGAGGCTGTTAATTACACTAACAAATAAATCTGTGTATCCCTTTAAATGCATCGGATATCATGATCCATGACTGATTCCCTCAACTCTCTATATATGATAAAACATTGATATGTTACATATAACTATATTAGGAGTATATTAAAACCAAAATTAAAATAATCAAGAACACAGGACGACCTAAACAACTAAAGATAAGGGAAATAGGCAAAACCAAAAATTGTATCTTTAAAACAGATTGATTATATTTTTCCTCCTGTGTCAACAGGCATATATACTTCATAAAATATTCTACCTGATGTTTGGAATATTGAAGATAATTTATCCTTAAGTTCTAGGTTTTCTTTTGGCCAGTTTGATGGTATAGCTATAGCTAGTAGTAATTTTAGGAAGCACTGGTCTTTAATACTCAAATTATTACTTTTTTATTTGTAACTAATAATTCCGTTTGTTGTATTATTCAGTATCACTCTTAAATACAATAATGGAGTGGCGGCAGTTCATTCAGGCAAATATATATGACACATAGATTACCCATCAGGAATGAAGTTATTAGAATTAAGGGCCTAGGGACTGTGGTCTGGGTTGACGGGGAGAGCTTAGAAAGAAACAACATACTAAGAACAGCATACTACCCAGGCACCCGCCCCAGCCAAGCCAGCTGGGAGCAGCCTGAAGGATACGTAAGCGCCCACCCTGTCCTGTGGCCAGAAGAAAGGCACCCAAGCACCTGCTGCAGTCGCCACTATGGTAGTGAAATGTGGGAGGTGGGAACGATGGAGCATGGAGTGGAGAGACGGAAGAGAAAGGGAGGCTGAGGGCTCTGTACACTGTGGAGAAAGGTGGAACCGGAGACTGGAAGGCAGTGAGGAACAGGCAGATATAAGGAGCCATGGTGAGGTCCTGGCTGATGCTGTTGCCAAGGGCCATGTCTGGATCTATGGTCCTGTATTGATGTCTGTGGCCTGAGTTACCACCAACGGCCAAGTGGATGTTTGTGGTCTGGGCTGCCACTAGAGACCATGTGGACATCTGAGGGCAATGCTGCCAAGGATGGACACGCTGATCTGAGTGTGGAGCTGCCACGTGAGGCCACGGGGACTTGAGAGCTGGAGGGCTGACACCACCCCTTAGCGGTTGCAGCGTTGGCTGAGCTAGCCAGGGCAGTGCTGGTGTGCTTGCCCTGCTGGTGTGGGCGCAGGAGAGCTGCTGGTGGGTTTTCCAAACCAGGCCCAGACCCAGGGCTTTATGTTGGCCTACTCAACATCTTTCCCATCTGTGAACTGCTGGAGCTCATGAGAGAACGGGTCCGGCAGACCCAAAGCTGCATTACACAGGGCAACAACAGGATATCTACCTAAAAGGAGGCCCACTGAGGATCCAGTGTTGATGGTGCAGCCGAAGCCAGAGGCCTCAAACCAGACCAATGACTCAGGGCAGTGAACATCTGCAAATAAGGATGTGTAGACAAAAGGATATATACTGTGTGACACACTACAGCTTCTTCAACCAAGATTTTTCTTTTATTATTCTATCTTATTTTCTTTTGAGAGGAAGTTGCAAAGGCAAAGGGTGGATACAAAGGGACAGGGGGATAAGTGGGATTGAGGTGCATGATGTGAAGTTCACAAAGCATCAATAAAAAGTTTAAAGAAAAATAAAGAAAAATAAAACAGGGCCTTAAAGGAGCAGAGAGGCATCCCCTTCAAACTTGAACAGGGAGAGGGAGGAAGGGAGTTGGCCAGAGAGAAAAACGGGAGAAGGCAGAAAAGCACCTTCAAAGAAATCGTTTAACAGAAAGATACCTGCCTAAATCACAACATGTGATTTATCATAAAGTGCATTGTAGAAGAATTTTAATCCAGCAACATAGCAAGAGATCACATTCAAAGACCTTCCAGGTCTATGTGATCTGGCTAGAATGCAGAAAGGCCACACACCTTTAATCCCTCTGGCTCCAAGGCAGACACACTCTTAGTACACACCTTTAATCCCAAACAATGAAGGCAAAATTGGTTTGTAGAAGGAAGCAGCCATAGTTGAAAGTGACATCTAAATGAGGAGCAGACAAAGTGACGAATCAGAGAAAGACTTGACAGAATGAGTCAGAGACAGGATAATCCCAACTCTCTGGAGAACAAGCAGGGAAGAGAGGCTACTTGAGAGCAGTGCAGGGAGAGACAGGGGAGTTGATTTCAGTGCAGTTCAGCTGAATGCACTTGACTTCAGTTCAGTTCATGCGGCCAGTGCAGTGCAGTTCCTGGAGTTCAGAGGCAATTTTTCCAAGAAGAAAAATTTAGCTAATTAATGCTGAGAGAAGCCGAATTGAACCAGTCAGCTTGGAGAGGAGTTTAAACCAGAGCAGTAAAGTTGAACCAGCCAGGCAGAGGTCAGAACACATTAGAAAGAATGGGCTTATTCAGCAGTAAGTCCCACAGCCTGAAAACATTCTAGGCCTAGGTTAGCAGATGGAGGCTGGAAGCTGAAGTCTTCAAGGTCTGGGCTTACAGAACATTAGACTGTACAGATCCTGCCTCTGAGGTTCCAGCCCTGTTTTTCTTCCTGCCCTGACTTCCCTCAGTGATGGACTGTAATATGGAACTGTCAGAGAAAACAAAAATCATTTGCTCCTTAATTAATTTTGGTCATGGACTTTTTCAGAACAGTAGAAACCTAACTAAAACACCATCTGATCCCAACAAAATTTCATCATCTTAAAAGGAAATTCCATAAGCAGTTACAACACACAGGAGCCAAACCACTTTTCACAGATTTATATTTTCTAGACATTTCATATAAATGGAATCATATAACATGCTGCCATTTGTTGCCAGCTTCTTTTGCTTAGCCCATCGTCTTTAGTATTAATTCATAATGCAATATCTAAGTACTTCCTTTTTAATGTTCGAATAAAATTCTACTGTATCGATATACCACACTTTGCTCATTTCTTCATCGGGTAATGAATATTTGGGTATTCTTACTTTTTTCTATTATTGAACAATGAACAATGCTATTAATATTTGTCATCAGGTATTTATGTGAACATGAATCTTCAGCTCCCTTTGGAACACACCTACAGAACGTCTGAGTAAATGCCAAACTTTTTTCTACAGTGGTGGTACCATTTGCTTTACAATTTGACCTTGTTTCACACACACACACACACACACACACACCCGCCGCTTTCTCATTGTGAATTTCAAGTGAAAACTAAGTGCTTATAAAATTATTTTAGAGAGAATGGAAAATTTTGGCATTGTATTGATATAAACACAAATTAGTTTATGAGTTAACGAAGCACAGAAAGTATTACTATAATACTTAGACCAGGGATATTCATCCCCAGGCACCAATAATGCCTGGCATTTGACTCAGGACCATCTGAGTAGGGTTCCCTATGCTAATAAAACACACCCACACAGGTGTGGGCAAGGACTCTAATTTCTTTATCCCAAGTTCTTTCATCATGAGAGGACAATTCAACCGACACAGAAATAACTGGTGAACACATTGTGGGGTTTGCTTTGTTCTTTTAAAAAGAGTATTTCCAGCCAGACACATCATTGGGAAAATTAGTTGAGGGCGTAGGAAAAATTTTTATTGGCCCTTAATGGATAACGAAGTTTTAGAGGGAAAATTAAGGAAGAATTACATCCCACATAGGGAACCATTTGAACAAAAAAGGACTAAATAAACAACAATAAACACTTTTAAAATGTTATCAAAGAGGTGAGCCAACCCTCAAGCAATGGCTGAATATGAAAAGTGAAGATGTTGACAGGATGAACCATGACTCTGGATTTTAGGCTTAGAAGATGAGAAAGATGGTTTTACAATTACAAAATCACAGTAAAGTGTAGCGGAGAAGTTGCTGAGAAAAGGGGGGTCAATTTTAGACATATATTAAATTTAATATATCAGGGAACATCTTGGGGCCCGCTAGGCCAACAAAAAGGGAGCTTAAAATATACTTCCCAAGGGATGCCATTGCTGATGCCTTCCTAGTGGTGAAGACAGAGAAGAAAACCAGCAGGACACTGGTAATACCTACACCAGCAGGGCACTCTGGAGACCAACTGAGGTGGGGTCAGGATTTAGGAACACTGATCCAACAGTAGGAGCAAGCCTTGTGACACAATGTTGTATGGGACATCACAAACTTAGGCTTACCCTACCTACCTAGTGCTGATATGTAAGAGCTTTAAACTTGTCTGTGACACATGGCAGAAGGAATTTCCAGTAAGAAAGGTGAACCATTTCAGAGCAGATCACCTTCTGCCAACACAGAAGCTGAGGCCAGGACAGGGGCCAAGTTAGTGCAAAGGAATTGAGTTCCAGGAAGGATCTATAGATGAACAGATCGCTGGTCTCTGCGGAACCATCATAGCTGGTTCACCCCACCACCCCTATCTCTGCACTCAGCTTAAGGAGGCATGGCTGAGGTGGACTCCAACATCCTACTGTAAATGAAGCATTCGTGAAGGAAGTTCTATCTGCCCTCTCAGGAAAGGCTTAGGGCCAAAAGGAACTGAGCCTATGAAGTGGAGGAAGGCAAAGATGGATCTGCAAAGAACACCTATACCTGGAAGGGTAAAAAAGAAGAGAATGGAGGGAAGGGGGGAGGGAGGGAAGGAAGGAGAGAGGGAGAGAGGGAGAGAGAGAATAAGAAAGATCCAAACCGAACTGAGCATTGGGAGGAGTAGGTGGAGCACAAGAGAAATACAGGATGGAAAAGAACAGAAGCCACTAGGTAATCTCCTGGAGCTCACTGGCTTACACTGACATCTTCATGTAACTATATCTAACCATGATGCTCAGTCACAAAGAAGACTTTGCTTCTTGGCCAGGAGTTCCCTCATTTGTGTGCTACCATCATGAACAACACATTCTCCATAAATACAATCAGAAAGTAACAGTTAACCTACACCTAAAAAAGTTTATTAAACACAAAGAAAACACTAATTATATGACAGGGGAAACATAGATTTCCAAAGACTACAGTTCTTAATCAGAAAAAAAATAACAAAAAACACCACAACAAATTAAAAACATGAAAGTCAGTGGCTATGAAACAATGTGAGTTCACATTAGTACAATTTAAACTAAGTTTCTGAAAGAAACCCTGTTCTGGAGAGGGGTGCTGAAGTAGATAGACGATTTGTAGCCCTGACTGGCCTTGAACTCATGATGTAGGACATGTCTACAATCCTCTCGATTACACTTAAGGAATTCTGCAATTATAGATGTGTGTGAACCATGCACAGCTCTCAAAAGGGCATCTTTGAAAACACCAAAATGCTAAAATTTAATGGAAATAAAACACTAGATATGACTAGTTGCTTTCTATTCAGTATCTTATTGAGGAAAGTCAGAGCAAAAAAAAACCCTCTTAACACCATGATCAAAGATAGAATGGTTCAGTCAACACTATACTTTTTCACGTTTCAATCTGCAACAGGCTGGAAACTGCAAGCAGCACATGTCTAGTCTTTGCACACTTCATGAGAGATATATTTGTTCCAAACATGTCTCCTGACAGTCCTGCTGTGGAGAGAACATGAGTCACAGAGGCTGAGAGGCTCTTCTTGTAGTTCCAATCTTAGGCAAAGTGCACAGCTTCCAGCCATACACTTGTACAGAGCCCGTGAGAAAAACAACTCACAGCTCAAATAGCAAGAACCGCTTTGGTGCTTTGAGGCCTGGCATCCGACATTTCAGATAAATAAGCAAAGAACTCAGCCTGGGCACTAGCTGCCATAGAATCTGGGCAGCAACAGCAAAATAACTCCTCCTGCAACATGTGTAAATGTTGGGACAGACATCACAGACCTTGTGAGGGCTGTGAAATCCCAAAGGGGTCCCCAGCAAGATGGGTCAGCCAATAAAGGCATTTATCACCCAACCTGACTCCCTGAGTTTGATCCAAGGGTTCATATGATGAAAGGAGAGAACCAACTCCCACAAGTTCTCATGTGACCTCAACAGGAGCACCACAGAGAACACGCATGTCCACAAACACATACAATCAATCAACCAACTAATAATAGGATTTCTGTTTTTAATTCCAGTAAGGTGGCTTTGGAGATAGCTTAGTGAGTAAAATACCTATCATGCAAGTACAAGGACCTGGGTCTGATCCTCAGAATCCATGTGAAAAGCCAGGCATAATACCACATGCTTGTAAAGCCAGCATCCAGGAGATGGACAGACAGATCTCCAGGGCTCATGGACCAGTCTACTGAGTCTAACTGGTAAACCTTATGCCCCAGTGGGAGGTTTTAGTTGTTGATTTTTATTTTATTTTATTTTTAAAGAGGATGTCCCCTAAAGAAGGATGCTCAATGTTTTTGCCCTTTGACCTATTCATGCATGTGTGCAGCGTGTCCCTTCTACGTGCATACAAATCCCAGCAAATAATAATCTTTGTGATCATTCAGGCTTCTACATAACATGTTGTGGAAAACAGAGTAGCACCTAATGGAATACTGAAGTTTCATTATAGAAATGATTTGGGATAAAAAAAAAAATGTTCCCCACAGAATGATCCACAAGCCACAAGGATCACTTCCTGTGTCCACAGCAACTTCTGATTCATTTCACATATTCTGAGCTGAAACGTGGGCTATACGGATGATGTACATACACATATTCTCCCTCTCTCTCAGTCTTTGTCTTTGTGTGTGTGTGAGCACACGCACGTGCACCCACGCATGTCTGTGTGCATGTCTGTTTGTCTGTCTGTCTGCCACCCTTCCTTCCCCCCTCCTCCCAGGCTGGGTAAAGAGAACAGAGAGCTGTTTTTTGATAGTATGAGGAAAATATCCCCACACCAACAGCAATGTCTGGGCAGAGGAAGACTCCAGAGTATTCTTAAAATTACCCCTCTTATGAATACCAAGGAAATTTCTCAGGCCTTTGGATACACCGAAAACTAGTTTTGAAAGATAAGATATTAAACCATTTCCAAAGGGAATCCAAACATTGGAGATTATTTACTTTGCTGTAATTACTTTGCACACAGGGAGATCAGCTTTCAAATAGTGCTCGGTTTGCGTACAGAGATTTCAAGAATGAAAAAAAGTTTCTACCTTGAATATTTAGGGTTTGCAGTCTACAATTGCTGAAGGGTGAAGGCAGACAGGTGAATATCTACATAAAGAAGAATAATTACAAAAACCATCCATTGGTTTTAAGTCTGAACTCCATCCCACCAATTTGTTTATAGAAAGCATTTTGATTTTTATTAGGCAAGAATGTATTTATACCCTCACAGGTGAATATTAGTTTCTGAAGTCTCAGATTTTAAGGAAGACAGCAAGACAGTTAACAAGCCCATCTCATTAGCAACAGAAGAACTAAAACGTTTTGAATTGCATGAGCAACCTTCTGGAAGAGACCAGTGGAACTTTGAAAACTTGTTATTAAATGGGCAGTCTAGGGAGGCTTCAAAATTATTTGTATCATGACTTCAACAGAGACAAAATTTATTCTTAGAAAGTGTCCATAAGCCTGTCAGCTTTCTGAGTTTCGGTTCATCCCCCATCCCCTGCTTATTAATAACTCTTATTTGAGATTAAGAGACAATGTCTTCATATGCTTTTTGTTTGTCTGTTTGTTTTGGGTTGTTATTTTGTTTTGTTTGGTTGGTTGGTTGGTTGTATTTTTAGTTTTTCAGTTTTTCAAGACAGGGTTTCTCTGTGTAGCCCCGGCTGTTGTAGACTCATTTTGTAGACCAGGCAGACCTCAAATTCCCAGATATCTGCCTGCCTCTGCCTCCCAGAGTGCTGGAATTACAGGCATGCACCACTGTGCCCTGCTTTCTTTATATGTCTTTAAACACTTCATTTAGAGATAAGTTTCAATTCAAGAGGAGTTGCAAAAATAACACAGAAGTCTGTGTATACTGTGCCCAGTTTCCCTATCTTACATAGTCCCCAAGTCCTAGAAAATGTAATGGCATAACATGCTTACATAAGTTGTAGGTCTTTTTCCAATTTTACTAGCATTAGCATAGTATGTGTGGTTTTAACCAGTGAATGAACTCACATAACCAGCATTATAATCACTGAATTCTTCCATCCTCCCCATATACTATTATACCCCACTGTTACTGCCACCATTCATCTGTTCTAGATCTCCCTAATTCTGTTATCTCAAAATAAAGGGAATCATCCACTATGAAACTTCCTGCGACTGGATCTTTTCGTTCAGCATAACTATCTTTAGATCTCTTTGTGATACTTAGAAAGATACATCTATACAGATGGATAGATGGATGGATACAGATATAGATATCACTCAGTATCAATCATTCATTTAAGTTCTTCACACTGATACTGCTTTCAAAATTTTGCTATCATTCTGATCACCATAACATGAAAGTATAAAGAAGTCTTCAAAGATTGATAATAATACCCTTTATAAGTTCCTAACCAATTAAGAGGACACATAGATCCAAACACAAGGGAATACAGCTATGAGTGCTTTATTATCCCAGCCCCAGAGAATAGAGCTTTTTTTATCTGCTGATAAAATAGTTGGCTAATGCTCTTCTTCAGTTTAAACCTTCTCACTGGCATAAGCAGGGAACTACTGACCAGCAAACCTGGAAGTCCAGAATGCCATCTCACAGGACACTCGGTCTGCGTGTGTGTCCTGCCCCAAGCCCCCACCCCAGTCAATTTCATATGATGGAACTTGGTATTCCGAGGTAGAGATGAATGAAGCTCCTTCACCCCTTCTGCATATGAGAATAAAGAGGAAGTAGCATCTATGAGAAACAGGCCCTCACCAGGTAGTGAAGGTGCGGCTGTCAATCACAGAAAGTCTAGCCTCTCTAAGTGTGAGAAACAAATTTCTGTTGTATAAATTATCCAGACCAAAATGTTTTGCCGTCACAGTAAAAACTGCCTACAACAGGTGCCCTCAGACCCTGAGGGGGAATGAGTGGTAAGGTAGAGAGATGTGGGCTGTGCTCTTTCTGTATGCCTCCTTTCCCTGGTCACTCTGTACAGAATCTCTCTTCTAAAGGAGCAGAAATGGATTAACCACTTCATTCAACCCTCCAGCCCTTTCTCATTTATGCCATACTTTGTCATCACTTACCTAGTTCAATTCTAGGTAACTAGGAGTATGGCCAACTCCCTGAGTAGACATTACTTCTGAGGCCATAAACATAGGAAGCTCCGGAAGGAGAGTTTTACCTTACCTATCTTTCTCTCTGCTAGCAGAAGTTTCATAATGGGCCCATTCCTGAGTTCTATATAAAAATCTAAATAATCTTTCCAGATGGATTTTTACTATACAGCTGACCAATCATAAAACAGAATTTATAAAAAACAGATAATATATTCAGAACTAAGAGCTTGTTTTAAATTCTAAATTAAGACAGATTTATTTTCCCCTAATATTCATGAAAAAAATCACTGTAAACAAAAACAACAAAGCATTGTTCACTACTTTTCTATCAGCCCTCCTTTGGAGTTTTTTCTTTATTAGCTTTACACCTTTCATTTTTAAGAGCAAACTTGAGTCTAGTAGAATTTATTTTAAAACAAGCATTACCCAATATTTAACAAAACAGTGAACTAAAATAAGCTTCCTGGCCCATGCTCAAACTTTATAAAATTGTCTTTTGTAAAAACAGAACTAAAATTCTAAAATGCCAAGGTGATAGGGATGGTGAGACATCAAAGACTAAGTGATTTTTTTCATAATAAGAAAGATTGTATTAAATAATTTAATTTAATGAAGTTACTAATGGAGAATGTTAAAAGATAAGGGTATCTTAAATAAGGGAAGATCACACAGAGTATTAAAAGTGAATGAGGAATGCTTTTTTTAAACAAAAATAAATCTCGTGAATTAAAAAAAAAATGGTAAAGAGAAGCAAGAAAAAAGGCAGCAAATAGAAGTAGTCTTAAAATAACATCATTGGAAATAAGAACAGAGGGCGCAAAAAGAAACCAAATCAAAGAGCTGGACACTTAAGAGAAAACTTCAATAGTTGCATTAACTATACCTAAGAACCACAACTATAAGACAGAGATTGTTATACTATATAATAAAGCAACCAAGAGAGATCCAAGATGGCTGCCACGAGAGAACACTGTGTCTGAGGAGTAGGACAGCAGAAACCACGCAGCGACCAGGAGACTGAACTCTGGGACCTAAAACGCCAGCATTGTGAGTGCCAGGTGAGCGGAACTCCTACGGTGAGAAAATCAAGTGGGAAAACCCTAGGGACACCCAGTTATTACCTGGAAAAATTTCCCGGTGAACGAGCAGCCGCACTGGGTGCCCGCACCCGCCATTATAGACTGGATCACACAGTCTCGCTGGCAGTCTCAGGAGGAACCGGGCACCGTTTTCAGTGACCTGCACACTGCGAGCGCACACTGCACCCGGGTTCTGCTTCAACCCGCGGGTGTGCTGCAGGCTCAGACCAATCATCGGAACCACCACAGACTGAGTGGATTGGAGGACCATTTTGACCAGTCCGCACACTGCGGGGGCGTGCGCCGAACCCTTCCTCCAGCAAAAACTCTGTCAGTGTGTGAGTCCGCCAGCAGATCTTGGAAGAACCCGAGTTCTGCCTCAACCCACTGCTGAGAGGATCCTGGGACCATCTTGACCAGACTGCACACTGAGGGCGAAAGCTGCATGCATTCGCCAGCAAAAACCCCAGTTCGGGTGTCTGTCCACGGGGCAGACAGAGAAGACCTCGGGCACCATTTCAGACAGCCCTGCATACAGCGGATGCACACCAACCCAAACCCACTGTGTGTGCCCCAAATATCATCTCAGACCGTGGTGCACACCTCCTGGCACAGAAGGAGGCGCCAAATCTCCATTCCAGGGGAGAGCCCTTAGCAGCAAGCCCAGGGCGGAGTCCACAGCCCCCAGCTGACATCTCAAAACTGGACACTCAGACTCTAGCACAGAGTGAGGAGTAAAGACTCCAGACCAGAGGGGTGACCAGCCTGCAGTGCTCACAGCTTCTAGCACAGAGCACGAAGCTG
>CM053745.1:25270184-25295749 GCA_028658305.1 Pachyuromys duprasi | reverse complement strand
ATCAAGCCTCTGACAGAGGGCGAGAAGTAATGATAGATCTGGGGGAGGTTGGTGAGACTTGGGGAGAACAAGAGCTCCACAAAGACCAAACTGAGCAGGGCACAGGGGTCTTGTATGAGATGGTTTCTACAATCAAGGACCATGTGTGGATGTGGCCTGGCACCCCCGCACAGATGGGGCCCATGATAGCTCGGTGTAGGACTGAAGACCCTATTCAGGGAAACAGGGACTGTTTCAGTCATGATCTTGATGGCTGACTCTTTGACCCTCCCCCATACAAGCTGGGGAGTGACAGACTGGCTAGATCCCAGGGGAGGACATTGCAGCCAACCCTGAGGAGACAGGATAAGCTGGGGTTGGATTGGAAGGGAAGGAGGTCCTCCCCTGTTGGTGGACTTGGAGTGGGTGGGAAGGAGGGAGATGAGGGAGGGAGTGGGAGGGTAGGAGGGACTGAGGGAGGGGGCTACGCCTGGGATTCAAAGTACCTAACCTGTGATTGAGATAAAAATAAATAAATAAATAAAAATTAAAAAAAATAAAGCAACCAACTACATAGTCTGAAAAATGAATGTTAGGTGACTCAAGATAGGAGGAAGATTATATATATACACACACACACACACACACACATGTGTGTATGTATATACACTCACACATACAAATGCCAGAAAGTAAAACCAAGTTAGATGTCTACCAATAGATGAATGGATAAAGAAAACATGACAAATACACACAATGAAACTTTCTAAAGCCATAGAGAAATAAATCAAGAAATGTACATGTAAATGTATACAACTGGAAACCATCATCTTAAACAAAATAAGAAAGACTGAGAAAGACAACCAACAGAACTATTTGCTCTCATATGCTATGTCTACATTTAAAATTACATGTGTGTGTATTTATATGTATTTTCAGACATGAAACTAGAAATGAGACAGCAAGAATATAGGAAGAAATCTTAAGAGAGGTGAGAAATAGAAAGTAATGAAATATATATATTTATACTATATGTAATGGGAAAATAGAAGGAAGTTCATTATGGGAAGACAGGTAAACAGTTGGAGGGGGAGACATTGGAGAGGGAAGTAAGGGAGGGGATGAGGATAATGTACAACACACAGGAGTGAAGATGCCACAGTGAAACCCATTATGTTATATTCTAACCCCAAAATTAAAACAAGCATTAAATAATTTATAAATAAAGAAAACTAATATGGCTAGGTAAGTACTTTAAAAAGGCAGGCTTCAACAAAAGAATAGTTCTACAAGTAAATGAATGTTACCTTACAGTGATAAGAGTCATTATTGTAGTTAAAACACCATTTCCTTTACACAGCTACCAATCAAAAATATGTACTCCCAAGAGTTTTAATTTACATTAAAAACTGGTAAAAAATAAAATTCTAAACCTCCCTTTCATGGGAAGTGACAAAACAATGTGGGCAAGGCTGATCTTAACAAAACTAATGTTAAGTAGCCTTACAGGGGTTTGTAGCCTTGGAGTCAGCCAGGATGGACTTCTGGCTCATCGCCATCTTTGGACCTCACCTTCCATTTCCCTAGTAACATCAGGAAGGGAACCATCACAACTGACCCTCCTCAGGATTTAAAGACCCATAAGAAAAGGTAGAGCTAGATGGACTTTGTTGAGCCCCCTTAAGGGAAAGCTTCCTGCTTCCTGGTCAAAGGAATGGTATCTGTGTTCTACCTCTGCTCTGGGTAGAAACATGAAATGCTAATCTAGTCCAGAATTTGCAGCATTAAACACCATTGGTCAAGAGTGAATCTATCTGGGCTTGCCAATCATTCCTCCTTGAGATCACTCCACAGGAAGGAAAGTTGATTCCCCTGAAGAAATGCTAAGGTGATGAGAATAGTAATTACCCCTTCATAAGATACTGCTTACACTTACACTTCCCAGAACACCCTCCCTTTATGCAGCTGGTTAGAGAGCTCTCACTGAGCAGCACAGCTCTAGGCCTGCCTACTTTTTCTGAGTTCTACCTCAAAGAGCACAACTTTTTCTGTTGCTTCTTTCTGTTTCTTTTTTTGGATACTGGCCAAAAGCGTACGCCTCTTTTCCTTGACACTTAAAGCTTTCTCACTGTTTCTCTGAAGACACATTCAACCACAAACACAACACTTTCTACAACTGCTTCCCGACCTCCATTGAGGAATAAGCCTGTTTTTTTTTAATTTATTCATTATGTATACAATGTTCTGTCTGTGTGTACACCTGTATGTCAGAAGAAGGCACCAGATCTTATTGTGGATGGCTGTAAGCCACCATGTGGTTGCTGGGAATTGAACTCAGGACCTCTGGAAGAGCAGCCAATGCTCTTAACCTCTGAGCCATCTCTCCAGCCCCCAGGAATAAGCCTGTTTGCTTGAACCCTAACTCAAAAAACATAGCTCGCTTCCTCTGTTCTATCTCCCTCTTCCTCTAAGCTGCATGGATTTACACCTTGTCTACCCTGTTGTTTTTCTTTCAAACTCCAATAAAAATACTCATCAAGTTTCTTTCTGGGTCCATTTTTAATTCTTTTATTAATGAGACTAAGAACCCCAAAGGCAAACCCTGGCTTCCGCAGAAAAACATTAACTACTAAAATTTACTTAAATGTGTACAAAATTACACTCAGCAAAGTAGAAGTGATATAAGAAACATACTTGTCATGCACACTTAAAAAATATTCCTTGGTAGCGTAGCTTCTGGTACATATCTCCCACTCAGGAAAAGTAGGCCCTGACCCTTGCTCATGCAAGCAACTCAAACTACAGTCAATGGGTCTCTCTCTCACACACACACACAAAGAAAAGACATAAAAGTAGTCAGGACTGGGGGGCATTGAAATAAAGGATTTGGTAGGAAGGGAGAAGGAAGTAAAGCAGATAATGGAGGTGGAGGGTTTTGGTCAAAGAATATTATATACATGTTTGCAGTTACAAATGAGTAAATTTAGAAATGTTTTACATAAAATCTTTGCGTGTGTGTGCGTGCGCACATTCGTGCACTAAGAAGAAAATTTAATAGGATGGTCATATATGTAGTCATAAAACAGTCAATAACAAATCCAAAGCATATAAAACATGTCATCTGTTTATAAATCAGTAACATAGTTTAGAAATTTAATCCAATATTCCAAATATTGGGAAATTGAGTAGTATCTTTCTAAATCACCCATGGGGTTCAAAAATCATAATCATAATCAGAGATCATAAGCCAAAGTTAAAAACAGAACTGAATACTAATAATATATTAAAATTTGTCAAAATACCTAAAATAATGATTAGAAGACATTTTTAAGATTTGCATTAAGAAAAATTTTTTAAAGGTTTAATGTCCATGATTTATGCTGTCACACTAAGGAGAAAGGAAGCAATAAAGTAAAGAAATAAAAAAGAAATAGCAACAAACAATAATAAATGTCAGTAAACCCAATCTTGATTCTTGGAAACAAATCAAAAAAGAAGAAAAAGCATGATTCAGCAATTATTATTACCCTAATAACCAAGCATGGAAGCATTATAAGAAAAAAACGGCAAACCAATAGAACTCAGACAAAGATAAAAGAATTCCTAACAAAACACTTGCAAACCAAGACTAGCAAAAACAGTTAAAAAGAGTTCCCCACAGATAGGTAGCATTTAACTCAGAATGCAAAACTATTTCAATAGTCCATACTTAAAAGAGTAAGTAAACAAATATTAGAAAATAACGAATGAAAAAAAAAACTACAAAAAATAAAAAAGATGTGAGAAGGACATGGAACCCAAATGAATACCTGTAACCCGTCTGCGGATACCCTATTCTAAATCATTAGGAACTCTGGTACACTACACACACTTCCCCTATGGTTGGTCAGAGGGGATCCTCTCTTCCCACTTCTCACTGGTAATGCAGTCATCTTGAACAGTGTAAAAGAACAATGGCAGAAGTAAAACTATTGCTAGCAAAAACACCATTCTGCTGAGAGAGGAAAATTTAAACAACACACTCAACACACACACACACACACACATCCCATATAAAAAGTCAACATAGACAGTTCACCTTACAATTTTCTAACTCTAAAGTGGTACAGCATCAATGAGCACTCAGGAAAAACAGTACTTTGGATTGGGCCTTTATCCCAGGTTCCTCATGAGCTGGGCAATGGTAACGAGCCAATCATCCACAAGATCAAAAAGACCAAAAACCAATGCCCTACAGTGCATTGTTGCTAAGCTGTGCTAGTCTGAAAGTGAGGAGGTTTAAATGCGTGCCCAAATATTTTCTACTTGTAACATTTATGAAGACATGACTCTCATAAGTCGTCAAACATCTGCACAGAAAAGCCATTTCTGTGTATATACCACCAATCGATAACTGTATATGTCTGAATACTTACAACAGCATTCTCAGATGTTACACAGAAAGAAGTGTGGCAAACATAAAAGACCTCTCTATTCAAAACTGTAAAATACTATGGAAAAATAAGACATAAGTGTTGTCAAACATATATATATATGTGTGTGTGTGTGTTTGTGTGTGTGTGTGTGTGTGTGTGTATGTGGGCATGCATATATATATATATATATATATGTTGGTGAAAAACAAGTATTAATAACATTAAAGTGCCAATTTCCCCCGTGAAACACTCAACATGATTTCCATTAAAAAAATGACATGACTCTAAACTTGGTGTTATTCAAAAAATATGAAAAATCTGGTTATCAAAACAATCTTTAAAGAGCGCAAAGCTGAAGCATGTTTTTTTAGAATTCTGTTCAAAATTTGGCAAAAAGCTATAGTAACAAAGAAATGTAAAACACAACAGTGGTGGGAAGGGACGCCATGGAGGAAGCGTTTACTGGATTAGTGCCACTAGTAAAAATTCGTGTAGAGCACTCTTGAGAGCCCCCCCCCCCACCTCACCTGGGCAGCAGGGTAGAGCTGGTCCTGGTGGAGGGGACACAGGTAAGTCAGCCCCGTGGCCGTGACCGCAGGAGAGCTGTCCCAGCCCCTCACCTGAGCGGCACAGGGGAGCTGGCTCTGGCAGTGTGGGCACAGGTGAGCCAGCTCCTGGGGCATGAAAACAGGAGAGGTGACCCTGCCTCCCACAGGTGGCAGCGTTCAGTGGGCTGGCAGAGAGGGAGTGCTTAGTGCTGGAGGGCTTGCCCTGGTGTTGCGGATGCAGAGACCTAGTGGGCTGACCAACTTAGCTACCACCCAAGCCCAGACATAGGGCTTTGAGTTGGTCCGCCCCAAAACCTACATCATCTGTGAACGTCTGGAGGACAGGAATGGCCGGTCCTGCTGATCCAAAGTTGAAGGATCTCTGTGACCCAGGGCAACAAGAGGAGGACTGGGAGGAGTTCTTGTGGTGAGGACCCAATACTGACGGTGCAACAGAAGCCGGAGGCCTCAAACCAGGCCAATGACTCACTGCCAGGAACATTGACACGTGAAGATGTGTGGACAGGGGGGTGCACAGTGACACACTACAGCTTCCATGGTGAAACCTTTTCCGTGCTTTCAGGGTTTTTGTTTGTTTGTTAGTTTTCGTTTTCTTGGCTGGGGTGGGCGGAGGCGTTGCAAGGTTGGACGGTAAATACCAGGGGACAGGGAGATGAGAGGGCCTGGGCTGCATGGTGTGGCTCTCAGGAAGAATCAATAAAGAGTTAACATAGGGAAGGGCTTGCAGGTTCACCCCCTCCTGCATGCCTTAACACCTTGCACCGTAGAAGCTCTCACCACATGCCAGAGCCATGGTCTTGGACTTCCCATCCTCTGCACTGTAAGAGGAAGCAAGGCTTCCTCTTCGTGAATTACTAATGGCTAAATACTTGCCATCACAGCACAAATGGTTTAAGACCCAACTAGTTCCACACAAGTGGGGTGTGGCTAGAACAACTAAAACTGTGGACGCGGCTTTGGAAGCTCATACCAGGCAGAGGCTGGGACAGTTTTGAAGTGAATGCTGAAAAAAAAAAAAAAATCCAGGATTGCTCTGAGTCAAACGTCTGGGGCAATGTCGGTGAGATGGGTGAGAAGACAGGGGATTTCTACTGGAAATCCCTCGTCATCCTAGCGATTCCCCAAGTGGCCACGGGAACGCTGACAGAAATCTGAACAGACAACTCTGAGTGCGCTCAGAAGGTGTGAAGTCTAAGTATTGGGAAGTGGAGGAGAGACCAGTGCAGTAAAGAACTTGGCTGAGTTATAACTGGGCCCTAAGAGTGCATGGAAGGCAGAATGTAAAGCACTGAACCGCGAGAGTTGGCAGAGGAAATCTCAAATCAGCAGAGCATTCAGGGTAGGTACTGTGTTATTTCTTTTAATTGTTTGCAGTGAAATATTAGAAGACAGAAATGATTTAAAGATGGTAGTTACAAAAATGGAAGGAGAAGATAAAAGTTTGGGTATTTTCAGCTAGGCCATGCAAGCAAAAAGTCCTAATGGTAGGGAGGAAAAGCCAAGTGTGTATCCAAGCAACCGTTGAAGATGGGTCAACACACAAAGAAGAAACCATACACAATTCAGCGGGGCAATGGAAGAAGGGCCGACAAACCTTTCTACAGTTCACTATGAGGGCTGTCATGCCCATCCTTGGTCTGGGGAGCCAGGGCCTTTGGAGCAGAGCAGTTTCAAAAGAGGGGTGCAGGGAATGTATGGGGTCTTAGGGCTCTCTGCTCAGGGTGACCACATTCCAGCATTGTACTCCTTGGATGTCCCAACTGTGGCTCAAGTGGGTCATGTGGAATCTTGACAGCTGTTCCAAAGGTTTTAATTGGTAGGTTTTGGCAGGATCCTTGAGGTGCTAATTTTGAGGCATTTATCATGCAAGAGCTGCCCCAAGAATACCCCCCCCACCAATATGGCGCTACCAATGTGCAATACCAGCCTTGAAAAGCTGGAGACAAGGAATTTCAGTGTGAAAAATGAAGTTTGAAGTTTGGATTATACTTCACAGCTTAACTTGGGGACTTGGGGACCAGTCCTTACCCCAGCGTACCTGAAAGGCAGGAAACAGACCCCAAAATTATTTTCAAGGTTTAAGACTTACATAGGACCTGTATTTCTTCCTTCTCCTTTTCTACATTTCCTTGTCAGAAGGGACTGTCTTCTGTAAGCCTGTGCTTCCGCTATATTTCAGAAGCATGTAACTTGTTTGGGTTCACAGCCTTATAGCTGCAGGGAAATTTGATTGCTGGAAGAAGTTAAGACACTGGGGCCAATGTGATGGAATCGCAGGAGGAGGAGATGAGTTTTCGGCTCCAGGGTCAAAAGTCATGGTGTGAATTTGTTCCCCCCAAATTTGTGTTATATATTTGAACTCTAGTGCTACAAACTCAGAAGGTAGGGCCTGGAGGGCAGTGGTTAGGCCATAGAAATCAATGCCAGATAAAGGTTCCCACAAAGGTTCCTAAGCCTTTTAGAAGGAAGATGCCAGCCAGTAGGAAAACTATTCTTGTAGATTTGTAGCACTTCACACACGCACGCACATACACACACACACACACACACCCAGCACCCACTCTCATGAGTTTCCTTTTCTGAGACTCGGCCTTGCTCTCTAGCTGCCCCTGGATCTACCTCAGACCTGAGTAGCTAAAGTGGTGTCTGGCTTGTTCCTGGCCTAGAGATCACGAGGCAGTGGCTACGGGGCTAAGAGATACAAAGCCCACAGCTGAAAAGAGGGGATGTAGTAAGTGTACCAAGTCGTCAGGTACGCATAGACAAGCCTAACCATTAAACCCTCATGTTGACACAGAAATACAGAGAAGCAACTAGCAGAGCCCAATGCAGCCTGCTAAGTATGGATCACCACATACCATATAAACAAAGCAGGCAGGAACTATGAGACAGGCAAAAGTACTATAGTCCTCGCTTCCTTTGGCCATAGAATTTGCCTCCTAATGGACTACACTCCTTCCCAATTTGCAGCCTCTCCAGATGAATAACTGTGGCCTCCTCTCTCAGGCTGGCAGAGAACACATCAGAACTTGGTCCTGCCTCTGAGACCTGAGGGCAATGCTCCCAAGTTCACGTAAAAAGAAAAGAACACGTAGCACATATGCCTAATCTTCTCCGGGCGACACACTTGAAAACAGAAATCAAGATTTATCTCTCTAACTGTAATCATTCTAAAAGCAAGACAGAGAATTAATAGTGTTTCATTTTGGGGGGAAATTGTCTAAAGTTAATATAAATTACTTAGGTTATTATTGAAAAATCACGTATATAAATCTGATGTTTCTCTCAGGACTGTGTTTGTAGATTTATAGACCCTATGCAATATAAATGAGAATGAGGAAGCAACGGTCTTACTCAATATTCTCACGCTGCACACAGTAAATGATCTATATCCATACCACGTTCTCTTTGCACAGGCTGCCCTGGACGGCAGCTGTTCTCTGAACCTGCCAGGTTCTGTCCTGCCATCCCTCAGGGGTGTAGCACAGGTTTTCTCTCACATGGAAGCCCTTTCAATGTCCCTCTTTATGAGTTATCTCCCCTATTGCCTACCCAAACATCACCCTCACCTCAAAACTTTCCCAGGTGCTCAGCTTCATCTGCCTGGGACAGCTTGGGTAGCACTACCAAATGCTACAGAAAAAAAAAAGCATTTTGGATTTTGCATTCTTTCAGATGTTGGAACATTTGCATTCACATAATGAGACGTCTTGGGATGAAAATCAAGTCTAAACATGAAATTCATTTATGTATCACATATGCATACCTGAAATGCTATATAATATTTTTGCTTATATTTTGACTTCAGCCTGTCATATCGAATCAGGTATAGAATCTTTCCACTTGTGCTCTCATGTCAGCACTGAAAATGTTTTCGATTTCAGGGCACTTCAAATGTCTGATTTTTGACTTAGGGATGCTCAACCTAAAATAGCCTTCGATGGTTTTCCACTAGGGGAGGCTGCCTGGCAGATGTGCCTTACGAAGACACACAGAGCCCCCCCCCCCTCCAAGGGTTCACTCTTGGTTACTTTCTGCCATCATCCTCTTAAGTGTGTGCTTCATGAGGTCTGCCAGGACACAGGGGCATGTGGTGAACAGAGGAGTGTGGATCTCATGTGTCCACCATTCCTTCCTAGCTCATTTGCATGTGGAATTCTCAATGTCCCATGAAAATAGAATTCCAAAACATGTGGGAGATGAGTGAGACTCAAAGCCAAGTGCATTTGTGAGTCAGCAGTGAGTAAGCATACTGCCAGCCCCGAGAGCTAGAACTTGATCTTCACACAGGAAAAAAAAAATAAAAGAAGAAGAAGAAAAGAAAAAAAAAGACATTCTAAATAGTAGCTAACTACTTAGCCCAGAAAGGTAGGCCCACTCACAGTTCACTTTCCCTTTTTATTGAGTACAGAGTAGCATACAGAGTGTGGACATCCCATTCAGTGAACTAAAAGCGACTGGTTATTTGGTATACTGTTTTCATTGCATAGTTTCAGGGATCCCATATATAAGTTCAAAGCCCCCATGCATACCTTTAAGACAAGCATTGCATAATAGAAATGTGAGAGTAAATTTCAAAGTCATTAACTGATATTTAAATTACTCTCTACTTTGAATTATAAATTAAAGAAAGAACCCTACCATAAATGAAGAGTCTGCAGAAATAATGGTACTGCATCCTGCATTTTGAATGGAGGGTTCCAAACTTTCACTCTGCACTGGATCCAGAAAACAAGGTAGTGAGCCTGCCCCTAAGACAGGCTGTCTCAGAACACAGGATCTCTGCTTCAGGAGCATATTTGTGTAGAATGCAGCACCTGTTACCATTTTGTGCTTGTTCAATTTTTAGTAAACGTTTGTTAGATATGGAAAGATACAATAAATACCAAAATATTTAGAAGCCAAGGAAACGACTGTCTCCTTTTCACCTCTGTGGTGATGTACCATAGCTACCAGGCTGCTGGTACACAGACAGGGACATAGACAAAAACCCATCAGACAGCACTGGGTTCAAACTAGCTCGGCAGCTTTTTAGCTATGTAATCAAACAGAAGGGAATTAACCCTGGTGAGTCTCAATTTTCACTTTTCGGGAATAGGGATAATAAAATATTTTAAACATGGTGGGGGTAAAAAGCAATTTGAAAATATGCTTGCTTTATGTAACTGTTAGTGTTTGAAATGCTAACCAGATATCTCCAGAAGCTTAGCTGGATGATGGTGACATCAGAGCCATCTTAGCTGGGGAAGCTAAGAAAACCCAGGATAAACACAGACAACAAGGTTTAGCAGTTCAATGTCTGTCACAGACGGGGCAGAATGAGTGTAGGGGAAGTTTAAGAATGAGTGTAGGGGAGGTTGGGGAAATAGTTCAACCAGGAAAGTTCTTGAGAAAAGCATGAGGGCCAGGGTTCAATACTCAGCACCCACATAAAAGGCTAGGTATAGTGGCAACGCTTGTCTGTTAAGGCCAGTGCTGGGGAGGCAAAGAGATAGTAGGATCTCTGGGAGTCACTGGCCAGACGGTCTAGCCATCACTGACCTCTAGGCCTAGTGAGATACTGTCTCAACAAACACAAGGAGGAAAACACCCAACCCAACCTCTGTCCACACACATTTGCAAATACGAAAACATGTACAGACACGGGATGCAATGTCGAGCTGGTGTTGTACTCAGTGGGCTGTACTGTGGGGGCAGAGCAGGAACCTGGGCAGGATAGTACACTGTAATCCCAGCACTCCAGAGGCAGCAAAGGTCACTATGATTTCCAGGCCACCTAGGGGTACATAACAAGACTCTGTCTCAAAATTTAAAAAAACAAACCAACAAAAAACTTAGGGACTAACAGAAGAAAGTAATAATAAGGGGAAAAAAACCAACATGAATAAGAATTTCCAAAAAAGCAAATATGGACCTGTCTAGGAATACAATAAATTGCCTATCACTGGAGATAATGTAAATATACTGGAAAACATAGTTTGAAGGAATAAGAATCACTAGATAAAGACTGGACATGACGTAGTGATAGTGACATTGGTGCTGGATGTTATTTTTTTACTTCTTACGTTCTAGCCAGTATGAGAGGCACTTCACTACACCGTCTTTTTAAAAATGTAACAAATCCATAGGGTAGGGAATATCTCTCATTGTTCTAACTATTGAGGGTACTGAAGAATATTCATTTGTCCATTATCACAAAAGCATCTCCTTCTACTGAATTCAGTTCACATTCCAAGAATCGGAGAAACTGGGCACATTTACCCAAATGCTAAAAGAAATGAGAGTGATTACAAATCCCAGTCTGAATGTGAAACACTCCCCAAATAGCATCCTCCTTTTCACACAAGCATGGCAGCATCCATCTGGACCATGAGGAAACCTAAAAGGCACACTGTGTCTGTCCAGAAGGATGACATCACTATAAAACAGAACCTTTAAAAAGGCGAGGAGACAAAGGTATTTGGTGGGTTTTTTTTCCCCCAAGAGCATGAGCCAAAGTACTGAGCTGCCAGCTTTCCCCATTCCCCAATCTGCTCCTCTGCAAAACAGAATCCAAGCTCCTGAGTTCTGTCTCCAGCAAGGATCACTGGACCTGGACCTCAGCCTCTACCTTGGCAGGCGATGGGGGATACAGGCCTGCCGGGCAGCATCTTGTCCCATAGAAAGGTGTGTTGTGTAGCTTTTTATAGTGAAACATCTTGATGCTCCATCTAGGAAAGCCACATTGGGATGCTGTGAAGTGTGGCAGGTGTGTGAGTACCTCCTGGTGGGCTCCTGTTCATTTCTCTGGCACTGAAACCCAGAGCGCGGCTCAAACCAAGATCCATGGAAGCAGCGGGGCACAGTGGTGCATACCTGTGATCCCAGAACTTGAGGAGGCACAGGCAGATGGATCTCTGTGAGTTCGACGCCAACCTGTCTACAAAACAAGTCCAGAACAGTCAAAGCTACACAGGGAAACCTTGTCTTGAAAAACTAAAAACACAAAGCATATCCATGAACGCAAAGCTGTGATACTCATTTAGTTGTTTATGGCCTCCAAAGCTTACTCAGGAGCTACAGTATACACTCCCTGCTGGGATTGTTTTAAGATGACGTCATCACCAATTCCAACTAGGAATTGGAAGACAGATGACTCTGTTGCTACTAAAGGCACTTTAAATTCCTAATCTTCTCCTACTCAACAAAAGACTCCATGAGCACAGGTGCCTTGGAAACACATTTTTTTTTCCAAATAATGGAAAGCCAGGGCAAAGAAGTGAGAGTTACTGAAGATACTTAAAATTAGAAAGGAAATGACATCATAGCTACAAATGGGATCCCAGACTATCTGGCTGTTCCTCTCTTTCATATTGGTGATGGTATAAAAGCATATATACAGATGCCTTAAGAAACACACACACACAGAGAAAGAGAGAGAGGGTTAGTAAGAGAATTGGACAAAACCTTCAAGCTACAAGGAAGAAGAAAATGAGAATCCTGAATATTTCATTAGGATAAAAATGTCCCAATATAAGCTTTACTACTGAAGACAGTTATTCTGGGCTATCTGATCAGAACTACAACACCTTATCTCTTCCCATCACCGGAGCAGTTTTGATACTTGAAGCAACGTAATATATTATACTCTAATACCTATCTGCTTCAAACGCAGTCGGGAAACACCCACACCACATAAATCATACATGACATCACATTAGATCTTTTAAATAATGTTGTGAACACCAGGAAAAATATTTCAGGGCTCCATTTTTCATGTTTCTTTTGTTGCTGCCCAAATGGAACTGTCTACTTTGCTTCTCCATCAGTTCCTTTCAATTAAATAAATCAAATGTGTGCAAAAGGCTTTCACGCATGAAAGGAAGTGCATGCAGCTGACAAACAGGAATGGCCCTTGTTGGTGCCCAAAGCCCAGAGTGCTTGTTTCAGCAGGCCTGGCCTCCTCCACGTGTCCCACCTTTTTATTAGCCCACTGCCTTGCCTCCTCCTTGGTGTCTGTTTCATAGGTGCTTCCAACACTGACAGAAAAAGAGGGAGTTCCCAAACCCCTGGGCATTCCACTCTCCTTGGCAGCATGATCATGTCACAAGGATGAAATAATCTATGTGTGTGCACCTCACACAAGGACCTCTTTATCTCTTTCTTCATTGCCTTGACAAACACAACAGTAGAAACTCAAGAGACACAAATGAAGACTCACAGATCGGATGAAGAGTTGTTAAGAATGCCTTTGTGACGGGTTCCAGCAATAGATTTTTGGATGCAACTCAACCACAAACTAAACTGAACCTAAATAATGGAGAATTTTTCCAATTTATATTTAACTAATTTAACCTTCCTTTCCTCCTTCTGTCTCTCTCTCCTTTCCCGGTTCAGTCTTACCTTTGCTTTCAAGAGAACCCTCCCCCTGCATGTGTAACATATACTCACACCCACCTAGCCTCCCTGTAAACCCATGCCAGAAGTATTCCTACATTGTTTAGTCAGCATAAATGCTTCAGCTTGCTATAAATGGAGCAACAAATATTCACACCTACAGAAAACTGACATTATTGCTCTCTTAATTTTTTTTTTGAGATAGCAAGCAATTAATGGGTTTCACTGGGATATTTTCACACATTTCGTTGTATTTTGTTCTTACTCATCCCAACATCTCTGCCTGACTCTCCTGTTTCCTGTCTTGTTGGTACTTTTACTTTCCTTAAAATGCAAATGCTGTGTCTCCTGCTCTCAGGTCACAGGTGCCCTACTCTCCTTTTCTTCCTCCACCTTTCTTAGGATCTCATTTTCTCATCTCAAAGTCCTCCTTTCAGCTACCATCTCTCTCTCTCTCTCTCTCTCTCTCTCTCTCTCTCTCTCTCTCTCACACACACACACACACACACAAGCAAAAAATAAAAATAAAAAACAATGTGTTTTCTTTTTCCTGAGTCTAGGCTGATATACTTGATATACTGACTTCCAGTTCCATTCAAAGACATCACCTGTGCTGATATCTCAAAGTAAATCAATTGAAGATTTGGGCAGAGGCAAAAAAAAAAAAAAAGTTTTGCAAAGGACTCAAACAGCATAGAAAATAATTCTCAGGACTGACAAATGATATGGCAATGATATAAGTCTCCTGTGTATCAAAGGAAACCATCAGGAGAGTGAAGAGACAGCATCGGCAACCGGAGAAAATCTTCACTAACTATATATCCAACAGGAGATAAATATCTAGACTCTTAAAATTCAAAACATTAAGTACAAAGAGCCCCCAAACCATCCCATCAATAAATGAACTAATGAACTGAGTAGACAGCTCTCAAAGGAAAAAGAGGCCAGAGGGATGGCTCTGTGGTTAAGAGAAGGTACTGTTCCTGTGGTGGATCAGGGTTCGGTTCCCAGCACCCATCTCAGGCAGTTCACAATTTGTTTTAACTCCTGCTCATGGGGATGGGGATCTGAAGCCTTCTTCCGGTCTCTGTAGGAGACTACAATCACATACCAACAAGTGTACATAGCCAAGCCATGCACAGTCACACACATAAACACATAACTTTTTTAAAATGAGCATGAATTTTTTTTAAGGTGAAATGTCAATGAACAGGAAGGGTTTGAAAAAGTGTTCGACATCCTTAGTCGTCAGGAAGTTGCAGATAACTGGTTTGAGGTTGGAGCTCACCCCTGTCGATGGCCAGCACCAAGGAAATAAGCAGCAAGTGCTGGTAAATGGTGACACTGGTGTTGTCAGTGTGTGTATACGTGCATGCCTGAGTTTGTGAGTGTGTATATACTGGCATGCCTGAGTTTGTGTGTGTGTATGTGCCTGTGCGTGTATGTGTGTGCATGTGCAGTGTGTATGCACGTGGGCCCTCATGCACTGTGGCGGGAATGTAAACAGGTGCAGCCACTATAAAAAACAATATGGAGGTTCCTCACCAAACTCAAACTAGGACTGCCCTATGATCCAGGATTCCACTTCTGTTTCACACCTGAAGAATTTCAAGGTGACACAACAGAGTGATATGGTTTTGCACGGCCATATTTATTGCCATGCTGCTCACAGCCACTAAGGAATGGAGCCAGGCTAGATCTCTATTAACTGATGGCTGTCTGAAGAAAGCATAGATGGTGTTAGAATCTTGCTTGTGTGTGAAAAAGAAGGAGATGACGACATTTGTAGAAAAATGAAGAGAAGTGGATCTCCTGTTCTCATCATGGAAACACAGGTAGACTGAAAAAGGCGGAGAATCAGGTATGTTTGGCTTGGCAAAGCTGAGATGGATGATCTTGCTTGCAGAAAATTAAAATATTATCATAGGGATGTACTGCTCACTTCCCTTACTTGTTACACAGCATATCCAGACTATTCTGACTTTTGAAGGAAGGAATAAGCTATTGATTTTATGACTGGTATTTACTTAAGGTTTACATACACATTATATATGTATATATGTAATTTTATGTGTATGTGTGAGTGCCTGAAAATATATATGGGTGCCGCATGACTGACTTGTGCCCACAGAGATCACAAGAAGGTGTCAGATGGGGCTTTGTAACTAGAATTACAGGATTCTGATGTGGATGCTGGAAACGGGCCTAGGACCACACTACTGCAAGAACGGATGGTGCTTTGAACAACTGAGTCATCTCCCTACCTCCCCCCCACCTTTTTAAAGGATAGTTTTAATTTTCATTTATGAGTATGTATGTGTTGTCTGTATAAATGTATGTCATGTGTGTGTGTGGCTGCCGCCACATTCCAGAAGAGGGCACTGGCTTCAAATTGCTGAGCCGTTTCTCCGACCCGTTATTATTTTTCATTATTTGTACATTTGTGGGTCTGTGTGTGGGTGTGCGCATGTGTAAATACAGTTGTCCATGGAGTCCAGGAGAAGACACCAACCCCTAGAGCTGGAGTTCCATGCAGTTGTCAGCTACCAGACACGGATGCCTGCCCGAGACAGATGCTCTAGAAGAACATCAAGCTCACCTAACCACTAAGCCCTATCTCCAGCTGCGTGACTTGACTTTAGAGGGCAGTAGAGAAGCGTGTTGTTTTATTTATATAGTATGCGTGGAAGTGTGTTTGTGCATGTGCATAAGAAGCTCAGAGGTTATCTTTGGGGATCATTTTTCAGGAGCACTCTACTTTGTTTTTGAGCTAGGATCTCTCCCTGGAACCTGGAGCCTGCTTGTTAGGCTGGGTTTGCTGCCCAGTGAGCCCAGAGGCCCACTGTCTCCCTGTCCCAGCACTGAGAGTGTAAGTTCATGCCACCATGCCCAGCTCTTTATGGCGGTGCTGTGGGTCAGGCGCAGGTCCTCATGATTACAAAGCAAGCAACTTACCAAATGAGCCATCTCCTGAGTCCACAAATATCTGTGCTGTGCATGTATATGTATGTGTGTGCACATGCACATGTGTGTTAGTATGTGAGTGTATACGCATGTGTGTGATAATACATATGGATGTCAATGTTGGTGGTCTTCCTCTACCTTACTTTTGGAAAAAGGGTCTCTCTTGAAACTTGTCATTTCGGCTGGGCTGGGTTGCTGGTAACTTCTGAGATCCACACCTCCAAGTCCCGGAGTGACAGGCTCATGCAGCAGACAATTCCTTTTCTACACGGCTACTGAGGATTTCAACTCAGGCCCTTATGTTTACACAGCAAGCCCTTCACTCACCGAGCCATCTCCCTGCCTTACTATTTTACCTTTCAAATCTGCTTTTTCAGGGAGATGGAAAAAGGTACCCGTTCCCACCGATTGCACAACCTTAAATCAGTCAGCAGGAGCCTGACATGGACACTCCAAAGGACCTTGGTTCCCTGAAATGTATGACTTTGAGGGGCCGGGCTATGTATGGCTAAATCATCATTTCTACTAACCATCACCCACCTAAATGTCAAGGATTCCAGAGCTGGAGGGTAGCAGTGCTAGTCTCCTGCTACGAGGTCACCCAACACCATGCTCCTCTCCCAGACGGGAACTAGGCAGCAGGAGCCTCATGACTAAGGTCGTATCTTTTGTCTCCTGTGACAAATCTGTCTTTCACAAGAGCTTTCCACAAGGAGAGTGGCTGCTTCTCTCTGCTGTTCTTCTGCAGCTCCTTGGTGCCCACCACCAGTTACCAGCCATACAACAACCTAACATTCAAGGTGCCCAGAACTGTTAGAAGAGTATATTAATAGTAATATTTTTTAAGTAAACCACATAAGGGCTCCAAAATGACAAGAGTGTGGCCCGAAACAAAACAAAACAGAAAAGCATACAACAAAAAGACAAAGAACAACAAGATTTTAAACTCTGTTTTCAAAGTTCTTAATTTTAATCTTTCAATGTCATTTCTATCACACCCATGAGATTTGCCAGACAAACTGCTAAACCTACCCAGCAGCTTACTCAGCAATGTGCAGGGGCGAGAAGAAGTGGCCTCAGCAGGAGAGGTAGAAATTCTACTGGGGTCAGAATTGAACACATGAATTCCTTCAATTCAATAATTTTTACATTTTTACATCTTGTGTCTGAGTACACATGCATGTATATGCACGTACTTGTGTGTGCCTGTGTGTGCACGTGCAAATGCTACAGTACATGTACGTGTAGAGGTCAAGAATAACTTACAGAAGTGGGTTCTTCCCTTCTACCATTTGCCACTGAGCTGTCTCACCAACAGGAAAAGTCTTTATGTAGAAGAGGTTGACTTCTGTCTGTCAACCAAAGTGTTACACCAACAGACTCCCTCCCTTTCTGGGGCTGTCTCCTTCCTGTCATGAGTGCCAGCATGTTGCATGCCTTCAAGCGCCTTTCTGGAGCAAATCTAACCATCTTGTACTGCAGAGCAATGGCAGATAACCCCAAACCAGACTAACAGACTCAAATTACACATTATTTGTGACCATTCTAGAGCTGACTCCACATCACACCTGTTAAAGCCAATGGGAACTGAAGAACAACACATTCCTCTGAGTCCAGCAATAAAAGGTGATTCTCTCCAACGTCTAACTCGCTTGAATTGGTGTTTGTAAGTGGTATCACTTACAGAATGGTTTGGTCCTCATCCTTCCACACAAAGTAGACAGATACAATTCATGAGATTTTCTATTGGCAAACAGAGAACACAGCCAGGCTGACAGTCATCACACGGTTGTGCTAACAAGTCTGTGTAGGCGTGTAGGCTTCCTGGAGAGCAACAGAGTCAATGACAGTAGAGTAGGTGCAGCAAAAGGTAGCCCTGAAGGCTGCATGTGCCTAGAAAAGCAGAGGACAGAGAAGAAAGACTGGCAGATAAAAGAAAGCTATATATAAAAGAAACTATTATAAAAGAGAAAGTATTAGGTACTTTCTTCCCCCCCCTCCTTAATGTCATCATGCTTAATTAAATACTAGGAACCTCGTAAAATATCATCAACTTTTGAAAGTTGTTAAGTGTGAATTTACCTGCTGAAATTATAAGCATGTATATTATGTGTTTGCCCATTGAGTCCCTGATGTTAAAGAAATCAATTCTTTAAGTTTAGGTAGATTAAAACAAAACAAAAAAAAAAAAAAACCAGTTCCTAGCAAGAAATTATTTTACATTTAAAAACCAAAACTCCTTATGCAGCATTTTCTACTATAGAAAATACGTGGATTTCGAGGGTACTGTAGACCATGGTGCCAGATGCTGGAATTTAACACCCTCTGGGCTTTAATAAACCCAGTTTCTCCCCCTATCACTCTTCTTTGCTCTTTCTTTACCGTTTTGTCCCTGGAGAAAGGTAAAGAAAGGGCAGAAGATGTGATGAGACAAGGGGCTTATGAATCAGGCCAGGCTAATGTCCACAAGTCACAGCACTTTTTTCTTCTGACCTTCATCTCAAAAGGAAGTAAAGCCAGTGTAAACCTGACTCTCAGGGTCCTTATTTATTATATTTAGAGAGAGAGAGAGAGAATACATACGTGCACACTGCAGCACACACATGAGAGATGGCTCTCGCCTTCCTCCATGGAAGTTCTGGGAATTGATTTCACGTTGTGAGATTTAACAGAAAGCACTTTCACCAGCCTGAGCCATCTCCTGGGTATTAAGGACAATCCTGACACATACATACTGGATAGGAGACTTTGCAGGGATGTGAAAACATGTGTATTTGTTGCTGTTGTTCTTCCTTCCCATTCGATTTCCAGGCTTGTTTGAAAGCACCTGTCAGGTATGATACATACCTGAGTCACTTCTTGGAACCTCTCCTGGCGTTTAAACCCTCCTAACCCTTCACAGACCATCTGAACAGCTCAAATTACGGCATGTGTTCTGTAACATGTAAAGTATGACTGAGCTCTTTGGGATGGCAACAGATTCTGGGGAAAATATAAGAATCATGTGAATTCATTTGTGAACTTTTATAAATAAAATAATTTTTTTTGCTTCTTTGTTTTTTCCAGGCAGGGTTTCTCTGTGTAGCCCTGGCTGTCCTTGAATTTACTTTGTAGATGAGGCTGGCCTTAAATCAGAGATCTGCCTGCCTCTGTCTCCCAAGTTCTGGGATTAAAGGTGTGTGCCACCATTGCCAAGCTTTATTAGTGAACTATTAAAAATTTGTTTACAACTGATGGTTTTGGAGGTGGTCATGCATTTGAGAATGTCTAAGAGAACAGAATGGGAAGGACTTCTCAAGACTGATCTGACTATTAATCCCTCTAGGTTAACATGTCAGTAATAGTTGTTCTATAAAACAAGGTAGGGTAAAAATGAACCACATTTACGAGTCAATCATGCATATTTGTGAAAAATCATTTCATTCTTGACCTTCGCCAAAAGGCAGAAAAGCTAACAGTCTGGGTTCTTTCGGTTGGTAAATGGAAGGTATGTAGTGTCATTAAGTATTCAGCCAGAGGCTGGAGAGATAGCTAGGCAGTTAAGAACACTGGCTGCTCTTCCAGAGGACCAAAGTTCAATTCCCAGCACCCATATGGCACCTCGAAACTGTGAATCTCCAGTTCCCTGGGATGCAATGCCCTCTTCTGGCCTCTGAGAGCACCCAGGCCTGCATCTGAGACACAGACACCTATTCAGATCCTTCGGACAGTGTAATACAGCTTGACAGCCATCTTGCTGGAGTTGCAGGGAAGCAGAGACCTGAGGATACCTTGGCTTATTGGCCTTCCAGCCAACCTAGCTCGATTACCAAGACCCAGGCTCCAGGGAGAGACTGTCTCCAAAAACAAGGTAGACATCTCCTGAGCATCCACACCTGAAATTGTCCTCTGGTCACCTCCTGAAGACACACACAAACATACTCACACACACACACACACACACACACACACACAATCGGAGTGAATGGGAAGAAAAGGGAGAGGGAAAATTCTGTCCTTCCTAAGCTCCTAATTGTTCCCTCTCAGGTTCGCTCATTTGACCAAACATAACACAACAAAGATTGTCTTAATCAATAATTCTCCTACTGTGCTACAGAACCAGAGGAGATTTGCCCCTCTGAGCTTTGCTTCCCTCATTTAATCCCCTCACAAACCCCTACCAGGATCTAATGACCACTATTCCAGTCTGTTCTTCCATGAGATAAACTTCAGTTTTCACAAATGAGTTCCAGAACGTGCACAATTTATCTTTCTATGACTAACTATGCTGAAAATAACTGCCCTCCTGCTCCATCCATATTGCTGCAAGTGACAGGCTTTCCTTCTTTTTTGGCCGAATAATACTCTGCATATATATAGCTCTTTTCTCTACCTACACATCCATGGATGGACATCCATCCTGATTTGTTGCTTTAGCAATTCTGATTAATAGCTCAATAAACACAAGGGTACCGGTATCTCTTTGGTGTGGTGGCTTTGTTTCTTTGGATACACATCCAGTAGTGGAATGTCTTGGTCATGTGGCGGCCAGCTCTTTGGTTGTTTGAGGCA
Source organism: Pachyuromys duprasi (assembly GCA_028658305.1). Lineage (NCBI taxonomy): Eukaryota > Metazoa > Chordata > Mammalia > Rodentia > Muridae > Pachyuromys > Pachyuromys duprasi. Next base: position 25,274,895 of record CM053745.1, on the reverse strand, counting down.
TCTCTGTGCTGTTCTCCGCAGTGGCTAGACTAATGTACACTGGCATCAATGCTGCACAGGAATGTCTGTGTGTCCTCCCCGGCATTTGTGATTTTATCTCTCTGATGGTAACTTTCTACCTAAGGAGCAGTGATAGCTCATTTCTAACCAGCTCGAGCAGTGGTTCTCAACCTTCCAAATGCTACAATACTGTAATACAGTTCCTCATGTTGTGAGGATCCCCGGCCATAAAATTACCTTCATCGCTTCTGTATAACTGTAATTTTGCTGCTGTTATGAATTGTAATGTAAATATCTAATATGCAGGAGATCTGATACACAACCCCCAAAGGGTCATGACCCACAGGTTGAGAGAACCACTGGGCTGGAAGGTGAAATCCTCAAGACATGAAAATAATCAGAGCTAAGAGATTGTTTACCCTGACTAAACCTTACACCTCACCTACATGTATTGAATCACCACAGTGAGCTTCTATTAAGTGTCTTGCCTCAATTTAAAAAAGAATAATAACCACAAAATCTGTGACTTAATTTAGTCTCTTTTTTTATTTACATGGGAGAACTAAGGCCCAAAGAGGCCACCTGCTTTGCCTAACGCTTTTCATGGAGAAATAGTTAAACGAAGAACAAGAAATCTACTTTTCTATATTCTCTATTCATATAACCCAGATCACATTTGCCAATATATATTCTGCATATGATTATATATGCTAAGATAACCTATGAATCTGAACAAGTATCTATATAACACAGATTAAAATACCAAACTTCTGATTAAATTATATGAAACCTAGTCATCCCTACTCTGAAAATTTGGCATTCTGGATAATTTAGCTAGGTCTGGGCTAACATTTCCCTTGCATTATTTATGAAGGAGAACCATGCCTAATGTAAACAGGTCAGGACTTGAAATACTTAATTCCTGAACGATGTGCAAAACTAAAGATGTCTGAAAACTTTAACAGTAACCAACCAACACCTCCTGTTTTCAACTATTTGTTAAAACATTTCCGCAACATTCTGTGTGGTAAGTATATCTTAAATATAAATAGGCAATAAAAAATATCCTATGGAAAGAATCTTGGTGCTACAGGGTGCTCTTTGAAGACAGAACAAATGCTTAGTAAATACTAGGTTCTAAATTCAGTTCCCAGTACCCAGAAAACAAAAAGGCAAAATCAAAAGTCCAAGAAGGACTGAGTATGTTCTATCATGTCTCCCCACCACTGCTACAAAGCCAATATTTCATGTAAAGTTGAATCAAGTTTTTAAAATTAATGTTAGCACAAATGAAACAGAATTACAATTTCAATGTGTCCTCTCAAACTGAGAATCTAACTTCGGAGACAAAAAGAATGAAGAATCGAACCACATGTATTTTTAGATTGCTTTTCTAACATCTTCGAAGAGTGACCTTTCTGTATTGGGACTGCATCAAATCTGTAAATTGCTTTAGGTAGACGGGTCATTAATTTCTCTAGTCCATGAACATGGGAGGCCTCTCCATCTTCTAGTGTATTCTTCAGTCTCTCTCTCTCTCCAGTCGCTGAGCGGTGTTGCCCCCCCCTCCTCCAGACCTGTAGAACTCAACTTGACAGTGCCCGCTTTGAATGACTTCCCTGTCTCTTGACATGTCTCCTGCCACTCCTCAGTCAGTGCTCCTCTGCCTCCTGGACCCGCTACCGCTCTTCAGTGCAGCTTCCTAGTCCTTCTTCTGGTGTGTCTCATCCTCTTGGGTATGAGGCACCACTGTCTGCCCAGCCCTTAGCACACTGTGTTATCACATATGTGAATGACACACAATATGCTTCCTGGATGAATAGAAGGAGTCATCAGAGAGGACAAGCCCATTCTCTTTGGGTTCCTCTCCACACGACGGAACTCAGCCAACTTCTAGGTAATGGCCCTGGATAATCACATCAAATTGCTATACTCTGCAAATTACTCTAATTTCAACTTCATTGATTTGGCTGGCCTTCCCAAGTCTGTCTTAAATAAAGAGGTTGTCTCTGCTGAGATATTTCAAAAGGAGTGTTTTTTGGACTGAGTTATTTTAATATGTGCCCTACTTCTAGGTCATGTTCGGTGTATTTAGCTTTCTATACTAATTGCCTGAGTTTTTAATTTTTTTAAAAAAAAGTTTCTGCTGAAGATATTTCTAAGCAGAATATTTCAGCCACCTGTGCTCGCTCAATCATGGCTCCCTTCCTCAGCCAGACCATTTTCAGTTTGGTATCAGGCCTGTTTTTCTCCCTTTCTTTGGGAATAATGTGTGGGTGTGGGGGGGCCACCTAACTATTCTGGCATGAAAGGAGATTGAAAATAATTATAACAAATACTCTTTTTGGCTCAGCGTAACCAACATAATTCAAAACGCATTCAGACCTTACTTCAGTTTACCATCTAGCTTGGTGTTTCTTATGAAGCCACTGTCTAATCAACCTAAGGCAAAATAAAATATTTTCCCGTTGAAAATAATAGTTAAAAAATAAAAACCAACATCCGGAACGGTTCACTTCTGAGTACACAGCAGGACCACAACATCCTGGCAAAGAGGTACGACAGCCAAAGTGCACAGGAAGACAAACTCTCCTGCCTTGGGGCCTTCGGCACTGTGGAGAACAGAAAGGAAGCTTGCCCCACGGGTTTGTAATCTAAATTAAACAAGCAACACGAGTCACCCAGGCTTCGCAGGTGAGAGTTAATTAACATTTTATCCCGAGCAGAGAACGAAAAGGGGAAAGAAAATTAAAATCAATATGAGCGGCATCAGAATTCACTTCAAACGTTACAGGAGTCATTTGTAATCTGAAGATAATTTTAAAAGCTTTGTGACGCTGCTAGGCCCACTTGATGCCCCTTCCATTTGTATCTACTGGGCAGACTCCAAAATGCACATTTTCCGGGTTGCCTTATGCAGCCTCATGCAGCCAAATGATAGGACTGCCTGGAGTCAGGAGATGGACAAGGTGAGCTCTGGGATGCACTTTGGTTATCTGACTCAAAGACTCTGAGACTCGTCTACCACACTCCCGATGACTAAGGACACAATGACACTGAATTTACGGTTATCTCACACTTGCTTATAGATGATGTAACCTCAAGTCCTTATTACCAAAGACTTCTATTTGAAATTGACATATAAACAATGTAGGCCTCTATAATTGAATTCTCATGCAATTAGCTTCATTTTTATACCAACTCATTAAAGCATGTGTATTGAAAAACTGACTAACCAATCAGCCACCTACGATTTTTTAAAAATGTAAAACCGAATTCATTTTCAGCACTGAAGAAACAATAACATGAACTATCCTCAAGAAGAAGACAATATACTTACTGTCAAGTGAAAGGGTACTGAAATGAATTCCCCATTAAACACTGCTGCAGGATTTTCTCAAACAAGAATCCCAAGAATTGGTAGGACAGACCCAAAAACTTCAGAGTGGGAAGCACGCCAGGCAGTGGTGCCTGCTGATGAAGTGTCTGATCTTTGACTCTTTGCGGCCACTGAATATTCTCTGCCCTCGCTGTGTTCCGGGAAAGCAGGAATAAACAGGTTTCCCCGACCCGTCCATCAGAATGCAACAAATGTGGAAAACCCAGCATCCAAGCTGCAGACAGCCACAGCTCACATCACTGACATAAATTATACCTAATTGCATGGTCATGTGGAAAAAAGGAGTTCACTAGGCTAATTCCGAGCTGGAGCTGGTCCCTTTCTGCTATCTTTAATTTGTGACTAAAAGATGCATGTCCGTATCTTCACACCCCCACCCCCACCGAAGTCTGAGTGTTGTTGGGATTGCAGAACAAAAATATAAAGATTTCATACACTTCACATAACTGTGTACCGACCACACTGGAAAATAACAACAGTAACAAAAAGTACAATAAATGGTACATAAAATGCCTTCTGCAGCAAAAGCAGTGCAGAGACCTAATAGCAACCACTTTGTGGAAGCTACAGTGAGTTTGCTATTGGAAGACACCATCATCTCAGTTATTTTCCACACAAAGAACTAAAAGATAATAACCTCTATGCACAAACGAACCTTGGGCTTTACAAACATGTCAGAAGCATCAAAAGGCATTAGAGTAAGCCCTACCCGATGTGGTGATTTAGCCTTGACTTTGTCTGGATGCTCCAAAGAAAAAAAATGGAGACGCAGTTTTTCAGTGCACCAAAAGCACACTCTTAAAAAGCTTTCTCGTTTCATCTTGTTCAGACAAATTGTTTTCCAAATATACCGCTGGGATTGCTGATCCTCCAGCTGACCCCTAACCCATAGACTTTCTACATCTTCAACATAGAAAAAAGAGTCAGAAATTTTTATCAGCTGAACTGTGCTCCCTACAAAGTATGTGGAAGGACACCCTGTATCCAGTACCATTGGATCTTTCTCTATTTGGAAATAGTCTTTTAAGATATAGTTAGAGTGAGGCCATTAGGTAGGTCTTAATGCAATATGACTGATGTCATCGTGGAAAAAAATGGAGTAGACAAGATGGCTTTCAGTGATGGAGGCAGGGACATAAGACTGAAGCACAGCCAAGGATGACCAGTGGTGTTCAGCAAACCAGCAGAAGGTTAAGCAGAAGGGAGCAAGGATTCTCTCCTGCAAGTAAAAGAAAGGAAGATGACCCTGCAAACACCTGATTTCAGACCCAGAGTCTTCGTTGTTGTTTTAAGCCATCTCACTTAACTGGA
>CM053745.1:25258895-25270084 GCA_028658305.1 Pachyuromys duprasi | reverse complement strand
CCCCCCCCCAAAAAAAACCCAGAGGAACTTGTTTTTAACTCTGCAGGTATGAGCACATAGATGGTAACTCTGCTATTCAATAAAATCACCAGCAAGTGAGAAAATGGAGCAAAAACACGATTTTTAAAAAAAGTGATATAAAGGAGATTCTGCTTGCATGGTTTGGAACAGATACATGGATATATTCACAAGAATGGGGGGGAGTTCTAGATGATGGAATATGAGAATTTGCTGTTAGTTATATTTTTAGAGATCTCTGGAGCTTAATTTTACAGATGAGAAAATTGTGTTGAAGATACATCTGAGAGACACCACTGTCAACTGGCCCCGGGCTGGGTTTCCACCGAAGTACAATTTCCAGCCTGTTCAATCTTGAAGAGGGGGGGGATGGGTGGTATTTGGTTATAACATGCTTCAAAGAGCCCTGCTAAAATCAGATTCCTTTCAGAGGAAAGAGAAAAAAAAAAGAGGAGAGGAAAGAAGATGCTGGGAGAGAAGAAATGTTTATTTAAATATAGGATAGGGGACATATTCTTATACTGTAAGTCAAAATACTCAACATGGGCCAAGAATATGGTTCAGTGGGTAGCAGTGCTTGCAGCTAAGCCTGACCCAAGTTCAGTCCTCGAGATCCAGTTGGTGGAAGGAGAAAACTGACAGAGCTAACACTTAAAAGAGTTTTACTTTGACCTCTATATGCCTGCTGTGGCATGTACGTGTGTGCACATGCAAACACACACAAACATACATAAAATACGTGTAAAAAGTTATCAAAATACCGAACGTTTAAATGCATCAGAGAGCATGACATCTGAGGTAAAAAGAATCTAGTAAGAGACTTTTTAGAGGTCATGATTACAACTTGGGATCTTGTAGACAGAAGGAAACAGAGACACAGACAAACACACACACACAATATTTCTAATTTATGTAACAAAATATGAATGTAACCAAAAATTATATTTACCAAACTGAAAAAAGCAACAATATTTAACATTACTCATTTTACACAATGCAACTACTTATAGAATCATGAATTAGAAAAGAAAGATCAAATACAAGTGACAAAAGACCATGGATAAAACCAAATTCAAGTCCCCAAGTTTAAAAGTATAAAAAGTTGAAAAGGCAGTCAAACCTCAATCCTACACATACAGACAGACACTATCACAGAAGTTCATTAAAAGTCGAAGAAGCTTACATTAGCCTGTCCATTTCACTCTGACCACAGCACAGTGCTGGGAAGGGCCTGTCCTTCCCGACTTTCCCTTAAAAGTGCAGCATTATAAAAGATTAAGTGAGCAGTAGAGAGTGATGATCAAAACCTGCTTTCAGGACTAACCCCTTCCATTTTCCCTTCTTTTATTGATTTTTTAAAAACTCACTCTGTGTGCTCTCAGCTAGCTTGGTTGCACAGGACATCGTTTACTATACCTTATTGATTCAACTGCACGCATTTATACTTGGGCAGGAACTTTGGCTATAGTGCATTTATTGATCTTTTAATTATTAATGAACGCCACAAAACATGAAGAGCTTTATTGAAAAAAACTTTAATATTTTCCCACATTATGGCAAAGAAAATGATCAAAAATTGTCATCACATGAAGCATGGGCCCTTGCATCGCCCCTCTAAGAAGGCGGTGCCACAGGCTGTGTATCTAGTGTACCAGCACTAAGGGTTCTCTCTCCAACGGTAGAATGATGTGAGCCAAAACAACTCATTAGATAAAAGTTTTCTTCTTAATATCCAGATATACTATGGTGGGCATGCTCTAACTTGACCCAGGAATAAAAAGCGTCCCATCTCACTGTGGCTGTCCACAGATGAACAACATTTGTGGAAATAAATCATCATAAATTGAATTCCTATTCAAGCAAGTTCAAACAAACTTGAGTTTGTCCGCAAACTCGGGTGCTACATATTCTCTGGAGGAACACTTTATCCCACTTAAATTAATATTTTTAAAAAGTATTTATATACTCTTTGAGAATAAATACAATGCATTTTGACCTTGGTCACCACTACCCCCTGTCCCTTACCCGCTCCACCTCTCCAACTTCAGTGGAAGTGAACAGCATAATACTCAGTCTTTATTAAATATATGGGGACAGCAAACATACCAGGTTGAACATAAAGACAGGAAACTGGTTGTCAACTTCGCACCCAAACTCCCTCTGCATCTCACTCCTGAAATACCACTTTGGCTGCCACCTTGAATGTGGATGAATCAAGGGAAATAGATGATATATTCCTAAACCCAGGTCTAATCCACTCTACAGATTTCTAGTGGAAGCCAGTTTACACTTTCACAAAACCACTGACCAGCAAATGCATTCCCTATTGCATCTTTTTCTTTCCAATATCAAGGCAACGATGTGTGTAATAAAGTCGAGACACCTCCAGAATCAGGGATCAACTTTGGAATAATAACTTAAATTGGTATTTCTGCTTTCCAAGGTCCTCCACGTTTGCTCTTTCCTAGATGATAGTGGGAATATATGCCACCTCTGGACCCAATGGTTCTGAATGTTAATGGAGGCTCACACACCTCAAGCAAAGGCAAGGACCTGAGACAAGTAACGGAGCAAGCCCCTTGCAGAACTACCCCAGAGAGAGAGCGGGAGACTTCCTCAGGACTAATCTCTCCCACCGAGGTCATCACTGCATCCGCTGGCACAAGTCACACACTTCACCTAGAATGTATGCTTACCATAATTATATGTAATAACACATTCAGCAAGGAAGGAGACGAGGCTAGACTCTCAAGAAGGAGCCACCTGAGTAAATACACATGTCACCACAGAAGTCATAATCTGTGGATATCGTAAATCTATTTGACTTTTATTATTTAAAACTCACATATATCTAATTTTCCAATCCCGCTGAACACACAATGGGCCCTTCCACAGCAAACACAGGTGATGGTGAGGACTGATTCTCATTCTTTCCCACATGCCACACAGACCAGGGACTCAGCTTCACGGAAATGAGTTTGGAAAGGAAATGGGGGCTACACTTTTAACTCAGTGTTTTGTTCCTTATGAAGGATTTCAACTTTGATTTAGAACTAAATTCATCACCATAATTAGTTTCTTTACAAATTCTGTGTATTTTAAGTGAAATGGTGAGGGAAAATGCTGTTTTAAAGATGTTATTTTCCAAATATAGTCATAAAGCATTAAAAATGTCACACTATTTCTTGTGAAAAGCCCTTTTACCTAGGCCCCAAGAGAACACAGTATATGATAACACCTAGAAGAGAGCAATTTTCTAAATTCAGCCTTAGTATTTTACATGTAAGAGTCTTTAATCAGATTTTTTTCTCACATAATAACAGGCAGTTATCTAGCCAATTTTACAGTCCATATAATAATTTATAGAAAGCCCCTTTAACATTAAGTGAGGAAAACATATTCTAAAAGTATCTATTCTAAGGTAAACTGCCTTTCTTGCATGCTGTACAGACTAACAATAGATCTGGGTCTTAATCAGTTACAAAGGTTAATGGGGAAAGCTCTCATCCTCTCTGTTACATACCACACGTCTCATATGCATCTGAATAGAAACAACATTTTTACTAAATGCTTTTCAGGCAGAAATGTTTTACAGCCAATAGTTTTTAAATTGTATATTAGAGATATTTAAGGAGGAAAAAAAAAAAAAACAAAGGAAGCTATTGTTGAAGGGAGAAAGCAAGATAGCAGCCCTCTCTCCCTGGGTTCTACCGCATGAATCCTTTTTGTAACATCTCATCACAGCAAGCATGTGTGGGCGATATTTTGTCTCAAAGGTTCTAAAGCTATCTCATATATTCACAGCAGTTTTGCTGATTGGCAACTCAACTCAGCACTTGCATCGATTCAAACTGTAAAGAATCGGGGCTGGAGAGACGGCTCAGAGGTTAAGAGCATTGGCTGCTCTTCCAGAGGTCCTGAGTTCAATTCCCAGCAACCACATGGTGGCTTACAGCCATCCACAATAAGATCTGGTGCCTTCTTCTGACAGAACATTGTATACATAATAAATAAGTAAATAAAATATTTTTTAAAAACTGTAAAGAATCACCATCTTAAATCCTGCCCGCCTTTGCTTCAGTGGTCCTTCTACTCCACTTCTGTCTGAAACTGTTTTTCAACCGTGACCCAAGGTCCCCACTTTCTGTCTTCATGGCTAAATATGGCTGCCCCTTTATGCACTGTGCTCGCCAATCTACAAAGACACATTTGAAAAAAAAAAAACTTTTATTTACCATTTCTGTCATAGTTTCCCCAGTTCCAACTAAGTAGATTAATTGACAGCAGCTGTTCACTGCCATCTTACATAATCCATTCACTCAACAAATATTCTCAGTGTGTCTGTTCTGTGCCAGAATTCTTCAGTGTACTGCGGATATGTGAATAATCAACAACAGACGAAAATTCTTTCCTTTGTGGCAGGAGAAGACAGTAACATTCTAGTTAAGTTGCTGACCCAGAAAAGCCAGTAAGACATGCCCGGCTAGAACCCAAAAGCCTGAGAACAAAAGGAACTAACAGTGTATGAAGTGCCAATGGTCTGGGGTAGGAAATGATGAATATCAGGCAGAAGGAATTCTTACTGGCAAATATCTTGGCAGTTGACTGGGCATCCCAAGCCAAGTCAAGTTAGCGCAGGGAACTAACCGCTACTCCCTAAGAGGTGTGACAATGGTGGAGGCTCCTTATGGGAGTGATGAGAGGTGCTGAAATTCTAAATGTTTCACAAGTTGGACAGATAGATTCATCTGAGAGACTGGGTTTGTGAATGTGTGTTGCGGTCTGAATGAGAATGTCTCCTGTTGTCTCAGGTATTTGAACCCTGGGTCCCAGGTTGGTAGTACTCAAAGTTTAGGTGGTGTGGACTTGCGGGAAGGAGAATTTGAGGGGAAAAAAGCCTTCGCGTACTATGAGCTGCTCTCTCTGCGGCTGAGGATGTGAGAGGGCCCAGCTTCTGTCCCTGCCACCACATCTGCCACTTGTTGCCATGGCGACTCTGACCTCTCTGGAACTCCTGATAAACCCTCCCTTCTATAATGCTTTTTTGTCGCATCAGTAGAAAAGTAACTAATACAGTATGTCAGAAGGAAGTTCAAGCTGATGTTTGGGGTTCTGAGGTCAGGCGGACGGTCTGGGGAAAGACTATGTGACATGATCTCTTCGGGTGTTATATGATAAACAGCCTGGGGGAGAAAGAAGAGAGGGCAGAAATGGTAATCAAGAGGTGGCTTTGAGAATCTCACTTGAGGAATGTACTTGTAACTCTATCACTGTTCCTTAGAAACAACATGGCTGACAGCAAACGATTTACTATAGAAACATTAGGTTTCACCGTAGGAGAGAGGGTGAATGGGGTGCTGCACCCCTCCCTTCATGCTCCACTGGCCCATTTTCAATGGAAGCAGAAGATCCATATTTTCTATCAACTCACAGACTCTCTAAACATCCTTTTTGCTACATTTTCTAATAAGTCCAGCCCAGGGGAGCTCTCAAGCGTAAATCCTCAACCTCCATTAAAACCCTTGAGAAGATGTCAAGACACAAACCTAGAAGCTCATCCCGGACTGGAAAAAGCCCCAGCAGCTCTGGTGTTCCTTGGAGAGCTTTAATTCCCTCCCCTTGCTCAGGTGGTGCTGGGGTGCTAGATAGGAGCAGGGAGGAAATAATGGGTCCCATGTCTGCATCAGGTTCTTTTTCTTTTTTTTTTTTTTCCCCTGAACAAAACACTCTCCACTCCTTTCTGTTCCATAGAGTGTTTTCACCTCAGTTCACGGGGCATGAGGAAGGGCACGAGCTAATGTTCCTTTCCAGTAAAAGCCTGAGACTTCGGGACTTCTGGGAAAACAAGTTCTGGGTGCCGTTGTCATGGTTCTAAGAACCTGTTATAGAAACAGACATAAAGAGTTTAGCTCACTCTAATAAGTCTCCAGAGTCATTTCTCCCCCAGTGAACCAACAACTAATGAGGAAGCTGTGTCTTCCAGCACTGGGGAGGTACAGGGGAAGGGAGGCTACGATACCATGTCAAGGATTTCCCAGGCATACAAAGGAAACTAAGTCTGTCCTCTGGCCTGGAAGTAAGACACACAACAGGCCAGACACTGTAATGGACTGCTAAGCAGTTGTGTGTAGGGGATGGATGGCATGAGATGAAGCACTCCAAGAACTAATATTAAAACAAACAACCCGAATGTAAATAAGAACACTGTTTGCTTCAATTAGTTCTGAGCTATGAGAGTGTGAACTTTAATATTTCCTCAGTGCACAGCTCTGTGAGTGCTCTCACTGTTATTAAAGGGTGTTTATTCAGGGTTTTGGCTTTTCATCTATTATGGAAAAATTACATCTTGCCAACAGCACCACTGAGGCCTAAACGGTAAATCCTCCACTGACCTTGAACCCAAGCTAAAGCAAACAGCCACTCTCCTTGGTGCTGAACTGCCTAAATAATACACTGCATAAATGGCTGTGACTATAAATTACATCTACAATGTGTCTTAACGTTGTGGATGACCCATGGTTTCTCCAGAAGGCAGTGATTGCAGAGGAACTGCGATGGGAAGAAAGTTCCTAGCATGAGAGCTCCCTATATGTTCACCCACAAATGAGCACCGTGTGCTTATGAGCAGTAGAGTACTCAGGTCTTGAGCTCCAAAGTGGGGTGGGCAAGGTGCCCAGAGCGTCTGGTCAGATTTTTCCAAGCGCAAAGGAAAAGTAGCTTCTTAAGAGAGATGTGTTCTGAGAGGAAAGGTAAAACAGAGTACCTGAAATGGGGGGGGGGGGCTGTGAGACCAGCAGCAGGCAGTAGCCTGCGACAGTCAGCCAAAGTAATGGTATGCCCCATTAAAGACATCAAGAAAAGGTGTCAACATGAGAAAGTGCTTACAAGATAATAGTAAGTGTGGACAGCAAGATACAAATGATAAGACATAAAACTGTGCATACGAAAGGGGAGGATGTGACAGAAACTATTTAGAAATCAAAGCCATTGGGTGTAAATAACAGAATTACAGTCATACTTGCTTTCTTTCGAAAGTTTATTTAACCTTACCATAAATACACACACACACACACACACACAGTCATTACCAGAGATTTGAGTAGATGTGAATACTCATGGCAATGTTTGTGATGGTAAAGGGGGACAGTAAGCGAGGTAGTAATTAGCCAATCACACTAACGCAAAGCAGGAATAAGAACACTGCCTGACTATAACCACAAGGGAAGATATCTCGTGATATACAAAATATCATAAAGATGTGAGTAACTGTGACAAGGAATTTCTGAAAGTAGATGGTTAGAAATGTGAGCCTGAAAATTCAACGAATGGCAGTGAATAAAACAGCACAGAAGAAAAACAGGAGCACACAGAATTTTTGAGGGAACTCCCAGCACATGACCAGTTCACCAAAAGCCAGTCAAGCACAAAGGAATCTGCCTCCAAGTCCATTAACCCAAAATCCACTTTCTTGCTTCCAGTCAGCAACCCAAACTTCAGAATGCGGTTAATCCACCCTTACCAAGTTTATCAGATTTCTGTTGAAAAATTCACCATTTTTATATATTGAGTTAGTCCAGGTCAGTGTTCCAGATGCTGCCTGGAACTGCAGCAGCTAAACTCCTCTCCTCGGTTACTAGGTCGTCAGCTCCAGGACAGTAGGCTGGAAATGGTGACAAAAGTAAGTGGTACCCAGGTGGCATAAAATGCAAATGACTGCCTCTTCCCCTGGTGGCCAGAGCATAACCACAACACTTCCTAGGCTCCTCCTCTGGAAAAGCAGGCACAGTCTCAAAGGATTATGAGATTCCAATGACAGATCACTGAGAGCTTAATTTTTGACACACAGTAGATACTCCATAACGCTTCTGAACAGATGAACCAGCTCGCTACAGTAGCAATGATTCTACAAATGTACAAAAAGGCAGGGCGGAAAGAACGGCATTCCCCATGAGTCTGTTCCCATCTTTTACTTTATAATTAATCTGTAAGTTAATTTGAAATTTCTTTTTATCCACCAAACTGCTGCCATTGTTACTGCTACCCTGAGCAAGCCTGCCTGTCACCTGTATCCCATCCTTAAAGCAAATGCTTCTGTACCTGTTGTCTTCCCTCAGAAACGTAAGCTCCACGGTGAGGAGGGCTGCATCTTTATAGCTCATAAGCAGGGAAGAAACCATCAAACCAGACAGAGAAGAAAATACGTCTATACCATCAGTCCAGGGAGAAACCTTCAGAACTAAGACCTACCTGGAGCAGTAATGGAATTCTAGATTTCTTTTTTCTATAACGATGAGACAAAGGTTTTGAAGATTCAAATGTGAGGAGTACACCAAGCTTGCAGAGCACACCTTACCCTTGATGCATGTAAGATTAATCAGTACTGTCCAGACTTTGTTAAACTGTCCTCGGAGCTTAAGGACACCCATGGACAGAATTCATGGAAGTATTTAAACTCAGATTGGAATTCCAACTACCAATCTGGACAACAGAAGCATTCATGGCAGTGGTAACATGTTCACTTGTCACCAAGAGAAGCCATGAACATTTTTGTAAATCATTGCAATTTTTCTGAATCTGTCAATTTTCCATGTTCAGCACCATCATTGTGGTCATGATACCCACTATAAAATCTAATGGACGGCAATGAAAAAGAATATACATTGCTATAGTCCAAATGTTTTAATGCTTCGATAACTATTTCATTATGACTGCATCATTATCAGTCTCATACTTCACTCCGAGGAAGGGGTCACAGATTCCAGCAGCTAGCTAAAGAAGTCCACGGCACAAGAGGCTACGAACCCTGCTCCTGACAGTCCGGCCCAAGCACTGAGAGCATTATGCAGTCACCACACCCCTCACTTACAACGCTTTCAAATGTGAAAATAAAAACACCATTATGAATTCACAACATTCTGATATATGCAGGATTTATGTAAATAGAACCACATAGTATGTATATTTACATATCTATAAAGTTCAACCCTAATTGCATGATCTATCTAAAAAGACGTAGCTTACTCATACAATCGTCTGACTTGAGTTATCTTTATTACTTTTTGCCACAGGATTTAAAACAAACATTTTTGTGGAGGATTTGGGTTTGAGCCCTAAATCAGATTTACTCACCACTATAAACCTTGTTTTCTTCTCTATAATAATATACCCCTTGTCCTGGTTGGTTTTTTGACAATTTGATGCAAGCTAGACTTATCTGGGAAGATAACAATTGAGAAAATAACTGATAAGATTGTCTGTAGTGTGTTTTCTTAATTAATGATAGGTGAGTGTATGTGGCACCCAACCCTCAGGAGCAGAGTGGTGGTCCTAGGTTGTATAAACAAGTAGATTGAATAAGCCATCAAAAGCAAACCCGTAAGCAGTGTTCCTTGTGGCCTGTCTTCATGACTTCTATGATGGACTGTAATTTGCAAGGTGAAATAAATATTGCTGTGATTAAACACCATGATCAAAAGCAACCTGAGGAAGAAAAGGTTTATTTCACCTTACAAATTAACTCACAGGCCACACTTCATCACTGACGGCAGGGCCGGAACTGGAGTAAAGCCACAGGGGAATAATGCTTACTGGCTTGCTCTCCATGGCTTGCTCAGCCTCCTTCATTATACAACCCAGGACCACCCACCCAGGGTTGGCATTGCCCCACCATGAGCTGGGCCCTCCCCCATCAGTCATTAATCAAGACAATACTACCCAGCCTTGTGTACAGGCCAATCTTATCGGGCATTTCTTCAATCAAGATTCGTGCTGCTCAGACATGTCTAGGTATGTGACATGCCCTCAAGAACCAACCAGCAAGAGGATGAAATGAGGCGCACACAGCACTACATAACACCTGCAAAGTCCTCGGCTTAGTATTTCATGTACTGAGTCTTCAATTCTCGTAGCAGTATCACTGTTCCAGTAGCTAATGCCATTTAATTGTTAATTTACAGTGTCCTCAGTATTATTTCTTTGAGTCTACTCCTAAGAGGCAATCGGCAGATTACTTTAGAACACCATGCCTTAAAAACAGGCGCTAAAATTTAACTCTTCTACTTCCAAGCTCTGTCAAGACTTCATTGCTCTGAGGTTACAATTCAGACACATATCAGGAAACAAGAGACTCTGTCTCCCAGGGGTGTTATGAGGTTCAAAATAGTGCCCATATGTAAAACACACGGAAAAGCCCCTGGCATACAGCACTTTACAATTATTGGGTATTATATTATTACTACTGCAATGGAAAGTTATTATAAGTCATTATCCCATCAAGTTACAAAGAACTTCTTCACCCTTCAACTGAATATCTATCTAGCGTACATGAGGTGGAGTCATTCGGTTTAAATGATACTATTTCCATGAAGTCACTTGATGTTGCTGATGTCCTCACTGGAATTCACCTTGGAGAAAGGAACCATGGAGAAGTCGGGCTTCCTGAAGACAGCCAGGCCCACATTAGCACACAAGGGCAGGCCTCAGCTGGTTCCCAGCAGGGGACAAACCCTGCTCCTCAACCTGCAATTAGTGGGTGTGACTTAATTTAAACCTACACTAACCACTGATTCCCCAGAATGAGACTTATGATGTTGTTTTTCCGAAGTGATAATAACAGTAAAAATAATGGTAAGGAACACTTTGCTTCTCCAAGTTTTTAGGTATTTGAATAATTATTTCGTTCATCATCGTGGTGAAATTAGGGCGTAAAGACACTCTCACTGATATTTCACTAGTTCATGTTTTTGTCTTTGTTTTACTGCTTCAGAGTCTTACAAATTCAAGACTTTTCTGTATGTGATCGCAACTCTCCCAATACATAAGACAACAAATATTCAAATCATATAATATACACATCAATAATCCCATTACACTATAAGGTAAATATTCATGTCCAGAACTCACCAAACTTCCAAATGCTAGATCTTAGATCTGCTTTTCTAAAATTACATTAAAAAGTTGTAAGCCTTAAGGAGTCTTTATGTTTCTCCCAGATGCACAGAGAGGTATCCCCTGCAGACATTTGTTGTCCAACACACATGGCTAAAAGTCCATTCCCAAGAAAGAAAAAGGAAGCTTTGTATCTTGAAAGGAAAATAAAATCTGGCACAGTGCAGATTTAGTGTCCAAAGATTAGCAAAGCAGTAAAGCATTCAGGGTGGAGACAGGCAGAT
>CM053745.1:25232827-25258395 GCA_028658305.1 Pachyuromys duprasi | reverse complement strand
CGAATGCAAAAATACATCAAAGATATCATCCACCATGACCAAGTAGGCTTCATCCCAGGCATGCAGGGGTAGTTCAATATTCGGAAATTCATCAATGTAATCCACCACATAAACAAACAGAAGGAAAACACACAGACACACACACACATAATCATCTCCTTAGATGCCATAAAAGCATTTGACAAATTCCAACACCCACTCATGTTTAAAGTCTTGGAGAGATTAGGGATACAAGGCACATACTAAACATAGTAAAGGCAATACACAGTAAGACTATAGCCAACATCAAACTAAATGGAGAGAAACTTAAATCAGTCCCACTGAAATCAAGGACAAGGCAAGGCTGCCCACTCTCTCCATATCTCTTCAATATAGTATTTTGAAGTCCTAGCAAGAACAATAAGACAACTAAAGATGAAGGGAATACAAATTGGAAAGGAAGAAGTCAAAGTATCACTATTCACAGATGATATGATAGTATACATGACTGACCCCAAAAATTCTACCAGAGTACTCTTTCAGCTGATAAATGCCTTCAGCAAAGTGGCTGGATACAAAATTAACTCAAAAACATCAGCAGCCCTTCTGTATACAAAAGACAAAAGGGCTGAGAAAGAAATTAAGGGAACAACACCTTTTACAATAGCCACAAATAACATAGAGTACCTTGGTGTGACCATAACAAAGCAAGTGAAAGACCTGTGTGAAAAATAAAAACTCCAAGTCTCTGAAGAAAGAAATTGAAGAAGACGGAAAGATCTCCCATGTTCATGGATGGGAAGGATTAACATAGTGAAAATGGCCATCCTACCAAAAGCAATCTACAGGTTCAATGCAATTCCCATCAAAATACCAACACAATTTTTTACAGAACTTGAAAGAACAATTCTCAATATCATTTGGAAAAACAAAACAAAACAAAAAAACAGAATTGCTAAAACAATCCTGTACAAAAACAGATCTTCTGAAGGTATCTCCATACTTGATCTCAAGCTATACTATAGAGCAACAGTAATAAAAACTGCATAGTACTGGCAGAGAAACAGGCTGGAGGATCAATGGAATTGAACAGAAGATGCAGAAATAAACTCATAGACCTATGAATACTTGATTTTTGACAAAGAAGCCAAAACAATACAATGGAAAAAAAGGGAGCATCTTCAACATATGGTGCTGGTCTAACTGGATGTCTACATGTAGAAAAATGCAAACTGATCCATATTTGTCATCCTGCACAAAACTAAAGTCCAAGTGAATTAAAGACCTCAACATAAAACCAGACACACTAAACCTGTTAGAAGAAAAAATGGGGAAGATCCTGGAACTCGTTGGCACAGGAGACAATTTCCTGAACAGAACACCAACAGCACAGGCTCTAAGATCAACAATCAATAAATGGGACCTCATGAAATTGAAAAGCTTCTGTAAAGCAAAGGACTCTGTCATCAGAACAAAACAAAAGCGTATAGGTTGGGAAAGGATCCTCATCAATCCTTTATCTGACAGAGAGCAAATATCCAGAATATATAAAGAACTTAATAAGTTAAACACCAACAAACCAAGTAATATTTTTAAAAATGAGGTACAGAGCTAAACAGAGAATTCTCAATAGAGTAATATCGAATGGCAGAGGAACATTTAAAGAAATGTTCAACATCCTTAGTCATCAGGGAGATGCAAATCAAAACAACCCCGAGATTTCACCTTACATCCATCAGAAGATCAAAAACTCAAGTGACAAAACATGCTGGAAAGGATATGGAGAAAGGGGCACCCTCCTCCACTGCTGGTGGGAATGTAAACTTGTACAACCACTTTGGAAATCAATCTGGTGCTTTCTCAGAAAACTAAAAATAGTGGTACCTCAAGATCCAGCTATACCACTCCTAGGCATACATCTGAAATATGCTCAGCTATACAACAAGGACATTTGCTCAACCATGTTCATAGCAGTTCTATTCATAATAGCCAGAAGCTGGAAACAACCTAGATGTCCCTCAATGGAGGAAAGGATATAGAAATTGTGGTACATTTACACAATGGAATACTACTCAGCTATTAAAAACAAGTAAATTATGAAATTTGCAGACAAATGGTGAAAACTAGTAAAGATCACCTTGAGTGAGGTAACCCAGAAGCAAAAAGCCACACATGGTATATACTCACTCATAAGTGGATATTAGACATATGATATAGGATATACATACTAAAACCTATACTCCTAAAGAAGCTAAACAACAAGGAAGACCCTCGGGAAAATGTTCAATCTTCATTCAGAAGGATGAACATGATAGACATTGGAAACAGGAGAAGGCAGGGACCAAGACTGGAGCCAACCACAGACAGCCTCTGAAAGACTCCACTGATTGAGGTATTAAGGTAGAGACTGAGACTCATAGCCAAACTTTTCGCAGAATGCATAAAATTTTATGAAAGAAGGGGGAGATAGAAAGACCTGTAGGGAACAAGAACTCCAAAAGGAGACCAACAGAGCCAAAAATACTGGGTCGTGGGGGCCCTGCAGACACTGATAGCCCAACCAAGGACCATGCATACTCAGGACCTACACTCCCTGTTCAAATGTAACCCATAGATTAAGTCTCCAAGTGGGTACCCTAGTAAGAGGAGCAGATACTGTCTCTGGCATGAACTCAGTGGCTGGGACTCTGATCACCTCCCCCTGAGTGGGAAGCAGCCTTACCAGGCCACAGAGGAAGACAATGCAACCAGTCCTGATGAGACCTGATAAGCTAGGGTCAGATAGAGGGGGGAGGAGGACCTCCCCATTAGTGGACTAGGGGAGGGGCATAGGAGGAGAGGGAGGGAGGTGGGGCTGGGAGGAGACAAGGGAGGGGCCACAGCTGGGATACAAAGTGAACACATTGTTATAATACTAATTAATAAAAAAGAAAAATAATTATTTGTATTTGCTTTCTAAGTCATCAAGGAAGTAAAACAGCGGTAAGATATGGATTGTGCTGAGGTGTGATCAAGATGATGGAAAGAATGAGATTTCCAACAAAATCCATACGACAGTTATGGTACGGATCTAAAAAACCTGCATCCCACACATAGCTTACTACTGAAATGTGCAGAATTAAACAAGCAAATGAAGGAATCCCTGACTGATTATATACCCACATCAAGGACAGTCACACAGCCCAGACCACAGGCAAAGCTGGAAAAAGCCCACAGATGCATGTGGTCTATATACTTGGGGAGAGGGACCTAAAGAGCCAAGGTCATGTGTTTCCTGGTAAGAGGATAACACATCAGACATCCAGAGACACACTCATGGTTGGAAGATTCCACGCTCCACTTGACACTTTGATGTTCATGGTGCCTCTTACCAGACAACAACAAGGCGGGTGCCATGTTTCTTGTTATCTCCTGTGTCTGGTGCTAAGCAAGAACTTGCTCAACTGAAGGGTCATCCAAGAGGCAGTTTAGATGAAGCTGGATAGGCAGAAAATAGTCTACGTTGTACGTATAATGAAAAAAGAATCTTCTCTAATTATTCATGTCCTGTTATGATTTAGGCAGAAGCCTTCATCAGTGAACTGGCTAATTTTCAAGATGTTAGCATCTTTAATTCAAACACACACGCACACACACACAAACATACATGCACACGCACAGATGCATGCATGCACACGTGCAGGTACACACACACACACACAGACACACACACCCACACACACCCACACACACACACCTCTTCAAACTTCCGGCTAAGTTGCTCAAGCTGGCCCCACACTTTAGTCCTCTTGCTTTAGCCTCCCAAGTGCCCAGGACTGCACCAGCACAACACTATCCCTGGTTCTTAGCTGAATGAGTCTTTAACTAAGAAATTTATTTCTAGGACTAATCTGTATCTTGAAGAAAAGGAAGAGGAGGGGACTTGAGCTAGGTGTCTGATGTGCTGGACTCTCGGCAAAGCAGCTCACAGTCCTGTTTCTGTCCTCCGGCATCTCACTGCACAGCTTCTTCCTGGGGTGGCAGAATACATTTTTCCACCCCTTGAATCTGGATTGACCTCGTGACATAGTCTGAGAAACTGACTACGGAGTAAGTGAAGGAGTCAGACTTAAGTGAGGTCTAGTCAGGTTGTACTTTTATTGAGAGCCCTGACTGACAACCAAGCCTGCCTGTTGGACGATGGGAAACATCACCCACCCTCATGCCACCTGATGAGCGACCCTCAGACATGGGAGTGAGGACACCATAGACCATTCCGCCCCGGGCAACCCTGTTGTGTGAACACTGGGGCACAACATTTTACCAGGGAAAAGGGAAATGCCAGCCTTTAATTCAATCAGGATAAACATATAGTTGCTTAATTATCACAACGTGTACAACGACCAGGTTTATGATAAACTCCCACGATGTAGAGACCTCTGCTCAAAAGCTACCGTATGAGTCTTTCCTGAAAATGCACACCAAAAACATGCGCAAAATTTGTCCTATCTGCTTTTGGTTTTGATTTCTACTTTTTGGCCATTTTAGAAACTGACAACAACCCCTTCAATTATCTGCTACCATGAGCAAGTAGCCTGACCTGGCTAAGTGCACTTTCACAAAGCTAGGGTATACCACCTTTGGTTGGAATTTTTATTTTACACTTCTGAAATACAAATCCTTCTGAAATGTGGCCTACTGTACACTGTCTTGCACTACTGTAATAGACAAATGATTATAATTTGCACTGTTCTCAGTATCCCTCATAGTCACTACGGATGTTACCACTACGTATCCATGCTGAGAAGGCTTTGAAGCAACCTGATGTATGCAGAGGAGCAGAGCTCTCTCTGATGCTCTGAAATGCCATCTGTCACATCCTCCAAACCGGCTCATGTTGCCCAGGGCGCACACCAGCATGTCTGCCCCAACATGAAATGCCCCTAGCTCAGTGTGGCACGGTTGCCTTTAGGGTCTATGCTCCCCATGGGCACCCGTGCACACTGCCTGGTTCCGCGGTCATTTCCCTAGTCAGGCCTCATCTCTCCAGCTATGTTGCTACCTTATGGTCCATAAGCTCGTACAAACCTGAGTATTTCCAAGGGGAACCCAACCAACCAGCATTACGATATACAAGCTTAATGTTAAGAGACCCTTTGCCTAAAACAAAGTTCAAGTATGCGGATTTGTGGAAAATATCCTCAGTGGAAAAGGGATATTGGGCTCTTTGGGAGGGATTACAAATATCACGAAGCAGAGAAAACAAGAACCACCTGCCTGGCAGTGAGCCTTATGCCAATTATGATTATGACAATGCATACTTTTTAGGATAGAAAGAGCTTGTCCTATTGTGTCACTTACTTCCCCACATCCCTGAGATAAAGGAAAAGATGGGGACAGTTATTCATTCTGAGACACTGAGCACCGAAATGCTCCAAGTCACGGAAAGAGCCAGGGAGTCTTCCTGCCCTCCACGCTAGCTTTCTCTCCAGAAAATAACACGTGAGATCTGAGACACAAGTTGAGGCGAGGAAAGCAAAGTCCTCACTGGAAAATCTTAAAGGTATTTTCATTCTGAAGGAAACTATCTTTATTCTCCTCAGGAAATGTGTAGGACACATTTAAAACTTCATGAAGGAAGGCCGCCCATCTGCCTACACCACCAAATGGACTTTTCAGCCCCCTGGACACCTTGAAATGGCTTGAAGTCAGGGTAATGACTCGATGCTTCTCAGACTGTGGTGAAAGCTGCACAGAAATCCCAGACAGCACACATACCGCACACCTGCACAGAAATGGCACTGCCTGTTCCAAGGGCCACCGCTGCATGCTGCCTTTGGTTGTCTCCCACAAGTGTACCATCAACTGAAGTTTCTAGATGGGCTAAGTTCTGCTAGGACCACCTTCCTCTAAATGCCATCTTAGTCACAGGGCCTGAGGCTCCTCTTCCCCAGGCTCCCATTTGGGTCTGTTGCATTGTGAGGGACTCCAGGGATATCACAATTTAAAGTGACCACAACGCTCTTGATTCTTTAAGCAAAGCCCCTTCTCACTTTCTACCCTCTGGGAGGAAAAGACTACAAATTCTACAGGGAAGGGATTGAGAATGCCATTCCAAGTAGTCAAAAATAAAAAAATAAAACAAAACAAAACAAAAAAACCCAAGACAAACAAACAAAAACACCATGGAAGAATGAAATAATGAGAGACCATCCAGATGTACATTTACAAAGTCCAGGCAGGTATTTCCACCCTTCTCCGGGTCAGATGACAACTCTGACAGAGCTACTACATGCTTACCCTCCCTTTGTGCCTTTTTTTTTTTTTTACACCATATGCCTACTAAAGCTGGATTTCTTGGCACAAGTTGAAGGATAATACTTAATGTTCATGGGTGTGTTTGAGACGGATACAGCTGCTGGGCTATGTCATATTTGGCTGGCCACACCTCCATCAAGTGAGAAGCGTTTCAATTAAAGCAGCCCCGGAACAATTTAAACTTGAATGCCAAGTTCATCTCTCTTTGGACAAGACAGCCTGCTCTGAGCTTTGGGACAAGGGCGACCTGAAAAAGGAGGCCCTTCCGGTTCCTCCCTATATGGTCAACACCTATGGTGGACAAGACAGAGGAATATGGAAGGGGAGGGGGAGACTAACGCACACCCAGTCTCATTTTTCTGGGGTATCTGGAAGTGGTTAAAGGAAACAGCCCTTTAACAGATACGAGTTTCTTTCTGGTTGGTTCCATTAACCATTGTGTGAAATCTGGTACTTAACTAAGACTGCTCCTGTAAGTCTTTAAGGTGGCGATTCATGGAAGCAATGAACTGGTCTGCTCACAACACGGAGAGAAAGGCGCGTGCACAGCGTGGCTCTCTGCCTCCCGCAGATGTGAGCTGGCAGCATGCACTGCCCAGATGGAAGGGAATGCACACTCCAGCGGAGTCCTGCGATCCTGAAGGAGCCCTGCTGGCGGCCGGCTGTGGGAGCCACACAGAAGGTGCGCTCTCTCTACCGTTAACTGTTCAGAGCGGTAAGTGCACACCCTGATAAGCAGCTTGTGAAATGCAACATGAAGTATTTATGGAATAATCATATTTTTGTTAATGCAATTAGGAAGGTATCTAAGAGAATTAATCAGTTCTCAATTATCCCTACTAATGGCCTTAATCAAGGCAGTAGATGGGCTTAAATGGCTAAGAATTTAGTTTCAAGATGGCTCATAAATCCACTGTTTATTACTGATATATGCATATATATGTATATATATTATACTTTTCTTAAATTCATACAAAATTCATTTCAGGCCATTTGCTTTTGATTTAAACCTGTTGTTTTTCACCCTAGGATATTTAGATTTGACTGTTGAAGGGAGTCACACAGGTGTCTAATGGGAAAGCTGGGCTTTCTCTTAGTCTATGTGCTATGCTACAGGAAATAATGTCTATCAGATTATATACAGAAGCACTTAGTTTCTCATAGTTCAATATACTAAGAAGTCTAAGGGCAAGGAGGCAGCATGGCCAGTGTCTGGTGAAGGCCTATTTCCTGGTTCTTAGCTGTCGCATTCTTACCGGAGCCTCACAAATGGCAGGGATGAGGATGCATTCCTGGACCTCTTCAAGGAGGGTACTAACCTCACCCATGAAGGTTCTGTTCTTGCAACCTAATCACTTCCAAAGTTTTAATCAACCCCATAAAGGCATGATCACTATTTACATATGAAGTTGGAGGAAGACACAAATGCTCAGTCTATGACAGCTCCTAATCAAACATCCCAACTGACACCACGAAGTAGAACTCAGGTGTCTATTTAAAAGGAGCCTGAGAACCAACAAGTTCCCTCAGTATCTTCCCTCACCATCCTGTCTTCCATTCTGTCCTCAGATTTCTCCATGTCCCACAGTAATTTTGGCAAACATCTGCTAGGAACTAGGAACTTCCTGTGACGTCTCAGCCCACTTGGTGCTCTGATTTAAATAGGATCTGATGCCCCATTATCTTTACATGGCTGTTGATTGACATCTTCCCTAAGGAAGTGAGCCATCAGTAGCTACTATGATTTGAAGAACATGTCACTGAATATGTTGCTAAGCTAGAATAAAATCCTTTTTTGTAGTTAATAATGCAATTGGAGTAATATAAGAATGGTAAAATGTGAATGCTGTCTACGAGGATTTACAATTATTGTACAGGCACATAAGACTAATGGAGAATATGAATCCTAAGCACACAAGGGTATGTGCTGCTCTTAAAGAATTCCAAAGAAATGCCCATTGCTTTGCACAGTATTCCATGTGGCACACCTTAAAGTTTACTCCCTTCAGCACCGCTTACTCAAAACCTGCCTAGCACAGCTCATTAGGCATGGGGTTTATTCTAACTTTGGTGAAATGAGGTCAGTGATGATATAAACAGGGAATATAGTGCTCTCTTGTATGTATCATCTGGTAAAGCTAAAGAAACAAATTCTCAAAGCCCGCCTCGCCCTAACCCTAGCAACAACCTTGAAACAGCTATGAAAATATTTCTAACCATAAAGCAGTTAAAGGGCTTGGGAAAGTTACAGAAATCCCTAAGCTAGCCGAGAAAGCCTATACTGCTGTGACCAGAGGCTTACACTCCACGGTGAAGCCTCCTCACAAATTCTGCTGAGAAAGGAGCCCACTCCCAACAGCACAAGCAAGAGCCGGCCGGGATAATTACAATGGCAATACTTGGTTCCAACATGAAAAGAGTTACACTTGATCTTCTTGTTAGCAGGGGCTGTGCAGACGGCAGCATTTACTGTGAAATGTAAGGGCAGATAACGGCTGATTTGGAAGAGGATTGTGTAAACCCAGTTAGGGAGCAATCTTAGAAGATTATTTTCAATTACAGAGATAACATCATAGCCTCTCAGTTAAAAAAAAAAATGGAAAGGTTTGTTCTTTACACCGCATACAGTGTACAAAACCCAAAGAAAGTGCCTGCTTTTAAGCCACAGTCTCAGCTAACAGCTAGCATGCTGTACCTCCCCTCCCCTGTCTTTAAGTTGTTTTCATGGATTTCTAGCACTTCCTCATCTCTGTGAACCAAACCTTATTTTTAACCGACAGAATAAGCGCAAAACATCACCACCTTCAAATTAATTACTAAAGTGTTTGTATGTCCCAGCATGAGATACATAATACCCATGAGACTTGAACATCAGGGCAGGGCACGCGGGAACCATCCACCTATTTGTGGACGGCTACAGCAACACTTGCTTTACCTGCCAAAACCCACTCAGCTGAGCGCACCCAGGCCTTGGCCCTCCTCACAGTGCCCGAACTAATCCGTAGAGACGCATAAAGGCTTACCCTGACCAAACTACAAGCTCATGCCTCCGGCTAAGTGGGATAAGTGTGTCAGGAGAAATCCCTCCATGTCACATGCATCAATGCACCTATATAGAATGGTCTCAGGATGTCGAGGGGGAGGTGCTCAATGAAGGGCCTCCTATAAGGAGAATCACCAACGGGGGTGCAGAAAATGCTGTGCCTTCCAGGTCTGATATTTACATGCATCACGGCCTTTCCAAATTTCACCTCCCTGGCCTTTCTACAGGTCCTCAGTTCCCTGGCTACTTCATGCTACTTTGCCCACATTGGCCCCTGTGTCTCAGGTTTTCTTGACTTGGAGAGCCCCTTTGGAGCCAGGCTTAACTTCTATGAATGGCAGCCCACTTTCCCTGTTAAGCATTAATCCCCTGCTCGCCTTTGAGCCCTTCCAACATTCTGCAAATGACAGCTTCCTACCGCTGTTCCCCACTGCGGTCCATTTCCTCTTGTTGCCTACGTGGCCCCAGAGGAGAGGGTCAGCTTTGTACAGTCTAATCTCCAATAACATGAGAAAGCACACTCAGTAAATACGTATGACAGAAAAAGTTGAATCAGCCGGGCGGGGGTAGTGCAGAGGCAGGCTGGTCTACAGAGTGAGTTGCAGAGCAGCTAAAGCTACAAAGAGTAACCCTGACTGGAAGAGAGAATCACTGACCGAAGTGCCCTTTAAGGCAGAGGTGCCCATTTCATTCCTGATAATCAAATAATGAGATTGGACTCTTCACACTTTCCAGCCACTGTATAAATGCACGTAATGGTTGTGACATCAACAGTCATGTTAGAAAGTCGTAACACAGACAGAGTCTGCTGTCTTCATATGCTCTGAAGGAGTCATTATCCCCTGCACATGTCACATATCTAAACTCAGTTTTAGTTTTGTTAGAAAAAGAAATTAAAAAGAGGGGGCACTTAGCACGAAGAGGCACTTCACCTTCTCAAGGGTGAACTGGTGCCAAATCTAGGAATCTTTACAGATAAGATATTAATTAAAGCCACCTTCCACAGGCATCACCGCTTAGCCATGTTTCTGCTTTGGACATGTGCCTACATGCAACTGGCACCGTGTGATATGTGTGGCTTTGTGTGACTTCCACTCCTGTGTCACCACTCAAAATATTCCCAAAGCAAAGCAGCGCTTGCCTGGAAGAGCAGGCCCCAGCTGCGAAACACAGCCCAGACTTCTTGGAAGAGAAAGGTCACAGAGGGATTTGCAGGGATACAACCATGACCTCACAGTTCAGCTGTAGGCAAGGGAAGATCAACAGTAAAAATTTTTCTCCAAAGGCAGTTCTCCTTTCTTGACTGAGATTCTCGCATGACAAAGACAGAGAATGTTCTCTCATTTGGTCAAGACCATAGTCATGGGCCCTGAAGAGTTCCGCCCACTGGAATGCACATATCACTCCAGCCATCACCCAGCCCCTCAGGCCCCAGGGCAATAGGGCAAATGTGTGTGTCTTACACATCCATAAGATGAACTTTACTGCACTGACCTCTAAAATGGATACAGAGGAAGCAGTTGTGAGCTTGAAGCTCATGAGTTATTTTCAGGCACCAACTAAAATTATGTTCTAGTCCCAACATTCCCATTTCTCATTGGAGCAAAACAGATTTATTTTGTTTTTGTTTATGTGTGTATGTACGTGTTCATATAGATGTGAGCATAGGTGTATGTGGTGGGCATGTGGAGACTGAGATAGATGTCAAATGTCTTCCTCAATTTCTGTTCACATTATTTTTTTTGAGGCAGGGTCTTTCATTGATCCTGGAACTTAACAATTTGGCTAGACTGGCTGGCCAAGGAGCTCCAAGGATCCCTATATAAATCCTTACATCCAGTGCTGAGGTTACAAACACGTGATTCCAAGCCCAGCTTTGATGTGGGTTCTGGAGACCCAAACTCAGTATTCTCATGCTTGTGCAGTGGGTTCTTCACTGATGAGCCCTCCCCCGAGGCCACAAATAGACTCATTTTCTGAGTGAGTAGACATAGACAAAGTCAAGCAGTGGCTAATCAAAACCCCTGCAGAAGTTGAATGAACCTCATCAATGGACGGAAGAATGGAAACTGAGTCCTCACCAACAGAAAGAAGAGGATATTTCAGTGGCAAGTTATCATAAGCGTGTTGGGCCATCAGCTGTATTCAACTCTTAGCTCACCCGTAGAGATTCATGCTTTCATGATGCCAAAATGAATGCCTCTCTTGGAGAAAAAAAAAAAAGGGCCAATTGAAAATAACTCTCTAATCTGCATCCTTTCAACAGAACTGAAGTGCACTTCACCAGCACAGTGCATGGGCATCTTGAATTAGCAGAGAACTATTTTTAACACATGAAGGATAAGATTTGAAATTAGTTTCACGGGGGAGTGAGAACCTTGGAGATTATTTACTTTGCCTTAATTACTCTGACTCACCATTAATTTAGCTTTCCTGGGGTACTAAATATTTCACGCTAGGATTTTGGGACTAAAGAGATGTGGGCACAAACTTGGAGCTTTGGGAGTCTGCACCAGCATCTTTGATACTGAGATAAGGATGTACCCATTGGACACCAAAGACCACTCAAGGATGCGCTGCACATTGGCGGGTTCTGTTGCGGTTCCCATGCTATTTGGGATTAGACATACGGCCCTGAAGTGCGCAGGAAGCTCAACTTGTTGATGCTTTTTGTTTCAGACAATAGCATCATCATCAGTGTTCACAGCTATCCCCAGCAACTGCCAGGAAGAGACAAGCAGCAAGTTGCCTCAAGCTTAGGACAGAAAAGTGTAGAGCGGACAATAAAGGACAGCTTCTAAGGATCAGTGCAGTTGGCCCAGGGAGTGACTAAGGAGACACCACAGCAAACAGTCTGTAATGGGTTCATTAGAGCGTCAGTGGGAAAGAATGCACTCAGCTCCTGCCGAAGCACTCAACGGTGCGAAGGGTCTGCCATATACAGCTGGGCACTTGCCAAAGCTCTGCGCTCTCCCCCATGACTCGGAATCAGCTGTCCACTGGCTGACGCCACTGACACAGGCGGTGTGTGAGCAGCCAGCAGGAGCCTGTGGAGAGAGATGTGCTTGCTGCCAGATGCAATGTGAGACTCGCTAGGACCACTCAATCTGCCGGCGCCCTCCAGCTCCACCTGGCTTCCAGCAATCAGAGATGGAAGGGGCAAGGGACCTGGGGCACGGCTCTCGGCCCACGCTGGCAAAGAACTCCTCCATACTCTAAATGTCAGAGGGCCTGCATGCGTTGTGAGACTCCATGAGCCCATTATTCTCCTCCGCTACCTCTGCAAAACCCCAGCTTTCTCTTTTCCTCAGTACGTGCATTTGCCTCTTATAATCTCTTCTTCACGTATAAGTTGTCCTTTTCTTCTGTCCCCTTTTGATTGAGCTGTTTGATATATAAAGTCCATGTCATTCTAGCATACTTGATCCAATTAAAACAGCAGACAAGTTCAAAGACCTCTCAAACTCTGCCATTTTCTACCTTGTAATCAAATTTTCTGGCACAGAGGTAAGCATGCTCCCATGATAAACCTTTCTAGTTTGGCAATTATTATCATTTCTTTAGCATATTTATAAATTTATAACACATGTACGTGTATAACATCTATTTGTATTCCTCAGCCTCTTCTCATTTGCTCCTTGCCTGTGAAAAGTCACAACTCACAGAGTCATTTTCTGCAGGCAAGCCCGTTTCCCTTCGCTGCTATTGAACTGACTTCCTTGTTTCCT
Source organism: Pachyuromys duprasi (assembly GCA_028658305.1). Classification (NCBI taxonomy): domain Eukaryota; kingdom Metazoa; phylum Chordata; class Mammalia; order Rodentia; family Muridae; genus Pachyuromys; species Pachyuromys duprasi. The sequence continues at coordinate 25,245,348 of CM053745.1, read as the reverse complement.
GTCTATGTCACATACTTCATTTGAGCCTTTTGCACTAGCAGAGATTTTTAACAGCAATTCTCAAGTGGGTCGCTTCAGTGCCGCGTTTTTATTTTGAAGCTCCAATATTGCATTCCTTTCTCTGTCATCAGTTAAAATAAAAGAACGCTGGTTGGATTAGTAGTCTCTATCTTAAAGTAAAAGGAGCATTGTGGCCACAACACAGCAGAAGAAAAGAATTCACATTCTTGCTCCCTCCAGCAATGACAGCAGATGTGTTTCTTAACTTCTCTGTGCCGTGCCTTATTCTTAGCTACCTAAACAATCGCTGTGCGGATTAAAAACTATATCCTATGCACACGTATCTGAAAACACTCAAAGACACTCACTACTGGGTTTAGAGAGACGCCTCAGCCTTTGAGAGCACTTGCTGCTCTTGCAGAGGACCCAGTGAGCTTACCAGCGCCCACCACCATCTGTAACTCCAGTTCCTGCGCAAAGTGAAAATAAATAAGAGGTTTGAAAATATTAACCATAGGCTGGGTTTTTTTTTTTTTTCCAATCAGGCTTCCATTCACATGCCCTTCTCACCCACACCACTGAGGGAAGTTCTGCTGCGCTGCACCCTGCAGGTCTGCCCTGGGACCGTGAGAGTACATCAGCTTGGTAAGTTTCCCTATTCCCTGCCTCAAAAGGGTGTCCTCCACAAGGCCTGGCCACTATAGGAATCACCGATCACTAAGCTAATTTGCTCCAATAAATTCAACCACAAGATTTTCAGCAACAGTGCAGTTGAGAGCACAGAGCAAACACATGAGTGGTCGTCAGCTCCCCGGACCGTCCGTCATGCTTCACTCGTCTTTCCGGCACACACTGGATTGAAAAGGATGATAGTGACAGCTAGTACAAGCCAGTGCCTGCCATCCACCAGACAAGGTGGATACCCGGGGGCTGCCAAATAGTTAACCTCTGGGCTGTCACCTACCAGAAATGAGGTAGACCACAGCTGGCAGAACGTATCCCTTCTGTCTGCAGAGGCTACGGTCACCTTTGAATGATCGTTTTGTTAAGAGAAACTGTGACATCTGAGATACTGCTTTAACTCTGAAGCCTCCAATTACAGATTCAGAATCTTGAAACAAAAGAAAAGAAACAAACATTAAAAGGAAAAAAAAACTTACAGGAAGTTGAGGGATATCAGCGCATTATTAGCAAAAGGATCACGCTATAAGTGAAATGGCTCATCGCTACTAAGAGTAAATTGGGCATACCTTTGGATCCAACATTTTCTCTAATAGTAATCTACCCAAGTGTCATTACCACGTGAGTATCAAGATTATACCTTAAGTGCACTCAGAGCAGCCATGGTTTCTAGAATAAAAATTAGAAACTAATGTCTGTCTTCAACACTGGAGAAAACTCTAGCAGACACCATTAGCTGCCAACTCTGCAAGGCATCTCCCAGGCTTTTCGGAAAGTACCTTTAGTTTCTAGATCGAGCAGTTGGATGGGGTTGGCATAAACTCCCCAAGTAGGAGGCAAAGAGAAAATGGCGATGGCATGGCTACTGTGCTGCTGACACCATGACAAATGCCTGAGAAAATCAACTTACAAGGGGGAAAGGTTTATTTTCCCTCAGAGTTGCAGAAGTTTTAGTCTGTGGTTGACTGGCCACATAGTTGGTGGGCCTCTGAAGTGAGACATCTTGGTGGCAGCCCCCAGCAGGGGATTTTTTTTTAACCACAGAGAAGCCAGAAGGTAGGGTGAGGATGAGGAAGTGTCACGGTCTTAACAGCACTTAGTCCTACCTCACAAAGGATCCACCGTCCCAAGGGCACTACAGGGTAGGAACTACATTTCAACACATGGACCTTTGAAGGACACTCAAAATCCAAATTACAACAGTAGAACTTTTCAATAGATTATCATTATTATGCCAGTTTGGCACAAAAATTGCTTCTTGCTATGAAAGATATCATAGTTAGGGTTACTTTTGCTGTGATGAAGCACCATGACCAAAAGCAAGCTGGGAAGAAAAGAGTTTATTTGGCTTATATTTGTCCATAACTGTCCATCACTGAAGGAAGTCAGGACAGGAACTCAAACAGGGCAGGAACCTGGAAGCAGGAGCGGATGCAGAGGCCATAGAGGGGTGCTGCTTCCTGGCTTGCATCCTGTGCTCAGCCTGCTTTTTTTTTTATAGAACCCAGGACCATCTGGCCAAGATGGCACCACCCACAATGGGCTGGGTCCATCAATCACTAATTAAGAAAATACATCCTGAGTGAGTTATCCCAGAAGCAGAAAGACACACAAGGCATATACTCACTTATAAGTGGATATTAGACATGTAATATAGGATAATCATACTACAATCTGTACACCTAAAGAAGCTAAGCAAGAAGGAGGACCATGGGTAAGATGATCAACTCTCATTTAGAAAGGCAAACAAGAGAGAGAAGAAAGAGGAAGAGAGAGAAAACAGGGAACAGGACAGGAGCCTACCACAGAGGACCTCTGAAAGATTCTACCCAGCAGGGTATTAAGGCAGATGCTGAGACTCATAGTTAAACTTTGGGCAGAGTGCAGGGAATCTTATGAAAGAAGGGGGGGGGGAGGATAGAAAGACCTGGAGGGAACAGGAGCTCCCCAAGGAGAGCAACAGAACCAAAAAACCTGGGCCCAGGGGTCTTTTCTGATATTCCAACCAAGGGGCATGCATGGAGATAACCCAGAACCCCTGCACACATGTAGCCCATGGAAGCTCAGTCTCCAAGTGCAGGGAACGGAGCTGTCTCTGACATGAACTCAGTGGCTGGCTCTTTGATCACCTTCCCCTGAGGTGGGGAGACAGCCCTACCAGGCCACAGAAGAAGACAATACAGACAGTCCTGAGGAGACCTGATAGGCTAGGGTCAGATGGAAGGGGAGGAGGACCTCCCCTATCAGTAGACTAGGGGAGGGCCATGGGAGGAGAAGAAGGAGGGATGGCAGATTGGGAGGGGATAAGGGATGGGGCTACAGCTGGGATACAAAGTGAATAAACTGCAATAAAAAAAGAAAATACCGTACAGGCTTGCTTCCAGCCCATTCTTAAGGAGCCACTTTTCTCAACTGAGGTTCTCTCCTCTACAGTCACTCTATCTTGTGTCAAACTGGCCTAACACTAGCCAGCACAGAAGGTGTCCAGTATTCAATCATTAAAAACATAAATCATATATTATATATACAATATGCGTATATTAGACACACCATCTGAAATGAAACAATGCCTACATCTTATTAGAAAAAGCCAGCAGGCTGTAGACTAACGTGTAAATCAAAATCCCATCTGTTTATATTCTCTGTATGTAGGGCTTATATGGGAGTACACCCTACACAGCCCCACAACCCCACCCACCCCCACACAGTAGAGTCAGAGCATGCAGGGAAGAATGTTTCTGAAGTGTCAACAATGGTTGTCTCTGGGGTTTCTGAGGAGATTCTTCCTGCATCTTCTATAGTGTTTTATTTCATAAAGACGTGCATTTTTTTGTAAGGAGAAATTTAGACTACTTAAAAAATAACCTAGGTATTTACCGATTCTGTCTGTATTACAAAATAAATGAACAACTTTGCCTCTGACATCTCTCTAAACTTAAATGTTCTGGGAGAGAAAAAAATAACAAAGAAACTAGCCAGGCACTCAAAATATTATTCCATTAAAAAAGCCCATAATGAAGCGATGGAACCTCTTTCAGAGCTGGAAGAACACATGGAGAAATAGCCAGGTGGTTCTAAGTGTCTTTCTGTCTTTCCAGGAGGCTGGAAATAGTACTGTCCAAAGGGAAGCCTCCTCTTTCAGAAACCAAGCATCATCTAACATAAGAATCCTCACGTGGAAAGACAGTGGCATAGACAAAGCAGTAAGACAGTGTGTCAAGACCAGGAACTATGCAGGCCACTCAAAGCTGGGCAGAGAAGGTTGGCTTATCCCTGCGGGAGGCTGTATCACCACACTCTTTTTTGGATAAATCCCTAAGGTGCTCGTAAGATACAAATCTTTATTTCATTCACTGGAGCTTTCCCAAAGTAATGGTTTCAAGCAAACCAAGAGACTACATGCTCTCTGAGTTTCAATTCTAAAGTTATCATTGAATATATTTGATATAAATTGTTGAGGTATAATTATTTCAAATATTTTTTGAGCAATATTAGGCTAGAGATATCTGAGTGCTGCAGGTTTGGTCTAGACTGGGAAAACCCACTGAAAACAAACAGAAAGCAGAAGTCAACAAAGCAATTGTGATTCTTGATGAATTTTACTATAGCTTGTAAGATCTCCAAAAACCAGTCTTGAGAGCCCCGGCTTCGAAGATCAGTTTATTGGTATGAACATTTCTCTAAAGTAGTATGATTTTACAAGAATGAGGTAATAGTTTTACGAGTTTCCACCATTGTTTTCTTTACGATAAAATGCCATACTGAATTTATTCAGTCACTGTTGCAGAGGAGAGTAACAGTGCTCCAAGAGGGTGGGAACCAAAAACAGACTCTACCCAACCATTTATTTGTATTGCCTATTTAGCTTTGTGGTCAAGTTAAAGTGTACCCCCAAAGAGCATCCATCCCATGCAAAATTCTCAGTATAGCTGAACTGTGCATGTGTCTATTCTATACCCAGTACTGGTGAAATCCCGCTGAGATAGGCAGTTGACCCCTTTTAATCTTAAGTAAAGAATGAACAAGAAGAGAACAATGGCTGGGCCCCAAGTCTTCACTGTAGTAAGAATCCTTCTGGGACCGTCTTCAGTCCTTCTGCATCCGTAATCTGAGGTAGAGTCAAGGAGCTGTAGTTCTATGAAGCATTCCAGACAGGCCTGAGTAGGGTTATGAGCACACTTTGGGAAAGTGGCATTACAAGAGTGTTCAGTCACTTACTGATTATCAAGCTTGATTGTGTGGCTCTGTCTTGGACCACTGTACTCGTCTCTACCTATGCTCATTACTCCTGTTCCTCTTTCAGGAGTCCATAATCCTTTACCCTGGACTTGATAAATCATCTCCAAGTTGGTCCTTTTGCTTCCAGTCTTCCCCTTCTGGCCCCTCTATAAACTCAGACAGAGGCAATGTGGGCTAATTCTACTCCTCAGTGCTTCCCTTGAACTCCTCTGGCAATTCCACTTGAGTACAGGACTCCCATGTGCACAGATGAAATGCTTCAGAAGTACATGCAGATACATACACACACACACACACACATATAGCCTTTAGATCATCCAGCCACTGAGTATGTTCCTCTGGATATATATATATATATATATATATATGTATGTATGTATGTATGTATATATATGTGTGTGTATATATGTGTGTGTATATATAACATCCCAATTGTAGCCCCCTCCCTTCTCTCCTCCTGGACCCTCCCTGCTTTCTTCTCTGAATCCCCTGTCCCCTCCCCTTCAGAAAAGAGAAGCCCCCTCCCACCTACCAACCCCAGGACATCAAGTTGTATCAGGACCGAGCACATCTTCTACCTCGGTGGCCTGGCAAGGCAGCCCCACCAGGAGCAAGTGATCGAAAAGCATGCAAGAGAGTCCTTGTCAAAGATAGACCCCCCTCACCTTGCTAGAGGACCCACATGAACACCAAGCAGTCCATGTGTAGTAGTCCTATGTGTAGGGGGCCTAGGTCCAGTCCATACATGGTCTTTGGGTGCTGTTTCAGTCTCCACAAGCCTCCCGAGCCCAGGTTAGTTGGCTCTGTTGGTGTCCTTGCTCTCACAACCATTTAAGTGCCCTAAATAAAACCTCATTGTCCATTTCCAAATGATTCATTCTATGTGATATGAGTTTTATCTCAATTTAAAAATAAGGGAAGACAAAATCTTCTAAATAGACGACCAGCACACTTAACGTAAGATTTAAGTTCATGTCACAGAGCAGAAGGCTTTATCAATCTCACCGGCCTCGTTCTTATGCACAGTTCCACCTTCACTATCTGGTACCCAGCAATTTTGACTGGCCATGTTTTTAGTTTTCAAAAACTAAGACCCTTCTGGGCACCACACATAGGACTCCCCACCTGGATAATCATAACCACCCTTCCAGCATTAATTTATAAATTACTCTCCCACAGAAGGCTCCCCTGACCACTGCACCCTCATTATACTCTTGCAGAGAAACCTGGTCTTTTCCAAGTACTTATCATGAGTCCAATTATATAATTATTTTGTGTGTATTTGTTTAATATCATTTCCAGTAAGCTGTGGACTCCCAGGAAGCAAGGAACAATGATTATTTTGTTCACTACTGTGTTCTCGGCACAATGAATACCTTTTCATTTGGCACAATGACTAGCTTGCATGCTTTTCTCCAAAAATCATTAAATCTCTACTACAAGATGAATAGACAGCTTGGTCACAATACTGTGTGAGATGTAAAATAGATGGGTCAAAAATAATACTTTAAAGGCAAGCTGTTAAGAATCAGAAACTCCTTAGTGTTCACTCAGCATCCAACAATGATGAATACTTTGACGAACAGACAGAAACAGCAGACCCTCTGGCTTCCAAACACCTACTGTGTGTTCTGTGTCGGAGCTGAGTGTCAAACTTAGACGTGTACACTTTAAAACTCTGATCTCACATTGCTACAAATACCTGTGTAATTAGAAAAGCAGATGTACATTTCTGCTAGTGAAATGGGTAAAAAAGATTAGGCTTCTAGGGTGGGGGAGGGGAACCACGCAAGAAACCATTATTTTTCTCTCACATAGGCATGACTCTCTTGAAGAAAGATGCATACAGTGTCAACAGAAAAAAAAAAAGAAAAAGAAAAAGAAAAAGGAGTCTGGACTCTGTCAGGTCTGAGATAAAACAGAAAGGGAAAGAGGAGAAAGTCACACCAGCTAAAGCGTAATTGCTGTTTTGTTACTCAACAGTTCCTTGTTGATTACAGGTGAGCGGGTGACTCGCCTCTTTCCAGCCAGGCACTTGTATTAACTAGAATCCTAATTTTCCCATGAAGCTGAAGTGTGTCTTAATTACTTGCCTTGAAGCTTATGCTCATCTGAAATAAGCTTATTTCTTTCCCATTGTCAACTCACCCAGAGCCACCTAATCCACAACCTACAGCTCGGCGCTCACCACTTCTTATCATTGCAGGGAGTAGAGGCAAGCAAGGAGCCTTGTGGGCAGGTCCCCAAAAGATCTATCTGTTCACGTGCACCACCCCATAAAAACATTTCCGAGCCCCGTGCCCACCATGAAGCCAGAGGAACATACTCAGTGGCTGGATGATCCAAAGGCTATCCTTCAATACTAAAATTATTTTACCAAAGCTTTGCATTTTTCCAGGCTCTGCATCTGTATGGCTGGTGGCAATGCAGATGGCTGTTAATTCTAAGAATACACACCATGCAGGCTGCCATGGTCAGTAGGCCACTCTGGCATCTAAGGACAGAGCACCTCAGATGGCTCGTGTGCCCTCATGAACATCTTAGTTGAAGATATCTCTAATCTTTTTTTTTTTTTCTTTTTACAAAAGGCTGCAGTACCCAACTCTGCTTTTGGCTGGGAGCCCTGACTGGGAACCCTGGAGAATAGACAAAGCTGCTCAAGGACCAACATGGTGGCAGCCACAAGACTGTGTTTGGGGAGGACGTGCGGCTGGGCAGTCACTGCCCCATCACCATCTATCAGGATGCCAAGAGGCTCTTCTGTGGCCCCTTCCTCAAGGTAGCCTGAGTACATTACAGTCCCAGCTCTGGTGGCTCTCTGTGGCTTTGAAACTCGCTGTATAGTTAGAAAGGCTACTTTACTCTAGTTCCCTTCTTTCTCAAGCAGGCTAACCAGCGTTCTTACCACTGTGTTGGTTATAGAAACACATACACACCTGTGGGAGGGAGGCGGGGGAGTCTGACAAAGCGTACGAAAAGCCCCCTGCTACACTCGAGTGCAATGCCAGTAAATGGGAACCCAGATGCAGCAGAGACATGACCCACAGGCCCAGGAACACTCTCGAGTGAGTCACGAAGCCAGCATGTTAATATGCCAATGGTATTTCGCAGACACGCTCTCATAAAGAACTGCTGGCAGAAGGGAAAGTTAGCGGCTGGGGAGGGGGGCGCAGCAGACAGTAGCAGAGACATTGGGAAGAAACTGCCCGAATGTCAAACCATTTGACAAAGGAAACCTGGTGCTTTGAAACTAAGCACTGAAGTCAGACAAGGAATGGAAACTGTGAGGGAAAGCGGCGTGATGATGAACTCAGGATTCTCAGAATCACATCATCCCCATGCTTTAAGGAACTGAGGGATGTCTACCTAGGAAAACACAAAGCTCTTCAGAGTTTTCCCGCTGAGGAAACAATAGAAAATTGCTTATTGAGATGACAGAGGAATGGAGAGCTTCAAGCCATGAGCTTGAGGTTCTTTTTATTAATCGTTTACTATTTAAAACAATTCTTAAATTTAAATATATTTTGATCATAGTCTTCCCTTCCCAAACCCCTGCAGACCCTCTCCCCTCCCTATCCACCCAACTTCAAGTTCTTTCTCAAAAGACAAAAATAAAATGGAACACCACCAACAACAACAACAACAAAAAAGAAAACACACAAAAGGAGAAAAAAAAACTGTAACCAAATAAAAGCACATAGAGAGCAAACAAAAAACAAGGCAAAGAAACATGGACTATACTATTTGCTGGTCAACTACTCCTGAACATGAGGCCTGCCCTGGAGTGGACGATATACCCAGTGTCAACCCATTGGAGAAAACAGATTTTTCCCTCTTCCAAGAGGTATAAATGACAGCTCAGTTGCTAACCTTTACCCTAGTGGCTAGGTTCTCATTCATTCATTCATTCATTCATTCATCAATTAAAAATATAGTAAAAAGCAAAAAGACATCACATCAAAGTTGGTGCAAGACAAACCACCAGAAGGAAAAGAGAATCAGATACCTGCTCGTTTGCACACTCAGGGATCCCATATGTACACTGAGCTGGAAGACACAGGGGACCTGGTGCAGTCCCTGTGCGTGGTGTCTCCCTTCCTGCGCGTGTTGATCTAGAGGGCCTTGTTCTCTTGCTGTCCTCCATCCCCTCCGGCACTTACATTCTTTCTGCCTCCGCTTCTGCAGAGTTCCCTCAACTCTCATGGGAGGAAGTTGATGAAGACAACCCGTCTAGGGCTGAGAGTTCCTAGGTCTCTCACTCTCTGTGCTGCGAGTCTCTACATTTGCTCCCATCTGCTCCAGGAAGACTTCTTCTGGCGATGGCTGAACAATGCGCTGAACTGGGCGTAGCAGAATATCATTAGGAGTCATTTTATCACTACATTTCTTTAGACTTGGATTATTTGGTTTTTATCCTGGGTCCCTAGGCTATCTAATTTTAGGTTCTTGGTTTCCCAAGTCAGATATGGGTTCCATCTCATGGAGTGGACCTTAAGTCACATCAATTATTGGTTGGTTCCTCCCACAAGCTTTGTGCCACCGTTGCATTAGCATACATATCTTGCAAGCAGAACTTCATTGATGATCAAAGGCTATAGGTTGTGGCTGACTTGATGTTTCCATTTCTCCTTTGGTAGCACACAGTGTACCGAATTATAGCAAAAACTCTGGAATGTCAGGGTGAAGGCTCTCTATAGGCACCAGCTCAACGTCTCCATGTTCAATGAGTTGGGTAGCTATTGTCTTCAGCAATTAGGCCTGGTGCAGAGGTTCTTAAGAGCAAGAAGCTGGAGGAACCAATGCAGAAGATGGTGGTCCTACAGCCTTGGTCTATATCACTAAAGCAATGAGAATGAGAGAAGACATGTGGAAGTATGAATGAGTTGGCAGAGGAGGTGGCCTGCCATGAGGAATGATGCCCAAAGGGAAAATAAACATGGATTTGCCATTCTCGCTACCGTTTCCCCCCCCCCCCCTGCTGCCTTGGAATTTTGGAAAGTGGTCTGCAGGAGTGAGCTCCTTCCTAAACAGAGAAGAGGAGGAAAGTACAAAGAGAAACATGCCCAACTGAGGAGGGAAGGATAGAGAGCTAGTGAAAGAGGAGACATCCTGATGGGATTCTGTGAGCAAGCTTCTATTAGAAAAGAAGCCATTTGGGGGCCAACACCCTGGTCCCAGGAGCAAACAAAGCAACTGGAACTGGCATTCTCGCCATGTTCAGGTGGCTCATGTTGCCATTCTGCAGAATCCCAGGGCGGGAAGACACCAGGACAGCTTACTCTGTATTATCCATTCTTCAGTTACAGTTTAGCCAGAACTAGTCCAGACAGTGACTCTCTAAAACTCTAGGATGAAAAATAATCTGACTTTTAAAAATAAACTCAGAGTTGCATGTAGCAGTTCGCACCTACACTCAAGAGGCAGCACCAGAAGGGTTCTGAATACTGAGGCCCATCAGCCCTGTCTACATAGCAATTTCCAGACCCTGTCTCAAGCCAGTGATAAAGAGATGGACATCATACAAGCACAGAAGACCTTGTAAGCAAGAAGACCTTGTGAAGTCTCAGTACAAGAGGATTACACTAACTCAACATCCTAGCTATAAGACTCTACTATATCCTCTGTTTTTTACAAGACTTTGTCCTTGCAGGATCTAGCTAAAGAGATACAGAAGATCTCTGTATTGTTTCTTACAGTGTGTGAGCCCACCATTACCTAGAAGTGAAATGTATAATTTAGTTCAAACACTGTCCACATATGTACAACATCCTCCCTCAGCAAGGCCTCTTCCATCTCATTGTTTTTTCCCATAGTGCTCCTGTCCTCTACAATGCTCGCATGCATGGTATTTTTGCTGTCCTGACTCTTTATTCTCCCTGATAATCATATAGCAGTAAGCTCTTGGCTGACACATTCTTTAGCTTTTCATAATTTGGTCTTTGTTTGTCATTGACTCAGTGGCACTTAAAAAAAAATAGAATGGTGATAGGCTGCCCTTGTTTGATTATTCAGCTTCTGTCTTACCTCAGACAGAGCCAGAATATTAGCATTCACACAATACTAATTAGAAGGCTGCCTTATCTTATTTCATATCATCTAACAAGCTCCAACTCGCTCATTTCATAATTAAGCATTTAATTCAAAAACAGTTCTCTTTATGGATTTCTGCTTTCTTTCAGTCTCTGTACCCCTTGATCTCCTTTGGGAGCTTGTGGAATAAAATACTGGCAAGAGAAGCTGCAGTCAAGAGCTGGGGATTACGACAGAACAAGAAGAAAAAAGCCAACCCCACCTCGGCTAGCATTCATTCACTTAGCTAAAATACCCGCCATCAGAGCAGCAGGGAAAACAAGAGACATAAGTGCCTGGGGTCTTGTCTCCCTCCCGGAAACTGATGGTGGATGAACATCACTTCCTGGCCACAAGCAAGGGCGAAAGGAAATCATTATCCATCACAATGTGAACACGCATCAAAGATCTCTCCAATTGTTCTCTATAACTCCACAAATCCTTCCTGGAAAATATAATGTTCCTCCTTTAATGACTTGATGGTGAATTATTTATACTCTCTAATTTATCTTTTTTGTCTTCTTTTATTTATGCCTGGATTGTATAGTTTAACTCTTGAGAGCCTGGGTATGATTATAAGCTAGCAAGAAAGAGTACCTTGACAGTCCAGGGCTGTCAAGTCTGACAAGCAGAGCAGAAGGACAGGACAGGGTGGAAGGCTGAACATACCCCTACCGCCCTCGAGCATGGCAGTGAGCTAACGGACTGCATGTCACAGGTGTCTGTGTTGTGCTCACTTTCCTGGGCTGCATTCCATTGAACTGCATCTCAAGTATTTTCCTGTATCTCTATCTGCAGCCTAAGAGCTCATTACTACCTTTGCATAAGTGCTTATCACTGCTTGCCTGGGCAGAGCTACTTCCCAGCTTCTTTCTGGGCCCCCAATCCTTCTCCTATTAATCTATTCCCCACACATCTGCCAGAGTCATCTTTCTAAGCTCCAGAGCTGAAGTGTAATGCCCTCATTCATAGCCTTCGGTAGCACTCTATCACCCAACACTGGGTCTCCCAAGCTTGCCTCATGATAAAATAAATAAATAAATACATAGAAAATAAAGCAGGTTCCACTATTTCTTGTGTGGGACTCTACAGATGTAGGCCTTGGGACAGCATTTAAGTGCAAGCTGTCCACCTGGGAAGAAATCCTACAAAGAACTAGTAGAATGATGGGCAGTGACACAGCCGCTAGTCCCCAAGCTAACAGGTAGCCTCCCTGGGTTACTGAGGAGCAGTTTCATGGTGGAACTCCGGGAGACAAAACAGAGCATCCATTGTGGCTATGATGGTTTTCATTACCTAAGGTACGACAAAGCTCAGCTATGATGAGGTCCATTCCGGAGGCTGCCTTACCAAGCTATCCAACATGTGAGAGGGAATAGCCCTGGGTAGAAAATAGGAGATATCTGCAGGAGAGTTCTATAAACTAGGACTGGAGCAAGGAGTGTCTGACACTGAATATGAAGCCAGCTCTGTCCACTCCCCCTGGACATGTCCTTGCACATTCCCCACATGGTCTTGGTAGAACCTGCAAA
>CM053745.1:25209155-25232327 GCA_028658305.1 Pachyuromys duprasi | reverse complement strand
TCAACCATCAAGAAATTAGCCTTCTATGCCAATTGTATTATTTTTTTACATACTGAAGATAACTCTTTCTATTACTTTTAAATATTCTTAACCCCCTCCCAAATAACAATATTCCATTAGCTAATGGTTGACAGTTTGGGGTACTTTTTCTGAGTTTAGGTACTATCAGGAGCCTTAAGCACGCTCATTGTGCCTTGGAGACTAATTGTCTGTACAAAGGGATTTTGAGACTTTCATTAAGATGTTTCCCAGATGTTTTAATTTTCAGATGCACTTTAATATAATTATGGTTGCTATAATGAAGGATATTTAAGAAATAATATGCACAGCAAAATGGAAAAGCAATGAATAACTAGTAAGTAAGCCCCACTATCCTGACTATATACTAAATATATACTATACATCACAGACTGTATGCTAACTATATACCATGTTATATATTAATATATACAAAATATATTATATACTCTTACCTATGTAATTGCCAATATATCTGAATTTAAGGTATAACACTATTAATATGGTGGGCACAAATAAGGTCCAAATATTACATTTGGAAATAAGAAGTTATAAATATGCGTATTGATGAAATATGAAGTCATTAAATTAGTAAAGATTAAAAGTAGACTAAAAAATCCTGAATATATTATTAATAATATATTCTACTTTTTTATTAAAAACATGACTATACATTATATTTCAAAGAGCTGGGATATTTAAGCCATTTGCAAGGTTTTTCTATGTTAAATTTTCCCAATTTTTTTAATCACAGCATTTCTACCCTACAAGTCATGCCTCTTAAATATTTTTGGCCTTGACACTTATCCTATGAAAGATGCAAAATAAAAAGCACCTCTTAAGGTAGTCTGATCAGCTGTGTATAGACATTATCTTTTCTTGGTTTTCTTTTTTTTAACCTTCATTTATTTATTGTAAGTATTCAAAACAATTTTTGCATATTTTAAAAATATATAATACAAAATTGATAGCTATAGTAATTCAATTCTCTAATAGCTCCCAGGGCCACCATACTCCCACTGAATTATAATAGTAAGATAAGAATCTTTCTAATGAACTATTAGATTCAGTCTACTGATACTTTGCTGGGAAATTTTTTTGTTTATTATTAGTAGTATTTACAATTTATTAATTTTGTATCCCAGTTGTAGCCCCCTCCCTCATCTCCTCCCAGTCCCACCCTCTCTCCCTCTTCCTCCCCTATCCCTCTTCCCTGGTCCACTGATAGACCCTAGGGAACATGCTTAATTCTCATTCAGAAGGGAAAACAGCATAGTCATTGGAAGTGGTAGAAGAGAGGAAACAGGACTAGAGGCTACCACAGATGTTCTCTAAAAGACTCCAATCAGCATGGGATCGAAGCAGATGAAGAGACTCACAGTCAAACTTTTGACAGAGCAGTGCAGGGAGTCTTGATTTTCTGTTAATGTAATCCAAGTTTACTGGGATTTTTATGTTAATCCTATCATATTGTTTCCCACAGGTCTTTTTGGCATAGATAGGGTTAACATTATACTAGAACATGAAGCATTGTTTATTGTCATGTCATGTCATGTCATGTCATGTCAGAACACTGGCTGCTCTTCCAAAGGTCCTGAGTTCAATTCCCAGCAACCACATGATGGCTCATAACCATCTATAATGAGATCTTATTGCCCTCTTCTGGCATACATGCAGACAAAACATTATATACATCATAAATAAATAAATCTTAAAAAAAAAAGAAGCTTTTCTTACTAGCTTACCTTGGACATTTTGGAAGAAAAAATGGGATAAAATGTTTGAGACCAATATTTGGTTTATTATAATGATTATTGTAAATTGAAATGAAATATTATTCCAAATAGTAGAATGCAAGTTCAAGTATATTCTTTTTTATTTTTTCACAATTTATTCATTATATATCCTAACTGAAGCCTCCTCCCTCAACTCCTCCTAGTCCCACCTTCCCTCCCTCTTCCACCCTATCCCCTTTCCCTAGACCACTGAAAGGGGGAGCTCTCCTCCTCTGCCGTCTGCCCACAGCTTATCAAGTCTCATCAGGACTGCCTGCATCCTCTTCCTCTGTGGCCTAGTAAGGCCGCATCACCAAGGGCAAGTGATCAAAGAGCAGGCTACCCAGTTTATGTCAGAGGTAGTCCCTGCTCCCCTTACTCGGAAATCTACATGGAGACTGAGCTGCCATTCTGCAACATCTGAGCAGGGGACCTAGGTCCTCTCCATGTATGGTCTTTGGTTGGTGCATCAGTCTCTGCAGGAGCCCCTGGGCTCAGGAATTTAGCTTTGTTTCTCCTTGTGAGGCTCCTGTCTCCTCCATGTCCTTCTATCCCCACCCACCTCCTCTTCCATGAGACTCCCTCCGCTCTGCCCAAAGTTTGGCTATGAGAAACCAGAAGCAGTGGAAGAGAGGAAACAGAATGGGAGCCTAACTATGAAGGGTTCCCTAAAAGGCTCCACTCAAGAATGTTCTTAATAATAAATGTGTTTTTCTATAGATCTATCTATCTATCTATCTATCTATCTATCTATCTATCTATCTATCTATCTATCATTTATCTATTTCTTCCAAAAGAGTCATCATGAAAGATAACATTTGCTGAGCATTACCATGACCCATAGTGATTATAAATGCTCCCCGTTCAGAAATGAAAAACTGCCCTGTTTGCTGAGATACTTATGTAAAGAATTGGTAATCCGGTCTGATGGCACAGACTTGTAATCTCAACTGTGTGGGAGGCTGAGGCAGGAAGATCTTCAGTTCTTGGCTTGCCTGGGCTACCTTCAAAGACATTCTGGGCAACTTAGTAAACTTACTAAAGTCCTATGTCAAAATAAAAAAGTAAAAAGGAGGCCTGGGGATATAGCTCAATTGTTAGGTCACTTTTCTTCATGACCAAGGATCTAGGTTCAATCTCCAATGTGGCAAAGAATAAAATAAATTTTGTATTATCTACTCTTTAATTAATTGGAAATATGCTCCATAAAAGGGAAGCATAATCCATACTTGATTCTCACACCTTAATTTCCAGTTTTTGGATAAGATCATGTTCTAGCAACATCCAAATGTTAATGTCATCTTTTAAAAGCATGATAATGATCTCATAAATTTTATGGACTTGGCATTTTAATCAATGAGATTATTATTTTTATTAATGCTCAAGGAGCCCTGAACTGTGACAGTTTCTTCAAAGTTGCTTCTGTGGTCACTGGACAGGACCCCCAAGCTCTCCATATTTAACTTGCTTTAAGGAGTTGACAAGTTATATAAGATATACTGCCCAGAGTCATTGCCTCAGACCTTCATTTGGCCATTTTGTTATGGTGCTCCTGAGACCCCAGAAGTAGGAGAAGACAAGGAACAGGACAGGGGCCTTCCACAGAGGACCTCACCCAGGGTATCAAAGGAGATACTGAGACTCATAGCCAAACTTTGGGCAGAGTGCTGGAATCCTTATGGAAAAAGAGGGAGAAAAAAAAGATCTGGAGGGTACAGGAACTCCACAAGGAGAAAAACAGAACCAAAATACCTGGGCACAGGGTGTCCTGCAGAGACCGATACTCCAACTAAGGACCATGCATGGAGATAACCTAGAATGCCTGTTCAAAGGAAGCTCATTGGCTGCTCAGTTTTCAAATAGGTTCCCTAGTAAGGGGTGCAGGAGCTGTTTCTGACATGAACTCAGTGGCAGGCTCTTTGATCACCTACCCCTGGAAGGGTGCAGCCTTGCCAGGCCACAGAGGAAGATGATACAGCCAGTCCTGGTGAGACCTGATAAACTAGGTTCAGATAGAAGGGGAAAGGGCATAAGGGGAGAAGATGGAGAGTAGGTGGGACTGGGTGGAGACAAGGGAGGGGGCTGCATCAGATATACAAAGGGAATAAATTATAATAAATACATATATAAATTAAATTGAAAATATTTTTGTGAGAGAAGTAATAATGTTTTTCAGACTGCCATTTTCTTTTTACTTTGTTTATACTACTTATTTTTTCCATACAAAGCTTGTTTAACTTATGCAGTTAAACTACAGCTATTTTCCTTATTGTACCTGGATTATAAAAGAATGGGGTGACATTTCCTTCTAGCATATAAATAACACCATGTCGATTCATCTAGTAATTATTGTTTTCAATTCTATTATAAAGTATTCAGAGGGGAGAAACAGTCCTCTTTTAGTAAATCCAAGTGTCTTAGTCTGGGTTTCATTGCTGTGAGGAGACACCATGGACATGGCAACTTTTATTCAATCAAAGAAAGGAAACATTTAATTGGGGCTGGCTTACAGTTCAGAGGTCTAGTCCATTGTCATTGTCGTGGGAAGTATGGTGGTATGCAGGTAGCCATGGTGCTGGGGAAGGAACTGAGAGGTCTACAACTTGATCTGCAGGCAGCGGGATACTGTGTGCCGTGCTGGGCCTAACTGGAGCATATAAGACATCAAAGCTCGCCCCCACAGTGACACACTTCCTCCAGCAAGGCCACGCCTCCTACTAGTACCACTCCCTATGGATCAAGCATTTAAATACATGAGTCTATGGAGCCGTACTTAGTCAAACACCCAAACACCACACCAGGATAACAAGCCAGATTGCGAGAATGACAAAAGGACTATTGCTAAGTTGGAATGTAAGCTTTGTCCCTGGTGATGATGACAGTGATGATGAGGGTGACGAGTACTGTTTTGGATCCCATAGTCTGTACCGGATACTGTACATGCTCTCTGTATCTGCATACATACACATCCATAGGCAGGACGAAAGTGTCTGAGAGCTTTAATTTTGGAGTTCCCTTCTCCTGAGTTTCTAAGACATGCTTTACTTGATTTACTGCCAAACTGTCACTTAATGACCGTGTAACTTTGAACAAGTTTTGTAACATTCACTAGATCTCAGGCTTTAAATCTGTAAAGCACAAGCCAGCCAGGGCTACAAAGCAAGACCCTGCCTCAAATATAAATCTGTAATGTAGAAATAAAATAGGATTTATTTCATGAAGTTATACTATTAAATGTGATAATGATTATAACAACTTGTACGGGAACTTTAATGCTGATCACTGATGTTGCCTGCCATTAATCCACAATTTGTAAATGAAATCACAAAAGTAACGAGAAATCAAATCAAGTCACATAACTTGTGTCAGAATTGGAATTAAAACCCTAGCTGCAATCTATTTTTACTCCAAATTCCCATCTTTCCATTTCATTAGTCAAAAGCAATTCTTACTTGGTGCTGATCTTAGAAATGCCTAGAGCAGAGCAGGCTTGTGTGTGCAGGGAGCACTTTCAAGACAAGGAACAGTGGCATTCAAACAAGGACTTTTGTGTTCAAAACATTGCATATGGCCTCCTCCCTAGAGTCATTTGGAATGTTTCAGAGCTGAAAGGTCAGATAAGGCAGAGCCTAAGAATTGGCCACTGCACGGGTGACCTAGGTCTTGTGGCTGGTAGTGGAGCAAAGTACTACACGTGACAAGGAGCATTGGGATGATGCAGCTGGGTCAGGACAAGGCAGGCCTCTGGAGACACAGCAGGACCCGGGGAAGGCCTGGCAGAGGCAGTGGGTGGGGCAGAGAGTGGGGAGAACTGATTCCTCGTGGCTTACATTTCCACAAAGGGAAGAGAGTGTGCACACTTCTCCCCAGGAATGGAAATTATGAGAGGAATGCTACCAGCTTATCTCTCATCTTTCTATCTCAAGTAGGAGAGTGATTTATTTTCTGTGGATTTGTAGGGAGGCTTAGCTTAACCTGTGACTCCCCTACAAGGCAGCCTGTACACCATCTGCATTCTGGGATGCTGTTGTTAGGAGAAAATTCAATATAACAAGGCCCTTGGCCAAATATCTAACAACATGTTCCCCAATCAACTTCATCAGTAATAGATTTAACATTCCATTTGTTCATTAAAACAATGAGATAGCAAACAAAAGGCCAGAGATAAAGCAATAACTTAAGGGGGGTAGCAAGAAGGATCCAGAAAAGGGCTTTCTAGAGCTTGGAAGATCTGACCGAAGATGTTATTTAAACAGTCATTCAGAGGGAAGCTTATGCGACATCTGTTCTCTCTTTGTGCCACGTGAGTTCCAGAGCCCCAACTCAGATCATAAGGCTTGACAGCAAGCACATTTACCCACTGAGCCTTCTCACTGCTGCTGGTTTGCCACATTAGTTTAAAACGAAATTCCGTATCCCAGATCCTAAGTAGAGTAAAAATGTTTACTGAACACCTGAGATACGGCACACATATTCAAGAACACCACACGATGGCCTGATTGATTAAGTGGTGTGGTCCTGAGCCATTTATTCATAAGTTGTTCATCCAACAAATACATACCCCGACAACTCTAACAGTGTTAGTCCTTTCTCTCTTTTATCTTACGCCCCGGTGTGCTAGTAAGACTTGAAACAGTATAACAACACAAAAAGGTGAATATAATGAGGTTCCCATTGTGTCCTGAATTTTCTGAAAAATTCACGTGAGCTGTGGTTGAGGTGAGAGTATTTGCATGAGATAGAAAACATAAGATGATTTCAAACCAAGGCTGCTGTGTGCTAGAACAGCCACAGTCTGCCATGTTGGGCAGGGTAGGAGGTGGAGGGGATGTAAATCTACCATAGGGAAGGAAGAAGAGAGAATCTTTGAATTAGAGATTTACTGAGACGAGAATGAGGCAAGTGACATGCCTCTGAAGATCCATTGCTTCATCTGCTCCTTGTAGCTCCTTTAGGTTGTTTTGGAAGTGAAATCAACTACAGCATTCTCTTTCACCCAGTGGTCTATGAATTATTGTAATTCTGTCAGACTTCTCTTTAGACGTGAAATCTCAAGAGCTTGCTGGACTCTGCATCTTTAAGCTTATCCCTTCCCACAAGGTAACCCTCAGCTGAGTAACCTATTGCTTCAAGTTCAAGGGGACTTGCTAACATTGGAGCAGGAAATGAGGCCTGTAAAACATCTTTCTTTTTAAAGTCTTAAGACATTCAAAATAAGCATTATGAGATAACACTGTAAAAAATAAAGGTTTTTCTTAATATCAAATGGCAGCCAGTGGATTCACACTATCTCTAGAATCCAAAAAATAAATAGCCTGGGGAGTTTCGGTTTTGATAAATGATTGAACAAAACCTGCCAGAATACATCCTCTATCCCCCAAATCTCCTGTAGGCCATACATAATGACAGAGTGACCCTAAATCACAAAGCCTCTGATAGTTGCTAGGTTATAAATGACCTCAGGAGTTCACTCAGGAGCCTACACAGCTCCCCAAATCTCCAGGTCTCTTTAGAGAGAATCTAGATGGTCTAGTTCGGCTGAGGTTGCTGTACTCCAGGCCTACACCCCTGCTGTTTCTGTCACTTTGACAGATTCCCTAACATAGTTAGCAAACATTTCTACAGAAAGGCCACTTTCTATGCCCACAAGCATCTGGAGCAAAGAGACATCCTTGCAGTTTGGGAAGCTCATAACTGATTAGAGGTAGCAGAGGTAAAAATAAACCAGGACGCTAATTATCTAATTATAAACATGGACTATTCTGCCTCTCTTCCTGCAACCACATAAAGTATGGGGAGGGAGGCAAACATACTGGTTTATAAAATACATTTGTGATTAAGTTATATTTCAACAGCAAAATCTAATCCGAGTAAGAAATAAAGAAGTATGAAGTCCTACCAAAGATCAAAATAGACCTGGATAAATATTTTGATATAAAGTTTACACAGAGAAAGGAGGAAGGGTGAGAAGGGAATCTTTCTTCAGAAAGGAGGGTCCTAGAGCAGGGAGGTGTCTTAGACAACCTTCAGGAAATAGCCATACATCCAGGGAGGTAGCAATAGCCTAGCATAGAGTGACTTCAGATAATGGCTGTGATGAGGGAGGAGGAAGAGTATGAAGACATCATCCCAGGGCAGCAGCTGTAACTCAGAGGAACCAAGCATGTGGAGAGAGACCACACTCTGTACAGGACACAGCCAATGAGCTACTACTGTCTCATCTGTGTTCTGTGACTGTGTCCTCCCTACCACTTGGACACGTTTCTGACGGCTCTCCTGCACTTCCGGTCATTTTCAATCACAGCTCTGGTATATCTTAATAGAGCTCAAAATATAGCTTTGGTTTCTTAGGTGGACTAAAGGCTCTCCCTTTCTTCCAGCTGAGGTTTGACTCCATGCTTCCCTGGGGTGTGAAGAATGGGGTCTGCAAAGCTACTCCCATTGCTGTCTTCTGAATTCCAGCTCTGGAAATCACCATGCCCCTCCCACCTTAATGGGAGATAAAGGCTAGAATTTTAAAAGCAAGGGCACATCCACTTAACTTCTGCAGGTTTTAGATCTGTCTGGAAGACAATGAAAATGTCATTCTCCTCCCTTCTGCATTTTTGGATGACTTACATACTACCATAGGATGAGACTCTAATCTGCTCTGGTGAGGTGGCTTCCAAATGCCCATATCCATCTTTGTTGGTTCCTCCTCTGGCCTGGTGCTTCTGCATAGTTTTTTTCTGCTCAGGCCTTTTCACTCCCACAGGCAGCCCCAGGAAGTGGTTTGTTCTGTCCCCCTCTGGCACACACTTGGTGCTATGCAGAGTCTCAGACCAATGACACATTCACTTGACTACGTTGGCACAGTTGTGTTGCAGAACAACTCAATTGCCATGATCCATCAAAAAGCAGAAGGCATGATTTTTCTTTTTCTCCTCGTTTCTTTTACAAGTTTATGTATCTAAGGCGGGCCTGGCACTCCTTAGTGGCAGATGATGACCTTGAACTCTAACTTCTCTGAGAACTCTGTCTCCTGAATGCTGGGATTACAGTCATAGACAGTTTATCTAGAGTCATCCAAATGTGTCATGCACACGAACAACTTATCAACTGAATTTCATTCCCAGCCTTGAAGGAATGCTTTTAACCAGTTTGTAATCTTATAAATTATGAGAACCAATGAGGAAAATCTAGTTTTTCACTGAGGTGCTTAAGAATAAGCATTTCCTTTGTTTCTTTGTGTTGTACTAGGGACTGAACCCAGAACCATATGTGTGTGTGTGCTAAGCAATTGCTCTGCCAGTAAGCTATGCCCAAGTCCTTTTTGTATTTTTAATTTGGGTACAGAGTCTCACCAGGTTACCAAAACTGGCCTTATACTCCTTCTGTAGCCAATGCAGTTCTTGAACTTGGGATCCTTTGACCTCAGCCTTCTGAATAGCTAGAATTCCAGGGCGACACCACTGGGCTCAACTTAGAATTTTCATTGTAGGGTAGAGAAAAAACTCTTCCTCTTCTCTTTCATCCTAAGCTTATTCTTTTCTCCTCCTTTCCTGCACCCCTATCAATTCATCAGTAGTCTGAAATTTTCAAGTCACTGTTAGTCACTAGTTGGCTTCTGCTCGCCATGTACTTTCTAGATTTCATCTTGTCTCTGTTGTGGCAGCAGGGGATCCTCATGTTTTGACAACTTCCTGTTCTCTTGATCTTCTGTGTTAATTTTGAAGCTAACAAGGAAGCTCTTTGTTCTGTTCTGGGGGGAAAAGTCTCTTACCTGGGCATTTATCCAATATTAATAACAGTAAAGGAACAAGATTCCACACCCAAAAGCATATGATGTGACTGTGTCACTGCATTCCACTTTATCTCTCAAGAGCTATCAAGTGCTGCTGGGTCACTTGGGACAGGCTTAGTCAATGGTAAAAAAAAGAACAAAGAAAATGAATCCACAAAAACGGGGGCCTCTCAAGAATCAAGACACATTTGTGTCTTCTATTCTTTCCTCTTTCTGACTTATCAAATCTTTTCTTTTCAGTTGCTCTGAATCCTTAGAATGGCAACAAGATCTAAACCTAACAAATTCTGATAGGAAGGAAGGGAGGAAGGAAGGAAGAAGGAAGGAAGGAGGGAAAGAAGGAAGGGAGGAAGGAAGGAAGATAGTGCATGAAAGAAATGGCTGGCCTTCACTCACACAAGTATATGTTAGGAGGGTGAAATGGTCTCGTGTCAATGTTAGGTCCGTACTTGTACCTCTCCAAGACGCATCCGTCAGCTAGTTAGGAGTTCTTTTACAGCTGTTCGCAAAGTTCCCTCTGCACTTATAAAGGCCTGTTCAGTGGAATTGGCAAATAAAAATGTTCATTCTTTAAATGGCTCCAAAACACATTTTCTAAACAAATTATACATTTCATACTAGCTAATTTTTCCAGATACGCTAGATGTTAGACATGTAGATTTTATGTTGTTATCACTTCAATTGATTTCCGACCAAAATATTAGTGTTCTAGTAGTGCTGAATGCAATTAAACAATTTCAAATTATGTAGGAGGGAACTCTTTCTTAATGTGAGTCGTTTTAGCTTAATGAAGTCCATTATACACACATTTATTTGCCATTCACATATACCCCAGACACTTTGTGTACCAGGCAAGATGCAGCGGCAGGCCGAGAGCTATCCCACACTATTGTACTCAGCGGAAATTCACATCTAGAATCCTGGCAGCAGTGCAAGGTGGGCAGTAACCCAGTCTGACATGCTCACAGGCCTCATCATCAGCTGGGCAGCACTTCTAAGTGCGGGGGTGCAGGTTCTAAACTCCGTCCAAGTTACATTCCCCTAAACACATATACACACACCTCTTGACTTTCATTTTGCCAGTGGATGTTGGCTGATATGCTTAGGAAGACAGGGTACATGAGCAGAAAGTCTGGAGGTTGTGCTTCATCAGAGCTTTCTATTTCTCATCAGTTTATAATTTATACATTAATTAGGCAAGTTCTTTAACTTGTTTTAGAAATTCCAAACCTTGAACATTTTAAAGTGGCAGAGGATCCTGGTTATTTTCAGAAGGTGTCAGAAGTAGGTCAGAGCACAAGTGTACATTGTGTTTCCGTAATTTATATTTGATATTATTTTAAGTGGTCTATGTCCCTGTTTGCTTTCTTTTTGTAAATGTCTGAACTCACATATATTACGTTTTAATATATAATCCTTCAGCTGGGATTGTGGGCCAAGTGTGAGGAGAAAAAGGCAAAACAGGATCTCCTTAGCAGAGGACAATATAAATCAGAAAGCGGAGTGCTCTCTATTTTCACTGACATTAGGATTACCCAGAAACAAGTTTAAAACATTAAGTCCTTGGCAATGTTACAGGCCAAATGACTCAAGCTTGCTTACGGGACCCAAACTTGGCCATTTTACAAAGCCCTGTTTCTAACACATAGCTGGAGTTGAGATCCTCTAGAACAGATACACTAGCCACGTGATAGAAGACGTGGCTATGACTTTGAAACACCCCGAGGAATGGATGAAACATGTTTAGAAAATGGGATTGACTGACAGGTCTATATAATGGGAAAGACAGGCGAACAATTGTGTTAGAAGACACTTCTAGAGCACCAAGTTAAAACAAGACAAAACAAGACAAAAAACTTGGTCTGGGGAGTGGCTGAGTCTTACACCTGAGTCTGCCCTCTGTGACTCTGCAGTGAGTATTCTTCAGAAGACACACAATTCCTGCATTTCCTAATTCGCTACTTTGCACTGTTTCCAGGACTTTTGTTGTGCGTTAACACTGAGCGGGGGATAGCTTTCAGCATGTCACTCTGTCTTGCCTAGCACAGAAAGGTCTGGGGTATTTATGAATGCCTAAAAAATACCTGTGAGCATTCTAACAGTTGTTGTTCATGTCTCTGTGTGAGAAGAAATGTGAGGGTTAAAGTCAGATCAAATGAGCTTATATCTACCATGTACTTCTAGATACAAATGAATAGAAGACATAGTTCCTAACTCCAAAGAGCATATATGTCCATTGGGTTGGAAAGCGTCGCTCTTAAGTGACTAATGATACTCATGGTACATACCTTTACAGAATTTCTCTCCCAAATTACCCTTCGTGTACGGATGTGAGTGTATGTGTGTTTGAGATGATGGTTTATCTTCAGCCTGGACCTCTGCCTCCCCAGTGCTGGGACTGCAAATTCCCATACAACTTAAGAGCTACTTCAAAGTGGTCTGTAACTCATTATGTACTCGCTCAGATGGTATGTGGCATAATTTTGGAAAAAGAAGGTTAATATGGATGAGCTTAATTGGCCAAGGTTTCAAGGATGAACTAGTTGTAGATAGTGGTGCCCTTAGCCCTGGGGATGAACATCTTTGCTCCTATAAGAAGGAGAAGTCAGAGACACATCTGGTGTACTGACGCTTCCCTGCCTTCAATGTGTGCAGCCGCATCTCCTAGGAATAGTAGAAGTGGACAGTTCCAAGGACTCAAATGTCACACTAGGCTCATTAACCAAACCTCTGCCCAAACTGCCTGACTGTTCAAAGTCTGCCTTTCCCCAAGCATGCAGGAGGCCTTTTGCAACAAAAGGAGCTTTTATGAGGTTAAGGCAGGGGACATTTTATCTGAAGAAGTAGCTGTAAGTTGGGGGAGGGAGAGGAATGGATGCAGAATAATTTGTCTACTGGTAAAATGAGGTAATGTGACAATGTAATACTCTGGGCTTCCAGACTTTCCAGGCTACACCGTGGGCGCCAGGCTTAATTAAAATCTGGCATTCAGAAAGAGATTAGTTGCCACAAAATCCCATCAGGATTAGGATAATGAAAGGAATCAACTGGCAGAGGGGTCTGCAATGGCTACACCTCGCCATGAGGAAGGAGGGACTGTGAACGAGAGTCAGCCAGCCTCTGTTGCCCTGCCTCTGGGTCCACGATCGGCAGTTGACCACGATGGAGGCACACCAGTGTGGCCTGATGATAGGCCACCCGCTGGAGCTGACTAACCAACATTGAGCCTAGGGAGGTACAGCTGCACCTGTGAGAGTGCAGAGGCGGAGCTGATGTGTAACCATGTGCTACTCTAGAACAACATCCAAAGAAAAGTTCCAGAACAGATCACTGGAGGCCCTCACACTGCTGACCCAAAAAAAAAAAAAAAAAAAAAAAAAAAAAAGGTTTAAAAAGAGCCTGGAAAATCCAAATTCTTTGCATTTCTGTAAACTCCCACAGTGAAGCTGACGCTGGTGGTTCAAGGATTGTAGTCTGATGCCCACTCTACTTGGCATGCGTGAGATGACAGCAGGTAGAGAAAACCAGGTGGCCCAGCGGGTGGAATTCTCCCTGGGAGAGAGCTGGTGATGACGCCCCCAGCTCCGCAGTGGTGCATGCAGACGTGGTTTCCATACACCTCTCAGGGATCCTGTGCTATAGGCTCGGCCCCCTACGTGGCACTGCTGGAAAGTATCAACACCTTTAACAGATGAGCAAAGTAAGTAGGTCACTGGGACGCTGCCTCCAGAACGGATTGATTCTGGTCTCCTGAAATGGCTCCGTTGATCTTGTTGAAAGCAACAGACAAGAAAAGCGTAAACGGCTGTCTCTCTTCTCGATGATGCCCCCGCTATGATGACATCTGCCATGATGTGGCCTAGCAGGACTTAACAAGAGACTAAACCAGCAGAGCTGCTTGATACTGGGCCTTCAGCTTATACCGGTGTGAGCTCAATAGGTGCATTTTCTCCCCAATTAAGGTATTTTACGGTATAAGGAAGAAACACAAATAACAACCAGGCTGCTAGAAGCTCCTTTTCTATCGGGGGGCTGGGTAGAGTGAGAATTTCTGCACATTATGTGGGCCAAGTCTTTCTCTTTCCCGTTTTCTTTGTTAAAAAAAAAAAAACAACAACAAAGACTATTTTTGCCCACATGTGGATCAAACTGAGGCTAGAGAGGAGAACCTTCAGCTCGGCAGAAGGAACGGATTACTTCACAAACCTGTGGGGGTTCCTCTGGTGACGCTTCTATGCAGGAAAACGGGAGTTTCCTTTTCGAGGGAGTTTCTAAAAAATCATGGCAGATTTCCCTGAAAGTAATTGTTTCATTTTTATCATTTCTTTTAGAATGTATTCATAAGGGAAACAAGCACGGGTACTCTTTTTTGTTGTTGTTATTTTCATCTTCATGGATAGTAATAAATGTGTTTTCCCATCTCCACACTACATATGTACAATCCCGTTAGGTTCATCTGCCAAAAGTAAAGGTCACAGTCAGTAGATGGCACTGTTGGCTTCTTTTTACAAATCCATACTGTCGTTTGCTTGGCCCTACACTATTTGTTTTCAAAAACAGTATAAACCTAGCCAGCCATTCTGTTTAAAAAAGCGTTATTTACAAGGAGCCTGATCATTACGTCTTTTCTGATCTAAACTGGGTGACTCTGTCACAGTTTACTAACTAGAGAAGTACTTAAGAGTTATTAATCTTGTCTGAGGGTAGAAAGCATTTAACTTGATCCTTCCTCTTTC
Organism: Pachyuromys duprasi; assembly: GCA_028658305.1. NCBI lineage: Eukaryota > Metazoa > Chordata > Mammalia > Rodentia > Muridae > Pachyuromys > Pachyuromys duprasi. Next base: position 25,218,015 of record CM053745.1, on the reverse strand, counting down.
ACTGTTTTCAGAACAGCTGTCTTCTCCTCCTCCCACGAACTCACCCCCACACTACAGATGCTAGCTCATCACCATAGAAGCCAAACGTCAATTTCAGGCTAGAACTGAACTTGGGCTTAAATAAAATAGTTTGTATTAGGATCACACCTAGCTGCTCTTGAACAAACACCTGACAGTATCATATCACATGGAAAACAACTGAATAGCTGTAGGTAGCTTTGGAGTTTGAGTCTCAACTCTAATCAGGTAGCGTAACATATGGTAATTAACTTCTATGGATAGCAATTTATCATGTTTATAATTGCTATAGTGCCCACTCCATACAGTTAATATGAAAAATGTAATTAGATCAATACGGTACATAATATAGTATGTACAATGGTAGATATTCAGTAAGTGGCACGGGCTGTTTACTTTGTTATTCCAGTTTCGTCTTCCATTGTCAGGTTTGTCTTACACAAAACATTCTTCCGGAACTTCATAAAAGTAAACTCTATCACCACCATTAGCAATATGTTTACTTCTAACTCTCCTTCAAGCTAAGTGATGCTAATTCTCTGTATTTTCTCATCATTAGCATCAAACCTGTATTTTTAAGCTTTCTGGGCTTTAGAGGCACATGGAGGCAATTCAGTAAGCATCATTTGCTGCTGAAGGTTAAAGCAGCTGTAGCCTGTAATCTCCCACTCAGCTGCCAATACTAATTTAATAGAGAGGTGAACACATGGCTAAAATGTTGAGCACAGTGTCTATTTTCCCATCTCAGTTTAAGATTGTGAAAATTATGCATTGTCTACAAAAGCTCATATTTCTAGTTAGATAGTTTCCCAACATCAGAGAACTAAATGCATCAAACTGCCAACATATTCTATTATGAATTAAAATTTTATTATCTATCAGTATTCAACTTGATTAAAATTCAGAAGCCAAGCATAAAAATTAATACAATGAGCTGTTATCCAGAAGCAAGAAAATAAATACCAAGTAGTGAGAAAAATCACCCTAACAACAACTTGAATTTTCTATATTTATCCATGTGTATTTGCTTCACTTGGCTGTCAATTTTAATTGGTCTGCAACACGCTGCGGTTCTAATATATTCAGAATTTCAATTGTTATCTCTTCCACTTATTACAGTATCACCAAATGCAGTCTATTCCTCACAAATAATAAAGGTTTCTCTTATTATAGGAATAAATAGCTTATTAAATCGACTGCTAGTTTTTATACCCAATGACACCATTCTTCAGAGGTGCAAAAAGTGGGAAGCTGTCTCTTTTACAAATTATATTTACCTTCTGAGAGGAACAGTGATTCATAAAGGTTAGTCCACTGCTAATTAAGATGCTGTAAAGGTTAAAACCAAGACAGGTATATACCAAAATGTCAGGAGCTTGCCACCAGAACTCATCTCTTCCCAATGCTGTTGGATTTGGGATGTCAAGACTAGTTTTTAAAAGGAAAAATGCTGAAGCCAGACATAGGGAATCACGGTCCCTTTGTTCTTCTTTTTAATACGGCTTCAATAGAGAAAGCCCTTCCTGCTTCCCACTATGAAAGAGAGGGGAAAAAAAGATTCTCTCCCCTCTCCAACCTTCTGCCACACCTAAGTAGCTGTAAAATGTTGACGGTTCTAGAATTTGAGCGGCCACAGGACATACTAAAAAGAACATAGCCTTTGGTGAGAGACAGATCTGGATCCTAAGCAGATTTTAACACTTATTAATTTTCTTTCCTTAGCAACTTATTCCACCTTTCCAAATCAGAGCTTTGTCATCAATAAAAACAATGAGATTAATAACTCACGCCATAAAGAAAGTGATTGGTGTTTTTTTAATCATAATGATTAAAATATTGAAGACATTTGATACTTAGTTAAAAATTAATTCAAAGTAAAAGCGGGTCTTTAAATAACTCATTAAAATGCAAAATCTGCATTTTAACAAGAAACTAGTTGGTAACAGTTATTTTAAAAAGACTTCTTGAAGAAAAATAAAAACAGAATCATTTGACAAAACATTTATCTGCACACATAGAGTTTAACAAAAAGCGACATTGTTGAAAATATGAAGTATAGTGAAATATATCAGTAGGGTTAACATTGTGATTTGGCATGGTCTGCAAGCCAGTCATTTATTTGCTCGACTCTATTAATAAAAATGAGCTCGGACACAAATGTGTAAGGTCTAAGAGGTATTCTTTAATGCTTTAATTTAATAAAATTGTCGGATATCTATGAATTCAGATTTATTTATGCTAGTACAAATATATGCTACATATATTACATATCTTTACCATGAGCATGTATAATTTATAGTTTCTGGAAATAGTATTAGAGTATATCCTGCAGCCTTTGTTTGCTTTAGTAAGATTTGTGTCTGGGAGATATAATTTGATAGATGACTTGCCAGTTTTTCTGGGAAGCGAAGAGCAGAATAGAGTTCGTGAGTGCCATGGGACACAGTGCATGCTTGTGGGAGGGACTTTGAGTGGTAACGGGTGGGCAGTCTCTCAAATTCTGAGAAATAAGACAGCAGGTTCAGTTTCCTCAGCGAACTATTTTGAGCAAAACAAAGTTTGTCTGAAATGCCAGCAAGATGCAGCTCCAAAGAGATAGAATTTACAGAATGGATGCACAGGATGTCGGTTTGGTCTCCACATAGCTGTACATATAAAATACACATGCACTTGGAGTTTGGCACAATCGGGGTCGTGGGGCATTCCTAACAGCTAATATGTGGATGTATCCTTATATAGTCCAGCTGACAGGGCTCCTGGAAGTTTCCTGCAACGTCTGTGAAAGTGGCTGCTAAGAATGTGGGGGCGTTCTCATCCCCTTGGTCCTCAACTCTCTTGTCTTCAAATTCAATTACTCTCAACTATTCCTAAGTCTCTTATTGCAAAATCCAATTTGTCTGCCCAACACCTTTGGAGGTTCACTGTAATACACAGCTGCCTCTCAGTGCTGTTGTACCCCTAACAGAAGGAGGGGACACGGATAGCATGCCCCTCACTGTAGATCACGTGTGTTCTGAGAGACAGTGATATCTATGGTTTTTTGAATGACAGAGAAGATTCCAACAGTAAATGCTTGATGCATTTCTCAATGAAATAAAAGCTTAAGCTATAATTTAACAGCTCTTCATTTATCACATGTATTTTGCCAGTTAAAATTAAGTCTGTTAGGACAGTGGCCATGTACCTAAGCCAGCGGTTCTCAACCTGTAGGTTCAGGGGTCACCCATGACGGTTAGAAAACACAGACATTTACATTCCAATTCATAACAGTAACAAAATTACAGTTATGAATTTGCCGTGAGAATAATCTTATGACTGGGGTCACCACAGCATGAGGAACTGTATTAAAGCGTTGTAGCATTAAGAAGGTTGAGACCCATTGGCCTAAGCTGTCAGTCACAGGTAGCAATATGTTGGGAGAATGACAGACCTAGAAAGCAGTACTGAAAAGTGACATTACAAATTTCACTGGATGAAGCAGAAAATTAACAATACATGGGGTCTTCATGGATTGGTCTAGGTGACAAGGATGTGAAAGCTTGCCAAGGTTTCAGTAATTCTCGAGTCTTTCTGACTTGATCATCATATTGATTAATTGAGTAACTATTTTCTAAGTGCTTGCTATGGGCCAGGGTCAAAGTCAGATACTGTCATTTGAAAGCATCTAAGGTATCTATCTGCTTCTTGGCATGTTCAAGACTCACAGGTACTAACTAGGCTTTATGCCATACTGGTTAAGAGGGGTTATACTCTTGTGTCCTCTGTAGCCATGCTGCTGAGTCACCACAGGCCTTTGGGCAAGGCCCTTATTCTCAGTTTTCATTGTGGTCAAGGGAAGAAAACAGCAGAACTGTCCACTGTAGACTTTCTTATAGTGTCACTGTGATATACAAATGAAATGATTGGTGAGGAAATGCTTTGGAAATTATATATTATCCATTTTCTTTTCTCCTTACAACAGACAGAAACAACCGTTTCCACGTGTTCACCTTACATGGGTGCTGGTGTTTCTTGGCATTTATTGAACAACAATGTTCTCTCCCTGATTTACAAATAGAATCAGACAGAGTTCCTGCCCTGTGATTTAGAGTGGGAAAACATGCCTGATAAAAAGCTGAGAAAACACTCAAAGAAGACAAAAGCAGGCAGTGATCATTGATGTATTTCTAGAAGGTCTAAATGTTCTTCAAAGGAAAATGCTAGAAGCCTTTTCCACAGTCCTTAGGATACTTGCTTGTTGTGCATAAATACAGATACAATGTAGAACCAGAAGAAATCAAAAGTGGAAGATTAAAAGGAAAGAAAGCTGAGTAGAGCAGAAGGAGCGAGGAATGAGCCAGGTTGAGTCCTACCCATGTGCTGACACCTTGTTATCTGCCTTTCATTGTAGTGAGTCTGAAATGGGGAAACACCGATGTAGGTGTGAGATGTGTCAGTTTGTTTGTTTGTTGGTTGGTTGGTTTTGGGGTTGTTTTTTTTTTTGTTTTTTGTTTTGTCCAGATAGGGTTTCTCTGTGTAGCCTTGGCTGTCCTGTAATTGCTTTGTAGACCAGGTTGGCCTTGAAACTCACAGCGATCCACCTGCCTCTGCCTCCCAAGAAGTGGAGTAGGTGTGAGATGAACAGAAACTCACCAGGTTGATGGGTTCTTTTCCACATAAGCTAGGTCAAGTAGTTCATCCTGTAATAAACTATGATATTACTTAACATTGAAAATATTAATATTCAGTATTTTATTAACTGAAGAAATATTCCCAAATATGCCAGTATCTATATGGTGTCTTAGCTTTTATAAAATACTTTCTGAAAACAATTTAATTAATTTTAATTAATTATTTAATTATCACGATGCCTTTTTGAGATGGGCATTGCCATCATGTCTAGTCTAAAGCTGAAAATGTCAGGAGTTGGAAAATAATTCGAACCCCAGTTTGCACATTTTCCTTCTTCAGGTCACATAACTTAATCACAATCTAAAATAAAGTCCTCTCATAAAGGAAAGGAGTCTGGATAGTGAATGTAAAAGTGCATTTAGCAGATGAGTTAAAATTTGAAGTGTCATTCTTCACAGCTTTCTTCATATTCTAGTGCCAGTGTTTACAAGCCAACTCCATTGGCGCCTAGGAGAAGGTCAGGTGAAATGGCTTCTTAGGTCTACACTGTGTGCTTAAGAAGCATCTTTGTGATGCCTGATCGGTGGATTGTGACTCTATGCATGTGCTACAATATTTCTTTCACAGCATTGTTGGGATGCCCAGAAGTGTGGCTTGGTGCAGCATTCCCTAAAAATTTCAGGGCATTTATTATTTGTTTAGGAGTAGTTCTATGAAGTATAATTTGAGAAGAAGGTAGGAATGGCTTTGAAGAAAGGTGAGACAAAGTCACAATGGACATTTCAATTTCAAGAATGATGCACGATTCTTATATATTTTAGTGATGACAGGCTATGTGAATAAGACATAAACACATCCAATTAATTAATCACGGCTACCAACAAAGCATCAGTATTTCCTTTATGATTTCAGTTTTCTAGTCTCTAAACAGATTGCTGCATATATACCTTGTCAGAGTAAAAAGTCGATGACAAGTGCTGTAGAAAACAAGGAACAAAAATACCCTCTTGGGTGTAGACTAGCATTCCCAGCAACATTTATTTTTCTCCTTCTTTACAGTAAGAACAAAATCTCTAACAAATGGGAGATCTTATACTACAATAAGAATGAAATCTTGTTTTTCCTATTCTGGACTAGTGTTGCTATTCTGGAAATCTAAAATGTAAATTGCTCCACAAAGCAGCTGCTAAGGGCTAATTTCCATTTCCGTCTTATTTTTTCCTTCTATAATTGTCATAGGATGAAACTACTGAAATGCTCGTGGATTAATACTACTAAAATATAAACCCATTGCATCACTGTCTGGAGCTTCTATTCCATGACATCAGAAAATTACCTGACTAGAGGGGTCATGGCTATACATATACACTGTACATATATACGAACTTTTAATTTAGATTCCTTATGGCGCATCACAGAATGTACTGTTACTTTTTTATTTTTTGTCAACCTGATATAAGCTAGAGTCATCTGGGAAGCAGGAGCCTCAGTTGAGGTGATGCCTCCATTATGCTGGCTTATAGGCAACTCTGTGGGGCTATTTTCTTGGTTAATGATTGGATGTGTGGTGACCCTGCCCCCTCTGAGTGGCACCTCCCATAGGAAGAGCCTGGGTGGTACAAGAAAGAAGGTTGAATGAGCCATAGGGAATAAGCCAGTCCTCAGCACTCCTTCCTGGTCTCTGCTTCAGGTTCTGTTTCCAGGTTTCTGCCCTGCTTGATTCCTGCACTGGTTTGCCTCAGTGGTAGAATGCAGTCAGGACACATAATCCAAATAAACCCTTTCCTCCCCATGTTGCCTGTGGTTATTATTATGACAGCAATAGAAGGGAGACACGACATCTACCATCCATGTCACCAACTCATTTTGGATGTTCTCATCATCTGACATCTCTTCTTTATACCTTAAATCCCTCACTCACAGGTGAAGAAATACAGGTCCCTCACTGAGTCTCTGCTTATAGAGTGTTGACTCTTGGAAGGCCTTAAATGTGGAAAAAAAAAAAAGATGTTACCTTTTTGTGTGTCTGAAATGGTATGGCTCCTATACCGTCTGAGTGTTTGGGGCTGGATCATAAAAGACACAGTCCCTCAGTGATCTTCGCTGTCTACAGTTGTGTAGTTTCAATACACTGAAGAGTTGTGTAGTTCCTAAGAGATGGATTCCTCCTAGTTGACATCTTAGGAGACTGATGGGGTGATGGAGGAGTAGAAGGACATGAGTTGGACAAAAGGCACAGGGAAAATGTGTACTTTATCTGTTTGGCTGTTCTCCTTTATACTTTGATATATCTGAAAAGTTAAATCCAGTAACATTTTCATTCTTCAGATTGCAGGTTATGCATAGGAAGTATGTGAGACATCATTTGAGATGAATAGGTGTTCTCAAGTTCATCCAGTAGAATTCTTTTTGAGTGTCAACATAGGAAGCCAGGATGATAAGATGATTGAGAGATGACATATTGAAGAAATACGGAAAAACAGGCAAAAGAGGAGTAAATTCCACATACCCTCCTGTTCTTTAGATTCAAGCCCTCATTAGAAAAGGTGAGTATTGATTCCTATTTTTCAGCTGAGAAAACTCAGGGTTGGTGAGGTTCAGAACTTGCTCAGGTTCACACCCTGTGATACAAATGTAGTCTGGCGGTTGATATTCCCCCTTTCACGCTTGCCCATCTTACCACTAAATATAAATGGCCATTCTGATGACTGTAAAGATTAAGTTGGCATGTGCCCAGTGTACTTTAGAACTACTGCTGAAGTAGTTAAATAATAATAAAAACTTTTAATTAAGAGATTATACTTGAAGATTTAGTACGAGTAGTGCATTTCCACCTCCTTCTCTGCCCGTCAGTCTTCCCGTGTCCTCTCACTCTCTCTCAAATTCATGACTTTTAAAATTAACATTGTGACATGTTATCTATATAATTACATACATTGTCTGCTGAGTCCAGTTAGTGTTGCTCCTACATGTATAAGTTTAGGACTGACTATCTGAGACTGGTTAACCTATTAGAAAACTTGTCCCTGGAGAAGACTGAAAAAACTCTCTCTCCCAGCAACCATTAATTATTTTTAAATTATAGTCAAATATGGTTTCATTATATTAATTAAAGTCTGATTTTCAAACAATGTAATCAAAGAACATGGACTCTGTGGCCAGATATACAGGAAGAGCTTTCTCACTGCTCATGGACTTGGTTCTGAATCACTGGCCTCATGCTGTTTAACAAATATTCTATTTCTGTCCTAATCTTACTAGTCAGAGTCCGTGCCATAAATTGAGTCCATCTCAAAAAAGACTCTGGTCTGTCACTGTGTCTAAAACCTTTTTCATTCAGACAAGGATCTATGCAAGCAATCATGGAGCACCTAAAGAATAATGATATATGATATTTTGCCAGAAGAATATACTTTCCTAGATGTTGAACTTCACTGATTTCAGTAAACAGGATGAGTTCTTCCAATTAAGGCCCAACCGAGCCATCAATTCTTAAAAGTTTCTTCTGCAGTTTAGCCCTCACCAAAACTTTTCTATGCACATTGTTATTTCCTTATATATAATTTCCAAGATACATTGTGATTCAGCACTTTCATATTTTATTCACCTTTTTTCTTTTGATGAAATGCAATTCAGGATGGTAACATACTTGTTTAAATTTTTCATCATTTTCAGTATGAGGTGACTAGTCAGTGGACAGACCACACTCCTATGGTGGTTTGAATGGACATTCCCTACATTTTAGCATTAGAATACTCCTTCCTCAGTTTGTGGCACAGTTTGGGGGAGGATTAGGGGGTGTGGCCTAGCTGGAGGAAGCGTCACTGGGGGTGGGATTTCATGTTTCAAGAGCCACGCCCAGTTTCCAGTTCACCCTCTCAGCTTCCTGTTTAGAGTTTAAGATGTTGAGCTTTCAGTTGCTGTTCCAGCTTCCTGCTAACTCCATTTCGCCATCATGGACTGTTATTCCTCTCATAAAGCCAAATACACTCTTCCATAAGTTGCCTCAGCCATGGCGTTTTATCCCTACAGGGAAGTGACTAAGACAACTCCTATAAAATAATACCGCCTGGTTTTTCTTCCTTATTTTCTTCCCCCCACTTTTTTTCTTCCAGTAGTCGTTTAGCTTTCATTAAAAAAAAAAAAAAAGGCAACCATATTTGCAGAGTGGGATGGTATGGCTTGAGGTATTTTTACTTTGCAGACCTCTTGCCGTCTATGCAATGAGCAA
>CM053745.1:25170144-25208655 GCA_028658305.1 Pachyuromys duprasi | reverse complement strand
AAACACTAACAATGTTAGTGTTTTAAGCATTTTGTTGTTTAGAAGGGGAAAGGTTATATTGACTTGATATAATAATGAAAAACATAATTCCTACAACACTAAAAATTGCTTTTGATAAATTCTTATTTAAGTTTTGACATAATAAGAACATTAGCAGTGTATTCTGGCATTGTCGTCAATAAATATTGTTAAAGGTGCTGTGAATTATCTGTGATTTTGGATGCTCTGGCTTTGGCATTTTATGAAGTTCTGCCCTATAGGTCCACATTTGCTTGTATCTTGTTCTTGATAGGCATCAGATCATTTTTCTAGTGTCCCTGAGCTATGGATGGAATAATGAAGTGTTAGGAATGACGACTGCTAATTTTAAACGGTAGAAAAGATAGGAAGCAGTCTGTGGAAAGCAGGATGTTATAATATGAAGACATAGTGTCTGAGAGTGTGCAAGTTTTGTCATCTAGATGGAATGAAAGCAATTGGAATATTTTCCCCAAATGTTGCCTTTTTACAAAAGTGCTTGCATGAATTTTCTGACAAATCTGTCTATAATCATTTGACCTTGCCACTGTTGAAAACTACACGAAAGCTTTCACCTTAGAGTCTCAGGATCAAGACTTATCTATTAATTTATTGTTTATAACAACATGGTACTTCTTTAGGACACTAATATAAAAAAGATTAATAATATAAAATAGTGATTTATTATTTTGAAAGCTAAGTGTACTTTTATTAATGTACTAACTACATGTAATAATGTTACTACCTTTCAGCTTGCCTTTTTACTCAAATAAATCATATTAAAATCACACCAAATGACAGAGGGACAGTGATTAGATTTCCGGGATTTTAGGTGTTCTTTGTTTCTTCATTGTTTTCCCCTATTATGAGTGGAGCTGACCTGGATGAGGGAGAAACAGGAGCAGAACAAGGCACTGCTTTGAAAAAATAGAGATTTCAGTGTGGTGCTATTTTTGCAAGGTTACTTACTTTTGGATTTCCCACAGTCATCCCCGAGATGAAGATTCTTGAGTAAGTGATTTGTTCTTGTGGTTTTCCCAAGAAACTGGCGAGGGAAGCAAGATTGGTAAGGAAGAAAGATGAAAAGCTGCAGTAAAGTCCTTCGGAGGGCTCAATCCTCCCTAAGACAGTCTCAGGCAAGGGCAACCAGAAGCAACTGCACGCCTGGATTGGGAGTGGTCTGCTGAGAGAGGATTACAACAGAGCTGCCGGGATCTGGGAAGAGCACTGTGCCTATTACACTGTGTCGGTTTTCCATTGGGAAGCATTTCAAGTCAAGGCATCTTCCCTTGCCTATGCCGGATATAAATGAAGACAGTGTTTGAGATCTAACTCCAAGTTAAGCTTCAGGGGTACCAAAACGAGAACTTAACCTGAAGACTGCAAACCATGGCTGTTCCGGGCAGAAACAGGAAAGGTCTGAGTATGGAAGTGGTGTTTTAGATGTAAGCAAACAAAGAGATGCGAAGGAATTGAGCTAATCATTAGGAAACTGCATAGATTAGATTGAGAGTAGGAGAAATAATCTAATGAAAGGCTGGAGAAAAGAACGACTCTGAAAATGCAATGTGTGACCCAGAACCTAAAATAAATCTGATCTAATGGTCTGGCAAAGAAAAATAAATACATATAAGGGATGAAAGGGTCCTCAGGAAAAAAAAAAACTCCCCTAAATGAAGACTCTTAAAAATGGTTGTACCATGATAATGTGAAGAGAAAGTACTTTCAGCCAGGTAGCTGTGCTGACATCTGGCTGCATCTGGGCATGGGTTGCTTAAATCTGGGCCATAGAAGACAAAATAACTGTACAAGGTGTAAGCTGCTATGTTTTCTATGTCAAATACAAAACGGACTATAGATTCAAGAGCAACCACTCTAAAAACACCTTGGGAAATGTTCTCTTCAAGGACTGTGTGTCTAGCCTATGTGAAACAATGCTGAGAATAAGAAATTATAGCAGATGAAGCGGGTGCTGTGTTTTATTTACTTTGGAAAATGTATTGGTGCATTTATCTTAGATTGACAGTGTGCTATCACTGCCTCTAAACTACCTTGTGCTGTATGAATGAGCAGTGCTGGTAATTTCTGTAATTTAAGGGTTTTATTCAAATTTTGATATGATTTTTATGTCAGTGTCCTAGATAAGAAACCTTTAAAAAGGTATTTATCACACAAACTGTGGGTTTGCTTCTGAGCGACATAATTTCATTAATTAAGAGGTTGAAGTCTCATTGCTTCGTGTCTGTCTTTCCTGGATTATGCAAACAGCAACCCTGTCATTACCAAATCATACGCTAGCTTTCTTTTTCTAAAGAGCTAGAGCTCATAGCTACCACTTAAGGTAATATTACAAAAAAATAAAAATAAAAGTAATGTGTAGCATTTTATTCTTAGCTATATGTTGGATGGATCTATTCTTCTATGAGTATCTGTTCCAACTTTTGTCGTTCTTGTCTTTGGTTGGGGCTCAGGAATACTAAAGAGAAAGTGCCACACTGTAGCTAATGTGATATAGAAAACCTGTTTTCATTTGACCTTGCCAAACTTATCAGCAAAGGACAAAAATGGTCCTCTTATAAATGCCCTACATATTCAGATAACACGGGTTATTTGTTACAGGCACCTAACATTTAGTTTCTGATCATTAGCTTTGGCAATCATTAGCTTTGTTAATGAAAAAATAAAATTTTAACAATATTGAATGATCACCTAAAAAATGAGCATCTAGCAAATCAAAAATACACACACTCCTGCATCAATAGCCTGCCAATGTCAGAGTCCCAAATCACATTAGCCGGAGCCTTTAGCAACATTTATGGATGAACAGTGAATTCTGTTTGGTACAAGGTGATAAAAGCTTCGGGGGCATCTCCTGTGTGAACAAACTTTAAAAGGTTTCATAACAATGTCAATAAACTAAATTCCATTTTCCTTAACCGAATTGTCTTTTTGGATGTTAACAGATCCTTATGTAGTATTACTTGTGCTTTTCAATGCTGCTCAGTTTTAACCATAAATTTTCTTTGGTCAAATTTATTTTATGCCTATGGTCCAGAAAAAATGATATAAACAAAATATTATTGCCTGTTATAGTTAAGTTGAAGTTTTCTTTTAGAGTCATTTCCTTGTGGTGCCATGCATACACATATAGACTAAGAGCTTCAATTCTGGCCCCTGCTGAACTGTGCAATGATATCTTAGGCAAGTCTTGTCTAGGCCTGCATTTGCCCACCTGTAAATAAGAGATAATTCTATCTACCTCAAGCTTTTTTTTTTATATAATGAAAAGAAATAATCTATGCCACTTGCCAAATCAGGCAGAGCATGTTCACTCACATCATGCTGCTGTTTAGTGTTATCCCACATATACAGTGTTTTAGAAAATAGCACCAGTAGCCAATCGCCTGGGAGAGATCTGGTCCAAAGATAATATGTGCAACTCATTTATATCAGTCACAAAAGCATCTTAATATCAGTCATGACTGGCTTTAACACATGCAATAGGGATTTCAAGAAAATACCAGTGTCTTCCCATTGGTTAATTCTAGTTTGCCCTTGGAGTGTATATTTTGAAAGTCAATACTGTGAGGTAGTGATTGCTGTTATTTTTTTTTTCTTCCCACTGTGTTCTTGCATTTATTACACGGCTCTAAGCATTTAGGTAGGAACCCCAAGCAGGCTGTGGGCAGATGCTGCTGAAAACAAAGAGCTTGCTTGCTGGGTTTGAGCTTCATATTATGATGTTTAAGGTCCACAACAGAAATAATATCTAGAAATCATAGAAGATTGAAGCTTTTGAGAAAGAGAAAAATTGCTGAGTCACTCAAAGCAAAAAAAATAAAACTACAGAAGTTTATAGCAGATATAAGAGTAGAGGAATACATGGACAGAATAAAAACTTACAGTCAGATAAAAGTTGGCAAGCACACACAAAGACAGAATTGAATAGCAGAGTAGAGGATTCGTGATTGTGCATATATGTAATGTTTTGGAAAAGTCAAGCAACTAGTCAAGTGACTAGAAGAGGCATGGTCACAATGGAACATCTCTCTTGACCATGACTACAGCAAGCATCTGCAGGTACAGCACAACCAGATGATGTTGGAGACCAGTTGGAGTACAATACTGCAGAGGCCAAGGAGGTGAACAATGGTGCTCGACCCAGGAGCTCCACCCCTGCTGACAAAGTAACTTAGGTTCCCCAGGAACCTAATGAGGAAAAAAATAAGGAAAAAAATAGTTATAAAAGGAGTGTTTACCTAAGAGTTTGAAACGGAAGTCTGCGTCAGGAAGATATTGTCACAGTTTGGCTAGCACTTGAAAGTGTTTCCCCAATAGCTCATGTGTTGAGTTTGGTCCTCCTTGTGGTGATGCTGAGGTGGTGCAGTCTTTAAGAGTCAAGGCCTAGTGGAAGGCCCTTCCCTGTTTGGTTATATGCCCTCAGAAGAGATTGAGACAGTTTTCCTGGGACCCAATTAATCCCTAATGGCTTCTTGATTTGGCATTTGATGATGTAATCTTCATTCTGTGTGCATTCCCTACCCACCACGAGAGGATAGTGTAAGGAATCCTTGGCTACAGCAGGAGCTGTGCTGTTTGGGCTTTCAGCTACCAATATTGTGACCTAAATCATTTTTCTTTAGAAGGACCCAGATTTGGGCATTTTGTTACAGTAATAGAAAAGAGCCTAATATAAAACTCTAGTTCTATATGTGTTGTATAGAAATAAAAACAACACAATTTCTAACATTAGACTTTAATAATGTGTTGAAATATCTCTTTTACTATATTTCAAATTTCAGAGCTATTTTAATTTGGTCGGTGTTCTAGTTTGTGTCCTGCTGCTATAATCAATAGCATAAACAAAAGCATCTTGGAAAAGAAAGGGTTTATTTCATCTTACATCAGGAAGGGAAGTTAGGGCATAAAGTCAAGGTAGAAACCTAGAGACAGGAGCTGAAGCAGAGGTCATAAAGGAACACTGCTTATTGGTTTGTTCTCCGGGCTTACTCAACCTTTCTTTCATGAGTTCCACTGCCCACAGTTGGTTCAGCCCTCCTATACCAATTATTATCAAAAAATGATGTGCAGACTTGTCTATATGGCAAGCTAATGGAAGTATTTTTTTGAGTTTTCCTCTTTCCAGATGACCCCAGCTTATATCTCAAGTTCACAACAACAACAAAAAAACAAAAATAAAACAAAACAAACAAAAAACCCTAGCACATTTGGTTCTTTAGCTTGACTGTTCATTGGGACTATGGAAGCTCAGGTTGGTCTGAAATAGTATGTGGCCCAGAATGGCCTGAAACTCCGGTACTAGCCCCGCCTCAAGTTGCCATTAATGATAGGACTACAGGCCTGAGCTAGCATACCCAGCTCCTATTTCTTCTTGATAACTGTGAAGGTCTTCATTGTTTGAAATAGTAGTTGATTTAAAAGCACATGTCTTTCACATAATTTAACTATCATAAGTTGAAACTAAGTGATGTATCATTATAAAAATATGCTGATCATTGTTTTCTCAGATATGATCCTCATCTCAAGTAGCTTTATTTGCTTTGTATGTATGTGTTAGAAAGAAGTTTCAAGTATGGAACTGGAGGGTTCCAGTTTGACTAGATGTCAGCTCAGGTCTTGAATTATAATTGCTGTGATTGTCTCCAAGAAGCCCTGCTTGGCCTCTCAACCGCCTGCATAGTTTCCAAGCATTGCTTTTGTTTATTGGTAAACAAAAACATAAGGGTGTTATGTGGGGCTATATGACTAGATACGTCACATCAGCAGTAGGAGTGTGCCTGATGTGACACTAGCTTGAGGTAAAACCAGGCGCACTGTGGCTTAGAGGGAAACCGCTCCTTTAATGCCTCCTCCCTCTCACCCAAGTCATGGTAGCTACCGCTGACCATGCTCCTGGGATAATTCCTTGTGATGGTTAGGGTTAAGTATCAGCTTAACAGAAGTTAAGAGTCACCTGGAAGAAGTTCCTCTGAGCATGTCTGGGAGCATGACCTCGATGACTTTACGGCAGGAAGACCCACCTACCAGGGATGACCCGATTCCCAGGGGCAGGGCATTCTGTGCTGCACAGGGATAAAGGCAAGTATGTGTTCATTGTTCTCCTGACTGTGGAAGTAATACAATGAGCTGCATTAAGTTCCTGATGCCCCGACTTCCTTGCCATGATGAATTCAAACCTCTAACTATAGACTAAAATTAGCCTTTCCTCTGTAAGTTGCTTTTGTCATAATGTTTTATCAAGGCAATAGGTAAAGAACCTCCAACAATCCACAATAAAACATACTCTACAGCCTCAGATGGAGCCGACTCTGGGGTTCCTGAGCACCTTCTGCCTCTATCTGTTCTTTCACTGCATTTTCCTGTGACAGTAACTCAAGTTGTCAGTGATCACAATTATGAACTTAAAAGGAGATGAGGAACTAGGACTTTAAAATGCATATTATGCTAACATATATCTAGACATGCAGCATCTGGTTCAAGCTTGTCTCCAGCTGAGCACAGTGAGTGCTCTCACAGTCTGCAAATTTAACCATTTCTATTTGTAGCAGCTCTTCTGAGTGACAGAACAAAGCTGATTATGTTACAGCAACAGCCATTTGAAGTGTTAACTGTGGTAAGCCACGATAACCTGTGCTAAGACTGTTAACACCAGGCATAATGAGATTACTGATATCAGGTTTTCTATCGGCTACACACTCACTAAATGTTAGACACACAGGAAGGTGAGAAGATGAATTCAAAACATCTCAGTGTTGCTTCTTTGAAATAATTTAATCCTACAAGTGAATAATTTTAAACTGTATCTTTAGTAATTAATATTTTATTTTTGCCTTTCTGTAGTTGTGATCAACAGAGCATGAAAGAGAGCAATTTTATCTTCAGAGGTGTTTTTATATTCAATTTATTGCCATTGAAAAAGAATTTGCCTTTCAATATGGAAAAATACCTCTTTGAAGAACTTTATTGTATGCTTGTCTTATATGATGCTATAACTTTATTTTAGTCACAATATATGAATAAAGAATTTATAGACTGAAGAGTAAACACAAATCTTATGTACTGCAACACTCAAAAATATGTTATTTAATAGGAAAGGAAAATGATGGCTATCTCCTGGAGAAAAGAGGAAACAATAAAATAGTTGATGCATTAAGTATATAATGGCATTATCTATCATGAATATTAATATTCAAGGTCTATTGCAAAGACAGTTATGTAAAAAGATCTAATAAAAAGTTTCTTTAAATATCTCAACAATTTAAGTCATTGAAAATACAACTGTTTCTTCTAAATTTGTACTCTGTAGGGTAAAAATTTGACTTCACCATTGTTAGCATCAGGCACTCAGGACTGCACATTTGAAATGCGCACACACACTCTTTTGCTAGCTTCCTCGCGGCACCGGTATTATCTACCTAGTGCTATGCAACACAGATAGGGAGGCACTTGAACCAAGAGATAGCTGATTCAAAACAAAAGAAGAAGGAAGAGGAGGAAGGAAAGAAAAAGAAAGTATCTGTCCTTGAGACAGGCCCCTGATACTGGCACTGGCTGGGAAGAGTCCGAAAGAGCTTCACAGTATTCTTTCCCACAATGCTGTTGGCTTGTTCAGTATTTCACTGGCTTCCTTCACTCCAATGCGCTTTTTTAACTCAGCTGCAGTTTTTTCCAGTTGTTCAATGTTCTGTTGCCATTTTCTCCTATTTAGCTGAATCTTGTTCACCTGACAATGCAAACGCTTAAGAATTGCATCATATCTCTTATGTTGCACCTGTTAGAAAACAGTATACATCAACCGTGCTTGTGAGCATGAGAAACCAACAGTCAAAACAGAGGCTCTGCATCTTCCATAGAAAAGCACTAGAAACCATTCATCGTAAATAATCAACACAAACAAGAATTATGCAAATATTCACCATATTACAAATGCTGAAAGTTTTCTGCATAAAATGGCTGTAATACCTTTTGTTGTGGGTAGTGTTTTTCATTTGTGTGTGTGTGTGTGGAAATGGAAAATCAGAGTAATCTGCACAAATGGCGATGTTTGGGATTTGAACCTTAGTTACCCAGTGTTAAGTAAATCTGGCCTGAAGTTGCCTCTTTATTGAGTTCTATCTGACAAATTGTAATCCTAGTACCTAAACTGAGAACTTAATTTAAAAGTGTGTATTGGTAGCACAGCTTATTCTCACAAAGCTTGTGTTTCAGTGATTCATGACAGCCAGATGGTAAGACCATGCTTATGAATGGCAAGCAAGGAAGCTGCTTCTGTATCTCATTTTCATTTTACTTGCTAGGAATGCTGTGTGCCCACCTCACAGGCAGACCTCCTCTGGCTCTGAAGACTTACCAATTCATGAATCACCCATTGTTCTATTACACTCAGTTAAATTTAATTGCTCTAGAGTCTTTGTTTTAGTACTGGTTAAAAGAAATGGTTGGTTTTTTTTTTCTATATCCAGTGGCTTACTAAAACATAGATCCATATATAGATCTAAAAACAAAACAAAACAAAGACAGTAGTTCTTAACCCTCCTAATACTGTGACCATTTAATGCAGTTCCTCATGTTGTGGTGACCCCAACCATAAAATTATTTTTGTTGCTACTTCATAACTGTAATTTTGCTACAAATTTTGTAATTTTGAATTCTAATATAAATATCTGTGTTTTCTGATGGTCTTAGGCAAGCCCTGTGAAAGGTCATCTAACCCCTAAAGGGATCACAAACCACAGGATAAGAACTTCTGGTGTAAGAATTATGTGATCTGTTTCTTTTCCATTAAGTAACTGAGTAAATTCTGAGCCAGGCAAGGATACACTGCAAGGCAATGAAACAGTAGAAATTACAAGTGATATGGTATCTGGCAAGAAGAAGGCAAAAAATGGTATTCATCTGCAAATTTCATTTCACTTTTTAAAAATGTATTTGAATTCTATTGTGTATATGAACTACATTTTCATTATCCATTCATCAGTAGAAGGGTATTTAGGTTTTTTTCCCCCTATTTCCTAGCTATTTATTGTGAACGAACATTGCTGAGAAAGTATCTGTGAAGTAGGATGTTGAGTTCTTTGGGCAAATGCCAAGGGTAAGAGAGAGTGATCATAGGTAGATCTGCCTTTAGCTTTTCTGAGACTTCTTACTAATTTCTATAGTGGCTACACCAGTTTCTAAGCTCACCAACAGTGAATGAGGTTTCCCCTTTTCCAATTGCTCACCACACAGTTGTCATTGTTTACTTGATTTCAGCCAATCTGACCAGGGTAAGATGTAGTCTCATGTTACTTTTAAAATTTTTTGTAATTTTATTATTTTTTACAATCTATTCACTTTGTATCCGATTGTAGCCCCCTCCCTCCCACTTCTCCCCTTCCCCATCCCTGAGTCTACTGAAAAGGGGGAGTCCTCCTCTCCTACTAGCTGACCCTAGCCTATCAAGTCTCTTTAGGACTCTGTATCCTCTTTCTGTGTCCTGGTAAGGCCACCATATCAGGGGGAAGTGATCAAAGAGCGGGCAACTGAATTCATGACCCACAGAAGACAGGAGCTCCACAAGGATACCAATAAGGCCACAAAATCTGGGCCTAGGGAGGTCTTCAGAGACTGATGCACTAACCAAAGACCATGCATGAAGAGGCTCTAGACCCCCTGCTCAGATGTAGCCTATAGGCAGCTCAGTCTCCAAGTGGGTTTCCTAGTAAAGGGGGCAGGGGTTGTCTCTGACATGAACTTATGGTACTTCCTCCTCCACCCCCTTTTTAAAAAAATTATTTCTTAAATTTATTTTTTTATTCACTTTACATCCCAATTGTAGTCTCCCTCTTCCACCATCCCCCACCCCTACCACTCAGAATGTGCTGGAGTGGGTTGGTGGGGAGCTCCCCTTTAAAAAGTGCTTTCAATTTGCATTTCCTTAATTGCTAAAGATACTGAACACTTTGAAAGACATTTCTTAGCAATTTTTTCATCTTCTTTTGAGATCTCTGCGTTCATATCTATAGCCTATTTAATTGGGCAATTTGTTTTCTTGACTATTTTTGAGTTCTTTGTATATTCTGATTAGCAATCATTTATTAGATGTATGATTGGCAAAGATTCTCTTCTATTTTATATATGGGAATTTAAAGATAAGGCCCAAATTTTGAAGACATCACACACTTCAAATGCAAGGATTGGAGAAAACAAACTGAAACTGACCTGGAAGGCTTTTCCCTGTGGGCTAGTTCTCATAGAATCCAAAAGTTCCAAGGGAGTAAAGAAACTAAGAGTCTTACCCTGCTGAAAAGTCTACGAACCATAACAATGAGCAGCGTGACAAGACACATTTCCCAGTGCAAAAGTAGCACTCATATCTCAGAGGTAATCAACAACCATCTAATTGGAGCTCTTCAAAAAAGCTTCATTTTTGCAGCAAAATGAGTATTTCAGAAATATACAATTGGTCAAAATGTAGAGAACTGAATATGAGGTGTCCATCCCAGCTGATACATGTCAATACAACCTCTACCTAAGGCTCTGAGAACATGGTCAAAAGGGGGGAAGAAAGATTGTAAGAGCCAGAAGACCAGGATATGTTGTGCTATAACATAGTATCCTCTGTATATGACAGAGTCACATTCAAGAATTCTTAACGATATGGTCCCCTAAACAAGATCTACACACTGAAAACACCAGTTGACATTTCAGTATTGATGGGAGACATCTCATAAGGCCCCACTCCTAAATGAAGATCTACAGACAATTAACGGCCACTAAAAGTGGGAGAATGAGCCTTCTCCAGGAACAAGCCCTCCCCCACCCTATAGGCTATTCAATTTCAAGCAGTCATCCCTAAACACACATATATTAATTAAAAAAGAAGTGGTCATAGGGAAGGGTTTATAGGGGGATACAAAGTGAATAAAGTGTAATTAATAAATAAAAAAAATAAGTGGTCATGAACTTGAGAGAGAATGAGGAGGTCATGGGATGACTTAGATAAAAAATACTCATGTATGAGGATTTTTAAAAAATAGCACAAAACTCCAACAATAGAAAAATACTATATTAGAACTTACTATGCAAAGCATATCTATCTTTGTTTTTTTTTAAGTAGAAGATATTCTGAGTGAGTGAAGTTATTAGTGGATGTGTTTTGTTGATATAGGCATAGCCTTGTCAAGGACCAAGGCCTCTGATCCATGGGAAACTGACAGTCATTTCTCCATATGGTATTTCATATTTTTGCTAGAGCTTCTCCAAAGAGACTTTCTTTGGTGAAGTTTTCATTTGCTATGATATTCACTGTTTTACCTCTTCACTCCCTACTCTGCATAATTAGATATTCCTTTTCTCTGTTCCAATTTTGTCTTTCATCTTCTTCAAAAAAAAGTTTTTATTTTTCAGTTTGTTTGTTTATTGTTACTGTTCTATCTTCAGGATTTAAAAGTAATGGATGTATAGTAGGCACTCAACAAATATGTTCAGTGAATTATTGAAGAAATAAATAGAATTAGATCTTTTAACTAAACCATATTACTTAGAACCCAACTACCTTAAGACCAAAGATGTAATTAAACTGCTACCTTCTCTATGCCTAACGCATTTGGATATTGATTTCTTGCTTTAGTTTTTTTTGGGGGGGGTGTTTGTTATTAGTATGTCTATTCATTTTGTTCTTATTTTAGCTACTTCTGATGGAATCTAAGGTTTGAAATATCTCCCAGACTTCTTGGAAGTATTGGTTATGCCCATTATATATTTCCTTCGCATATGTGAGTATATTATTGTCCTAACTTTTTGCTTATACCTGAAATTTATTGTTTTGCATGCAGTAGCTATTGGTGGTGTTTTATGATGTGGTTTTTATTTGAGTGGTTATTTCTTTCATTTCCTGAATTTCTTTCTGGTTCCTTTTCAGTGTTTCAGTATCCTTTCTTACACTTTCCTCCATATTTTATACTTTTGCCTCCAATTTACTATTTTGTTTATTTTCAAGACTGTCTTATTGAAGCTCTGGATATATTACCTTAATTTGTTACCTGATTTTTTAAATTCTCAATATGGCCATTTGTAGGCACTTACATTAAGTTCTGAGTCAATGTGTAGTGCTTGATATGGGCATGGCCATGTGAGGACCCAAATGTCTCAGACTAAAGGGAGTGGCACAGCCTTCCCTGTGTGAAGCTCAGAGGGATGGCAAAGCGTTCATTGGGTCCAAGAGCAAATGTTGACAGTGTGTACAGAAAATGTCCACTGTAGCTTTCTCCGACAAGATGTTTACGGCCTGAAGATTGCTCCCCTACAGAGCCTGCTCTTACTAAGATTAGTTAAACCTGTTCCCTTGTTCATCTATGTATGAAACCTTGTCCCTTGTTTAACAATACAATAACCCTGCTTCCCTGTTCACCGGAGTATAATAAACACTCTGAGCTTCCAGGGTACTGCAGCTTCTTCTGAGAGCCCAGGCCACCTCTATGTCTGTCTGTCCTTTCTTTAGTCCCTCACTGATCCTAGCCAGGGTTCTTGGACCTAAACCATGCAAGCACATAGCAGCCATTAATTCTTAAGTATCTGAATTCTTTCTCAGACATTTCACTTCTTTTTCTCTCAGTGCCTTGACCAGTGACTTGAGTTGTCTTCTAGACTGGAGAAAGCTTGCATTCGTGTCTACTCTGCTGGTAACTCCACTCTAAGATTTTTCATTTCAACAATTCCTCTTGTCCGCTCTGATTTCTATTTGGTTGATTAGGGTTCCTTGGCTTATCTCACCTTGTCCATCATGACACTTTTTCCCTGTAGAATACTTCACAGCAGTTTTCTGTCTCTAACAACTTCTGAGACAAATAGAACTGTATAGCTTAAGGATTCCTCAAGCTACAGGTAGCCCTTTCTTTACCTTTCTACTCATGTTTCATTACTAATGGGATTGGAATTACAAGTTGTCAACTCTGGGTTTTTGCATTTTCATCTGAAGGTATTGAATTTTGCTCTAAATTCAATTAAATTACTCGTAGATCATCTTGGACTTGTAAGCTTTAATACTTACTAGAGTGTCTATTTCTCTTTCATCCTGAGGTTTAGGTCTTTAGTCCAGCTTTTGTCTCTGTCATCATCATGGGTGCTATGATTTGAATGTAAAACGTCCTCCAAGGCTCATATGTTTGAATATTTGTTTCCCAGCTCATGACATTGTTTTGAGAAACTGTAGAACTTTTTGACCATTGGACTTGCTTAGTGGGCACAGGCTAGCAATGGTGGTCTTTAGATAGTGAAAGCCTGGCTATCTATCCAACAGGAGCTCTCTGTATCCAGTCTGCAGGCAAGATGTGGGAAGTGTCACCTGCATGTTCCTACTGCCATGCTGTGCCTTCCCTGCCTTGAAGGACCATACCCTCTGAACTGTGAGGCAACAATAAATCCTTCAACTTTTAAGTTTCTTCTACCATCTATTTGGGCAAAGTATGGTGAAATACAGTGGTCTTTTTACTAGGGCTCAACAGTAGTAGGAAACAGGTAGATTCTCTTAAGGGCAGATGCTGAAATCTCAGCTTATCATTATTCTAACTTTGTTTCCAATTGAGGACTTGGAATTTCATTCACACATGCAGTTCAAATGATAGACAAGGTTTTGAAAAGAACTAATATGCAAATCTGAGGTTTCTTGTAAGGCCAAAATTAGTATTGACCCCAATAACATCATGAAGAAGTAAGTCTATAAAGCAGAAAAAAATTATTTCAAATGTAGGATATGTTTGTTCAAAATTATTTTGAGGAAAGGATAATACTAAGAGAATTAATATTAACTAATGATTAAGAGAAAGAAATGGAGCCTGGATCTTATGATTCTTTAGTTCTAATTCTTGGTAAGAAAGAATTATGTAGTGTGGTATTCACTCTAACAGTTCTTTTAATAATGGAACTGGTTAAATGTCATTAGTCGTAGTAGGGTGATAGAAACAAAGGTGTAACAATATTGTTGGCTGTTTTATAGCAATAAAAAGGAATAAGACTAAAAGGAATATAGACTAAATACATAAATAGGAATATAGACTAAATAAATAAAAAGAAATATAGAATAAAATTAAAACATGTATTAAGAGAGATATGAATAAGTAACTTGTTGCAAAGTTATATGTGCAGTGTACACACAATGTACACATGTCCTGTTTGGAGTTTGTGTTTTTGTGTAAACCATGAGTAATAGGTAAAAACAATGGGAAAAGTAATGTAATTGGAGGTAGTTTCAAAGAAATGATATAGCTTTGTCTCTAATATTTTACATTTTCATTAAGGAGAGTATGTTCTGTTTGAAATATAACTAGGAGAAAGAGTCCAATAGATCTGGAATCTTTCTTTTGCTTTCTTAGATGTATAACCTTATATAAAGTATTAAAATTATTATGTTATACATGATATGTTATTATGAATATTTAAATTATATATCCAATTGAGATTTCTCTATTTAGCCATATACCCCAATTTTAGTTGGATAACTCAAGGAATGACACATGTTGGAGAGGTTTTGGAAACCTCCATTGTTGGTGGGAATGTAAACTTGTACAACCACTTTGGAAATCAGTCTGGTACTTTCTCAGAAAATTAGGAATAGTTCTACCTCAAGATCTAGCTATACCACTCCTGGGCATATATCCAAAAGATGTTCAACCACGCAACAAGGACATTTGCTCAACTATGTTCATAGCACCTTTATTCATAATATTCAGAATCTGGAAACAACCTAGATGTCCCTCAACTGAAGAATGAATACACAAATTGTTGTATATTTACACAATGGAATACTACTCAACTATTAAAAACAAAGAAATCATAAAATTTTCAAGCAAATGGATGGAACTAGTAAAAGATCATCTTGACTGAGGTAACCCAGAAGCAGAGGACACATATGGTATACTCACTTATAAGTGGATATAAGCCATATAATTTAGGATAAACATACTAAAATCTATAGTCCTAAAGAAGCTAAAAAACAAGGAAGACCCTAGGGAAGATGCTTAATCTTCATTCAGGATAGACATCGGAAATAGAAGACAGGGAACAGGATAGGAGCCTTCCAAAGGGGGTCTCCGAAAGACTCTACCCATCAGGGTATCGAAGCAGATGCTGAGACTCATAGCCAAACTTTGGGCAGATTACAGGGAATCTTATGGAAGAAGACAGAGATAGAAAGACTTGGAGGGGACAGGAGCTCCACAAGGAGACCAACAGAGCCAAAAACTCTGGGCTCAGGGGATCTGCAGAGGCTGATGAATCAACCAAGGATCATGTATGGAGAGGACCTAGAGCCCCTGCTCAGATGTAGCCCATGGGCAGCTCAGTCTCCATGTGGGTTTCCTAGTAAAGAGAGCAGGGGCTGTCTCTGACATGGATTCAGTGGCTGGCTGTTTGATCACCTTCCTCTGGTGGGGTGGCCTAAGTAGGTCACAGAGAAAGTGGATCCAGACAGTCCTGATGAGACCTGATAGGCTAAGGTCAGATAGTAGGGGAGGAAGACTATGGGAAGGACATGGGGAGCTGGGAGGAAAGAAGGGTGGGACTGGGAGGAGATGATGGGAGATGATTACAGCCAGGATACAAAGTAAATAAATTGTAATAAATAATTAAATAAAAATAAAATTATATATCCTATATAGTTTTTGGGAAATACCTAGAACCAAAAAAATAACAATAAACCAACTGATACTCAACATTTGTTCTTGCACTTTCTATAGATTAATAATTTTTTACTGTGTTATCTTGCTATCTACTTGAATTTTTTTAAAGATTTTATTCAAATAAATAATGTGTGTGTGTGTGTGTGTGTGTGTGTCTGTATTTGCACATGAGTGCAGGTACCTGTAGAGGCCAAAGGCTCAGATTCCTCAGAGCGGAAAACACCAGGCAGTTGCAAGATGATGTGAATGCTGGGAACCAAACTCAGGTCCTCTATAACAGTAGTGAGTGCTCTTAACCACTGAGCTCTCTCTCCAGTCCTGCTTGAATAATGGTCATATTGCCTTTTCCTTCACCTTCTCCCCTTTGCTTCCCTGGAGTTTTCAGATAGGACTGATTGGCTTCTGACTCTGTAATCGATTCTGTTCTTAACATCAATAAATGAGTATATTTGTCAGCTGTATAGATGAAAGCTGCACAGTACCAAGTCAAATATTCTTTGTTTGCAGTGGCTCTAAGTGCACTAAATTTCCCTGCCCCTAAAAATTTTAAGCTCAGAGTGTATAAAATTTAGACAAGAATAAACCATCAATGCTTTATAGAATGTCTGCTATCACAAAATACTGTTTACAACACTCATCAATTGTTAAATCATCTTAAACTGCTCCTGGTTTTTTTTTTTTCTTCTTCTTGATTTTGGCAAATAACACTTGTTATGCTTTGAACTAAAAAAAAAATCACTGACTGTTTCTAAGTGCTTTATATTTGAAGCTTTGTGCTCATGCTCTCCCAATTCTTTGTTGATGACTCATAGTTTATTCTTGCTTCCATCTTCTAAAATGTATAAAGACAGAAAATAGGAAGGAAAAGAAAGATATTTAGGGATAAATATTTGGAATGTCTTTTTCCTATTTCATTTATGACCTAGAAATACAGAAAACATTTTGCCAATAAAGATTGAAATTCAAGAACCATTTCTAGTTTTTGAACCACAGATATAGAGGATAGGAATACAGAATCTAAAATATGCAAGGCATTAATGTTTAAAAACATTAAAGATTAGAACAAACAATGGTATAGTCAATGAAAAAAAATAACCTATGAAATTTCCACAAGCCATGGATAAAGAAATTCACAAAGGACAAAGAAATAGTACTCACAGGAAGAAATAACTAACACAAATCTCCAGTATTTGAATTCAACCTTCTTAAAAATTTTTGGTTATTTTAAGAACATCAATGATCAATTCATAACAACTATTAATACTAAATGTTTTTTAAAATGCAGTATTCTCAAGGCAATGATATAACTATATTTGTTTTTCATTTTAACAATTATTATACAAAAATTTAACTTAATTTATGAGTAGGATATTGTGACACAGTTGAAGACTACTTTATAATATATTATAAGTAATAAAACCACAACCGGAGAGCACAAAATGTCCTAATACAACTGTCCCTATTAAAAAAAGCTTAAAAGTTATTAAATTTCAGAGCAGAAATTTTATGCTGAAAAATTTTAAAAATGGAAGTGTTGTCTTTAGTGATTATTCCTAAAACTTTAGCATTAGTGGCCTCTTACTCTTTAGCATCTAAAGTACCAATTTTCCATACTGCTTCTATCAAAAAAAAGTCTTTATTTGCTGGTTCTTTCTGTGTGACTAAGAATGCTAAATATCAAACATAAAATAATATCAGAAGCCTCTGGGTAAATAGGTAGAAGAAAGAAATACAGGTAGGAAATTCAGGCCCTACGAATGGTATGCATTTCTATTTCCCTTATGTATTCCAGAGAGGGTCTGGAGAAGAGGGCAATCCAGAAGTGCCAACAGTGCACTGAGGGGAAAGTCTCAAGGAGGCCTCCTCTTTCTAGATAAATGATGAAAATGGCAGCCTCCCCAGACAGAACATTTCAGACAGGAACTCTTCTACTGAAAATGAATACCACAGAACAAAAATGTGGCCTCTTCACCACCCACATAAGACAAGTTTTTCTAAAACATCCTATATTCCATCATTGCTAGCAATATTGAAGTTCCCCCTAAACACCTTTCGGAGTGATTTAAGTACAGACCTGAGTTTTGGTGCCTTCTAAGCAATAACAAACTACATCTTTTAGAATCAGCGGAGCCCAAAAAGATCTTATCTCATCAAGTGGGAGTAAAAATCAGAGAAAGCCTAGTGAAGTCAGGATTTTTGCTAGTACTCTGTGGTGAGTAAGAAATGGTTTGGCTTCTTTGTCAAAAATCAGATGTCCATAGATGTGCAGTTTATTTCTGGATCTTCCGATCAATTCTATTGATCAACCTCTCTGTTTCTATGCCAATTCCATTGATCAACCTGTCTGTTTCTATGCCAATATCATGCTGTTTTTATTACTATTGCTTTGTAATAGAGCTTGAGATCAGGGATGATGATATCTCCATTAGTTCTTTTATTTGTACAGGATTGTTTTTTAACTAACCTGGGTTTTTTGTTTTTCCATATGAACTTGAGAATTGTTCTTTCAAGGTCTGTAAAGACTGGCCCTACTTGAAACTCATCCCATTGGAGAAAACCAACCCCTAACACTATAAATGTTACTCTGCTATGCTCATTATAGATAGTAGCCTAGCATAACTCCTCTGAGAGGCTTCACCCAGCAGCTGATGGAAACAGATGCAGAGACACATAGCCAAACATTAAACAGAGCTCAGGAGGTCCTATCAGAAAGTTGGAGGAATGACTGAGGGAGCCAGAGGGGTCAGGGACTCCACAAGCAGACCTACAGAGTCAACTAACCTAGTCCTATAGGGGCTCACAGAGACTGAAGCTCCAACCAAAGAGCATGCATGGGCTGGTTCTAAGCCCCCTGCACCTATGTAGCAGGTATACAGCTCTATCTTCATGTGAATCCAACAACTGGAGCAGGGCCCCTCTCTGGCTCTATGCTTCCCTTTGGATCCCCCTCCTCTAACTGGGCTTCCTTGTCTTGCCTCAGGAGGAGAGGATGTAGCAAGAGCTGCAGTGACTTAATGTGTCAGGGCAGGTTGGTTGCCATGGGAGACCCCTCCCCCTTCTCTGATGAGATGAGAGCAGAATGGGGGAGAGGGGTGTTTGAGGGGGTACTGGGAGGAGAAAAGGGGGGCTACAGTCAGGATGTAAAATGAATGACTGACTTAATAAAAGACGTTTCAATACACGGTTAATTTTTTTCTCATATTCTCGAGTGCTCTGAAGAGAGTATACACAGGTAGTATGAGATGGAGTTCAATTTAACCAGAGACTGAAGCTCCAACCAAAGAGCATGCATGGTTTAACCAGTATTGCTGTATTTGTGTGTGGAGTGGGTGGATATGGTGCAGTGTGATGTGCTGTGACAGATATGTGTGAATGCATGTGTGCAGAGGCCCGACGATAACCTGCATCAGAGGGGCTGGGGGATGGTGTTCAGGAAGCAAACACCCTCAGCAGCTGGACCACCCTCTCACTGGCAGTTCTGTGCTGTTCGTGCACTGGGACTATTTCTAGAACTTTTCTCTGTTTCATTAACTGTTTTTTTTTCATTTCCACACCACTTATATACTATCTTACTACTTATAACATTTTAATAAATTGATGTATAAAAACAAAAAAATGCCTACTCTAATTTGAATTCCCACTAACCTATAAGATAAAATTACAGTTTTTATTTACTGAACATATGTAAAGGAAAAGACTTATCTTCAAATTATTTAGATGTTTTCAAATAAGTTAAAAATAAACACTTTATTTTCTAAGTTGTTATATTAAAGGATATATATATATATGTATATATATATATATATATATATATATATATATATATATAGCCATTAACATCACATTTTCTTTTCCCAGACAGGGTTTCTCTGTGTAGCCCTGGCCATCCTGGGCTCACTTTGTAGACCAGGCTGGCCTCGAACTCACAGAGGTCCACCTGCCTCTGCCTCCCTGAGCGCTGGAATTAAAGGCATGCACTACCATGCCTGACTAACAGCACATTCTTTGCCATGGTTGTTCTCCATTTCTACAAACAATAATGACGAAAGTCTGGAATGTCACCCTGCTATGTTAAGAAATTAGTTTCCCTTTATTTTAATTGCTTATTTACTTTGGTTTAGAGACAGAATCTCGTTCTATAATCTGAACTGGCATCGAGCTTATGGCAATCCTTCTCCCTTAGTCTCCTAAATGCTGGGATACTAGGTAAGAACCACAGTACAGAACCCAAACCCATTTTCGTATTTGTTGTTTCTATTTTTTTAACTAGTCTGATTCTGTTTATTTATTTATTTATTTATAGTCACAATTTTTCCATTATATATCCCGACTGAAGCCCCTCCCTCAACTCCCCCCAGGCCCACCCTCCCTCCATCTTTCTCCCCATCCCCTTCCCCTAGTCCACTGACAGGGGAGTTCTCCACCACTGCCCACAGCTTGTCAAGTCTCATCAGGACTGCCTGGATCCTCTTCCTCAGTGGCCTGGCAAGGCCATGTCACCACTGACGATCAAAGAGCAGGCAACCGAGTTCATGATAGAGGCTGCCCCTGCGCCCCTCACTTGGAGATCCACATGGAGACTGAGCTGCCAATCAGCTATATCTGAGCGGGAGATCGAAGCAGATGCTGATACTCACAGCCAAACTTTGGGGAGAGCACGGGGAGTCTTATGAAAGAAGGGGGTTGTGGGGATAGAGGGACATGGAGGGGACAGGAGCCCCACAAAGAGACCAACAAAGCTAAAGGATCTGAGCCCAGGGGTTCATGTGGAGACTTATGCATCAACCGAGGATTATGCAGGGAGAGGACTTAGACCCCCTGCTCAGATATTTGTTGTTTTTAAACTTGACTGTTGAGGGTTGCAAATATCTAATCAAGTTTTTTTTTCAAAATGTTAGTTATGATTTACTACAATTTATTCACTTTGTACCCCAGCTGTAGCCCCCTCCCTCATCTCCTCCCAGTCCCACCTCCCTCTTCTCCCCTGATTCTCCTCCCCTAGTCACTGATAGGGGAGGTCCTCTTCCCCTACTACATGGCCCTATCCTATCAGGTCTCATCAGGACTGTCTTCTGTGGCCTGGCTAGCTGAACCCCTCAGGGGAAGGTGATCAAAGAGCCCGCCACTGAATCCATGTCAAGACAGCCCCTGATCCCCTTACTAGTAACCCACTTGGAAACTGAGCTGCCTATGGGCTACCTCTGAGCAGGGGTTCTAGGTCCTCTCCATGCATTGTCCTTCGTTAGAGCATCAGTCTTCACAGGCTCCCTGGGCCCAGATTTTTTGCTCTGTTGGTCTCTAATTCACCATGAGGACATCACAATCCTGAATACCAACAAGTTTCATAACAGTGATGCTTTCAATTGCCTTTTGCTCTATTTTCAAAATTCCAATGTCTAAAATGGTCATCATTGACCATCTAAGGCTCTGTTTTCTGGCCATTAATTGGGTATCAGGTGGTTAGTAGAAACAGCCTTGGAAGACTTCCAGAGAATTCAGTGCCAGATATCTTTTCTTTCTTTCTTTCTTTTTTTTTTTTTTGACATGATATTGCTTTATAGACCAGGCTGGCTTCAAACTCTATCTTTTCGAGTGCTAAGGTTATAGGCATGTGCCATGCTTGGTATATGCTAGACTTAACGTGAATACTTGCTTTGTTTGAATACATTCATATTTTGAATGAAGTGTTATCTCTTGTTATATTTTAATGATTTTTTTTCTTGTTCCCTAGCTGTTTTAAAAATCAAGAGTGATGCCAAACCACAGAGGAAGAGGATGCAGGCAGTCCTAAGGAGACTTAAGAGGCTAGGGTCAAATGGTAGGGGAGGAGGGCTCCCTCCTTCTGAGAACTAGGAGAGGGGAATAGGGAGGAAGAGGGAGGGAGGGTGGTTTGGGAGGACAGAAGGGAGGGGGCTATAATCGGGATGTAAAGCAAATAAATTATAAAAAATATAAAAAAATTTTAAAAAGAAAATCAAGAGTGAACTATGTAAATACAAATGTAGCATAAGCTTAAGACTTAGTCTCATAAAATATTTAAATATAGACAATTAAGACTCACCTCTATTTCTTTTCTTAATTTTTCATGTGTCTTTTTCTCTTCTTCAAGAAAATATGTTTTCTTAATAATTGAATCTTTTACTGTCATAATTTTATTCTTTAGCTTTGCAATGTCTTCCTGGATATTTGTAAAATGTAAAAGATACCAGTCAAAATAAATCCAAGTACTTTCACAATTTATGAAAACCAGCAAAATCAAGATTTAAATTTGGAAAATAGGATTAGAACATTACCTTCATAGCTATACAACATAAAGGACCATTAGTTACACAAAGCAAACCTAAACTGGAAAACCCAAACTGAAAACCAAATAAGACACAAAGAAAAGTGATATAGTTGTGTTAATAATTCCTAAAAAACGGTGCAAAGGATATATATTTTTTTAATTCTGTAGTAAGAATAGGCAGATATTTTAAGTCAGTATCCTCTATGGTCTTCAAAGAACAGTAAGAAAAATACATAGCTAACCAACGTGCAATTATGAAGTCAGTGTCTTTGCATAATAGCATTAATCACATAAACTGATTTGGTCTGGATTCATCAGAATAGAAGCTAGAAGCTGAACATTTTTGATGATTTACAGTTTCTGCAGCAAATAGATTCATTGTTCACTGTGATTTTTGACCATATGTTTATTCATAAATCCGTGTTG
The DNA here is from genome assembly GCA_028658305.1 of Pachyuromys duprasi. NCBI lineage: Eukaryota > Metazoa > Chordata > Mammalia > Rodentia > Muridae > Pachyuromys > Pachyuromys duprasi. The sequence goes on along the minus strand of CM053745.1, from coordinate 25,186,248 downwards.
ATCTACAAATATTCCCTTTAAGAATCTGCACTTTCAGGAGGTTGAAGAGATGGCTCAAAGGGTAAGAGGACTGCTTGCTCTTCCAAAGGTCCTGAGTTCAATCCCCAGCAACCACATGGTGGCTCATCACCATCTACAGTGAGATCTGGTGCCCTCTTCTGGCCTGCAGGCACACATGCAGGCAGAATGCTATATAAGTAATAATTAAAAAAAACAAACAGATTCTGCACATTCAGGAAATTGTGATTTAGCTTATCTATCTGATTGCTTTGTGTACTTAAGTTTTTAAAAGCTATGAAAATAGTTTCTGAAGGTATGACTAAAGGTATTTTATTAGCTTAATTATTATTTACTAGGTATACTTACAGAAAACAGAAAGGCTTTGATAAGTAACATTTCATACCTGTATTTGTATTGTGTAGTTCCCTTGTGAATTTTGGGGATTTTCTGTAAGATCTTCTTTCTTTGTCTTTAGGTTTTTGATGAGATCTTGTTTTTCATAAAGTTCAGTCATGAATGAATATTGGCCTTTTATCTCTCCTAAACTATCTTTATAAGCTTTTATCTTTGCATAATATGCATTATATTTTATCATTTGTTCCTCAAATTTTTCTTGGGCTGTTTCTGTATCAAATTTAAGCTTTATATTTTCTGAATATAAGGACTCAATTTGAGCTTGCAAGAGTCCACACTGAAGTTTTGAATTCTCCATGACAGCATCTTGCTGATGCATTTTCCTCTCTGTTTCTTTAGCTTCTTCAGCAATAGCTGCTATTTGCTTTTCAAGATCATGAAGTTCAATCTGTAATATATTTCATAAATGTCATTAATGATTAATTCATTGTATTCAACTGAGAGAAAAGTCATTATTTTAACTTATAATGGGCACATAACAAATCACTTGTAAACGTATAAAATATACATTTACAATATAAAGAAAAAAATGATTCATAATAGGAGACATGTAATACCAAAATATACACTTATTTCAGAACCACAGAAGGGCCCCAAATTTATGTCTTTCTTACTTGTTCATCTAGTTCTAAAGTATTAAAATTATATAATTTTACCATTTATGTGTAAAGGAAATACTTTGTCATCTTAACAATGCATTTATAGGCACCAGAAATAGTCATTCAAATAAAATAGTATGGTAAAAATCACACAGCCCAGAGTTCAGTAGCCTAAAATCCAGGTTCCAGTGCCTTTACTGCTGTTTACCAAGCTCTCTGATCACACATAACAAGCTTTGTTACCCCGATCCAAATTTCATTTTCTTCATTTGGAAAATGAAGATAAAGCTATCTATTTGCCTTCCCAGGAAAAGTCCTTGCTTCCTCAAGCCTCTTTGTTTTCATATTACCAGTTTTCTTTCACTCTTCTTAGTCATCTCTATTTCTTCTCAGTCTTAACAGTTCCTTCAAATTTGGAACTTCCAGTGTTCAGTCACCATATTTTCTCTTACCTCTCTCTCATATATATATATAATATGTGTGTGTATATAAATAATTACATATAGTCCCATCTTAAGCCATTTTCTGGTGATGGTTCACAGACTATATGTGGTCACTGAGTTCTTTACTCAACTGCCGTGGACTACTTCAAATTCACGATGTCCCCAAATCAGACTTCCATAACTTATTTCTATGTGTATCAGTTATCAATTACACAATCACAAAATCTCAGCGACATACAATACAGTGGTATTTATCATAGACATGCCCGGGAGAAGTTGGTGTTGCTAGGTGATGCAACAGAGAGGGGGCAGAGCAGGGAGCTCTGCCTGACTGTCTGCTGACTCTGTTTAGGTTTGTCCTATGCCTAGGGGTTGTTGTACTCCTTTTTTAAAATGGCTTTTCGGAGAAACCCACAAGTCCTATTAAACAAGGAAATATGTATTTACTGAGTTATTTGTTTGGCAAAAACCAAATTGTCCCATATGAAACTAAGCATACTTCAAATGCAGGCTTCCCATGTAAAAGGGAAGAAGGGAAGGTGAAAGTGAGTTGCTGAAGCCATTAGTTATCATTATCACTACTGTAAAATGATAGAACTGAAGTTCAGAGATGTTAAATAAGAATGGAAACAAACTGTGGGATGAACTTAGCAATACTTGATCCTGTGGTTTGCAATTTTTTTGTTTTTTAATTTTTTCATTTTTTGTTGGTTTTTTGCAATTTTTATTTTATCTGCTAGATCAATAAACATGTGGAATGTATTTTACAATATAAAGGGGTCTAAAATTTAATAAATAAAAATGGAAGTTGTTAAGAATGTTATGTCTAGCAAAGATTTTTTTTCAAAATAAGAAATAAAAAATATTTTAAAACAAGCACAAACTAAGGAGAGTATGACCACCAGCAAAGTGCTTCAGAAGCTATTTGAAGAAATACTATACAAAAAAAAGGAAGAGAGACAATTTTGATAATGATGACACAGGGAAAAATAAATTTCAGAAGAAGGGAATTCATCGTGCTCAATTGAATAAACTAATAACATCATGATGCTAACAGGAGGAAAAGTAGAGAACAATTATCCAACCATCCGGAAAAATAATCAACACAATTATAGGACTCAGTAAATATTTGTCTATAGTAACCTTAAGTTTAAATGACCTCAACTCACCAGTAAAAGGACATGGGCTATCTGATTGATTTAAAAAACTAGATCCAATTTTCTGTTGTCTCCAAGAAAAACACTTTACTAATAAGGACACAGATTGAGAAAGGTGGAAAATAATGAACCCAGCAAATAGAAACTGAAAACAAGTTGTAATAGCTATTCTGGTACCTAATAAAGTAGTTCTGAACTAAAATTATCCAGAATAAATATATTAATAAAAAATACATGAGGAAGATAAAATAATTGTAGGTATATATACATCAAACATTAGGGCTTCTATACTGGCATAAAACGTCAGATAGGTACTACCGCAGCAGTAGTGAGTGATTTCAATCTCTCTATATAAGTCATCCAAATTAAATATCAACAGTTAAAGTCAATACAAGTTACACTATATCAAAATTCAAACAGACTTAACAGATACATAATAATCCATTCAAGCAACACTGAACACAATTCCTCTTAGCAGCTCATCAAATCTTCTCTAAAATAGCCCACATATAGGACACAGATTAATTCTTACCAAATACAAAAGAATCAAAATAGATTATTGTACCTTATCAGAACTAAAAATTAATAAAAAATATATAAAGAGTACAAAAATGTATAGAGATTACACTATACAGTTTGGAATAATGAGCAAGTCATTGGAGAAACCACAGAAGAAATTAAAAGTTCCTTGAATTGAATTGTAGAGGTTTGAATAATAAAGGTCCCTAGGAGGATTAGGCATTTGCAAATGTGGTCCCCCATTAGGGAGTTTTGGGGTGCTGTTCCGGCCTTGTTGGAGGAAGTGAAACTCTGAGGGAATCTTTGAGAGGTAAAGGCATCTCCCCACTTCTAGTTCACTCTCTGCTTCTACTCTTTGGTTGAAGATGAGATTTCTCATCTCATCTTTAACTTACCTGCTTCCATTCCTCATAGCCATTATGGAGTCACCCTTCCCCAAACTATACTCCAAAATAAACTTTTTCTTCTATAAGTTGCCTCTTGTCCTGGTGTCTTATTATAGCAAAATAAAAGTAATTAATATAGTAGTGAAAATAAAAGCACAACTTACTAGAACCTTTGGGACACAGCTAATGCAGTTCTAAGTGGAATGTTTATAATGAATATTTACATAAAACAGTTAAAAATATCTAAAATAAATAACCTAATGTTGTACCTAGATGTCCTTGAAAACTCACGAACAATATAAACTTTAAAGCAGCAGATGGCAGGAAATACTAATGATCATGACAAATTAATTAAATGGCGTTTACAAGAAACTTACAAAATTTGTTCTTTGAAAAAAATAAATAATACTGATAAATTCTTAGCCAAACTAACCAAAAGAAAATTATATGCACTAGCAAGATAGCTCAGTAAGTAAAAGTGCTTGCTGTCAAGCCTGGCAACTTGAGTTCCATCTTCGGAAATCAAATAGTGAAAAGAGCGAATGAATGCCTCTAAGTTGTCCTCAGACCTCCAACAATAGCATACTAGTGTAGATATACACACTCACAAATAAATAAATAAAAATAAGAGAAGAAATAAACTAACAAAATTAGAGATGAAAAAGGAGAAATTACTACATACAGCAACAAAATTCAAGTTATCATTAGGGAGTAGTTTGAAACTCATATGCCAAGAAACTGGAAAATATAGAAGAAATGGATAAATTTCTAGATGCAGATGACCTACCAAAATCAAATAAAGTGTGAACAACTTAAACAGATCCATAATCATCACTGATATTAAAGCAGCAAAAAGAAAACGTTTGAACAAAAGAAAACTCCAGGTACAGACTAATTCACTGACAAATTCTACCAAGCCTCTCAGAGCTAAAACTAAGGCTCTTCCTGATCCGGCCATCTTCTCTAACCAAGAAAGGTTTCCAGCCTTTCTTGATTGGGACTGGGACACCAATCCAGCTTCAAAACCTTACACCTACAATCTGTCCTGTCTCCAAGATGTGCTGGTGTAATGGTGGTGCAGAGTTCGTGGGAGTGACCAACCAATAACTGGTCCAACTTGACACCCATCATGAGAGGGGCCCCACGCCTGACACTGCCCAGATATCCAGAAACCAGAGGCTGGATATCCCAGAGGCCTAGGATAGAACCAAACACGACTAGGAAAAAATTCAATGAAATGATTACTAATGGTATCTGCTGTACGCATAAATCACTGCCTAGCCCAATTGTCATCAGAGAATTGTCATCCAGTAGCAGACAGGCACAGATGCAGAGACTCACAGACAAACACCAGGTAGAAACAGGGGAACCCTCAAGAAGGGGGGAAGGATTTCAGGATCTAGAGGGATTGAGGACTCCACAAGAACACAGCCCACAGAATCATCTAATTAGGCTCATAGCAGATCACAGAGGCTGAAGAAACAATCATGGACCCTGTTCAGGCCTGAGCTGGGTCTTCTACATATATGTTATGGCTTTGTAGCTTGGTGTTCTTGTAGGACTTCTTCCAGTGAGAGTGGAAGTTGTTCACTCTTTTGTCTGCTTGGAACCCTTTTCTTCCTACTAGGTTGTCTTGTCCAACCCTGATATGAGGGTTTGTGCCTTGTCTTACTGTAAGTTGTTAATGCTGAGTTCAGATGATATCCCTGGGAGTCCTGCTTCTTTTTAAAAGAAATAGAGGAGCAGTGGATCTTGGGGGCAGGGGACCTGACAGGGAAAAGTGGAGGGAAGGGAAACTGTTGGTGGGATGTAATTATAAAGGAGAATAAAATAATAAAAAAGAAATGCATTATTTTAACAATATTGATATCTATTTTAAATATAATCATTATTGTGGGTTCCATTTAGTAAGCTTTTATATAAGGTCATATAATAATCATTTTCATATTTTACATATGCATATCTTTGCTTATGTTTTCTGGGAGAAAACAGTGAATTTTGCTCAATAAATTGATCAATATACCTTTCTATAAAGGCATCATCATGATGTCAATAGCAGATAGAGACATAAGGAAGAAAGAAAATTGTAGACCAAAATCCCTAATGAATATACATACAAAAACTCTCAATAAAGTTCTATCAAACTGAACTCAAGAGCACATGAAGAAGATCATGTGTGCTAACCAAGTTTGTTCTATAAGGGATGCAAGATTAGTACAATACATGCAAATTGAGAAGTGTAACTCAGCAGTAAGTAGACTTAAAGAAAGAAACCACTTAAGATTACTTTAGTCAATGTACAAATGTCATTTGTCAACGTTCAATAAATAATTCATAATAAAATCTCTGAAGAAATTAGTAACAAAGTAAATACATCAACATAGTAAAGGCTATGTTTGACAAACCTACAGTCAACATTATATTAAGTAAGAAAAATCTGAGAGCATTTATTCTAAAGTCTTGAACAAGGGTCCCTACTCTTTCCATTCTTTAAACTCCTTTTCAATTTTAAAATAGTTTATTTTATTTTCATCTTTAATTGTGCATAATATATATATACATATATACATACATACTTGTGTGTGAGCTTGTGCACATGGGTGTACCACCCGTGGAAGGCAGAAGAAGGCATGGATACTCTGGAGCTGGAGTTAGAACTAGATGTGAGCTATCTGACATTGGTTCTGGGAACTGCATTTTGGTCCTCTTTGAAAATCTTGTACTCTGTTAACTGCAAAGCCATCTCTCCATCCCCCTCTACACAGTGCTCAAAGTCTTACAACAATAAGTCAAGAGAAATGGATAAAATGAGAGAAACTAGAAAGTGAGAAGTCAGTTTGTAGATGACATAATCTAATACATCTGAAAGACCCTAAAGATAAATACTTCCAGCAAAACAGCAAGGCAAAAAAAATAATAATAATAATTATATAAAAACTAGTAGCTTTTTATATATAACAACTGTACCAAGAAAGATAGCAAAGACAAAAATCTTATTCACAATAGCTTCAAAATACCTAGGAATAAGCCTAGCCAACAAAATAAAAGAGCACTACAGTGAAAACTCAGCTCTGGGGGAGGATTGGCGCTTCAGACAAACACATTTCTGGAGCTGGCCAACCTGACAGCTTAGCCAAGTTGGTGACCTCCGCATCTGTTGAAAGACCTTGTCTTAAAAGATAAGGAGAAAAATTACTGTGGGGAGACAACCGATGTTGACTTCTGGCCTCCGTGTGCACATGCACAAACATGCATGTACTGCCACCTATGTATGTACACATATACATACATCCATTCCTTGACGCACAGACATATCCGTCCATAGAAGGATATAGACAAGGCATAGAGAAGAATTTTTCTGACTGGGTTTCTAATAACACAGGAAATAATTCCAAAAATTGACATGAGATTACATGAAACTAAGATGCTTCTGCACTGCAAAGGAAATAGTCATCAACAAAAAGAATAGGAAAAAATCTTTTCAACTCCACATATAATGTTTAGGATATGTAAAGAATTGCAAACATTAAATATCAAAAACTCAAATCAATAAAAGGCTTATGATATGAATAGTTAGTTCTCAAAACAAGATGGCCAGTAGATACATGAGAAAGTATTCATCATCAGCAGCCATCAGAAAATTGCAAATTAGTATTTCTTTGAGATTCCATCTCATCCTAGTTATGACCAATGAAACAAAAAAAGAAATGCTGGGGAGGATCTAGGGAAAGATGAAGCCTTTTCTTTTTCTTTTTATTTTTATATCAATCAGAGGTTAGGTACTTTGCATCCCCGGCATAGCCCCCTCCTACTCTCCCCATCCCTCCCTCATCTCCTCCCCCCCAACTCCAAGTCCACCTACAGGGGAGGATCATCTCCCCTTCCATCTGACCCCAGTTCATCTTAAAGACGAAGTCTTATCTGCTAAAGTGAATGTCACCTTGTATAGCCACTACAGATGTCAGTATGTAGTTCTGAAATGTCTCTGCAAGTAGAGCTCATAAATGAACCAGCTACACCAGTCTCGGGTTTATACCTGAAATAATCTAAATTAAACATTAATGTTTATAGCTGTACCAACCTCAATAGTCAGGAAGTGGAACCAGCCTAGATGTCTATGAGATAACTGGATAAATAAAATATACACAACAGAATTTTATGCAGAAAAATGAAAAGATAACATTTTTAGGGAAATATAAGCAACTGGAAACTTATATTGAGTAAAATAAACTAGTCTCAAAAAGATAAAACACATTTTCTCTTGTATGGAGAAAGTGTGTGTGTATGAGTGTGTGTTTCTGTCTGTGTGATGAAACTAGAAAGAGGATCATGAGGGAGGAAGAACAGATCTTATGAGAAGTGGGAAATAGAGGAGATACTGAAACACATGTAAAAAGAAAGCAGAAATGCAGAGTAGCTGAGGGAAGAAGAGAAGCCACTTGGAGAGGAAAGAGGGAGAGCGCAGAGAAGAGTGGGGACAAGGGGATGAATAGATGAACCCCGTTCTCCATGAGTGCTGGCTGGGGTAAAACAATTTAGGCTGGCTTTGACTGCGCTGGCTGGGCTTGTCTCGGCTTTGCCTTATATGCACTAAGCTCCAAAGATATGTCCTCCCAAACACAGAAACACAGAAAAGTGGAAGTGTGACTATGTAGGAGTTTTTCTAAAGCTTTTTGCTTGACTCACTTGGGCTAACACTCTAATCATATGACCAAACTCAGACTCAAGAGGTGAAAATGTGTTCAGCACATTTACAAAAGTAAACAGGTTCATTTAAAAAAAAAAACTGACATGAATTTGCTCTTCAGAGAGTCACCCAGGCTCATGGTCATTGGCAGCCATGATGAGGAACTTTAGAAGAGCATTAGGAGGGTTACAACATCATACCCACAGACAGCCATGAGCATGCTCTGAAAGCACATCTGGGAGCCTTTAGATCCCCAGCTTTCTTCAGTCCTGGGAACAAAGAGTTTCTGTTTATCATAGGGATTTTATTGGAAGAGAAAGGCAGAGAGTGGGGAATGGGAAAGCTCCATACCCTGTAACCTAGTCTGGCCTGGCCTGGCCTACATCTCTAAGTTAGGAAACACTGATAAATGTAAAGATATAATTCAAAGTTGCCTTGGATCTAGAGATCAAGGGGGCCTAGGCATCATAGCTACAAATGGAAGGGAAACTACAGAATTATTTGTTAATACCTGTGATGTCACAATCCACTCTAATCAACTGTGGGTAGCTATTATCTAAATTCTGAAAGAGAAAGGTAACTACAGGATCTGTGAACTAACAATAATAATATGATATAGTGTGCATTTATACAGATAGATAAAGAGTTGAGACAGCCTGCTACCATAAACTTAGGTAATAGAACTACATTAAGAAACATTTTTATTTTGTTTAATCTATAACCTTTTTTATTTCTGAATTTAATTGTTCATCAAATTCCACATCAAATCCCACCTAAACAACTGCAGGACACTCATCATCCTTTTTTTTTCCTATCTACTTTGTCATTCTCTTTAAATTAATTGAAAGGAAGTTGAAAGGAAGGTCTTATATTATGCAAGTAGCCCCAATTTCAAACCCTTCTATAAAAGACTCCTCTGTCGTTTTCCTGGCAGAGTCATTTTAACTATACATAGTCAGCAAGTACTTAAAAGATACCAACATACTGCTCCCACAGTTCTACTGATTTCTGTAAACTAGACCATTTTTTCACCCAGATAGTCAAGAGTTGAGAGGTCATTCTTGATTCTTTTTCTTTGCCTCTACCTCCAATTTGCCAACAAAACTTAATGACTGGGACACCAACATAAAAATCCCAAATTTAGGTATAGGATGTAGCTTAATGGTAAAACATTTGTATAACATACATAAGGCTTGGGGTTCCATCCCCAGCACCAATAAATAAATAAATAAATAAATGCCTCAAATTTATTTCTGATAAATCTATCACATGTGGTACATCCTGACTTCTAACTCATTTTATTTCCATTCTTCCCCTCTTCACCAACTATGTCCCATATGTAAGCAGAAGAATCTTTTAAAAACATAAAGCACATGACAGGCTTCCCTGCTCAAGCTCTCTCATGGTGTCCTGTCACACTGATGACACAATGCAAATCCCTGCAAGTGGCTTATAAAGCCATGTGTGCACTAATCCTAAATCCTCTTTACTGGCTCTCCTAATCACTTCCTACACTTCTGTCTTCCAGCATCCCTCCTGTGTACTCATTATGCCCAGTGCCTTCCCACTTAAGGGTATTCGTAATTGTTGATCCATTTGCCATTACATTTTTCTGCCCCAGGCCAGCAAATTGGTCAGCAGCTAAAGTGCTTGCCTTGAAAGCCTGACGACATGAATTCATCTGGAAGATGACAGGCAGCTCCACAAAGTTATCCCCTGACCTCCATATGTGCTCTGTAGCATGTGGGTGTCTGAATTCACATGTCATACAAACATGCAATAATAATAAACAAAAATGGTTTACAACCCTCTGCCCCATCACTATTCACATTCAACTGTTATTATTCCTCAGGAGAGCCTTGGTTAAATCAAAATAAGAAGTAATTTCTCACGCTCTACCCATTATTCTCAACATATTACCCGATCATCTTTCCTCTACAACATTTCAATCTGTAACTCCCCTTTAATTTGTTTATTGTTTTCCTCCTCTGACTGCAAAGTAAGCCCTACAATTACAAGAACCCTGTCTGTATTCTTTTTCATCATCTTCCTCTTAAGATAGTGCCTGTCACAAAGAAGAATGTTTATGAAATGTTGGACACATACCTAAGAAAAGGGAATAGATGTTCTGTTGGCTACAATCAAATTGTCAATGATACTAGCGTGGTAACTTGGTATATGAAGACACATTTCTACCAATTAGGTCACCTCTTTTTTTCTGATGTGATAGACCATTATATTTTGTTATTAGCCTAAGCATTTTTCCTTTGGTCTATTTCTATCCTTAAACTAAAAATTTATTGCTACGGCCACTTCTCCTTTTTCCCTCTGCCCGATCCTATTAAGATAAAATCAAGGTCAGTAAGTGCCAAATCTTTACATTTTGCAATTTGATAAATTTTGTCTTTTTAATTTTATTAATCTGTCTTTCTATCTATATGTCTGTTGTCTACCGGTCTACATATCTACAGTCATTATGTGTGTAATGGCTAATGTCTCTATGTAAGGACTGATGCTGTCTATCTATCCTATCCTATCCTATCCTATCCTATCCTATCCTATCCTATCCTATCCTATCCTATCCTATCCTATCCTATCCTATCCTATCCTATCCTATCCATCCATCCATCCACCCACCTACCTACCTACCTTTCTACCTATATATCTATCATCATTATGTGTGATATGGCTAATGAGTGTATGTGAGGGCTGATGCTGTCTGTCTATCTATCCTATCCATCCATCCATCCATCCACCCACCCACCCAACCACCCACCCACCTTTCTACCTATATATCTATCATCATTATGTGTGTCATGGCTAATGAGTGTATGTGAGGGCTGATGCTAACATCAGGCAGTTTCAGAATTAAACTGAACTATTTGGATCTAGCTGGTATTTGGTGAGTTAGAAAGTTGGCTGTTGGTACTCAAAAGTACTGCAGGAAGTATCAGAAATCCAACATTGTTCTTCAGAGTTGCTCTGGCTACTTTCAGGTTCTTTGTGTATATCCAATTTTAGAATCAGCTGGTCAAAAACAAAACTGAGGTAAAATTTTTACTTGAGATTGCTTTTACTCCATGGATAAAATTGGGAGAACTAACATTTTAATGATTTATGAAAACAGTATAGCTTTCCATTTTTTAGGTCTTTACCTTTCCTCATCCATACTTGGTTTGTATGACCATTTGTCAAATTCATCTCTACTTAACCGCTCAGTTTTGGTACCATCATGTATGTTGTTTTAAAATTTTGATCATTTTTTACCCATAAATAGACATACAATACAGTTTTTAAATGTTAACCTTAGTATTCTATTACCTTTTAAATTCACTTATTAATGTTAATAGCCCTTTCAGGATGCTTGGGATTTTTCTAAAGGTAAGCATGCCATGTATAACTTTTAAAGACATTTTCTTTTGACATGACATCCTGCTTTGAATTACTAGTACTATTTTGGATAAAAATAAAAACAAGCTCCCAAATCAAAATGATTGATTCAAACTGGATTCTCTTACCTTCTCACTGAATTGTTCTGCTTAGACTGAACAGAACTGTATGAATTGCACTCAACTGAACTGTTATTACACTCCTGAACTGTACTGTACTGTCTCTACCAACTTCCCAGATTCTGCACTGTTCTATCTGTCTTTCTCTTTCCCATCTGTTCTCCTGAGAGTTGGCATATTCTATCTCTGATTCATTCTGTTAAATCTTTTTCTGATTCATCGCTTTGTCTGCCTCTCATTTAGACATCACTTTGAAACAAGGTGCCTCCTTCTACAAATCAACTTTACCTTCACTGTTTAGGACCTAAGGTGTGTACTAAGAGCATGTCTGTATTCCAGCCAGAGGGATTAAATGTGTGTGTCCTGTCTGCATTCCAGTCAGATTACATAGACATAGGAAGGTCTTGGGATATGATCCTTTGCCAGAGCAGCCATGTTGGTAGAATAAAATTCCTCTACACAACCCCAAGGCACATCCATCATGTGTGGCTTTGTTATGTGGGTCCTGGGCAACAAACTCAGGTTCATTTGCTTGTGTGGCAAGCACATTACCTACTGAACTGTCACCCCAGTCCCTGGCTATTCTTCATAAGTTACAGTTCACCAAAAGTTCTGAAGAAGCTAAAGACATCTTAAAAGATTATATGAAATTAGTTACCTGCAAATGGAACAAAAGTTTTTTATGCTTTTCTATTTCTGATGTTTGTGATTGTTGTTGTTTTGCAACTTGCTCTACAGCATTAGTTAATGAAGATGTGTCTTCTTTGCCCATAGCTAGACAAAAGAATAAAGTATTTAATACAAATTAAATGTAGCCATCTTAAGAGAGTCATATTTCTTTCTATAAATTCATTAAAACTTGATTTTTTCTTATAAATAACTAAATTTAGGATTGCCACTCTCCCTTTCTAGCTCTAAACAAAATAAAAAATGTGGTTCTCCTCCCGCCTAGGGGCTGCCTCCCACCAACCCACAAAGTCAGGAGGGGCATGGGAAAAGAATCATGCCTGAAATGGCCAACAAGCACTGTATAGGGATCACATACACTCCGGGAAATACTTCATGGAGCTAGTTAAACTTTAACTGTAGAGAACAAAAGCATAAAACCCTTGGGGAGTAGGTGGGAAGCTCTAAGGATAGGTGTACATAATTGGTTAGATCTAGGCACTTCAAAAATGCTTGATTTGCATTAAATAGAATACTCCTATCATATGGATGGAAACATAGGACCTAACTATCATATAGGCTTGGGGAGGGGAGAGCTAGCAGGGAGTTGTGTCAAAGGCCATATATTAAATATAGTTAGAGGCATCGGTGTCTAAAGACACTCTCCAGAGGAAGCCAGGCAGAGAGCAAGAGGCTCTGCTGGAAAGAGGAAATCCTGCACCTTAAAGCCAAGCTCAGAATGATTATCCAGACTGGGAGAACTGCAACTCAAACAGCAGGGTTCCTTCAACACAAGAACAAGGCAGTAGTAATGGCACGTTAAGGTTGCTTGCCTCATTGTTGTACCAGTTCTTTAAAGAACAGAATAAATATGATTGTCTTATTTTCTTAATCCAGACATCTTGCACAGATATTATGGTTACAGTGCTACAGTGAAAACCACTTGTCATTAATTTTTTTCAGTGTATTCCTGATTTTTCACTTAGTTTTTGAAATAACAACTCATAAACTTCCTCCAAGGCCTCCCACATATCTTTCCTCATTTTTTTCAAATTTATGGCTTTTTCAGTAGTTTTTGTTACATGCATATATGTACATACTTATATACATGTATACATACATATATGCAAACATATATACACACACATATATATGTGTACATATATATTATTAAGTACATAAGTACAACCTGCTTGGTATGTATAACGTAACTTGTATATATGTTTTCAGGGCCAACTACTTGATATTGGATAACTAGTCAGTGTGCTATAACCTGGGGAAGACCCCACCACACACACAAACTATCAGCATTCCTTAGTTGTGTTTTCCTGTTTTTAAGTGTTACATAAAACATATAAACCCTGTATGTGTTTACTCTTGGTAAAATATAACTGCTTCCTTCTCCTCTAACTTGCTATGAATTTTAACACCATAATCCTTTCATTCATTTTCATCATTGCTACTGATCTTTCGACTATTTACTAAGACTTCTTCCTTACCTTCTTTAGGGATGCCTTCATTCTTCCTTTCTTTGTCTCCTGACATTTTCTGCCTATTAACTCTTTTCTCTGGATTAATTTACCTTCTTTACTCCTACAAAACAATATATATTGATAGTTTCACTTTTCCATTTTTTCCTGTCACATATTCATGATTCCAAAAGGTGTTAAATATATTACAAGAATGATTAAAGACTGTTTTCACTATTAGTATGAATATTAAGTACAACAATTAAATGATATTTAGGGAAGAAAGAAAAACTATATTTAAATTTTGGTTCAGCTTTTCAGCTGTTAGGATCTTGAGGAAGCTTTTTCTTTTATCTTCAGTGTCTTCGTCTGTGAAGCCCTACAGGGCCAAGGTAATAAGTAAAGATATCATAACATAATTTTGTGTGTGTTACATACATATATAATTATACACATACACAAAATGCCTGACATATGTTGAGTAGTTATTATGGATTATCAGCAGGAACATTCAGTACTGTGTTGAAATAGATTTAACCAGCACATATAAAAATAATTCTAAGAACATCTAAAAATTTCTGTCTTGTGTTACTTCGACGAGGGTGGACCCTAAGCGGGTTTGAAAATGTGTTTGTTTACCTTTTATTTAGGAACAACTGCTAAGTGGATGGCAGAGACTTTATTCCACCAAAAAAAGGAAGAGAAAGAATGGCACTAACACCAGAGCAGCAAGATGACAGTATAGAGAGCAGTGTGGGTTTCAGGACAAACAGCATCAGACTTTGCCTGTTCACAGGAAACGCTACAAGTTCTTATGATGAAAAAAAAAAAAGAAATGATAAACATTCTAAAATCTGTATACCTAAAGAAGATAAACAAGAAAGAGGACCAGGGGTAAGATGATCACTCCTCACTTAGAAAGACAAATGGGATGGACATTGGATGTAGGAGAAAACAAGTAACAGGACAGGGTCCTACCACAGAGGGCCTCTGAAAGACTTTACCTAGCAGTGTATCAAAGCAGATATTAAGACTCATAACCAAACCTTCAGCAGAGTGCAGGGAATCATATGAAAGAAGGGAGAGCTAGTATGATCTGGAGAGGACAGGAGCTCCACAAAGACCAAATATATCTGGGCCCAGGGGTCTTATATGAGACTGTTTCTCCAACCAAGGACCATGTATGGATATAACCTAGAACCCCTGCCCAGATATAGCCCATGGTAGCTCAGTATCCAAGTAGGTTCCCTAATTAGGAGAACAGGGACTGTCTCAGACATGAACTCAATGGCTGGCTCTTTGACCCCTCCCCCACAAGGGTGGAGCAGCCTTGCTAGGCCACAGAAAAGGACATTGTAGCTAGCCCTGAAGAGATCTGATAAGCTAGGAGGACCTCCCCAACAGTGGACTTAGAGAGGGGCAGGAAGGAGATGAGGGATGGAGGGTGGGATTGGGAGTGAATGAGGGAGGGGGATACAGCTGGGATACAAGGTAAATAAACTATAATTAATATAAAAATAATACATAAAAATGAAAAAAAATAAAAAATGGACTCAATGTCAACAAATACTGTTGAGACTAGAAGTTATCACCTCCTATTTCACATTTGTGAATAAAGAATTTCTTAGTCACTTGATTGTTAGCCAAAGCCCAAGATCCTTATAGATGTTGTAAATCTAACCTGTACTAACGTGAGTATAAACTTTGCATGACAAAAAAAATAAAGAATGAACAAAAGAAAGAAAGAAAGATTATCCCAAAAAGTCAGGCACATGCAAGAAAGCTCCACAGAAAAGTTTCATTAATCACTGAGCATCTTTTCTAAAAATTAAACACAACATATATACACACAGTATACACACAGGTAGATTACACATGCCTTCTAAGCTTAAATTTAAAAGACTAAGATGTGTTCCACAAACAAAAAGAAAGTAAACCAAAATTGCTTCCTAGGTGAGGAGACTGAAACCAAGCTGAAGAAACCCTGAAAATTTAACTAACAGACTGTCAGAATCAATGTGAGAATTTAGGATTTTTTCTTGCCTTCTGGTCACTTCCTTCAGATCTCACTTGGAACTTCTTTCCGTCATGGGTTCTTCCTGATTCTGAGTCCATTCTGTGTTCGTGCCTTGGCTCTATGTCTTTCCTTTACCATTGACAGAACTGCCTCAGATTAGTGTTGGTAGGTCCAACTATATTCTCTACTGTATTTGTTTGGTTTTATGGCCAAAGCCTTCATCCTTAATTTTCCCTAC
>CM053745.1:25146691-25161748 GCA_028658305.1 Pachyuromys duprasi | reverse complement strand
AAAAAAAAAAAAGAAATACTACTATAGCTAAAATCACATATTGACCCTCATATAATGATAGTGGGTGATTTCAATACCCTACTCTCACCAAAAGGCAGGTCATCCAGACAAAAATTGAACAGAAAGATGATTGAGTTAAATGACACCATAAATGAAATGGTACATTTACATCTACAGAACATTTCAACCAAACATAAAAGAATATACTTTCTTCTCAGCAGCTCATGGAACTTTCTCTAAAATTAATCACATACTTAGATACAAAGCAAGTATCAACACATATAATAAAATTGAAATATCCTGCATCTTATCCAACCACAATGGATTTAAGATGGATCTCAATAAAAGAAAATATACAAACTCATGGAAATTGAACAACTCACTACTAAATGAAAAAATGGGTTAAGACAGAAATCAAGAAGGAAATTAAAGGCTCTTTAGAATTGAGAGCTAATGAAAACATTACACACCCAAACCTATGGGACAAATAAATACAGATATAAGTGGCAAGTTCATAGCCCTAAATGCTTACATCAAAAAAGTTGAAGAGACCCATGTTACTAATTTTCCAGCACACCTGAAAGCTCTAGAAAAACAAGAAACAGCACCTAAAAAGAATAAATAGATACCAAGAAATAATCAAACTCAGTGTTGAAATCAATGAAACAGAATCAAACAAACAAATAACAAAATCACAAAGAACCAATAAAACAAAAAGCTGGCTCTTTGAGAAAATCTGTAAGATTGAAAAACTCTTACCCAAATTAATTAAAACACAAATAGAAGATCCAAATCAGAGATGAAAGAAGAAACATTACAACAAACACTGAGGGAATCCAGAAAAGCACAATAGATAAACTTAAAAATCTGTACTCTACCAAACTGAAAAACATAAAAGTACAGAGAAATTTTAATCAAGCAACATGGCTGCTTTGGCAAAAGATCATATCTAAAGATCTAAGTCTGTGTGATCCAGCTGGTATACAGACATGCATACATCTTTAATCCCCCTGGCTAGAATTTAGTACATACCTTTAATCCCAAACAAATGACATCTAATTGAGGGGCAGACAAAGTGACCAATCAGAGAAAGATTTGAGAGAAGGAGTCAGAGATAGGATACGCAAACTCTCATGAGAACAGACAGGAAAGAGAAACTACTTAAAAGCAGCAAAGAGAGAGTGACACACACATACAGACACAAAGAGACAAAGAGAGACAGAAAGACAGAGAGACAGAGAAAGACAAAGCAGAGAGTTCATGGAGACAGTATGATTCAGCACAATTCAGTTGACGGCATTGAATTTGTACATTTTAGTTCCTGGAGTTCAAAGTAAGTTTTTCTAAGCAGAGTAATTCATTGTGAAGTAGAGAGAAGCCAGCTTGAATCAGTCAGTTTAGAGAGGAGTTTTGAGCCAAACCCGCTGAATTGAGCCAACCAGTAGCATTCAGAACGAACTAGAAAGGGTGAGATTATTCAGCAGTACATCTTGGAGGTAGAAAACATTCTAGGCCTAAGTTAGCAGATGGCGGCTAGAAGCTTCCAGATATAGACCTAGGGATAGCCAGAACAAGTCATATATTCAAAAAACTTGGGTACAGCTCCCAACTCATCCTCCCATCTGAGGAAATAAAAACATTTGTATAAAAGAAATAGATAGCCAGGCATGGTGGTGTGTGCCTGTAATCCCAGAACTCTGGGAGGCAGAGACAGGTGGATCTCTGTTGAGTTTGAGGCTTTCCAGGTACAAATTGAGTTCAGAACAGACAAGGCTACACAAAGAAACTCTGTCTTCGAAAAAAAAAAACAGATTAATTTCTTCATATACACCAACTAACAAAGTTACATTAAGATCAAATAAGCAATTTAAACAAACCCACATCTCCTAATGAAATAGAAGCACTAATTAAAAGTCTCCCAACAAAAATAAGACTATAAAGATGGTTCCAGCTCAGAATTCTACCACATCTTCAAAGAATTAACACTAATACTTCTCAAATATTTTCTGGAAAATAGAAACTGAAGGAACATTTCCTAATTAGTTTTCTAAGGCCACTATTACCCTGATACCTAACCACACAAAGAAATAACAAAGAAAAAAATTACAGACCAATATATCTTATGAACATGGATGCAAACATTTTCAATAAAATACTTGCCAATTGAATTCAATAATACTTAAAAACTATATCCATCATGATTATGTTGGTGGATATGTTATGATTGGTTTCATCACAATACTGCAGGGATGGTTCAACATATATAAGTCTATAAACATAACCTACCATATAAACAAACGGAAAGACAAAATGATCATCTCATTAGATGCAGAAAAGGCCATTGGAAAAAATCTGACATCTTTTCATGATAAAAGTCCTAGGAAGAGAGTTTGGATACAAGAGACATGCCTCAAGATAATAAAGGCAATTTACAGAAAGCCCACAGGCAACATTAACCTAAAAGAGAAACTCAAAATCAGTAACAAAAAAAGGATGTCCACTTTCTACTTGCTCAATAACGCTTTTAAAGCCTTACTTAGAACAGAAGGACAACCGAAGGAGATCGGGGGATAGAAATCAGAAAGGGAGAATCATCTTCATTTGCAGAAGACACAGTTTCATATAGAAAAGATTCTATAAACTCCACCAGGAAACTTCTAGAACTCATAAAAATGTTCAGTAAGATAGCAGGAAACAAAATTAACATAAATAACTCAGAGCCTTCCAAATATAAATGACAAATACACAGAGAAAGAAATCAGGAAGATAGTACTTTTTACAATAGCCTAAAAAAAAAAATCTCAGAAACTCTATCCAAATGCCTTAGGGTTTCTGTTAACATGGAGAGACAGCATAGCAACAGCAACTCTTAAAAAGGAAAACATTTAATTAGGGCCTGGTTACAGTTCAAAGGATTAGTCCTTTCTCGTCATAGTGGGAAACATGGCAACACACCAGCAGACATGGGGCTGGAGAGGTAGCTAAGAACTCTACATCTAGATCCATGGGCATCAGGAAGAGAGAATGACACTAAGCCTGGCTTGAGCATTTGAAACCTCATAGCCCACCCCCAGTGACATACTTCCTCCTACAAGACCACATCTCCTAATAGTGCCATTCCCTATGAGACTATGGGGTCCATTTTCATTTAAACTTTCACATTTTATTTCCTGACCTCCATAGGCTTGTAGCCATAATATAATGAAAAATGAATTTAGTCCAACTTCAAAAGTCCCCATAAGTCGGATGCAGTGGCACATTCATGGCACTTGGGAAACAGAGGCAGACAGATCTCTCTGAGTTTGAGGCCAGCCTGGTCTATAAAAGCAAGTCCAGGAAAGCCAAGGCTACACAAAGAAACCCTGTCTTGAAAAACCAAAAAGAAAAAGAAAAAAGTCCCCATAGCCTGTAACAGTCTCAACCCTTTTTAAAAGTCCAAAGTCTCTTCTGAGACTCATGGCAATTTCTTAACTGTAATCCCTTTTAAAAGCAAAAGCAGATCACATAATTTCAACACACAATGTGGCAGGACATACATTACCATTCCAAAAAGGAGAAAAAGGGAGCATAGTGAGGAAGCACTGAAACAAAGCAAGATGGAAAACCAGCTGAGCAAACTCCAAACACTGTATCTCCATGTCTGATGTCAAAGTGTTCTTCAGATCTCCAACTCCTTTCAACTTTGTTGACTGCAACACATTTCTTTGTCTTGAGCTGATTCTACTCCCTGTCAGAGGCTTTCCTCAGCAGGCATCCCACAACTCTGGCATCTTCAACATCTTGGGGTCTCCAGGGCAATCCAGGCTTCCCTAACAGCTTCATACATTGGCCTTTCTAGACACAGAGGTCCTTCTTGTATCCTTGTACTAAAGCCAGAACCATGTGGCTGAAGACGCCAAGTTCTGTTGCTTGCTAGGGCTGGAACATGGTCCCCTCATTCAAATACATTTTCGCCAGCTTTCTGTTCTCAATGGTTTCCTTCACTGCCTAAGCTTGGTTGTCCTGAAACTCATTCTACACACCAGGCTGGGCTTGAACTAAGAAATCCACAGCCTCTGCCTTCTGAGTGCTGGGATTAAAGGTGTACCTGGCCCTAAGCTTTTCTTTAATTCCTTTTCACTTTTTAAAAATGCCTTTTCGCTTTTATTTAATTCCTTTTCTCAAGTTGGGAGCTTAGCTGGATGGAGTCTTACTCTGAGGTCACCACTCCATCTATTCCACTTAGCATCAGGCTTTTCTTTAATATGTTCACATTTCCTGGTGCTCTTTTTCTCCTCCAACTGTATATTCTGAATTTTTTCCTTGCTCAGCCTGCTTCTTTTCATTATAGATCTGCATTAGACTAGGCCACTAAGCCACACAATATAGTCAGTGCTAGGTTGTTTGGAGATGTCTTCTGCAAAGCTGGTAATCCATAACTCTTCCACTTAACCTCAGGCAGCAGCCACATTCTTCACCAAAATATCACAAGAACAATCTCTAGGCCACATATTAATGTTTTTCTCCTCTGAGACCTCTTGAGCCAGGCCTCCACAGTTCGAGTCACCCTCAGCACCACTGTTTCGTGCTCCCACTAGTATGGCCCACTAAGCCCCACTTAAAGCATTCCACTGCTCTCTTAATCCAAGGTCCCAAAGTCCAAATTCTTTCAAACAAAAGCATGGTCAGGCCGATTGGAGCAATACCCCAGTTCTTGGTACCAACTTCTGTCTCAGTAACTGTTTCTATTGCTGTGAAGAGATACCATGACCATCGCAACTCTTAAGAGAAAAATATTTACTTAGGGTTAGCTTACAGTCCATTATCATCATGAAGCCGGGAAGCATGGCAGCATGTGGGCAGAGATAGTGCAGGAGAGGTATCTGAGAGTTCTACGTCAGGATCTACAAGCACCAGGAAGAGAAAGTAACACTGGGCCTGAGCATTTGAAACCTCAAAGCCAACCCCCAGGGACAGACTTCCACCAGCAAGGCCACACCTATTCCAACAAGGCCATACCTCCAAGTAGACTCCCTATGAGCTTATGGGGGCCATTTTCATTCCAATTACCACACCAAGCAAGTGAAATACTTGTAGTTTAAGACACTGAAGAAAGAAACTGAAGAAAATGCCACAAAATGGAAATATCTCCCATGTTCATAGATTGGTAGAATTCATTTTGTTAATGGCCACCCTACCAAAGTAATCTACAGATTGACCTCAATTTCTATCTAAATTTCAACACAGTTAAAAGTTAGCTTCCTATGGAGACACAAAAACCTAGGATAGCTAGAAACAGCCCTTAATGACATAAGGACTGCTGATCTTATCACCATATCAGAGTTCACTTGTACTAAAGCTCTATAACAGTAAAAACAGCATAAAAATATGGCACAAAAATAGAAATATTGATCAATGGGATAAAACTGAAAACCTAAACAGAAGTACATACATCTATGGACACCCCAGTATTTACAAAGAGCTCAAGAATACAAACTAGAGAAAAGATAGCATCCTTAACAAATGGTGCTGGTCAAATGGATAGTTACATGTAGAATAATTCTAACAGATCCATATGTAGGCTACTTTTTAAATATATTGTAGTTAAGGTTCCTATAACTAAGCCTCTACCTCCCTTCTTTTTTTTAATAATTTATTAATTTTATTTTATGTGCATTGGTGTGAGGGTGTCAGACACTTGGAACTGGGGTTACAGACAGTTGTGAGCTACCATGTGGGTGCTGGGAATTGAACCCAGGTCCTTTGGAAGAGCAGATAGTACTCTTAACCACTAGGCCATCTCTCCAGCCCCTCTACCTCCCTTCTTAACCCCTTATCTCTCCTAATACTTTCCAACTCTTCAACACTAGGTAGGAGAGAAAAAGGTTGGTAGGGAA
The DNA here is from genome assembly GCA_028658305.1 of Pachyuromys duprasi. Classification (NCBI taxonomy): domain Eukaryota; kingdom Metazoa; phylum Chordata; class Mammalia; order Rodentia; family Muridae; genus Pachyuromys; species Pachyuromys duprasi. Next base: position 25,155,872 of record CM053745.1, on the reverse strand, counting down.
AGGGGATGCAGACCTCTTTAGACTTTGTTACTCTCGGTTAGGGTCCTCCTGTTCAGGGCAATATCAATCGCAGTCATCAGGATAGCTAGCTGTCCAGCAAACCAGCATCAACAAACAGAAAACAAACAAGCGGCCTTCTTCCTCCTCCTATCATCTCCTCAAATTGTTTTCCTTCTCTGGTATTTATGCCTTCTCAGAGTCCTCACAGTTAAACTATCTCCAGCTGGCAAAGACCACACCACTCTCTGAGCCACATGAGGTTGTTATCAGTTATAGATAAACTAAAAGCAGCTCCATATCTTACACTAGGGATTAAAAAATAAGTTTACAAAACTTAACTAAGTTTTTTTCATGTCTTTTTAAAATTTTTATTAATTACAGTTTATTCACTTTGTATCCCACATGTAGCTCTCTCCCTCCTCCCCTCCCAACCCTTCCCTTTCACCTTCTACTCCACCCAAGCCCCTCTCCCCGTCCACTCATAGGGGAGGTCCTCTTCCCCTTCCTTCTGAACCTAGTCTATCAGCTCTCAACAAGAGTGGCTGCATTGTCTTCCTCTGTGGCCTGGTAAGGCTGCACCCAAGAAACCAAAACTTCTACTACATCCATATTTATCACTCTGCACAAAATTCAACTCTAAATTGATCAAGGACCTCAACATAAGACCCGATATCCTGAATATCTGATAGAAGAGAAGGTAGAGGATAGACTTGAACTTGTTAGCACAGGAAAACTCTTTCTGAACAGGACACTGATAGTGCAGGCACTAAGAACAACAAATATTAAGTGAAACTTCATGAAGCTGAGAAGTTTCTCTATCATCATTCTGGCAGCAGACTGCAGAATAGAAAACATATTTTTACTAGCCATACATCTGATATAGGGCTATTCACAGATGATAATGATAGTATACATAAGCAAGCCCAAAAAATTCCACCAGAGGACTCCTGCAGCTGATAAACTACTTCAACAAAGTGGCTGGATACAAGCTTAATTAAAAAAAAAATCAATAGCCCTCCGGTATACAAATGACAAACAGGCTGAGAAAGAAGTTAGGGAACCCACATCCTTCACAATAGCCACAAATAATATAAAATATGTAGGAGTAACTCTAACCAAGGAAGTAAAAGACTTGTATGACAAGAACTTCAAGTCTCTGAAGAAAGAAATTGAAGAAGATACCAGAAGATGGAAAGATCTCTCATGCTCATGGATCCATAGGATTAACATAGTAAAAATGGCCATCTTACCAAAGGCAATCTACAAATTCAATGCAATCCCCATCAAAATACCAACACAATTTTTCAGAGACCTTTAAAGAACAATTCTAAATTTCATGTGGAAAAAAAAAACCCAGAATAGCTAAAAAAAAAAAAATCCTAGACAATAATAGAGCTTCTAGAGTTATCTACATACCTGACCTCAAGCTGTACTGCAGAGAAATAGTAATAAAAACTGAATGTTACTGTTATAGAAATAGGCAAGTTGATCAATGGAATAGAATCAAAGACCCAGAAATAAACCCATATCCTGTATGAGATGCACATCTGGTTTTTGACAAAGGAGTCAAAACCATACAATGGAAAAAAGACAGCATCTTCAACAAATGGTGCTGGTCTAACTGGGTGTCTACATGTAGAGAAAGGCAAATATATCCACACTTATCACCCTGCACAAAAGCAAAGTTCACGTGGATCAAAGACCTCAACATAAAACCAGACACACTAAATCTACTAGAAAAAAAAAAGTGGGGAAGAGCCCTTAACTCATTGGCACAGGAGACAACTTCCTGAACAGAACACCAATAGCTCAGGCTCTAAGATCAACAATAAATAAATGGGAAAGAAAACTGAAAAGCTTCTGTAAAGCAAAGGAAATGGTCAACAGAACAAAACTGGGAAAAGGTCGTCACCAACCCAACAGACAGAGGGCTAATATCCAGAATATATAAAGAACTCAAGAAATTAAACAACAACAAACCAACTAATCCAATTAAAAAGTGGGGTGCAGAGCTAACCAGAGAATTCTCAACAAAGGAATAATGAATGGCTGAGAAACACTTAAAGAAATGCTCAACATCCTTAGTCATCAGGGATTTGCAAATCTAAATAATGCTGAGATTCCACCTCATACCCATCAGAATGGCTAAGATCAACAAATCAAATGACAACACATGCTGGAGAGGATGTGGGGAAGGCGGTGGGAAAGCAAGTTTGTACACCACTTTAGAAATCAATCTGGCACTTTCTCAGAATATTGGAAATAGCGCTACATCAAGACCCAGCTATACCACTCCTGGGTATATACCCAAAAGACACTCTGCCATACAATAAGGACAATTGTTCAACTATGACCATAGCAGCTTTATTTGTAATAGCCAGAATCTGGAAAACACTTAGATGTCCCTCAACTGAAGAATGGATAAAGAAACTGTGGTACATTTACACAATGGAATACCACTCAGCCACGGGTACAGAGCTAAAAACAGAATTCTCAACAGAAAAATATTGAATGGCAGAGAAGCACTTAAAGAAATGCTCGGTGTCCTTAGTCATCAGGGAAATGCAAATCAAAACAACTCTTAGATTCCATCTTACACCTATCAGAATAATAAGATCAAAAATTCAACTGACAACACAATGCTAGCAAGGTTGTAGAAAAAAAGGAAAGCTCCTCCATTGCTGGTGAGTGTGCAAACTTGTACAACCACTCTGGAAATCAATCTGGTGCTCTCTCAGAAATCTAGGAATAGTGCTACCTCAAGAACCAGCTATACCACTCCTAGGCATACAAGTGTTCAGCATTCTTGGCCATCGAGAAAATGTAAGTTAAAACTACTTTGAGAGTTCATCTTATACCAGTCAGAATGGCCAAGATCAACAAACCAAATGATAGCTCATGCTGGGAGGATGTGAGGAAAGGGCACCACTTAATCGTTGTTGGTGGGAGTGCAAATTTGTATAGCCATTATGGAAATCAGTGTGATTTCCTCAGGAAGCTGGAAATTAATCTGCCTCAATATCCAGCTACACCACTCTTGGCATATACCTTAAGGACTATAGATCCTACCATACAAATACTTGCTCGTGCATGTTCATTGCTGCTCTATTCATAACAGCCAGAAACTGCAAACAGCCTGGAAGCCCACCAAATGTCCCAAGGAAAACCTGGGACATTTACATATTGGGATATTAATAAGTTATTTTTTCAAACCCAGAAAACAAAACAAAATTAAGGAAAATTTGCAGGTAAATGATGGAACTAAAAAAAATACTGTATGTTTTCTCTTATATGTGGTTGTCAGCTTTAGCTTTTAAGCCTTTAATATGTGTGCTACATTCAGGATAACCACAGAGGTCAGTTACTAAGTAAAGGGACTGGGGAGAGAGCAGGAAAGGAGATCCTAAAGAAGGGGAAATACAATTTAGTTTTAAGGAAAGATCGTGGGGGAACTGAAGTGGGAGAATTAAATGAGGATAGGTATGAAAGAAATGGGTCATGGATGGAATACGAAGAGGGGCACCTTACATTAAAGGCCATTTGAGGGTCAATGTGGAAACATGCTACTGAAAAAACTTCCTAAAATATACACTTATATGAGAGAAATATAAATTGAGTCTTCAGATAATGGGGCAGGCAATATCCCAACTAGATATCTTACGTTACCAAGTGAAACCTCTAGTGCCATCAATTAGTTGAGTCACTGGCCAAAGGAACTCCATAGAAACCCCCAAACATCTCAGGCTACTGCTTAGGCCATTGGTTGGTTTCCACAAACCTGATGGACAGACTCTATTGCTGAAGATGACACTTACATACCTCAGCAAACATAGAGAAGTCAGGCTGATGCCTAACTAAAGGCTTCATCTCTACTGACTAGAACTTGTTCATGGTATTAGAAGGTAACCTGTATACTACCAAAGGATAAAGGTAATCATCAACCCACTTACAAACTATGTAACCTACAATGGCTACCTGCTTGTGACATAACGCTGTTGTAATAGTAACAAAAATGTGAGAGTAACCAATCACTCTCTGGTTGGATTTAAGGCCCACTCTATGAGATGTAATTCATGTCTGACACAGCTAGGAAGCCAAGAACCTGAGATTGAACAGGCCAAGGATCTAGGGGAAAACCAAATACTACTGTTCAGCTAAAGGAACATAGCAATAAAATGACTTCTAATAATGTTCTGCTCTAGCTATAGATTGGTACCTTGCTTAGCGATCACGAGAGAAGCTGCTTATTGAAGTAGATAGAACCTAAATACAGAGATCCATAACTGGACAATGAGCAGAGAGTGAGAAATATTGGAGTACTCATTCGTAAATGGGATGTCTTGATCAAACTCTTCCCTCAGTGCTCAGGGACCCATGTGGAAGAAGAGACAGCCATTTTAACAGTCAGAGGCAATGAATGACACCAAAGACGCAATGTCTTTCAGATACAACAGGACTGATGCACATATGAGCTCACAAAGACTGTGGCAGCATGTACAAAGCCAGCTTAATTACAAGCCAGCCAGGGACCTAGCTCTGAAAAGGGGAAGTTCACATGGGATTCCAAGCTTATCTACAATTGCTTGAAAAGGAAAATTTAGTCTTCTCCAATGGAGTCTCCCTGGGAATATAAACCACATTTCTGGATAAAGCCCATGGCCAGCAGTAGCTAACCAACATAAAACAAACTTAATGCTAGTGTTGTAGACTTTGGTCTTAATAGCATTGTTTGGACTCCTCCTCCTCCTCCTCTTCTTCTGCGTCCTCTTCTTCCTTTTGTCTTACTGGTCTTTGGTTTTCAATTTTCTGAATTGTGTGTGTGTTTCTTGTGTTTTTGTTTGTTCATTTGTTTTTTGTTGTTGGTCATTTGGTTTTTAGAGAGAGAGAAAGAAGGTGTGTGAAGTTGGATGGGTAGGAAAAATCTGGGAGGAGTTAAGAAGGGAAAAGTATGATCAGAATATATCATATGAAACTATTTTCTTTTTCAATAAGAAAGGCTGGAAGCACAAAAACTTTCAAACGATGCGAGGTCTTGGCAACACTTTGGTTTACTATTTGGTCTCTATAGTTGATAGAGATCAAATTTTTGTTAAGTCATCCAGTTTGTGGTCATTTGTTTCGATAGCTCCAGCAAATTTAACAGGTGCTATTAACAAGGAAATCTGCATTAGTTATGTGGCTTATTCTGTAAAGGCCCATAAACTTTCATTCAGAGGGCTTAAAAATAACTGTCTAGGCCAGTGAGATGTCACAGTGGATAAAGATTCGTGCAGCTAAGCCTTATAGCCAGAGTTCAATCCCTGAGATTCACACAGTGGAGAAGAGAACCGAATCAAGAAAGCTGTCATCTGACCTCTACACGCATGAACTCACACATATACATACACAGACACATATAAACACACACAAATACTCACAAGATAAAGGTGATACACATTTTTAAAGATTGATCGCAGCTTTTTTCTACCCATCTCATAAAGATTTACAATACAGTATAAGGATATATAGGGATTTTCCATGAGTTTTTCTTAATAGTCAAGTTCCTAAAATGCTGCCTCTATCACATACAGTCAAATAATTAAAATAGGAAAGTGGAATGGATGCCTAGTTACACTTTAATGCTAACTAATACACCTTTTCTACTCCCTTTGTAAATCCTTGATGGTTAATTCCCATATCATGCCTAATGACCATAGGTAAGGCAACTACTCTCAGTTGTGCTGGCCAAATTCTGTTCTGCTAGTTGAACTACACAACCATACCATAAATTATCTGTTTGTTCTCAAACCTGCTCATACCAGCTCTACTTGATACTATGCTTTTATAACTTAATTAAATATTATGCAAGCCAATTATATTGTACAGAAAGGAAGTTTTTGTTTCTTGGTAGTCTGTTGTTTAATTTCTAAAGACACAGTAGAGGGTGTGAGATACCTATAAATGATTATAAAGATAAGCTTGCATTCAGATTGTTTCAAAGGTGCCTTTAAGTTATTTTCCTCTTGAGGAAGCAGAATATTGGGGAATCTTTTATATTCAGGGGTAGCTGTGTGCTTTATGCAAGAGAGCCAATGCAGAAAAGTAAGCTGATCCTGTGCAAAAAGGCTCTGGACTTTCTCAGTTGATTGATAAATGAGCATGCAGCTAGATTAAAATGTTTACAATATTATGTTGCACTTGTTCACAAGTTTCTGGCTTAGCTTTGTTTGCTTTTTAAAAGTGCTACACAGATAAACCTACATAACCTCTAAGACTTTCACTCTTATGAAGTGTACAATTCAGGTTTTAACCAGCCTTTTCAATGTATTGCTTGGCCAAGAGTGTAGGCTATCTATGAGAGGGCTTCTTGCATATGAAAATACCAAGGAAGCTATTCAGGATAGTGAGGCAACAGGGCCTCCAGAAAAGTTATGTTTAAGCTTGAAGAGTATTGAGCAACTGGAAGCAGTTAAGCTCACAAAAGAAGTGTGTTCAAACTACAACAAACAGCAAATGAAAAGAATATAGTCATATGACCTATGAGAGAACAGCCTTTTCTTGGAAGCCTTGAGAATAAGGCAGGGTTTTTTTTTTGTTTTGTTTTGTAAAATGAATTATGAATCTGAATCATCTGCAAGATGGAAACAAAAAATGCAGAACGAAGCATGCCCAGGCATGACTCCTCATAGACACTGAGTCAATATGCAGCTGGGTTGTGGGGTACCTACATTCTTAAGTACTACTTGTTTGGGTGTGCAACGGGATTGAGAGGCTCTAAAGCAGTAGGAGAAAAGGGTGAGAGTGTTAAGAAACTAGGCTCAGACCGACCAGATGGTGAAGGAAATGGTATGCAAATACAATATAAGAACTTCCCTAACGACTTCGCTCTTTTGCAAGTTTTGTTACGGCCAGTGCTGTCGCACGAAAGAATCTGAACTCTCGATACTGTGCGTGAAAACAAGGGGAGGTGTTCTAAACCTGCTTTGTAAGTTAAAAAAAATCATTTTGCTTAACATAAAGCAAGTTTATGCTAAGGCAGGTACATCTGCCAGATGTGTATCTATTACTTCCTAAAAGTATCTAGTTGAAAAATACAAACTTGTACGTTGTCTCTGCCCACGAAGTAGTCACATATACTGAACCGGGTTCTGTGAGGGCTGGTTACCTTCATCTGTAGTGGAGGTTAGTGCACACTTAACAGAACTCTTCTAAACTCACAGAGACCCTGGAGCCTTCTCGTTCAAGAAAAACTTCTTCAGCACTTAAAAAAAAAAAAAAATACCAAGGAAAACTAAGGGCCATCTCCTTCCTCCGAAGCCCAGTCTACAGAAAATACGCTTTCCCTTATCTTCTCTCATATTTTGAAGGTTGGCTATTCTCCCATTTACAACAGCACCTGATTTTCATATCGTGGTTTTTAAATAAATAACCATTCAACCTCTGGAGGATCCTTAATTTCTTTTTTTTTCATCTGATTGCTACTCTAAGAATGAATGCATTCTGTTCTCTTAGGGGCCACATTTTTTTTTCCCTAAAGGAACTTAATGAGAAATCTGTGTTGTCAACTCAAGTCAAAGGGCAGTCAAGGAGGTTGGTCCCAAACGAAAGCACAGTATCAGCAGAAAGGGTGAAAGGGTTGGGGGGGAAATGAAAACTAACTGGAAACTCAAAAAAAAAACAAAACAAAAAACAAAAAAACCAAACCACTCCCCCACAAGAGTCCCTAGGGCCCCCTTACTTGAGGCCCGGATTGCCGGGCGCTAGGAGCTAACGTGACGGGCTGCCCACGCTGCTTGGGTCAGCAGACGCTTCTGGAGTCACGGGGGCCGCCGGGAAGGACGCTTCCGTCCCGACGACCTCCGGGACGCTCGCCCGCGGCCCCCCGCGGCCCTCCGCCGCACCTCGGCCTCCCCCGGCCTCGCCCGCGCCTGCAGCGCGCTGACCCGGAACTGCCGGCCGGCGCGGGAATCCCCCGCGAGGGGCTGGGCCTGGCGCCGCCCCGCGGCCGCGCCGGGAACACCCGAGCCCGGGCGAACGCCCTCGGGAAGCCGAGGCGGGGAGCGCAGCGGGAGGGCGGGGTGTCCCGCCGACGCCGGGGTTCGTTCGCGCAGGCTGCGGCTCTCGCGCCCCAGCTCGCGGCCGCCGAGGACTGCGCGGAGCGGGGCCGCCGCGGTGAGTGTGTCGGCCAGCCGCTCCGAGCAGAGCTGGCGGAAAGAGCGTGCCCTGGGGGGAAGCTGGGGGGGAGCAGGGGGGACCTAGGTGGCCTCAGGGGTGAGAGGTCAGCCAGGGGTCGCCAGGAATTCAGGGGCGCGGGGTCAGCGGAGAGGCTGGAGCGCTGGTAGAAGTGTGAGACGGAATCTGCAAATGGGCAGAAATCGCCCCTGATATCCCGAGTGTGGAGTGCCCTGTAGACGTTGGGGGAAGCCTATCCTAACGGTCAGCTTTTATCTTTAAAAAAAAAAAAATGCCGAGGTAGCTCAAGCCTTCAATCCCAGCGCTCTCGGGAGGCGGAGGCAGGAGGATCTCTGTGAGTTCGAAGCCAGCCTGGTCTGCAGAGCTAGTGCCAGGACAGCCAAGGCTGCACAAAGAAACCCTGCCTCCAACCCCACCCTCGCCCCCACCCCGAAATGAAGTTTGCTGGTGCTGCTCAACTTAGCATCCTAAACGTGAGTCCTCGGTCAGATGAGATGTGATCTAATCTGATAGGCATGATGGAAATAATCCTCTAATTAAAAAGCAGGACTTGATCTCAGTCAGTAAGTAATTTTGTGCCTAAAAATGTACTATAAAGAAAACAAAGCAGAATTGCTGCTCTCAGAAAAAAAAAAAAATGTTCCCAGTGAAATGGGTAAAAGATTGCTCTGCTTTAACTATCATGAGAGACGGTGGAGTAGCTTTTCTGGCCTCGTCGCTAGATTTATCGTGGTTACTTTTTGTGTTAATGCAATCACTTCCTTTTGGCCCACCACAGATTTCTGTCGTATCTGTAAGAAGACTAGTTTAACTTATTGTCATTTATGATAATTTTTCTTTACAGCCGATTTGGTATAAAAGTCTTCTTTGGGGGAAAAAAAAAGCGCCTGATTGAAGGATGGCAGAAGCAGTCTTGATTGATCTCTCCGGTTTAAAACTGAAGTCTCAGAAAAACTGCCCTCAGACCTTACTGAAGACACTGAATGGTATTCACCACCACCATGCTCCC
>CM053745.1:25105618-25138000 GCA_028658305.1 Pachyuromys duprasi | reverse complement strand
TATATGTGTATATTTATATAAACATTAAAAGTTAGGATTTGTATGTGAGAGAGAGCATGCAGTACTTGTTATTCTGAGTCTGGATAATTTTGTTCAACATAATAATTCCAAATCCATCAATTTTCCCATGAATTTGATAATTTCGTTATGGCTAAATGAAATATTGTGTGTATGTACTGTAGTTTTGTTATATATTCATTTGTTCATGAACATATAGGGTAATTCCAAATCCTTGCTAGTGTGACTAGAATAGAATAAATATGTTTGCATATCTTGGTGAGAGGGTATAGTCTTTTGGGAATATGCCCCAAAGTAAAAAAGCTGGGTCATAAAGTTGTTCTGGTTTTGGTTTGTTTCTTTTAAATATTTTCATTTGAGAATTTAATGCATATTTATAATGAAATATGCTCATAACCGTCCTTCATTTCCCCCTCCAACTCTTCCCTGGATTTTTCCAACATGTAAGCTCCTAGCTTCACATCCTCACTGTTCATTTTTTGTGAAGCTTCAATGCAGATTTCTATAATGGCTGTTTGGGTATACACTCCAACCAAAAGTAAATAAGAGCTAGACTTTCCCCACATCCTCATCAGCATTTGTTGTAATTTTTTCTTTTCTTTACCTATTTTTATGTGTGTAAGTATTTTACCCACATGTATGTCTATGCACCACATATGTGCAGTGACCAGAGAGGCGAGGAAAGAATGTCAGACCCCTGAGGGTACAGTTAGCGATGGTTTTGAGCCACCATGTGGGTGTTGGGAATCAAACTCAGATCATCAGGAAGAACAGCCAGTGTTCTAAACCACTGAGCCATCTCTCCAGCTCTGCCATTCTTTTCTCTTGGTAGTAGCCATTCTGACTAGGGTTAGGTAGACTCTTAGTTTTAACTTTTATGCCTCTACTGGATAAAAGTGTTGGATGGGTTTTCATTATAGTTTTGTGCTTTTGTGACTCTTTTGAGACCCTCTGTACATTTCATGAAATGAACTGTCAATGAATGAGGCTTGCAGTGTTGTTGGTGCTAGAGATTCATGTCATTGTGTATGTGTATACATATGTTCTAGATAGATGTTAAGCCCCTGTCTGAAGTAATCTGGCAAAGACTTTGTAGCACTCTGTAAGCTGCTTATCCTCATACCCTTAGAAAGACTGTATATTTCTAATTCTTCGCTGTGTATTGTTTTGTTTGAAGCCCATATATTTAAGTAGCTATACTTTGCATTATGTACTACAACATTCCTAAAGCAAATAAAATTACATGTTATTATCCTGTGCTTTTGAATTTTTGAATTCATTTTTTTATTGTTGTACATTAAGAAATTTCAGCAAACTACCAAACTTTTCAAGACCCAGTTTTTTGTTTTTTGTTGTTGTTTTGGTCTGTAGATACCCACAGGATGAGCTTTATAAAACAAATGAAAGTATCTTACCACTAGGAGACAGTATTCAAAGTTTTACAGATAGTGCTGGTGTTTCTTAGCATAAAGATAAACAACTGTATTTTAAATGAATGAAAATATTTCTATACCTTTAGGCACAACATACTGTAGTTCAAATAGAATCACAAAGGAACTCTCAACTGGCTCAGTCTTCTATAGTAATGCTAATATTTGCTATTCTCTAAGTAGAATGTGTGTGTGTGTGTGTGTGTGTGTGTGTGTGTGTGTGTGTGTTTAGCAGAGGGAAACTCTGGGACACTTAAACTGTGTCACATGAAAAAAAATGTAAATATGGATTAAAAATCTGGGATAAAAGGACAGTGACATAAGCTATACCATAGTGTATCTCATAGTGGGATTTTAAATTAGATTTCATTTGATGGTCCTACATTTATACTAATAATGAATCCAGTATCTTACCTTTTGTAGGAACTCTTAGAAAACTCCACCAATATACGGAAGTCTAACACCTTAAAGAATCATTGTTCAGCTACCACTGTGCTGATGTGTATATGTGTGGGTATATGGAAATTAAATGCAAAGCAGAAATGTGTGTGGCTAAATGTACCAATTAGCATCTTTAAATAATGCAAATTCATACACACAAACACTGGATGCACTATAATCAGAACTTTTAAATTAATTTTTTAATTAATTACAATTTATTCACTTTGTATCCCAGCTGCAGCCCCCTCTCTCATCCCCTCCAAATCTCACCCTCCCTCCCTCTTCTCCTTTACCCCTCTTCCAGACCACTGATAGGGGAGGTCCTCCTCCCCTTCCATCTGACCCTAACCTATTAGATCTCATCAGGACTGGCTGCATTGTCTTCCTCTGTGGCCTGGTAAGGCTGTTTCTCCCTGTGGGGTGGGGGGATGTGATCAAAGAGCCAGCCACTGAGTTCATGTCAGAGACAGTCTCTGTTCCCCTTACTAGGGAGCCCACTTGGACAGTGAGCTGCCACAGAAATTTTTTTAAAGCTTAGTTGCAGTAATGAATGGGAAGCATGGTGTGTATGCTTACTGGATGTGTTGATGGGAACCCTGGGCTAGAACGTGTGACAGGCCATTGCTTAACAGAAGAAAAAGAAACCCACCAGTGCAACTTTTTCCAAGTTAGATTTGTTTTGAACACAATGATTGCATATCAGTTGTGTTTAGAGAAACTTCCCATGCTTCTATTTTCTTTGCAGAGAAAAGAAATTCCTAGATCTCACTCCCCGTGTCTTGGTCCAGATATTTGAGGTGGATCATGTCCCTTCTGTGTCTGAAGCTGGCTTTGTTTTATTTCATTCTAAAAAGGTCAGAGTGCGCAGTTGCTCTCTGTTGCAATCAAGATTTCTATAGCTCAACACCACATTCCTTTGAGGACTTCTACTTAATGAGAAACTTTTGTAGAAAAGGAATTGCGGGTGGTGACAGGAGGCTTTCTTTTTCTGTAGGCGTGACTGTATTATGTATTCATGCATGTGCACCCATGTATTTATAGATGCTCACTGACAGGAAGCCCGTGGTCAATGTCATGCCTTCCTCTGTTTCCCTCCACCTTTGATGGTTGGGACAGGTTCTCTCCCAGAACCTGTTTACTGATCCTGGCTAGCAAGCCTCGTGTCTCTGCCTGCCAATGTTAGGGTTACAAACACACTCCAGTAGATGAGGGAGGGAGTGGGAAGGTAGGAGGGAATGCGGGAGGGGGCTACGCCTGGGATTCAAAGTACCTAACCTGTGACTGAGATAAAAATAAATAAATTAAAAAAAAAAAGAAAAAAAAAAACACACTCCAGTGTGCCTGGCTTTGGCTTTTATGTAGGTGCAGAGGATCAAACTTAGGCTCACACAGTAAATACTGTGCTGACTAAGCCTTTTCCCCAGCCTCTGGCAACTGGGGTTTATAGCCCTTATTTTCTGAAAACTTGCATCATACACCACACATTTCATATTTCACAATGCTCTGCTCTTTTGTTACCTTTAAAAAAAATCATATGCCTTAAAGTTGCATTTCCTTGTGCTTACATCTTTATTTCCGTACTTGATTTCCATAGTCACAAAGTGATAATTTGAAATTATTTTCTGTTTTCAGTTCAGGTATAGATTTGGGTATAGAGTTACTTGTGGAACTTATCCTGTGACAGCTCGAAGTAATCTGCAAATCTCCAAAACCCCTGCTTCCGTCTCGTGTTGTGTGTCTTAAATGAAAGCATTAGTCATACGGTTGCCAGCTGAAGCTACGCTGTATGGCTGAGTATTTCCCTTTTTTCCCCTCTCCTTTTTCTACATTTCTGCCTCAGTGTGCCAGCCGCTTATGTTCCTGTCTCAGTGCCACAGCCACTCAAGTTACCGTGTCCTACCTGTGCAGTTGGTCATTTCTGATCCCCCCCCCCCCCGCCTCTTGCTGCCATTCTGATTGTTTACAGATGCAAATCTGTCGTTTTAAGTCCTTCAACATCATGTCAGGACTTTCTCGAACCTTCAAAAACTAAAACCTCTATGCTCTGAAGTTTTAAAGTGTTGGGGTAATCTCCCCCTGGCCTACTTCTTTAACTCCTACCTCTCCCCACCCTGTACCATGTGCTTTAATCATCCTGTACCTTTTCATTTCCTATTTTCAGTAAGCTGGGCCCAAACTGGCAATTTAGTTTTCATTCAAAGGCTGATGGGAGCTGGGCGTAGTGGTACACCACCTTAAGCCCAGCACATAGGAGACATGGACAGGTGGATCTCTGAGTTCAGGACCAGCCTGGTCTACAGAGTGAGTTCCAGAACATCTAGGGCTACACAGAGAAGCACTGTCTCAAAAACACAAAACAAAACAAAAAACACAAACTGACTAGAACGCAAGTGTTGTTCAAGGTTACTGTCATTTAGGCTTTCAAGTACATTAGCAAAGAACGAAATTTTTCATAGACTTTTACAGTGTGTATCTATTTGAAATACATGAAGAAAACTTGGCCTTGATAATGTTCAATCATTTATTGCAAATCTTATTCATCTAAAGGCTTATGCAGTTATTTCTTTCCTCCTTACCTTACATTTTCTTTCCAAATCTGTGGGCTAAAAGTATCATTGGAACAATATCTGGTCCAGGTTCCATTTGCTTAAAATCTTGACTACCATTTGCTTTTGGCAAGTCTTGAGTTTCCCAGGCCTGCTTTCCTCTGTCAGTGCTAATGAAATACTTCTATTCATCCTTGACAGTGTTGGCACCTAAATTTTATAATCATTAGTGTGTTTAGTGATAGATAGGAACCTTTAACCAGGCACATACAGGCACAATCAGACACAATGCTTAAAGCATATTGTCTTAGTCACTGCTCTATTGCTATGTGCTTTTCTTTAATTTCCTTTTACCATTTGGAAGGTTAGATGGATAAGGTCTTGCCTTGAGGTCACTAATTCCTTTATTCTAATTAGCCTCAGGTTTTCTTTTCCTTTTTTTTTTTTTTGATGTAATCATATACATTATTTTTTTCTTCATTGATTTGAATTATTTACATATTACAGCTTGATCACAGCCCCTCCCTCCCCTCCTCCCAGTCACACCCTCACACTCCCCTTTCCTCTCTCCCCTCTCCCCTTCTCTGAGGATAAGAGGAGGGCCCCCCTCCCCCCATGGGTACCAACCCACCGTGCATCAGGGTTTTCTTTAAACTTTTATCTCGTTGAGCACAGGACTTTGCTCCATTACACTCCCTGGTGGTGTTTTTCTCCTAAAATAGTACATTGTGTATTTCTCTTTGTCCAGTTTGCTCATTTTCATTATAGATCTACATAAAACTCATTACAAAAACCACATGAGACAGTGGATTCTAGGCTTTCTTGAAATATCCTCCGTCAGTGCCATTAGTCTAAAACTCTTCACTTTAGTCTTTGGCAATTTTTTCAGGATAGGGGCAAAAAAGCAGCTACATTCTTTGCCAAAATACCATGAGAATGGCATCTAGGCCAGCTGCTAATATTCATCCCTTCTGAAAGTTCCTGAGCTGTGTGCCTATAATTCAAATAACCCCACACTGTCTTCCATGCCTGCTAGTATGGCTACTTAAGCCTCCATTAAAGCTTCCAACTGCTTTTCTAGTCCAAAATCCCAGTGTCTTTTATAGTCCTCCAAACATAACAAAACCCTAGCATGGTCAGGTGTATTACAGTTATATGCCACTTCCTGGTACCAGCTTCTGTCTTAGTAACCGTTACTGCTGTGAAGAGGCACCATGACCAAGGCAGCCTATAAAAAGCATGTGATTGGGCTCTTGCTTATGGTCTAGTCTACTTGACACACATGGCATTGGAGCAGTAACTGCGTGCTACATCTGACCCACCGGCCTAGAGAGAGAATGAAAGGGAGCCTGCTATGGGCCTTTGAAACCTCAAAACCCACCACTAGTGACAATTCCTCCAGCGAGGCCACACCTACTCCAGAAAGGCCACATCTCCAAATCCTTCTCAAATAATACTGCTTCCTGATGACTAAGTAGCCAAATATATGAGCCTATGGGGCCATTCTTAGTAAACCAACACATACACACACACACACACACACACACACCTGAAGTTATTTACTAAATGATGTTCTGGAATTGCTTACAGAGCATGACTTCAGAGTGCCATCTTGTAAAAGTGAATGGACGTGGCCTGATCACCCAGAACCCAGATGGATAGAACAAATCAACAAAAGGAGCAGGACTGAAGATGAAGATAAGCAACTTTTTGTAAGAATCACGGAAATTACAAAATAAAATAATGGAGAGATGACTCAGCACTTAAGTGCACTGAATGCCTTTCCAAAGGACCAGGGTTCGGTTTTCCCAGTACTCACATGGTGACTATTAATCACCTGTATCCCCCATTCCAGGGGGGCTGATGCTCCACTGATGCGCTACTTGCACACCTGTAGGCAAAACACCCATACACATGAACTTAACCTTAAAAAATTAAAGTGAACCTGCAGTTTCTGAAAATAACAATCATGAGAAAACATCAAAGTCCATGGAGTCAGCTGAAGAAACATGTATTGCATTAAATACCTTTATAAATGAAACGGAAGTAAAGAAATCAGATATTCAACTCAAAAGATTATAAAATAGAGTATTTTAATCTTAAAATGAAGCATATTTGACTAGTAATAATATATATGTGCATATATGCATTTTTAAAACAAAAATGAATATTGTCAATTCTCTAGTTTTATGTACTTGGTGGATGTGAGGAAAGGGGAAGAAAAGCGTCTGATGGTTGGGTGCTTTTGAAAAGAAAGAATATAAGAGTAATATAGCACATAGATTAAAACAGAACAAACAGGGCCCCGTGGTTGAGAGCACTGGCTGATCTTCCAGAGAATCTGGTTCAATCCTCAGCACTCAAATGGCAGTTCACAGCTGTCTGCAACTCCGGTTCCAGGGGATATGACTTCATTTTTTGGACTCTGTGTGCAGTGGGTATGCAAGTGGTACGCAGACATACATGTAGGCAAAAACATTCATTCACATAATAAAATAGAGCAAGTGTTCCATAGAAAAGATTTGCATAGTTCCTAAAATAAAAGAGTCATACATTTTTTGCTAGAGTTACTGAATAATGCCCACCCTGAAGAAGAGCACACCCTTACACTTCTTGTTATAGTAAACAGAGTCTAGCTGCCATGACAACCATAGTGGGAAACTGCAGGGAGGGGCCAGGGAGATGAGTCAGCTGAGAAGTGCTCGCCACGTGAGCACAAGGGCACGCATTTGATCTCCAGAGTCTCTGTTAAAAAAAGCCAGGTGTGGAAGCAGCACAGGCTTATCATCCCAGAAGAGACGGTGGAGACAGGTAGCTCAGTGGGGTTCATGTACCCGCACCCACATGTAACATGCTTGAGCAAATGTAAACAAACACTTTGTGTACTCGCCATCTTCTGGCACATAAGGAGAGTACAAGTGTGTAGCCTAATAAATTTTACGAGAAAAGTCAGGATTTGGTGTGGGAACTGGCACAGGGCTCCAAAAGAAGCCTACTTTGCCTTATAAAAGTATCATTCTAGGGGAAGTGAAGTAATATTTCCATTCTTCTCAGAAGTGAAAATATGCCATTTCTTGGGCATATTATATTCCATGTGAGAAAGTAGCCCCTCAACAAATCAGAACAGAAAAGGCAATGAGTCTGGCAAAGGACCAAGAACCACTTAGGATCAGTGAAGGAACAAGAATAGAAATGGCAAAGACTTCTGTGGCAGTGAAATAGAACACAACACGTATTTGAAACACAAAATGTCAACGGATAAGAAAAGCTACTGAACTAACTATGGGAAATCAGCAGAATGCTGCTTCTTGCTTAGTGTGAGAATCAAGAAATGCTGATGAGCCTAAGCATCCCAGGATAATTTTACTCTGTGAGCTAAGAATGCAAAGACCTGCCTGCTGTTCATCCAGGATGTTTTCAGGGTTGTGTGTGAAGCAAGTCACCTTGATAAATGCATTAGAGACTTGGGGCAGAGAGCCAGCATGCTTGCCGTTCATTACAAAAAGAGTAGATTCCACAGAGTCTGCAATCCCCAACGAAGACGCAGACCTACTGTGGGACATACTCGTGTCTTTGTATGGTGCCTCCATCGGACTTGGGGGACAAGGGGAACAATGTAGTGTTCATGCTGCTGCTAACAGTGAAGAATGAAGCCTTTTGTCTCTATCCCAGGCATCCCATGTCTTCCACCAATACTGATATGGTAGCAGCAGTCTAATGTATTAATCTGTAGGTAATGTGAGATCAATAAACACAAGACGCAGCAAGGGAGAAGCACAGTAGGTCGTGGGTTCCCTATTTAGAGGCACACAAAGTTCACAGGTAGACCTTAAGTTGGAGATACTCTGTCACAGCTGTCAGACAACCTCTTGTGATTTCCTTGGTCCTTCAAACCGCACATTCCATTATTCTGTTTTAGAAAACACAGCAAGTAAGTTTCAGCTTCCCTTGAGAATTCCGGAAGGTCCTTAGGGCGTTACTTCATAAGAATACTGCTGCAGCCCTCCAAGTTAAACATCTAGGAAATTCCTACGCTAACATGGTTTTGAAACTTGGTTCAATGACCAGACTTTATCCAATGCCTCTATATATCTCCGCACACAATCTTTCTTTACTGTCAGACGAAGGGAAATTCGAATTATTATGTCAAGAATCTAATATCATATCAGAGCTCATAGGGCTTTGGGGGGAGTCAAGATTTGAGTCACTCTCATGTTTGTTTTGAAAGCTAGCATTTTTACTTGTGGTAAGTAAAGCGCCTTTGATTTGTCTTGTTAGATATTCGCAGCCATGAGTTCCACTTGTATTAAAGAGATTTTATTATTTAATGTGATGGTAAGCGCACAACTCACGTATTTTTTCACCCTGATAAGGTTTACCAGGCTTCTTAAAAAAATAAATATATTAAAATATACCCTACCATTCTGAGAGAGCGATGTACTTCAGATTGTGAATACAAATGACGGACAGTTTCATTCGACACAAAGCTGTACCAGAAGCTTCGTGGTCACAACCTCACACTGACTTTGCTGTCCTCTATGCGCTGTGCATGTACAGCCACTGGGTGGCACTATGTGCTCAAGAATGCTTGCTGTTTGACTCGGTGCTTTAACGGAATTTTAAACATGTCACTTTGCTGGCGTGGGCTGGCTGGACACATATGGAACAGGCACGCAGCGTGGTCATCACGTGGGTGCCCTCACAATGGGAGTAAGGGCTATCTCTGACTCTGTTGCCTGGCTTTGGATCCCTTTCCCCTAGCTGGGCTGCACTGTCTGGCGTCAGTGGGAGAGGATGCGCTTAGTCCTGCTATGACTTGAGGTGCCTGGGTGGGTTGGTGCCCCTCCGGCCCCTCCTTCTCTATGAAGAAGGAGAGGGGGAAATAAGGGAAGGGCAGCCTGAGGGCAGACTGGGAGGGAAGGAGGGAAGAGGCTAAGATCAGGCTGTAAAGAGATTAAAATTTTTAAAAAATGAAGCAGGAATAAAGATAAAACTCTTTAATATTATTCCTAATCATAACTACCTACCTGAATCTTAGCAGTTAGTTACACTCTCCATTAAGCGTCTGTCCTATTCCAAAATGCTGCTTACTCAGGATGTAGATCACATGATCATATTATATTATATAGCATCTCTTATAACTTCCAACAGTACTTGTTGTGCTGGCCCTCACTGGTAAAGACTCCTCTGTTAAGTTGAAAATAAAGACGTCAGTTTTTCAATCTTGTAAAAATAACCATTGTATCAAACATTTAAAGAATAAGTATTTTGGGGCGGGAGGGCAGGAGCCTACCTATAGGTGACTAAAGATACTTCTTTCAAAAAAGAAAGAAAGAAATGCCATATTTGTCTTCTGGGTCTGGGTTACCACACTTGGGATACTTTTTTTTTCTAACACCATCCATTTACCTGCATCTTTTACAATTTTATTTTTTAATGTCTGAGTAATATTACACTATGTATGCCACATTTTCTTTACCTACTCACCCACTGAACAACATCTAGTTAGTTTCGATTCCCTAGCTCTTAGGAATAGAGCAACAATGAACACGCTTGAACAAGGGATCTACAGAGACATTTTAGTACAATAATATTTCTGTTCGCCGTTTCCTTTCAGCACATTCTCTCTTTTTTGCCTTTTCTTTGTTATTATTTTTTATTTTAGTTTTTACTTATTCCTTTTACAGCCCTGTCGTAGGCCCTCCCTCCTCTCCTCCCTGACCCACCAGCCCTCTCTGTTTCGCTTATCTCCTTCCCCTACTGCTCGGAGACACATTCTCTCTTTAGCCCTATGTTCATGCACCAAGAATTTGAAAAGTGCATTACCTTAATATGGTCTAACCCTCACCATTTCCTAGTGTCTCCTATATCGTGTCTGAAGCATACCCAGCTTTCCCTAACCCCTTTGCCCGCTTTCTAACTCTAGTGCTTTTATTTCTGTGGCTGTTGCCTGGCAATAAATTTTGTCCTTCCGCCCTGTTTCCTGAATGTCATAACACAGCCACAGTGATGTCAAGAGCTGAGCCATTAAACTCTGGCACAATGCTGTGAACTTCCTGATATTTTGTGTCTTATTTTAGGTATTATATTTAGAGCAGTTGCTAAATGTTTATACATATAAATTAAGTCTATTCCCAAAGCAGAATGAGACCGATTGATTTTTTCTGTATAGAATTTCTCTCCAGTTAAGACAGTGGTTCCCAACCTTCCTCATGCTGCAGCTCTTTAAAATAGTTTTTCGTGTTGTGGTGACCCAACCATAACTCTTCTTTTGCTACTTCATAAGTGTAATTTTGTTACTTTATGAATGATAATGTAAATATCTGATATGCAACCCCCAAAGGGGTCCCAACCCTGAGGTTGAGAATCACTGAGTTAAGAGAAGAAAAAACTTCTAAGGAATTACAGATTGGGTATGATTACAACTATGAAACCACCTCAAAAAAAAAAAAACCTATATCTTTATCTGGTTTCTTTATGTAGCCTTGGAAGTCCTGGAAATCACTGTGTAGACCAGACTGGCCTCAAACTCTCAGAGATCCAACTGCCTCTGCCTCCCTGAGTGCTAGATTAAAGGCGTGCATCACTACCACCCTGCCCCCATATCTTAAAATTCTACAAACATTGTGATATCAAAGCTCATATTTTAATCTTTTGGCTGTTTGTGGATTTTTCTTATGTTTAACTTAATAAAAATAGGATCTACTCTTAAATTATGTTTTATCCTTTTCATTTCTCAAATGAAAATTTTCTATTTCCTCTGTATGTTTTGCTATCTATTTTCCCAACCGTTATCTAATAATATTTTTGTTTGTTTGTTTGTTTCCTTGACTCACCACAGGGCACTGGTTACTGCTGATTCTAATGGGAGATCTGGCTCGTTTTTCTGAAAACTTTCCTTTAGAATAGCTTTAATTTTTACAGAAAGTTGCAAAGATAATAAAGAAAGGCCTACTAACCCCATTCCTAGTGTCTCCTAACATCTCCCATTAGTTTGGTTTACTTGTTGATAAAATGAACTGGTATCAGTACACTGTTATCAAATAAAATCCATACTTCATCCAAATTACATTTCTTTTCACATAATGTCCTTTTTTTTTTTTGGTGACCTAATATCTCAGCTTTTCTTTGGGGATCTCCTCCAGAGTCCCTCAATGCATCTAATCCTCCTGTGGTTCCTCTTGGCCATGGCAGTTTCATGATTCCATCATTTTACCTGATCACGGCAGTATTGAGCTATGTTTGGCCAGGTATTTTGTTGAGTGTCTCTCAGTTTGGTTTTGTCTAGTCTTTCTTCATGATTTATGGCATGAATGTAGTCAGTTATGCTGCACCTCAGTGAGGGGTGTGGAATCTGCACACGTATGTGAAATCCTTCTATTGGGAAGTTTATTATCTATTTCAACATTTATATAGTGTGATCTCATGGGTATGTTTTTTTTATTATAAACTAACATTTTTTGTTGCTCCAATGGGTTATTTGGAAAGTCTACAGATGGTTTCTCATGCACTTTTGATATAACCCCATCTATATTCCTTCTGAACTTCTGAGCTATGAATTGTCTTATTTTAGTCCCTGCCTTAGTACTAGAATTGCCTGATACTTATAATGCATCATCAAAGTTCAATTTTTAAAAATATTGAGTGTCTATTGATTAGAAATATTTATAAATCCTTTGTGACACTTCTTCAGATTTAGGAACAAGTGTGTCCTTTTTAGTGAATATGACAGTGAGTGCTCACAAACAATTTAATCCAACATGACACATCTTGGTTGCTTTGTTCACTTGGCTGTGTTCATAACCAGAGAACCTACAGGCAAATCTTAAGTTCACCTTTATTTCCTGCATTTTTAAACATGTATAACAAAACTCCAGCACTTTGGGAGTTGGGAGGAGGCTCCCAACCTTGGATCCAGCCCCACTACTTAGTCTGTTCTTGCACTATAATGACAAAATAACACATATTACTTTTTAAAAATGACATCTTATAGATACTTGGTGCATATTTTGGAAGTGAACATCATTTAGGACCTAGTGTCTCATGGCATGTTTAAAATGACACAAAGATTTGAACCTCTTGATTTGCATGATGTTGTGGTGTTTTCAGCATTGAATGACTACTAAAATCTGTACGCCTAAAGAAACTAATCAAGAGGGAGGACTCTGGCTAAAATGCTCAATCCCCAACCAGAAAGGCAAAGAGGATGGACATCAGAAGAAGGAGGAATCAGGGAACAAGTTAGGAGCCTACCACAGAGGGCCTCTGAAAGGCTCTGCCCTGCAGACTATCAAAGCAGATGCTGAGACTTATGGCCAACTGTTGGGCAGAGTGCAGGGAATCTTATGAAAGAAGTGGGGAAAAGTAAGATCTGGAGAGGACAGGAGCTCCATGGGAGAGTAACAGAACCAAAAAATCTGAGCACAGGGGTCTTTCCTGAGACTGTTACTCCAACCAAGTACCATGCATGGAGATAACCTAGAACCCCTGCACAGATGTAGCCCATGGCAGTTCAGTGTCCAAGTGAGTTCCATAGTTATGGGAACAGGGACTAGCTCTGGCATGAACTGATTGGCCTGATCTTTGATCACCTCCCGCTGAGGCGGGAGCAGCCTTACCAGGCCACAGAGAAAGACAAGGCTGCCACTCCTGATGAGACCTAATAGACTAGGATCAGAAGGAAGGAAAAGAGACCTCCCCTATCAGTGGACTTTGGGAGGGACATGGGAGGAGGGGGAGGAAGGGAGGGGAGGGAGGAGGCAGTTACAGGGGGGATACAAAGTGAATAAAGTGTAATTAATAAAAAAAAATTGAATAAAACACTGGGTAAACCACCACCAGATGGCAGAAGCACTCAGATTGGCAAAGACATTCCGAAATAACTTGCAGGTAATTATCCAGCCTTTCCTCTTAGTCATTGCTTCAAGTTCAGATGACAAGAACAGGTCTGAATGTACAATTGAGGTTTAGAATTGTCTATCCATCACCAGTCTTTCAGCTCCCAAAGCAGAAGTCTTTCAGCTATTTTTGTTACATTTGATAATTTATTTATTGAGAGCAACTACCTGTTCTGACTCGCTCCTTCCTGCTTCTTTGTCCCTTTCACAAAAGCCTCTGATTTAACATACCAGAAAAAATTTTTTAACTGAATGCAAGTTCACCATATCTGAGCCATTGCTTGTGATTTTTTTTTCTTTCTCTGAATCCCCCTCATTGAACTCCACACCTCATCCATGATCTGCAAACAGGAGTTATTCTTATGGTGCGGGGTCGAAGGTATTGTATGCAATATCAAAGTATATTTTTCACTCTCCTACCAGATTCTATCTCTTCCCTCCTAGTAGAAACAGCCTTGTCACAAATGAGGATCTGCTCTACTAGAGGCAATAGCCGGGCATAGTAGTGACTCATGTGCTTCTTGGAGAGGAAGTCAAGAAAACATTGGTGTTGAGTTGAGTCTGAAGGAAAGTCAAACAGTTGAAATGATCACAGAGTTGGGTTGTTTCTATAGAGAGATGTGAAATGGCACACTACTTCAAGACCTGACACTCATATAGGTAGAAGGAATGTCGTGCAAAGACTGGAGGTTAGAGATACTATTAAAAAATAAAGGCAAACGACCACAGTATGAGGGTGGCTGGATGACACGCAGAGATGTTAGGACTTCATCTTTTGGACATTATTGTAAGATTTAGAAAGAAAGAAGAAGAATGGACTTGCATTTCAGGAAGATTCCCTAAGGTTTTATAAAGCACGCATGGGAGAGAAGTGATAACCACCACGTGGCAGTAGGGTTGGAAATGACCATAGAGCCTGGATGGTGGGGATGTTTTGGCCTAAAACAAAGTAAGGAAAAGGCAGTGTAGAGCTCAGAATTCAGCAAATAATCAGATATGCTTGAGGAAAATGGCTAAGTAGCCACCAGGTTCCTGGCGAAGGTCACTGGATGAGTGGTGATGCCACTCATCAGGACAGAGGATATAGCAACTGAGAACATTACACAGGTGGTCGGTCATGTGAGTAGCTGAAATCCACTTCAGGACATTTTTATCTTATCATGCCAATCAGCTTTATACTTTGACATATATGTTAGCATGGACATATGAATAAAGAAAAACTTCTATTACCATGCTTCCAGAAATTAATTTGTCAATCAACAATAAAGACTTTTTATACCTTATTAAGATATGCATCCTAAAAATTCCCTAATGCTTCTACTTCCCACAGGTGTATTCTTTCTTAACAAACACAGCTCTTCCAACAGGTAATTGCTGTAGCCACGTATCTTTTGAAAGTTTTCTCACAGGTAAGTTCGTAAGTCATTGGAAAGATTACGATATAAATTCTACAAGCAAATGATCTGTGGTTTAGTCCAGAAGAGCTCAGTGTCCATTTCAGAACTGTGTACTGGTAAGCTACAGTGTGTTCATGGGACATCCGGGAAATGGGGGGTCTCTTTTTGGATAGGAGGAGTTGGAGAGGGCTGCTGAGGAGAAGCTAGAGCTGGGTCAAAAGCCAAAGGCTGACAGTTCTGAAAACCTAAATGATGGACAAGTACATCAGCACTAGGAAATGCATAGTAGGAAATGGCCTCCATGTGTTCAGCCTTGGCCTGTCTTTATACATAATCTATCCTTTTGACACGGGGTCTAGAGGACTGCTGGTTTACAGATCATAAGTAGCTTTGAACTTGTGATCCTACTGTGCGCCTCCACGAGCAGTCAGCCTTGAGCCATCCAGATCAGCTTTGTAGCTCAGCCACAAAATGACTATTCACTTGCTAGGTTGCATGACTCCTATTCCTGTTCTTCTATATTCAGAATCTATTTTGTGGTGGTTGGGAAATGGCATAATGGAAATTTCTAATGGTATATTTTCCAGATTCTTTTTTCCCCCGTTCTTTTACTGGCTTTTTGCAATTTGCATCTCATTCTCAGTTTTAGCTCTTCTGACCTTATGGCTAAAAACTTTTAGTAAACGTTACTACTTCCAAATCTCCCCAACTTCCATTTTGGTCACATCTCATTTGCCTGTGAAGTGCCCAGGCAACCTCTTCCAGCAGTATAGCATTCCCATTAGAATTAACTACATAGGAACAAGATATTGCTACAACATGTTCTGAGGAGTTACAGATTAAATAAACTCCGGATATTGAAAATTCATAATGCAATCAGAATGTGTAACAATGCTCTCAGCAAATAAGCATCCAATAAATCTTTCAGAGTGAAGGAATTTTACACAGTAACCTATAAATAATATCGGCCGTGGCATCTCTGCTGTCTCCCTTGCACACATGACTTTTATTGCTAGAGCGAAAAAAATAAAGGAGGAGGGGGTGCCTAAGGGGGAGGTCTGGTAGGCCCCATGCTTCTGCGAGCCATTTCCTCTGCTTCTCCTTTCATCAAAACAAGTCCTGGCTTCCTGGGGCTGTGAGGTGAGCTGAGGGTCAGAGAGTTGGATGAGCCAACCCCTCTCAGGGGCTCCCAGCTCAGGATCTTACTTTATGCTTTCCAACTGGCCAGTGTCCACTTCTGCTATTTATTTACAAGAATCCCCAAAGCTTTAAAAACAGTTGGTCCTTTAAAACTGCTGGGCATTCCCTTTA
Source organism: Pachyuromys duprasi (assembly GCA_028658305.1). Classification (NCBI taxonomy): domain Eukaryota; kingdom Metazoa; phylum Chordata; class Mammalia; order Rodentia; family Muridae; genus Pachyuromys; species Pachyuromys duprasi. Next base: position 25,121,960 of record CM053745.1, on the reverse strand, counting down.
CAGTTGGCTTACACTCTTCACGAACAAATCGCCAATGCCGCTGACACAGACTCAAATGTAACTAGCCTTACTTTGACAGCTGATCGTAAGTTAGCAATGTGTGCTTAGTGATATTTCATTATCTATGTAGACATGTGTCATCATGTTATAGGTGTATGAGTTGAGAATAATTGCAGTTTAGTACTAGAAGGAAACAAAAACAATTCTGGCAGGCGAGGGACGTAGGTCAGTTGGCAGAGTGCTTGTGTAGCAGGCACAGAGCCCTGGCGTCAATCCCCGGCACCGCATGAAATGGGCATGGATCAGCACTAGGGAAATGGAAGCAGAAAGGTCAAAAGTTCAAGGCTAGCTTGGGATATATAAGATCCTGTCTTGAAAACAAAACAAAAAAAAAGAATTCTGCATAAACCCTATACTGTGGAGATGAAGCAATAAAAGAATAGCAAATTGTTCCTTTCCTTCTTCTCCAGAGACAAGCCCTATTTTAAAACACAATTCATAGTCTCTTTTAGATATGTGGTTTGCTGTGATTCTAGGCTCTTTTGAACACACTGTTATATAATGCTGCTACACCTATTAGCTGTGTCTTATCATCTCACTTGAGTCAACAGACACTCTGAAGATAGCTGTGTTTTGTTTATCTTTTCATTCCTGATGGGAGCCTGTCCCAGCTATAGCTACCAGCTGATACTGGTTTGGGCTTCAAGCTGCAGGCAGCTCTGACCCTGTAAAGTGAGGATGCTGACATCAGATGCCAGGTCTCCGTGGACTTGAAAACTGTCCTTCCGCCACAGGAAATTTAGGTTTTCACTGGTTAGCATAGTCTAGAACAATGTTGTTCCCTTTCTTTGCCAGAAATATATAAAGAGGTGTCATTGTGCTGAACTTCATTTCCCTAACCCAAGCCAAAACTTCTTGAACTAGGCTGGGTTTTCCATTCTCTGATTTGGACACAGGACAAGCTGTTACTACCAACTTATACTCTCAACTTTGTGTCTCCCAGGTCAACCCTCTTGAATCTTAGTATTCTGTGGCCAATAATTCAGACAGCCTATTGTAATGATGGGTTTGAGAATGAAAGTTGTTTCTTCCTTGATACATTTACCTAAGCAAGTAGGGGATAACTTATTTAAAATTTGGACATCAGTGATTCATTTGACAAATATTTATTGAGTGCTTAATGTGTCTCACAGCAGAATCTGTTCTGGCTGATGAAGACATGTAGCAAGAAATAAAACAAAGTTGTGCTTTCATAGAGCGTATATTCTAGTCTAGGATAGACACAATAAATGAGTGAATATATAGTCACTTTTAAAGATCAAATGCTGTGATGAAATGTAAAGGAAGAAAAGGAAGTATCAAAGCATAGGATGAAATGGTAATTTGGAGGGGAGGTCCAGAGGGAGCCTTGGTAGAGACATTTTGAAATACTCTGCATCTAGGCAGTATTAAAGTCATAGAGCAAATGAGATCATCTGGACAGTGACATAGTCATGAATGACTTGTTGGCTCTGGGGCATCTAGAGGCAGAAGATGGTGAGGAGGATTCAGGAAGGTATGTTGAAGAAGAACAGCCAATGGTAGATAAGCAAGAGTGTTGAATATTTAAAGGCAAAATTGAGAAAGTAATTCAAAATAGAGAGCTATCAAAACAAACTCAAGACCTTTGGATTGGCAGCATGAAAATTAAAGGGTGATATAGCTCATAATGTCACGATTGATATGGAGGGACCCTGATTAGAATCAGCTCAAGACAGAGGAGGAAAGAAAATGGGAGAGATGAAAACACACGGTATCTTTGGGATAGACTGCTGCAAAGGAATCAGAAAATGAGCAGCACCTACAAAGGGCCGTGAGACCAAGAAAACCATTTCCTTCATTTCTTAGTTTATTGTACATATATGTATGTATGTGAGGGTGTAGGCAGTTCGTATGTGTACGTGTGTGCAGAGGTCAAGTTCTGTTATATTGTTCCTCCAGTACCATCTACCTTACTTCTTCTGAGACAGTCGCTGGCTTTGCATGGAACTTGCTGTTGAGGCTGTGTTGCCTGGCCATTAGACCTTAGAGCTATGCTTGTCTCTGCCTCTCCAGCCCCGAGACTGTAAGCATGAGCTACCATGCTCAGTTCTTCCACATGGGTTCTCAGACTATAGTTCATGTTCTCAAGCTTGCAAGGCAAACACTTTACAAACAGCTACCGCCCTAGCCCAGTGGTTCTCAACCTTTCTAACGCTGGGACCCTTTCATACAATCCCTCATGTTGTGGTGACCCCCCAACCATAAAATTATCCTCATTGCTACTTCATAACTGTAAGTTTGCTACTGTTATGAATCTGTGTTTTCTAATGGTCTTAGGTGACCCCGTGAAAAAGTCATTTGACCCCCAAAGGGATGGTGTCCCACAAAATGAGAACCACTGCCCTTGGCATAGCTTTGATTTTTTTTTTTCTAAGAAAGGAAAAATCACAACATTTTTAGGCACTGAGAACAAAGATTCAGTAAAGAGGAAAAAACCGGTAATGCAAAAGAGAAAGGGTTTATTTATTGTATGGAGAACAAGAAACATGGACTGTATTCCATTCTGTAACAATATTACACACTCCAGACATTCAGAAGAAGACAGACAGATAGCTAACAGCCAAGTAGCCTCTTTGGTAGCACACATTCCGTGTCCACTATGCTTTCCTTTCTCATCATTTTAAAGTGCATATGGTGACAACTGTGTCATTACAGAGACTTAGACAGTGGTCTTCAGTGAAGTCAGTGGTGTCTTAATGAATTACTTGCAGTTTCTAATCCCAACACAATTTGAAACCCCAGGTCCTCAATGTGTGATAAGCAATCTGTCCCATGATTGTAATTAGACCTCCACGTAATTAAAAGACTGACAGCTTCCTTTTATCTCTGCAGTCCTTCTGCTAAATGTGGTTTTTGTTCCAGAAAAAAAAAGTATTGGAAAACAGCAATAAGAGAAAAGTGTGTTTTCAGAAATAGGGTTAGAAACTGACCTAATGTCATACCCGCTTTTTACTTTTCCTGTACAGATAAAAACTACAGAGAAGATACATAACAGACAAGATTTTCAAGACACCAGAACGTCAGTTGTGGATATCAAGCACTCCTGTACGGCAAACATCAGTGTACTATGTTTTCACTAATGTAAAAAACGGAGCTTTTCAGACCTAAAAAAGGTGACACTAGAAAGTTTTCTTTATAGTCATTTAACCTGGAAATGGCCACGCTTGGTGCACACGTGGTTAAATAACTTTCATATCGATACAGAGGTATTCTGGAGAGACGGTTCAGTGGTTAAGAGTGCTCGCTTGCTGCTCTTGCAGAGGACTGGGTTGGGTGCCCAGCACCCACGCAGTGCCTCACAACCACCTGTAACCCTAGTTCAAGGGGTGGTAATGCCCAGTTTTGGTGTCTATACGTACTGTGCAAACCTAGCGCGCAGATGCACATGCTGCCAAACGCTCAGACACATACAGTAAAACTAAAGAAATCTTTTAAGAAATGAAAACATGCAGAAGTGACTTGACATGGTGATGGGTAGGTGTTTTTCAGTTAATTAATAAAAGCTTCAATGGCAATAGTATTTCCACATTCCAAGCACTGTGTTGATCACTTTTCGTTCGTAATCTCATTTAAAGACCAGAGTCACTGTGTGGTACAGAGTTCACAACCAGCAGCCATTCTGCTGACTTACTGAGTCCACCACTGTCTCTGCTTCCTTCTTTGTACAACAAAGGGGGTGGGTGCTGCACCATGCTTACTTGTCAAGGCGTCATCTACCTGCAGGCACACCTTCTGTTATCACAGTCACCCGGGAGCTTAAAACGTATCTATGCTCACACTTAGGTGGCCTACGGAATCAGAAACTCTTGGGATGGAATTCCCAATTTTCCTTTTAAAGCCTCTGGGTGATTCTGATAGATGCTAAAGTTTTTGAGATGCTCCCTTAGAGCAAAATGCTTTCACAGGCACCAAGACTTTCTCCGAGGTCTTAAAGTATAAACCAAAGCAATGCTGTATCGTTTAATACTGATCATAGGGATCGTTGCCACCATCGAAGACTTAGAACCCATGTTTGTTGGAGAAAGTTGCTATGGTTTAAATATGTCTTCCAAAAAAGTGCTTGTTTGAAATTTGATCCCCAATACACAGTGTTAGGGAATCTGCCTCATGAGAGGTGTTTAAAACATTTACCTGGTGGATGGATTAACATAGACTAGAGAAGGGCTTAAAGCTTCAGTTCAGTCTCCTTCTCTTGTACCCTCTTGCCTTCATCCACGGAATGACAGAGAGAAACAGGGCCTTGCTTGATGCTACACCGTGATCTTGGACTTCCCAGCCTCTGACTAAGAGAAAGGAACTTCTTTTTAAACTGCTTCTCCAGCCTGTGGTATTTTCTCACAGCAGCACAAAGAGAATGAAGATGCAGTGATTCACCATCATATTTCACTTAACTCATCACATTTGAGTGAGTGACAATGGTAGTGATACTGTAAGTACTTGGCAGATAAAATGCGTGAAATGTGGGTAAGCTACCATCTCGGAAAGTTCTAGGGTCAACCGTCTGCATCATGTTTATCTTCTTCCTCGAGGAAGTGGCTGTGCCCCTTATTTCCCTACCATTCCTATAATTAAGGAAGAAGTTCAATTTTAAGAAGTATTCTGGATGCCCCTTTTCCCACCTAAGGGTAAACAGTTTTGCTTCTTTGAAGTTTTGTTTATTTACTGAGAATTTCATACAAGTATATAATGAATTTTGGTCACATCTATTTCTCCCTCCTACCCCTACCAGACCCTTCCTAATCCTCTCCATCAATACCCATTCTGACTTCATGACCTCTTATTTTACTTTTTAATAACCCACTGAGTCCAATTAGTAGTGCCCATGTGTACATAGGTTTATAGCCATTCATTAGAGCAGGGCTCTGAAGAAAATGTATGTTTCTCTCCCCCAGCCATCAATTGCTAATAACCCCTGAGCCCTTCCCTGACCCCTATCAGAATGTGTACTGGCTTTATCTTCTTCAGGTCTTGTGCAGGCAATCACAGCTACTGTGAGTTCATGTGTGCAAAAGCCCTGTCATCTCCAGAAGACAATATAACATGGCAGTCCTCCCTTGTCTTCTGACTTGCAGTCTCTCTGCCTCCTTTTTTGCAATGCCCCCAGAGCCTTGTGAGGAATGAATGAGATATAGACGTCTCATGGGTCTTATTCCTCCACAGTCACTTACTTGATGCACTTTGACCCACTGAGCTCTGCATTTACCTGGACACACTATAAAAAGAAGCTTCCCTGGTAAGAGGTGATAGCCTCACTCATCTATGCATAGAGGAATATAAGTATTTAGGAGGAAGTATAATAAATGTCCATTTAATAAAATTATAGTAGCAGGTTTTTCCCTCAGCTTATGGCCTTTGCAGATACACAGCTCTTGGTCAGGTTTACAGTACCAGGCATGAGTTTCCTCCTGTGTAGTGAACCTTAAATCCAGCTGGAAAGTTGCTGGTGACCCCATAACTTTCATGCCACTATTGCACGGATGAGGATATCATGATGGGTTGGTCATTATTGTAGCCATCAGGATTCACAGCTGGATAAAGTTATAGATTTTTTTTCCTTAGCAATTCACATAGACCCCTCCAGTCCTATAAAAACTGGGCCACTTAGGAAGGCACTTCTATGTCCTGATAATGTTTTCAGTGATGAGGTCTTATCATTAAGTTCTGGTGGGCAACCAAGAGCAGTTGCACTTGCCTGTAATGTTTTCAAGGGTCTCTGTGAATCCCCCTTGACCAAAAATAAGAAGAAGCAACATGAACTACATTTGTTGGTTCTACTGTGATTCATTCAGTCACTGTCTTGAATGGAGCCTAGATCATAACAAATAAACAAAACAACAACAATAAAAACCGTACTATGGTTAGTCAGAGATCAATGTGAGAGTTCCTGCAATTTAAGCTTTTTTTTTTTAATGAGTGGATACATGATTGCCTTTATTTGATTTATTGTTTTATTTTGTTTTTTCCTGGCCTGGAACTGGCTATGTATACCAGGTAATATTGAACTCACAGAGATTTGCTGGCCTCTGACTCATGGGGTGCTAGGATTAAATGCACATGCCAACACACCTGGCAGATTCTTTAAATATCTGTGGTACTGAAGAATTTGAATGGAATCTGTGACAAGAAACAGACAAAAGAATTAAAACTGTGAGCTTCAAGAATTTCAAAGCAAGGCTCATCCTTAGCACAAAATGGGCAGGAGATGGAATGGGGAGAGAGACAAGGGTGGGGATCAGATGTGGGGAGAATGGGGGTGGGTGGGAGGTGAGAGGGCTTGGAATGAGAAGGAAAACTGAGGGGGGACATCGCTTTGTTAAGCTGGAGGTCTGCAACAGGGTAGGCTCCTGGGAGGATATGGGAATGAATCTATCTGAGACTCCTAATTGGGGGTTGGGGGCAGGGGGAACAGAACAAGAAGACTGAAGTGAGCACCTCCTAGCCAGGCAGGACTAGTGTGAGGAGGGGAACAACACTCACGGACAAAACCTGTGATCCAAAAATTACCCTGCCTACAAGAAGTGCAGAGATAATGAGGGAACAAAGATTGAGGGAAAGTCCAACCAACAATTGGACCAACCTGAGACCCATCCCATGGTAGAGAGCCAGGCCCTGACACTAATAATGATACCCTGCTATGCTTTCAGACAAGAGTCTAACTTGACTGTTCTCTGGGAGGCTCCAGCCAGCAGCTGATTGAGACAGATGCTGGGATTTGCAACCGAGCATGGAGCAGAGCTCAAGGGGTCCTGTGGAAGTGTTGGAGAAAAGATGGAAGGACCTGGAGGGGACAGGAACCTCACAAGAAGACCAACAGAGACAACTAACCCAGTCCCATGGGGGCTTTCAGAGACTGAGACATCAGCTAAGGAGCATGCATGGTCTGGACCTAGGCCCCCTGCATTCATGTAGCAGATGGGCTGGGGCTCCTGGCTAGTGGAGCAGGTGGGAGTAGGGAGTACTGTTTCTAACTAGGACTCTATTGCCTGCTTATGTATCACTTCCCCTTGGCAGGGCTGCCTTGCCTGGCCTCAGTGGATGAAGATATGTTCAGTCCTGATGTAACTTGATGAACTGGAAAAGGTAGATGCAGGGAAAGAGAGCTCCCCTTTTCTGGGGTAAAAGGGAGAGGGGAACAGGGAAGGAGGAAGGGTGGGACTGGGAAGAGAGAAGGGAGGGGCACCCTTGGGATGTAAAGTAAATAAACTGAAATAAAAATGGAAAAAGAAAAATAGGTCATGGCTTGCTACTGAGTTCTAACAGGAATGAACAGTTTACCAGCCACAGGTTGGCATGTTACTTTGTGACCCAAACTTTCCAATATGAACAGGTTGTTTCTGATCCAGCTTATCGTGAAGTTAGATATGATTAGAGGTGCTCCATCATCAAATGAAATGTTTATGTAGGCCACTGAACCTAAGCAGATGCTAAACACTGTGGTAAAACATTAACATGTACTGTATCCCACCCCATGGATAGAACACAAACTCATTGCCTTCTGTCTGTCAACTTGTGTTCATGGCCCCGTGGGGAGTGCATTCCCAGAATAGTTACTTTTCCTGTGACAAAAGACCTGAAATGAAGCATCTTTCAAGACAAATGAAGCATCTTTCAAGACATGGCTTGAGGGGATATAGCCCATCATTGTGGGAAAGGCACTGGGACAGGAGCAAGAGGTGGACGACGGTCACATTGCATTTGTAGTCAGGAAGTAGAAGATGAAATGTAAGAGAGGTTAGATAATGACATCTCAAGAGCCTCCCCAAATGACCCATTTCATACACTAAGGCTCTACCTCTTAAAGTTTCTACAGCCTTCCCAAACAGCCTCACCAGCTGAGGACCAAATGGCCAAACACTTGAGCCTGTTGAGGACATTTCACACTCAAACACAAAAAAGCCCCCTCCCCCATGTCCCTTCCCTAGTCCACTGATAGGGGAGGTTATCCTCCCCTTCTATCTGACCCTAGCTTATCAGGTCTCATCAGGGGAGCATGGGGGGAGGGGGAGAAAGAGGGGGGGGAACTGGGAGATGATGAGGGAGGGGGCTATAGACAGCATACAAAGTGAATGTTTTAATTAAGTAATTAGTTAATAAAAAAAAGAAGCTCTAAACCAACCTGTCCAATGGACTCAGATACTGAGTAGATTAGTTGCCCTTGGAGGACCCAGTAAGATTGCAGCTCCATCAGCAAAATAGGTTGTTTTCTTGTTTTAAGGGCCTAATTTTAGCATGGATTACTGCGCAGCCATATGTGACTGGTACAGTTTGTCACAAGATATTTTCAGGTAGGCCAAGAACTAAATATGATTGCTCCTTAATCCAGTATCAATTTTGAACTCTAAGAGAATGGATTGAGTTTAAAAGAGGCAATATTTTGCAGCAAAGATAATTTGAGCTTAATGTTTTGCATCAGATTCAAATCAGTACCCTGGAAGTTCTAAAATTAAAAATGCTATTAACAAAAGCTAACCATAGACGACTCAAATGATAATGTTCTTGCTAACCAGTTTTGTGTCGATGTTAACTTAGATATATGAGCACAGAGGTGACCTAGTCCATGTGAGTCTTCAAACTACCTTCTCTATGCCTTTTACCCAGTTAAAAAACAAAACAAAACAAAACAAAACAAATAAACAAAAAATGGAGTTGGTCATAGCTTATTGTTATTTTTTGTCCCCAAGTACTGGCATCAGGAAAATGTTATTTGTTGCTGTTGTTATGACAAATACTCAATAGAAACTATTTAAAAGGAGGATCTTTTTTTTTTTTCAGAAGCCATAGTTCAAGGTCAGCTGGCTTCACCGTTTCTGGGCCAGTAGTGAGAAAACTCATCATGGCTGAAGGGCATTCTGGAGAAGAGCTGCCCATCTTCTGATAGCCAAGAAATAGCATTCAAAGTTGGACGCTGGAACTAAATATCACCTCCAAGGGAAGGGTCTAGGGGTTTGCTTCCTCCAACTAGATCCCACCTCTCAAAGTTTCCAATACTTTCCAATAACGCCATCAAAATATGAATTTATCACTAGATTAGTTCGTTGATTAGGTCAGAGCTTTCATGATCTATTTGCTTCCAAATGGTTAGCCCCACCAACTGAGAACCAAGTCTTCAACACATAAATAAGACTTCGGGCAGACACTTCATATCTAAATCATAGGAAGGGGCAATGAGCAATAGTAGAAAGGAGAAAGCCTCACATTAGTTAAAATATTTTTAAAATATTTATTACATGTATGCGTTTATGTGCCTGTCTATATATGTTCATGTGTACCACATATTTGAAGGAGAGACGAGGAGAGAATATTGGACCTCTGGGAGCCGGAGTCACAGATGATTGTGAATCACCCTGTTATGAATAGAATCTGAGTCCCCTTAAAGAACAGTAAGTGCTCTTAGCTGCTGAGCCATCACTCCAGACCCAACTTAAAACTTTAGTCCAAGTCATGGCAAACTTGCTTGGGAGAAACACATTTAAAAAAAGATTTATTTATTCATGTATTTATTTAATGTGTATGAGTGTTTTGGCTGCATGTGTGTCTGTGCACCATATATGTGCCTGGTGGCAAAGGAGGACAAAAGAGGCTGCCATATCCCCAGGACTGTTTCAGACAGTTGTGAGCTGCCATGTGGGTGGTGAGAATTGAACCCAGGTCCTCTGGAAGAGCAACCAGTGACCTTAACCTCTGTGGCATCTCTCCAACTGCAGGAAAAATATCTTATTTGAGAGATTGGTCTTCAGTCCTCAAGTTTTACCATTGCACAACTTGAAATATTAGGCACAAATGGTATATTTACACTAGTAGATAATATATTGAGTTCTATTTGAAAAATAGGCTGGTTAGCTTAAAAATAGAGTCTACATTTACAACTCATACCATAGTAAATCATGCTCTAACAAAGCACCCTCTGAATTAATCACCTAACTGTATGATAGCACCAATCTCTAGCTCACCACTCAAAGTAGTAGTGTAGAGTAATAAGCATTCCTACTTGGCACATACCATTCACTTAAAGCTTGGCTGATCTAGATTGACTTCAGGAGAGCCCAGCATCCATTCTATTTCACTCTCCTTGGACTAGCAGCTACCCATGGCAAGCTCTCCTCAGCGTGAAAGGCAGGATTCAGGAAAGCAAGCCTGATTATGTAAGCCCAAGTAACACCTCGGTTCATGGCCATTAACATCTCATTAGGCAAAGTAAGACTGAAAGGCAAAGCTAAATTCATGGAATAAGGGAATTTCTCTTTGAGGGTATTAGTGAGAGTAAATATTTACTGACCAATAATATGAATTTAAAACTGGTACTTTGACTTTGCAAATGTATTATTTCTGCATTACATTATCAAAGAGCTGTCATGATATAAATAGCTTACTCAATACAATTCAGTGAATATTTCCAGCGTGATTTGTTTTATAAGTACTGTGTTAGGTACCAAAGAAACAGAAATCTGTCAGACACAGGCACTGCCTTAAAAATAAAATTCAGGAACAGGACCATTATGGCTATACACTAATTAAAATTTGATGTGAATGCTGCAAAATTATTTATAACTGTTAGTATTATAGTTACCATTTTATGTACAAGAACCCAAGTCTCAGAGTGACCAAATCATTTGTCCACTTTTGTACAAAAGACAGAACTGAAATTTATTCTGTTTGAAGGCAACAGTTAAAATATCATACAATTCTCCGGTTGTTCCACATACCTTGCCCAAACAGTGAGCAGAGACATGATCCGATCCAACAGCTGATTTGACACTGAGAACCCTCATTTTTAATACTGGTGAATTGGGCACCATTTATAAGGGGTGAAGAATGGGTTACTTATGCTTTTCTTATGATCATAATTCTGCATTTTGAAGTTGCCTAACAAATTACCCTTTATTATAAGTACTGAGTCAGAGTTGCATACCTAGGCTAATAGAGATATTAGATACTATCAGATATTTTTATTTTTTAAGTATTGGGCCTTCTTGTGGGATTTATGTTAATGTAAGTTATTTTGATAATAAAGAAATAAAATTCTAAGGGTCATTGGATCCTCTGTTCCTGAGAAATAAGAGGACTATAGACAGTAGGAATGTATCTGAAATGGCTTCTACATGTGTATAATTATGACTTTCAACTCTGTCAGATGCTAGGAAACCATTACCATAGCTTTAAAACTGTTTTATTGGTGTACTCTTAACAGTTTCAATATGAAATGGCTCCTTCATATTTGGAAGAGTGGCTATGAGCTTGAAGAATATCAGCCATAACTGTTAAGATAAATCACTCCTCCAAGAAGAAACAAAGACTGGGAAGAGAAATGAAAAACACAGTCTTGATTAGATCAAATGACAAGTCATTGGAAAAGCAAGTTAGTCCAGGAAGCCAGTGATTGCTAGCCTGGACAGCAGAATTTTGCTATTTGGAAAAAATAAAAAATAAAAAGAGCAAACCAAACAAAACAACAGCAAACAAAACAACATTAACAGCATAGTGTTAGGGGAACATTAAGGGCAACAAAGCAAACACAATTTTATGTGGTCTGTCAGAGAGATTTAATGAATGTGTTCAGTCCTGGGGTGAGAACCAGGATAATAATGAGTATTAGAAAGGGCTCAGTCTTCACTAGTAACAGTGGGTAACAGTTTTCCTGTGCTATCATCTTCTATTGGAGGATGTTTGCTCATGTACTCGTTTTTCACAATGAGTCTCATGTTGATGACTTGGGATCAGGATTTTGAGTCTTTTCACATAGGTTAGGATATCAATACTGTCTGTATTCCTGTATCATATCACTTTTATTCTTCCTCTCCTCAGAAGGACCATGGCCAAAGCTGCTTAGTACTAGCTGTCTACCTTGGTGCAGTGAATTCCAGAAGCCCAGGCTAAACTTCAAACATTGCTTCCCTTCCTTGAACCTGAGCATCGGAGCTAGATTGGACCTGATTTCGCAGTTGCTTTCACTGTAAAAGCTGTTATAAACTTTTCAGTAGATCCCTGATGGAATATGACAGGGAAAAAATGTGCATGGCTCAAATTCAGCTTCAGTAAAGTTCTGCAATTTACAGGGGATGAGTATCTTTGGAGAATAATTTAATTTAATAAATTAAGTTAAATCAATTAATTAAATTAAATAATTTAACATTTATTTATTTCCTTACATTATTTTTGAAGCAAGGTCTTGTTTTGTAGCCCTGGTCTATCTGGAATTTGATATGTAGGCCAGGCTGACCCCAAACATGTGGTAATCTTCCTGCCCTTATCTCGTAAGTGCTGAGATTGCAGGTGTGCACCACCCGACCTGGCTTCTTAATGCTGACATATAGTCAAACGTGTTTAAGAATTGCAGTTTAATATGATATTGTAGGTATGTATATATGTATAAAAATCAGATGAAAGTAGTATTTCTATCCTCATATAATTTCTTGAGTATTTTGAACTTCTTTTCCATTTATTTATAAAATGTATTACAGATTGCAGAAATGTCCAGCCTTTTGACATTGTAACACAAATGTTGTCATCTACAAAGTTCTTGCTTGAGAACAATTAAAGGAAGTTATATATATAAAAAAAAAGAAAATGAAAAAAAATCAACTTCTCATAAGGTTTCAATTAAGTTTTCATGCTGAACCTCATTTGTAGTTACTCTGAAGCAAATGCAGCCTGGGGTCCTTAGGCTGGGCACAGTGTAAAATAAAATTGCCTTCTGGTATTGTAGAAGGCTGGAAAGTATTCTTTTTTTCTAACCCCATATGTTATCTAATCTCCTTTTATTCCTGCTCCCTTTCCTCGCCTCTGGTAACCATTGTTATACTCTTTTTAAAGTCCAACTCTCTACATTCCACTCCAGTAAGTATTTGAGTAAGATAGTATTTGTCTTTCTGTGCTTGGCTTATGTCACTGAAAATATAGTCTTTTGGTTTGATCCATTTTATTGCAAATGACACATTTTCATTCGTGTTTGTAGTTGAATAGGATCCAGTTGTGCATAAGTGCCTTGGTGTATGCCAGCGGATATAGTGGGGTTGATTTCATATCTTCCCTATTCTCAGTACTGCTACAATAAACATGGAGGTTCCGTTTGGATACATTTCTGGAAGTGGGATAGTTGAATCATATGAAAATCAGAAAGGAGGTCTCAGGTTTTTCTGGCTTCTGAGAATGCAATTGTTTTCACAATAAAAGATGAGGCAATAGCATATTTTAGAATGGAGTATCCATGAACAAGAGGAGGCCACAGATGTATAATACTAGGGCTAGTAAGAATCGAAATATTTTAAGCTCAGCATGCTGGCATATATCTGTAATCCCAAGCACTAGGAAAGGTGAGGCAGGAAGATGGCTTTAAATTCAAGGCCATCTTGGGCTACACAGTGAGTTCCAGGATAACCTTGGCTACAAAGAAAGCTCCTAGTGTGTAAACTGAGAACCGCTCACATTTCAGAACCAGGTGCTCCACCAGCCTGCCTTCAGCAGCTCATCAGCAGCAATATCAGCAGCAGCAGCCAAATGCTACACATGTCTGCTGGCATCACGAGTCACATAGCCCCTCTAAGGCCCATGCCTTCATAGCCTGCCCTCTTCTTTTCCATCCTCAATCAGAGGTGCCTTTGTGCAACCTGTGCCCCACCCCAATAAATCTCTTACATGAAGTCTTTTGTGTGGTGTGATCTTTGTGCCATTCTTTGGCCCTCACATTGCTCACAAAACCCTGGCACCTAATTCAGAGAATAGTATGTATTTATTATCTATGTACATAAAAGATGCATATACATGCACCTATGCATTTTCTGGTTTACGTATTCTTTGAAATATATAAATAAATGAAAAAATTCTTGGTCTTGTTCCTTTGGATCAAAAGAATTTTTTTTTTGTTATGGCATAAATCATCTGGTAAAGATAAAGAGCCAGAGTAATTTCAGAGGAGAATGTTCAGCCTACTTCTGTGCTAATAATGGATCCTACCTCATGGCTATTTTTGAAAAATTTTCTCAGCCTGTTTGAAAGGGCTGGAATTTATCAATTTGAATATTTCCATGACACAAGCTTTATATTTCTCCATCTGAACTTCACATAGTTGCTTTTGATTAGAAGACAGGTAATTTGCCTAGCTTCTTTATTAAAAAAAAAGTAAAATGGGGAATATTTCTAAGATTATTTCTATCCTTTACTTTGTTAAAGCTAAACTATTTAAATAGCCAATTCCAATTAAAATCAATTCTCTTAACTATTCTGATAGTTTGTAGGATTATAGTTTCTTAAATTCAAACCTATAGAAAAACTTGTGTAACTTACATTACTTTCTCCTAGAAGTTAGAGCCTTTTTTCTTTAAAAATCAACAATGTTTCTCCCATAGAGATTGAATTATTTGTGCACCTTTCCTACACTATTCAATTTCCTGTAAGGTGTTGATTCAATCATTGCACCCTACATTGTAAGTACGATTCAACTAAACTTATTATAATGGCTTTCCCCCTTCTTTCTTTCCATTGCTTTGGAGGAATTGGATTAGTATGCTAATGAATTTCTTTTCCATGAATCCGGCTTATTGTTTTTATGGTGAGGGTTTCTGCTTTGTTTGGACATCTCCAGATATAATTTCACTGATGAATGGTGGTTGAACTTTTCTTTCCTTTGCATGAAGTTCCTTTGTTTTGTTTTGTTGTTTTTTTTTCTTTTGTGTTTCTTTCTAGAGGTGATTCACATGGTATTGCTCATCTTTGTTAAGGATGGTTCACACATTGTTCAAGTATATAATTCCAGCTTCCCTCATCCTACAGCAGGGAAAACAGATGTGATTAGATTAAAAAGTTTATGCAAATGAGCACAAGAGGTTGAGAGGAATAACCTGAATTTTCTAAGAGCTTTCAATGTGCTGGTATCAGGACTAGACCCCAAAGGCTTTTCTTCTGATCTCAGGTTCTTGAATTGTTTGTAGGTTCTGTTGTCTCTCTGTTGAAGCAGAACAACGCCCGAGAGACCAAAGGCAAAGGAATATCTTCCAGGACAGATATTGCCCTTCCCCTAGGTTGTTCAGAGTCCATTGGGATTCTGAAGGAATGACATAACATTTTTATCAATCTTCTAATAATTATACTTCCTGCTATGGCATATAGGGATGCAGATATCAACTCCTATTTGTTGAACAAAGCCTTGCCATACCTTCTTCTAATTTCCTACTATTATCTTTTAAGAGTATTATTCCTAACCTCATTTTACAAATAGGCAAACTGAGAAATAAAATGACTCGGGGGGGGGGGGACAAAACTCAGAAATAAAATGACTTACCTCAAAGCCATAAAACTAGTAAATATGTAAGTTAATTTTTAACTCAGATGACTTCAAATTCATTCAACTTTTATTATATCTTTAACTCTTTTCTTTTGAATAGCTCTTAAATTCTGACTTTAAAAGATTACATGTGCTCCAAAATGTTACATATTGTCTGGTTAAATTTCTATGAAGTGTTTAAAATAAGTGTATCTATAGAACTAGAAATTAGATAAACAGTTGCTTCAGACTGGGGGTGGAAAGACAGGCCATGACTACAAATGAGCACATCTCTGTTTTGTAAGCAAGGACTCAGTTAAACCACAAAAACTAGACTGCTTTGCAGGTAGAAAGAAAGGTTTATTCGTGATCGAACAGCCAAACCTATCTCATGGGATGGCAAGGCACAGAGAGAAGTGAAATGGCAAAAAAACCGAACAAATAAAAACCAAAAACAGATTTCATTTGATACAGTGGGGGGTCTTTGGGCTAACACAGGCTGTTTGAATTAACCAAAGACTAGATACCCTTGCCTGAGGCAGCTGACCTCTATGGGGAGATGGTGTTTTTTCTGGTAAACAGAATTCTGCATTTTGGGTTCTGTTTAACCATTTACAATCCTTTTGTTTAGGACATTGTCACCAGCACAGACATTTTGGAGATCTGATTTGGACCTAACACTTTTAGGGTATTAAAAATGTCCTACAGTAGAGGATTATAGAATGGCAGAAAAACACTTAAAGAAATGCTCAACGTCCTTAGCCATCAGGGAGATGCAAATCAAAACGACTCTGAGATTTCACCTTACACCCACCAGAATGGCTAAGATCAAAAACTCTAGTGACAATGCATGCTGGAGAGGTTGCGGAGAAAGAGGAACCCTCCTACATTGCTGGTGGGAATGCAAACTTGTACAACCACTCTGGAAATCAATTTGGCGCTTTCTTAGACAATTAGGAATAGTGATTCCTCAAGACCCAGCTATACCACTCTTAGGCATATATG
>CM053745.1:25092602-25104189 GCA_028658305.1 Pachyuromys duprasi | reverse complement strand
GGAAGTTGTGAGGGCTAATTGTTCCATCCCATTTCCTATTTACTCCCGGCTTCCTGTGCGGAGAAGAAAATGTGATCAGCAAGCTTCCTTCTCCTGCTGCCTTGCCTTGCCTTTCCTGCCTATCTCTTTGGAAGCATAATGATAAACCAAAATAAACTCCTTATTCCTTAAGTTAGTTTTGGCCGTGGTCTAAGTAATTAATAGGATGTGACACAAATATGAGCAATGTACTCTGGAAACTGAATGAGGACGTAGGCAGGGTTGTAAGGTCCAGGGACTGGGAAATGGCATTGGGAAGTAGACAGCAATGGAACTGAGGTTGAAAGGAAAATGAGAGTGGTTGTAAGCAGCAGAGTGGAAGCTGAGAACCCAGCACTATCAAGATCACAAGAACAAAGAGTGAGTCTTTCTGGCAGAATGGTATAAAGGAAGATATGTAGGAAAAGGGGTAGAGCTGAGGAATGTTGAGAATTCTACTATGCTAAGGAAGTAGACTCTAAATACTATCGAACATCCTTTTCATGGGTGGGATAAAGCATTTTAAAAACCATTTTATTGATTCTTTGTGAATTTCACACCATGAGCACCAATCCCCCTTACTTATCTCTCCATTCTTCCACCTATGCCCCTTGAACTTGCAACCCCCCCCAAAACAAAACAAACAACAACAACAACAACAAAAAACACATATTAAAAAACATCTTGCCATAGAAGCTTCAGTGAGTCACTGTTTGTCACACAGTATATTCTTTTGCCTAAACAGCTTTACTTGCAAATATTTATTGCAATGACTCATTGGTCTGGTCTCTGGCTTCTGCTACACCATCAGTACTGGATTCTCACTGGGGCTTCTCTCAGATATCCTGTTGTTTCCCTGAGTCATGGAGATTCTGAAGCTTTAGTTCTGCAGAACTAGCTCCAGCAGTTTATAGATGGGGTGGATGCTAGGGTGGGCCAACTCATAGCTCTCAATCTGGGCTTTAATCTCATTAAAATAGATCTTGTTGTTCTGCCCAGCAGCTCTCCTGAACCCACACCACCATATCCAGCTCTCCCCAATTTACTCAGGTGAGGGATGGGGCCAGCTCCTCTTTGCCCATGCCACCATCTCTACTGTGCTGCCCAGGCGAGGTACTGGTGTGCTCTTCTGAGTGTTGCAGCTGGTGAGAGAGGATAAATCATTTTAAAACTGATTTTCAGTTTATGGTTTTGAGCATCAGAAAACCAACACTACCTGTTAAATTAATATTTCCAATGTGAGCTTTCCTAATTTTTTTTTGTTGTAATAAGGTTGTAGGATAAAATTGCCAATTTCTTTTGGTTTCCTAACTGTGTAAGCATTTAGAGTATAAGGCGTCTAAGTACACTTATAGCTTTTATTTGAGCAAGATGTATTTTAATGAGATTAAACATTCTCTTTAAGGGGGGTTGACAATGAATGCACCCCAATCCTACTTATCTTCCCCATTCCTTCACATATGCCTTGCACCCTTGTAAACAGCCCCCCCAAAATAAAACAAAACAAAAAACCAAAACCAAAAGTTTTGAGAAGTATTTGTCCAAGAAAAAAATTATTAATCAGTGTTGCTTTTAGCCCTGTCCTGGTTAACCCGCTTTGTTAAGGGGTGCTCTGGGTGTCAACAGAGTTAGGAATCAGTTCCTTAAATCTCACCACCACAGTCATGTTACAGTAGATTTTTATACAACAATAAAATGGTTTGGTTAAAAGCAAGCGCTAGAATATTTGACCTTTTAAGTAACTGAATTTTTAGTAGCCAGAGCATTTGAAATAGCTACTCCACATGGATCTTGATGTACAGTAGAACTTTGGCTATGGTTTTTATTTGATCCTTTCATATCTGCAGAGTAAGATTGCTGTGGTCATTTCAATGGATGGGATAGGTTACCACGTTCAGCAGCTTTCTCCAGGTCCACCCATTTGATTTAACACTTTAGAGAAACCAGTGAGATTTCACTATTTTACAGTTTTACCCTTCATCTAAAAAAAAAGAAAGAAAGAAAGAAAAAAGAAAAAAAAGACTTTTACTGTATTTAAATAAGAAACCCGAGAAAGTAGCCATTTTTTTCTGTCTTTGTTTTCAGAGTGACAACCTATACACCCTTGAATATAAGCTAAAGGCTCATTTGCTGGTGAAAAAACAAAAAAAACAAAAACGAAAACAAAAAAACTCTGAAACTGAGCAAAGGATTGTTTTCCTTCCCATCTCTATACAGATTTTGAACCTGCGTTGTGTCTCAAAGCCTGTGGTGATTTGAATAAGAATGGCTCCCATAGGCTTTTAGATGTGAATGCATGGTCATTAGGGAGTGGTGCTATTTGACAAAGATTAGGAGGTGTGGCTTTCTTGGAGGAAGTGAGTCACTGGGCGAAGGCTTTGGGGGTTCAAATGCTCAAGCTAGGACCATTATGTTGCCTGACAATCTTCTGCACTATGTCTACTTGCACCTGTCTGTTGCCATGTTTCCTGCCGTGATGATAATGGACTAAACCTCTGAACTGTAAGCCAGACCTAATTAAATGTTTTCCTTTTATAATCATTGCCATGGTCATGGTGTCTCTTCACTGCAGTAGGACACTGTCTAAAACAAAGTCTTTCAAAATGGTACAAGAAGCACTGAGCATGTTTTGTTAAACAGGACTTTGTTAGAATATATTTTAAAAAATAAACGAAAATATTACAGAAAATTAAGATGTTTACATGTTCAACATATAAAGTTAAAAGCCATTACTGGTTCAATTGTCTTAGTGAGGGTTGCTATTGCTATCATGAAACACCATGACCAAAAGCAACATGGAGAGGAAAGGGTTTATTTAGCTTACACTTTCACATTATAGTGCATCATTGAAGGAAGTCAAGACAGGAACTCAAGCAGGACAGGAACCTGGAGGCAGGAGCTGATGCAGAGCCAGTGAAGGGGTGTTGTTTATTGGCTTGCTCCTCATGGATTGCTCATGGTTGTTATAGAACCTAGGACCCCTATTCCAGGGATGGGATCACCTGCAATTGGCTGGGCCTCCTTCATCAATCACTAATTAAGAAAATGTTCTATATCTTGCATATAGCCCCATCCTATGGTCCTTAGGAGGCATTTTCTCTTTTGAGGCTTACTCCTCTCCTATGATGAAAGCTTGGGCAAATTGTCACATAACTAACCAGCACACACAATACAGGCTCCATAAAGAAAACTAGTTCAGACCTCATATACAGTTAAGCTTTTTTTTAGTAATTATCACAATTATGTCTTTTTAAATGTTAATACATTTGGTTGCTTTTTTTCTTTTACTTCCTTCATTGTCTTTTTTCTCTTCTCTTTACTTCTTTATTTGTTCTTTTATTTCTTCCTCTCTATTCCTTCTCCCATGAGTGGGCTACACTTTTGACTAAAGGATAATTATAGAACATGTTATGTATATGATTCATTACTTTATACTATTTACTTAAAATGTGATGAGTTGAACTTTGGGTGATCTCTTAAATTACATTTTTATTGGGTGTGAGTCTGTCTGCTTGCCGGAGGACAACTATGGGAATCAGCTTTTTCCTTCCTGTAGGTAGCAAACTCAGTGTCGGGCTCAGCAACAGGTGCCTTTACCACTGAGCCCCCATGACTTTTCCTTCTAAGGAAACAAAATGAGTGATTTTGTCCTTTGTGCATCAACATTTCTGAGGGGTGGTGAAGCTGAGTGTGGAGAATGCTGAGCTTGAGTATGTGTAGGACTGGCCCCATGGGCACTGTCCTCTTCCTCTTTCCCCTCCCGTCTTCCTTCTTTCTCTTCTTTCCTTCTTTTTAGTCCCCACTTTGGTCCTGGCATGCCAGAATGCTCTGCTGTTGATTAGCAGATGAATTGGTATAAATTTTGTATGGGTTTGTATATGTAAATATACAATGATTTACTATGTCCAACTTCAAGTCAGTGTATACTTTTGGCCTGATGGCTCTTTGGTGGAGTAGCCAGGGTTTGGCAGCAGTTTGCGGACACCTCCTCCTCTAGGTAAGTGGACTGCTGACAACACGGAAGGAGAAATCCCCTGGTTTCACAGAGTAATCACAAAGTGTGTTCTTCCTCCCAAGTTTCAGAGTTTCACCATTCCAACATATGATACCTCAATGTGCCCCAAGATCACATTTATATTACAAATCTTGCCCATTTAGAAGTGAAATCGTTTCTATTTATTGTAACTAAAAGGCAGAAAGGGAACTGCTTATTCTTGTGCTCTTTGAGCAAAGAAACCTGGAAGCCAGAAGCAATCCCCAGCACACTTCACCACTCCTTGGCCTAGCCGAGGAAAGGGCATGTGTGAGCACCACACTTGTAGTGGACTGGATGTGTGACGCTTTCTAAGAACTAGTGTCTGTGCTAAGCAGACACTTGTGTCCATCATGATTAGGGTGAGACTTTGAGTGATATTTATGCTGGGAGATGAAGCCACATTTTATAATAAAACTGTAACGAGAAATTATAGTAGAAGTGGTGAGTAAGTTAAAAAAAAAAGATTAATAGTAGCATGTGAATAGAGCTTAGTAGTATTCTTCAAGTCTATAAAACAGGAAATTATTCTTACAAAAAATTTTTAGAATCTAGTTATTTGGAGACGGTTATTAATAGCTTTGTTTTGTATGCAGGGACATTAGCCTTATGTAGCCAGTGCACACCTCCTTCCTCAATAAAGAGCAGAAGTGACACAGTCACACCAGCTGCTGATAGCGTTGTCAGCTTTTTAACAACATATGGTGAGAAATCCCTCGGAAAACATGATCAAAGGCACTGGATTTAGAATTCCGATTGATAACCAGCACACTCTGTGCCAGAGAAGCATGACAAAGTCCTCTTCAGAAGAAAGCCAAGTGTCAAAAGCTGCAGAAGGCAGTCCTCTGAGGAAGAAGAGAGTTTTGCAGGTGTGATCAGTTGGGGTTCTGACACTTGCTCTAGCATCCCCTTCACAAGAGGCCTTGGTAACATTTGTCTTTGTCTCTGCCTCTTCTTTCCTCCTGTAGCCTCAGACGCAGGTGACTCATTCTGAAATTCTAAGAAAGGGAAATCAGTGTGGGCTAGGTACCATGTTTTATTTTTAATATTCTCAATTAAAGAAATGATAAGACTATATAACTCTGACAAGTGAAGTTGAGAATAAAGATTTATGCCAAGAAACAGCCATGATCTTGGAATCTACTCAATGTGTGGCTACTTTTTTCAAAATATATGAATTAAGCTTAGAAGCAGACGGTGCGTAAAAGCAGTCTATCTAATTGTCACAGTAATTGACAAACAAAAAGGATGGACTAGCCTACAGAATAACTCTACCTGGAGGGAAAACTATGAATTAGAAAAACTGAGTGCCCCATAGTGTGGAAATCTTGTCTGAACTACGGGCTAAAATGAGAATCACTAGAGAGGTATCCAGAAGAGGGGGGCAAACACTGGCAGGTGCTTATCAAGGGTGTTAGGTTCTAAGGCACACCAGCTGAATGCTTGTCAACCACCCTACTCAGTACCTACAGACTGAAAGGCATCTAGAGTTACAACACCTCCCTTCTTCCTGACCCTCGAAAGAGCAGCAACAGAAGCTTAACATCACAGAGGTTCTGGGTGCACAGGAGACATTAGCCAGTACAGCCAAAGGAGAAAGAGCAAGACAGTGATGAGCCTGACTTCCTGGGCCAACAAATGATAGTACTTACTTCCACGGCAGCCTTCACCTCTTTATTCCTGCTCAGAATTCTTTCCTTCCTGTATTTACTACGCAATTTAAAATCCGTGAACCAATTTTTCCTGCCTGCCCTCACCCAACTTCTATTTTTTTTATTTGTTTGTTTGTCTTGTGAGGTAGGCTCTCCTAAAAGACACAGGTTGGCCTGGAGCTTGGGATCTCCCTGACACAGTATTTAGTACTGGGATTGTTTTTGTAGTAGTCGGGTTATATTTCTTTCTTTATTTGGAGTGTGTACATGTGCTTGTGTGTAAGTGTACACACATCATGGGAAGAAGTCAGAGGACAACTTGCCGGGAACACCTTTCTTTCCACTATGTGGATTCTTGGGATTGAACCCAGGTTATTAAGCTTGGCAGTAAGTACCTGGCTTGCTGAGTTACCTTGTTGACCCATCTGATTGCACTTCTATATACTAATTTATACTGGAGTGTAAATTAGTCTATATAGTATGGAATCAGTGTGGAGGGTCCTTAAAACACTACACTAGAATTACCATGTTAATAGTACTATTCAGATCTTCTATCCAGGTAACAACCTTCTGGCAATTACCAAGAGATGCTATGAAAAGACCAAATCATCAAATAATAGGGCTAGAGGAAACCCAGGTGAAAAAAATTATAATATTTTAATTGTATTAGAATTATAGCATGCCCCTACCAGCCCTCTCTAGACATTCTCCCTGAAACCCATATCATGTCCCGCAACTCTAAAGTTGATAGTCTTGTTTTCTTTGATTATATTTGTTACACAAATATATATGTATATTTATTTTTCTAAGCTTGTATTTGTGTAATATATACATTGTATATATACATATATACATATATTTGTTACACAAATACAAGCTTATAAAAATCATAGAAGAAATTTTTTTTTAATTTAAAGAAAGAGATGCCTATATAAATAAAAAAACATACACAGACAGGATGAGAATAGAAACTCCTTATGACACATAATAAGGAAAACACTAAATATACAGAACAAAAAAGGATATGAAAAGCTGCAAGGGAAAAAGACCAAGTCATGTGTAAAGGTAGGCCCATTAGAATAACACTTGAGTTTTCAATGGAGACTCTGAAAGAAAGAAGGGCTTGAACAGATATTCTCCAAGCTCTAAGAGGCTACAGATGCCAGCCCTGACAATTATACCCAGTATAATTATCAAAATCAACTAAGAAAAACATTTGACAATGAAAACAAATTTAAGCAATTTCTTTGTCTACCAATAGCTCTACAGAAGGCACTATAAGGAAAACTTTAATCTGAAGAGAAGTTAACTATACCCAAGAAGACACAAGGGAAAGATAATCCCAGAACAGTTAGACAAAAGAGGGGGAAACACACACACATACACCACCACAACAAAATAGCCTATGGGACACACATAGGTTCTAAGAGACACATAACATTAAGTGCCTACATAAAAAAAAAAAAAACAGAATAAATCCTGTATTAGTAATTTAATGACACACCTGAAAGCTTTAGAAAAACAAGAAGAAATAAAACCCCCAAAGAGTAGATAGGAAGAAATAATTGATCTCAGGAATAAAATTAGCAAACAACCACAGAAAAACACAAAGAATCGATGAAACAAAGAGATGGTTCTTTGAGAAAATTGACAAAGTACTTGTCAAATTAAACAAAAGATGAAGAAAAGAGATCCAAATGAATATAATTAGAGATGAAAAGGAAGACATTACAATAAATACCAAGGAATTTCAGAGAATCATAGAAAATACTTTAAAAATCCGTATTTCACCAAAGTGGAAAACCTAAAAGAAATGAATGAATGAACTTATGGATACAAATGATGTACCAAAGGGAAATCACAATGAAATTAACATTTTAAACAGACTCATAGTTCCCAATAAAATTTAAAATCTTGCATTATTTATTTAAGATAAATAGTAAGAGTCCAGTGCCAAATGAATTCAGCAACGAATTCTACCAGACCGTCAAAAAAGAATTAATGCAATACTTCTCAAATTATTCCACAAAATAGCAACTGAAAGAATATTTCCTAATTTTTTATGAAGTTACTACAACCGTAATACCAAAGCCACACAGAGCCTCCTTCAAATTACAGACAAAATGAAAATAAAGCCAAAAGTTCTTAATAAGAGACTTGTAAACCAAATTAAAGAACACATCAAAATATTATCCTCAATGATCAAATTGACTTCATCCATGAGATTCAACATATGTAAATTAATAAAAATAATCCACCACATAAACAAAATGAAAGACATAAAAAAACCCCATATCATTGTCTCAATAGATGCAGAAAAGGCCTTTGATAAAATTTAACGTCCCTTTATGATAAAACTGGAGAGACTATGGCTCCAAGGAACATATCTCAACATTACAAAGAAAGTTTACAGCAACCCATAGCTTATTCTAAATGGGCAGAATCTCAAAGCATTTCCACTAAAATAACGAACATGATTAAGATGTCCATTCTCTCCATACCTATTCACAATAGTAGTTGAAGTTTTAGTGAGAGCAATAAGACAACTGAATTAGACCAAGCAATTCTTATAGGAAAGGAAGAAGTCAAAATAGTCTTATTATACACTAACGACTCCAAAGCATACACCAGGAAACTTCTGTAGCTGATAAATACCTTCAGCCAAGTAAGCAGGATACAAAAATTAACACACAAAAGTCTGTAGCCTTCCTGTCTACAAAGGACAAACATACTGAGAAAGAAATTGGGAAAACAAAACCTTTCACAAAACAACCTCAAAAAATATCTTGAGATAACTCTAACAAAGCAAGTGAAAGACTTGAGAAATAAAAACTTTAAGACCTTCAAGAAAGAAACTGAAGAAGACACCAGAAGATAGAAAGAGTTCCCATGTGAATGGATTGGTACGATTAATATGTGAGATAGGAAACAATCTTAACCAATGACACATCTGATAGACAGCTAATGTCTGAAATATATAAAGAATTTTGAAAACTGAGCAAACATCAAGAAAACAAATAACCTAATTAAAATGGAGTACAGAACTAAACAGAGAATTCCCAGAAGATGAAACACAAATGGTTAGAGAAATGTCCCACAGCCTTAGCCATTAGGGAAATGCAGGGAAAGGGCGTGTAGTTACTCATTGCTGGTGGGAGTACCAACTTACACAGCCCCTATGGAAATCAATGTGGAGTTTCCTCAGAAAGATGGGGATTGATGTACCTCAAGATCAAGCTATACCACTCTTGGGCTTTATTCTAGCGCATGAACACTTGCTCAGCCATGGTCATCGCTGCTCTATTCATAACAGATGGAAATCTGAAATGACCTAGATGTCTATCAACTCATGAATGGATAATAAAAGTGTGGTACATTCACAGAATGGAATATTATTCAGCTGTTAAGGAAAAATGAACATTGCCAGTATACAGACGGAGCTAGAAAAAAAATCATCTTGAGTGAGGTAATCCAGGCTCACCACTTTAAAAATAAAACAGTTAAAAATTGTGCCTGTTACCGATCGTGTTTTAAACAGTTTTTATGACTATAAACATTTTTTTAGGATTTTAATAATAAATTGGGGGAACTGGTCATTTATTTCACCTATGAACCTCAAGATTTAAAAGACATTTCCTAAATTAGCTTCTGGCTCCCAACATTTCACACTTATTGATTTGGATATATGTATTTCTAGTGCCAAATGCAATGTCCATATTGACACATGTCCTCCGACCCCATTCCTCTACCACAGTTTGAGTGGATTTTTATGGTGAGTGGTGGGATCATTTTGAAAGCCAGGCCTATAGTAGAGTAGCTATAAATAACTTAATCATACAACAAAAAGACCATGAACCACATAAACATACCCTAGTCAACCTCAACCAAATGAATTCCCCACTCATCATCCCTTAGGAACCCTGAAGAAGACAATCACAACAAAAAATTTAAAAGAAAATGTGCTGGAAACAAGGTGGGTTTATTCTTGATGGTTTCATCTGAAGTATAAGCACAATTCATTTGATCCTGCTCCACCTTGTCGCCTATTGCCAGTGCCGTGCCTTTTCACTTTTCAGGGTTATGGTAATGATGCACTCAGCCACTCTATCAGAGCCATTTTCTTAGCCACCCTGGGTCTCTGTGCTACAATGGTGACTATATGTCAATATTTCACAAGATTTCAGACTGTGGTTTTACCTGTGGTGGTGATTAGTGATCTTTGATGCTATTATTGTAATCTCATTGGAGCCACCATAAACAAAAATGGCGAACCTAAACAATAATAATGTATGCCTTCCGGCTGCTCCAGCGAGGAACATTTCCCTAGCTGCCTTCCACATCTTGGACCACTTTATACTAACCCTGCAATGGCCTTCAGGTTTTGAAGTAAAAGGAAGAGTTGGTCATTCTCATTTTAAACACTAAGCTAGAAATGAGCAAGCCTTGTATGGAATGAATGTTTAAAGCTGAAATCAGGCAAAAAACCAGGTTCCTTTCTTGTACCAATTATCCAGGTTGTAAATGCAAAGAAAAAGTTCTCAAAGAAACTTGAAAGTGCTACTCTGGTGAACATACAGAAGACAACATTTAAGAAGGCAAAACGGCCATATTACTAACGTGGAGATAGTTTAAATGGTCTGGACAGAAGACCAAGTCAAATGTACCGTTCCCCTGGAGCAAAGCCTAATCTAATCTAGAGTAAGGGACTAACACTCTTTGATTCTGTGAAGGGTGGGAGAGGAGAGGGAACTGCAGAGGGAAAACTTGCATGGAAGTGAGGTTGGTTTGTGGAATGTAAGGCAAGAAGCCATTTCTACATATTCAACCGGAAGGTGCAACAAGGGCTGAGCCAGAAGCAACAGGAAGCCATGTAAAGACCCAGCTGAAAGAGCTGGTGAAGTTGTCAGTTTCTTGTTGTAGCGGAAGCAGCTTTATATTAGAAGATGCCATCTAGGACATCTAGCAGACAGAAGTCACTGGCTAACTTCAAATCTTCAGATGAGAGGCCAGCTCTCCAGTTAGGAACTAATGCAACTTTTGACTCTCGAGTTGAATCTGGTGACCCTTTCTGGATAATCCTACGACCTTTGGAAATTATTCTAAAAATAGCACTGTGTCTGTATTCTATAAACGAAGGTAGAAAGCCTGGAAAACAGCACATCTATTTACAGCTAAATATTTGAGGTCAATCATTTACTAAAAAAAAAAAACACTTTTTTTTTTCAAAATATCACTGCTCATCAAAACTACAATTAGTCATTCAAGAGAGCTAATGGAGATATTTCACAGTATTAATGTTGTTTTCATGCATGCCTGCTAACACAAAACTTCTTCAGTAGCCTATGTATCAAGGAATTATTTTAATTTCAAGTCTTACTGTTTCATATATATTTAAAAAGGCTGTAGCTGCCAGAGTCAACTCTCTGATCAACCCAGAGAAAGTCAACTAAGACTTTCTCCAAATGATTTATCATTCTAGATAGTATTAAGCACAGTTTTAAAATTTGTGGTTGAAAGTCAAAACCTTGATATAGGTTTGGAAGAAGTTAATGGTAACTAGTGCATGATTGAGGAATTCAAGACTTTGATGGAGAAAGTGACAGCACATGTGATGGAAACAACAGGAGAACTAGAAGCGAGGTCTGGGCATCTCAATGCCTTGCCGTTATAAACTTAATGGTTGAGGAGTTGCTTCTTACGGAAAAGCAAAGGAATCAGTTCCTTGAGATGGAGTCTTCTCCCAGTGAAGTTGCAGTGGATACTTTTGAATGTTTCTATACGTGAAGGGTTTATCTCATCATCAAGGGGAAGCCAGGCAAGCACCTAGAGACAGAAACTGCATCAGAGACCATGGAGGGATGTAACTTACTGGCTTACTCTCTAT
>CM053745.1:25059869-25092502 GCA_028658305.1 Pachyuromys duprasi | reverse complement strand
AGAAAAGGGAATTCCTTTCTGGAGTTTTGGGTCAGATAGTCCACTCTTTGGATTTCAGCATTATTTTGTGAAATGAGATACTGATTCCACATTTACGCCTTCAAAACAGAACGCTGTTGAGAGGTGTGCGTGTGGAAGCAAGAAGAGTCTGAGCCCTCCCTCGAATACAGGTATAGGCTTGGCTCTTGTGAAGAGTATTTGACAGGGCACGTTTCCTTTTTTATTTCATCTTTTTTTTTCCTTAGCAGGATTCTACTCTTGGCATTGTCCTTGTAACAGTATATTAGTAAGTGAACAAGCTTTGTGTATACTGTATCCTTCTTAACTTATTCTGTGTCATATTCCTTCTCACAGTTAAATTATTGATGTAAGTAGGATGAGATATGTGCAATTCCTTTTTATGTCACCTTTGCAGTCTTTATATCTAGTTTTAGTATGGACTGCATGGATGATTGTTAAGCTAACTTAAATTCAGGCAATAGATAAACAGACACATGCAGTCTACTTTATTTCAGGAATCTACTAGAAGGAGTAAACAAAACAACAGACATGAATATATGTGGAACCTCTCTATACTCTGTCACAGACAAAACAAGTTTCTAAAATGTGGTAGATTGATAGCACTGGACCAGTCTGGAAGATACGTATGCCAATCACAGGAAGGGAAGGGGGAAGGGTCTGAAAAACAGAATTAACTTCCCAGGTTGAACCCAAATATCCTGAGTTGCCTCCAAGTGGTTCATAGGGAAGTCTGTCAGCCCAGATGGATTGCAGGGAATATTGGAAACTCAAAGAATTTAGCTCATTTTCAGTGCTGTCCAGAACCACACATAGATCAAGATGGGAAACACAGAAATCACAGAGCAAGAATGTCTCTGTCCACTTGGTAGGCACCCAAGAATGGAATTATTTGCCAATGCAGAAGAACAGTAACTAGGTTCATCAGCAGAATGAGGATTTTTGGCATCTCTGACTGTCCAGATTTTTCTTTCTTCCTTGGTTTCGTCAGCAAGCATCCCAGAGTATCTACCAAGAAGCTATTCACCTGAAAGGCCCCAAAAGGGGCTGGTTTATATGTGAAGACTATAATAATTGCTTTGTTTTTTAAAGGTCTGAGAGATGAGGTGGTAGAAATGGAGATTAGTGGACAAAGGGAACGGTGGCCAGGATGCAGAGGGAGATTGCGTGCAGGTAGGAGCAGACCAGTTGGTGAAGATCAGCTGAAACCCTGACAGTGTTGCCTTCTGCAGTAGCAGAGATGGAGGATGAGGAGCTTCTTGAACACTGGATCAAGGAAAAACACTCTGCCTTCTAGCCAACAGCGTTGCCCGTGTTCCAGGAAGTTTCCAGTCAAGGCTGCAGCTGAGATGCTTTCTGACAGGGAGAGGCAATATGTCTACCTCTATTTGCTATCCTTGTTCCAAGAGACAGAAAGTCACCACTCCATGTGACATTAAAATCCTGAGGATGCTCTTTCTTTCCCATTCTCTCATCTACACACCCGTCATTCCTCCTCACACCTGCTCATGTACCCTTCTATATACATAGTTCTAGGATCAAGTCTAACATACACAGAAGAAATCTCTTTGTACCTTTTTCTCTAACCTTCCCTGGATTAATGATTAACTGCCCTTTTGTCCCCAGATTTGGTATTTAAAAATCCTGGGCCACCCTAATAAAACAATGGGTTTTCTGTTGTTTATTTCTAGCTGCCACTAGCCCTAAAGGAAATGCCAACTGGGCATTCCACACAATCTTTAGGACCGGAGACTTATTCCGAAATAAATGAAATAACTGCCAGTTGTTCACAGTGGTAAAATTAAAAGGAATAAAAGGTACCTGGAAGTGCAGAGCTTGCTAAAAACAAAACCTGCCTCTTTGCTTTCTAATTGTAGCTTGTGTTAGCTTTCGTCCTAGCGTGGAGGTGTTGCCAAGGCAATAGCTTAGCAATCTTCTGCATGGCTGCTTTCTGCAGCCATCCACAAGCTTTACAGAAACTAATGGGTTCAACACACCTTTGCAATCCAAAAGGATGGCTGTTTGTTTTGCTCTTTAAATATATATGGGTTTTTTAACTATATAGGGAAAAACACTGAAAAGCGATCTTTCTTGTCTCTCTCTGTCTCTCAGGATACAGTGAAGACACCCACCATGAATTTTACCATGGCCTCAGGATCTCAGCACAGTACCAGGGAAAGGGTGGGAAGCGGGGGAATAAGAGAACAGGACACCTAAGGGAGAGATACATAGTAACTGAGATCAGGGACATAACTTTTGGTCATAGCGGGAAGTCCAAATATTGAGGCCGGGTAGAAGCCAGGAGGTAGAAGCCCCCAGAGGATCCAGAGACAAAG
Organism: Pachyuromys duprasi; assembly: GCA_028658305.1. Taxonomy (NCBI): domain Eukaryota; kingdom Metazoa; phylum Chordata; class Mammalia; order Rodentia; family Muridae; genus Pachyuromys; species Pachyuromys duprasi. Next base: position 25,090,148 of record CM053745.1, on the reverse strand, counting down.
GACATAGCTAGCAAAGCTCACAACCAAAGCACTAGACAGGAACCAAAGAAGCAAATGACAAGTGGGCAAAACTGGGGAGTGCTGGCCTCCAGAAGGGGCTCTTGTGATTACTGCGTTTGAACCCTTTTATCCCTATTATGAAGCAGTTCCTTGGAAAGCATTCTATATGGGTACCTCTGGGGCTGGACTCACAGGAAGCTGTTTAAAATTTCAATAGGCTTACTCTAGGAGAACACAGAATAATAAGATGCCTACGTATTCGCTTTTAGGGATAAGAGATGCAGAGTCCTGGAGGCTCAGGGAACCAAAAAGCCCATGCCTGCTGAGACAGCACTGGCACAAACACAAGAGCACGTGGAGTTGGCAAATCCATGGGGTTGGTAGTGTTCCTTGAAACCAATCACATCATTAATATTCAAAGACTCTCTGGCATCTCCTATTCTAGGATGGATAAAAATAGCCATAACCCCATGAAATAAACGTTTTGCTCAAATCCATAGTAAGGACATTTATTTTTATCCATTTCCTGGCTGGAACCATTCTAAGCACCATCCCAAGGGGATCCATTTCAAAAGCAGCAGAGAGGAAGCTGCTGTAAGGCCCTAGCGAAGACTTGTCAAATGAATAGGTGGTGTCAGACCTGACAGCGGGGAGAAGGCATTTGCAGGAACTCAAAAGCCTTTATTTCAGTTGCATCTAGAAGAGGCAGCAACAAGTTGGTTTTACTCCTTACTCTTGTTTCTCCATCTTCTGCACAATGTGTACCAGGTATTGAGTGCCCGCAAGTGTTCCTCTGAAGGCCAGCATTTGAGTCACGCTGCATGACTCTGCACATCTTAACCAGGTGAGATGACAAGGAACACACATGATCAAAAGGAACCATCCAAAACCATTTGATTCTGATTGGGACCCGATGATGAAGGCAGACTCAAAACCTGCATTACCAATCTTGCCAGGAATTTTCCTTTTCAGACCTGCATGTGATTTCCTTTCTTTCACTCTTTCCACTGGGCTCTACAGTTTGGGTTGTATCTCTCTGTTTCCCGGGTTGCCGTCCGTTATCCAGACTTTTACGGTTAGCTGAAGACATGCTTTAATAATTCTCAGGGAGTAGAATTCTTTCTGGGCTCTCCTATTCCTCGTCATCTCAGGGAGGTAGATAGAAGAAAACATGCTTTTTGTCAGTGAAATAAATCAAGAGGACTCTCTGATTTATTTATTTATGATAGGGCCCTAGAGACCCTAACACTGAAATGCTTATGTTTCCCCTCAATGCATAATGACCTAAAACCAAAACAGGCTGGGCTCTGTGGTGAAGCCCTGGCTATGGCAGGCTGGGTACCCGAAGACCAACCTCTCTCCAGCTCCTCTGGAATGTCACACTGATTTATCTGAGCTGCTGAATGCCTCGCCTTTCAAATTGCAAGGAAGAGAAAACATCTAAAGGACAAAATGGAATCCTAAATGTACACGATGTATAAATGCATGCAAAATGAAATTCTGAATTCATAATTGCCAACAAATGCTAAATGCTAAATGCATTTGTTGGTAATTATAGTAGCAACTACTGTACCTTAGCAGAACATTGTACTTTTCATTTTTAAGATGCATCAAAGAACACAAAACAGGCAAGAGCCTCCTGGGGACAGGTTGTTGCTTCAGGATTCTTTAACGCTGTGTGTAACAAGTTCTGTGTTTGGTTCAAATACCCAGTCTTCTCAGCCCAGAAGAAGCCCTCATTAAATTTCACACAGAGAGGAAGAAAGCATCTCCCTCAGCCAGCTCCTCTCTCTAAGCAAACAACACAACTCAAAGGTAATGCAGACCAGTGTAGGTCTACAGCCAACTTCAATACTTGGTTCCTTCCTGAAGCCAATAACTGGGCTCACTTCATGTGGAAGACATGCCCCTCTGGGTAAGCAATGTTTTTATTTAGGTACACATGGAGGCCAAAGAAAAGAGAACACGATGTATGAGAAAATCCTACAGCAGACCTTGTAAGTGAGCAAAGGTTATTCCTTGAGGCTGGCCGACTGCTTCCGTTGTGTGTGTTTATATATAATGCAACCCCGACCCAGAATTCCTGCAGTGTTCAGTTGGAGTTTGCCACTAGCTGTTTTCACATATTTTTCTTGCTTACATTTTCATATGTTATTCTTAAAAGTAAACATGTCTGGGGCCTAGCGATTCAATTAAACAATAATGATGCCTTTGTAGAATACTTTCCTCTGTATAATACAGACTTCTGTATGTAAAGTGGCATCTGAAATAACTTTTTCCTTTCATTTGTCTGTAATGGTGAGATCGAATCCAGGACAGTGTGTATGCCAAGAAAGTGCTCTGCTACTGAGTTTCATCTCCAGACCTTTAGGTCTTTGGGGCTAGTTGTTTGTTTTTGTTTTTGTCTGTCTGTCTGTTTCTCTGTTTGTTTTGAAACTCAGTTCTCCTACCTCTGCCTTCTAAATACTAGAATCAGAGTCTGTGCCAACATGCCCGGCCTCCGATATATTTCTAACTGCCTATACATAAAATACTAACCGTACTTACATGTGGCATTCTTTTAGGTAATTAGAGAAAATTGGCCTCAGTTTCTCTTGGCTTTTAGTAATAAACTGTCATCTCATTTTTCACATAATCTAAAGATGAGCTAAAAGAGCATAATTGTTCCTTTGTTTTTGTTAAAATATAATTTGAAATTGGAGTAAAATAGAGTAAACGTCAGGGGAGGCCAGAATCCAGACTCTTTTCTGAGATTAACGTGCTAAGCCCTGGGGATCTGAAGCCACAACCCCTTGGTATGCTCGAGAAACTCCAGCCACCAAAATCATAGGCTTTGCTCTTATTCTTCCATTGCATTTTAAAAGTTTGTAGAGGACCTGAAAAGGGTTGCAGCTCAGTCTTGCAATTACTTCAGGCTAAAGATAGAGATGACAATGTCCCATGCGTTGTCTCACAAAGGTGAGCTCTCTCAATGTCCAACCTATCTGGCTCTACATGCAGGACATGTGGTCTAGGCTTCACTGAAGGCACTTCTGGAGGCCCTGTCACTCAAGGAGTCTAACCCAGGCTATTCCCTTCCAGACCCCTACTAGCTGCTAACAAGCTACTCCTAAAGCTATTTTCCTCCTTTCTTCCATCCTGCTCCACGACCCTCGCCCCCCCCCCCTTTTACTATTCTCTAGTGTAGATGGGATCCAAAAAGTAAATAACAAAGATGACCAAGCCTTCTTTAACCTGTATATTCTGTTTTTTTAGCTAGAATGAGGCAGACAGACAGGAAAAACAGATGGATGTCACTGGGTTAAGCAACCCTGACTTGTTGCCCAGCCAATTACTGGCTGTGTAATAATGAATATGTCCAGTTCTTCTTGGGCCTTGCTTTCCCACAAAGACAATAATATGCCTACCTTGTCAAGTTATCTGGAGAGGGGGTGATCACAGAGTTCAGCAGCAAAGCACATACTTAGCATGCCACCCTGCTCTCTGGGAGAACTAACTGATATCACAGTTCTTACACATAAAGCAAATAACCCAGTTCCTTCCTCAAAACAGGGCTGTCCATTTTGTTTCCCATCCTCCCTTTCTCAAAAAAGCCTGACCATTTGCAGATTGTATCTGGATCTCTGAAATCCTCATAACACTTCGGGCCTTCAGAGCATCACCAGGATTGCTTTGAGAACTTGAGAGTGACTCTAACGAGCCACGTGATGGTTTGGATACTGCACAGAAACATACTGGTCTGTAGGGTGAGTTGCTTATCCCTGCTGGAGACGATTAGGCATTCCAACTTCAGCCCGATTTCATGGTTCTTAGCTCATCTTTTCATTCTTGCACCTTTTGTGAAAAACAAGCTATATCATAAGTAAAATACTACCTGCAAAGCAAAGGAACACACTGGGGTGGGGTGGGGTACTGAAATCAAGCAGCAAATAGCACTACTGCAGAAGAAAAAAAAAGTAAAAAATAAAATCCAAGACAAATATATTTATTTAGAAAAGTGCAAGTTTGAGATAAATTTTGAAGTGGGAATGCCACATCATCAGGAGCTTGGATGTATGGTACAAGTGCATTTACCACATGCTCAATAAGGAAAGTCAATTCACAAACTGTTTTAATAAAATTTCCAGACAGAATTTGTATTATTGGCTATATAAATGAGTCTGTTGCTCTATTTATAGAATTATAAAGGTCTTTAGGGGTCAATTAAAGTGTTTAGTTATACTTGACTGCATTTTATGGAAGAAATTCTGTGCTATAATGGCATCTAGAATTTGGGGAATTTGTAAATGTGTCAGAACCCATCTCTTAGGAATTCCAAGCTCTTTTGCAACACCACACAGTTGCTGCAGGGTAGCAAATTATAAAATGCAGTCTGCGAGGCCATTGGGCAAGTATTCCTGTAGGGAGTAGAATATTGCTTCTCTAATTTCTTGTTTTACAGTGAGGTTATTGCAATTGTCAGGATGTCAGTGGCAATGGGGGCTGGTAGACAAGGCACAGGTCCTGACTGAAGCAGCGCTTCTTTCTTCTTTTTTCTTTCTGGGGACCTCTACTCAGGTGAAACCAGGGTTCTTGACTTCAGCACAGAAAATAATTTTAGGATGAGTTAGTATAAAGCAGGCTAAGGCTTATTAAGAAAACATTTTAATTTTTAAACATAGGCATTAATAAAAAGAGACATGCTTAGGATAACTATAGGATAGATAGACCACCTGTATGCCTGGTTTATCAAGTACGAGCTGTACTTAAGTTTCTCAGTAATAATCATAGACATAGACATGGTTTTTGCTTCCGATGATACATTGTTCAAAGCATCCTAGTACCAATCAAGAAGCAGCCTGCTTAGCCTTATTAATAAATGCATCTTCTCTGTCTATTCCTTGTCCATGTTTCTTTATTCTTTTGGGCATGAAACAACAAACTCAGAAGCCACTGGTTTGGGGTGGCTTTGGTTGCTTTTGAGTGGGGGATCCTAGCAACCCAATTAAAGGACCAGGAGCCAAGAAAAGCCTATTTTTCAAAACAAAAACAAAACAACCCCCCCAAACAACAACAACAAAACCCAACCTTCTTTGTTCTATTACTATGAAAACTTCATGAAACTGTTAGCATGTTGGGACATGGAATTTGGGATAACCTAAATCTGTGTTCACCAAGCTGCTGTCACTCATACTTGGCTCCAAAATTGATTTTCTCTTGATCCCTTTTGAGATGAGAACTATGTTTATTTGTGTTGGCAATGAAAATAAAACTCTGAGAAGGTACATTTTCCTGAAGAAAGAATATTGTTACCTATGGCTGGCAAAAGGTCATAACATTGGTCCATTTAAACATCTATTAATCCTATTATAGTCATCTAGTGAGACAAAAGAGACAGGTCATTTATTCTGAAACTAAAGCCTAAGGCTAGCTATAAAGTACCTGACATATCCTAGACATGATCAGCAAATCTCAGCATTTCTGCTTATTATGAAGTCACTTAACTTTGGATATTCCCTGTGGTAGCAAGGACCAATACAGCTAAAGATATATTTTCAGGGCAAATCATTTTTACACTCTTATCCAAAAGAAAAAAAAAGCAGTCTCGTGTTTACAAGGCTCCAAGTAGTCTCAACTGTGTATCTTTACATTGAAGGTTGTGGTCCTCACTGTGTGTGTATGTGAACCTCTGGATTGGTTAAAATTTGTCTTGATGCTAATTCCTTTGTGTCAGCTTGTGCAGTCCCCATTTAAAAATGCAAATATCCCCTAGACCGTGATACATTAAAGCACACCAAAGAGTAACATCATCAAGAGAGTAGCAGGCAAGTTATTTTCATCCCACACCTAATGACTATCACAGGTTGTCACTGACTCTTGAAAGTCTTTTCAAAACTCATCAGGAATTCATTTGTGGTCCTGCAGAGATTTCCTGTTTCCTTAGGAAGAGGTATCTGTCTCCTGGAGGTACTCATTGGATCGGGGAAGAAAGTGTAATGTAATAGTTATGTAGTTTTAACCATAGGTTGAAAGTCAACTTCTGTCCAGTTTTTCCTGTGTACCAGGCCCTGGTCAGCATCATTTGCACATATCACCTGGAATATGCCACCCTCACATATACTGCCTTGACATATGGGCTCCTCTCAGTTGAAGGTAAAACAAGGACAGGAGCTTTTGCTTCCTGTAGGCGAGACTTCTCTAATCCACTTGTGCCAAGACAGGAAGAGAAAGCCTTATCACTGGAGACAGAGTTGGCGCCCAGACGAGTCTGCAGAAACAGACTTTACTAAAGCAATACTCAGCTTCAATTATGTTTGCCCCATATATTTACCTTTCCATAATTTACTGCTCCAGGGAGCCAAACTCCTTTTGTTCTGTAACATTGTCACATGTTAAGAAGGTATATGAACCCTGAGTTTACCTGTCTCTTTGGTTCTTTAAATTTTTTTTTTCTGTGAATTGCTGTGTGCATGCAAAGTACTGTCCTTTATTTACAGTGGTTTGACTTAGAATGTGGTATGTATTGTTACTAGTATTAAAGTGAAAAAAAAAGTTAGGATGTTTTTAAGTTGGACGGAGGCTTTCTCTCTCACTTCAGGTGTGTTTTAATTGAGGAGTCAGAGTGCTAGACACATGGCCACACAAAATTACCAGTGAAGTCAGTGGCCTCAAAGAATTCAAAGGATGAAATCCATGGACAATGGGAGAATGGGTTTAAAGAGGTATTTACTGCAGTTTAGGGGAGAGAGAGCAGAACGCTGGGATAGTATGAGTGGGTCCCTGGCAATGGATGCCCCTGAGATGTGAATCTATGGGCTTTTTATAGGATTTACAGCAGAAACTGAGGCATGGGAAGTTAACTGGTCAGTCCAGTGGCCATATCAGGTGACCATATACTTCCTCTCTGTTTTTTCCCTGTCCTCATGAATAGATTCCAGGAAGGGCTGCTCATTTAGCAGAAGAGAGAAAATGAAAAGAAAGACCTTCATTTTGGCACCTCTACATAGCCGGGGCTAAGGCAGAACTCAAGACATCTAGTTGGACATTACTGTCATTTCTGACCTTCAACAGGAACACAACCCAGGATTTTTTGGCTTTCAGAAAATAAAATATTGTTTATCTTCATGGTTCCCTACCTTAAAACTGTCAGTTTCTATCTCCTGTTTGCATCAGTGCTACATCAGCAATCTTCCTTCTGGACGGTACTGGTAGAGCAGACTGGCCACCCACCATCTTGGGGGTCTAGCCAGAGAGAGGGGTTGTAAAATAACAAAGGAATTTACTCAATTTGGCTGCGGTAGAAAGAAACTGGAGAATGAGCATCCTTAGCCCTGGGAACATCCATAGGATTCTAGAGGAGAAATATAAAGTGGGAGTTATTGAAAGGCACACACAGAATCAAACAGTCTCAGTGAACTGTAGTCTGGTTAATTAGTTTCTCTGCTTCTTCCAGGTTCAGCTGATACCAGCTGAGGAGATTATGTGCAAGGCTCACTGAGAGTGCAACTTGGGGCTAGCTGGGAAGAACGGGGCAAAGGACAGATGGAGTGGGTTGAGACAGTGACTGCATCCGCCCCAGGCTTGGGAGAATTAATGGAGACTTCCAAGTGCTATTCCAGTGGCCAGAAATAACACATGATATGAACTGCTGATTGATAAGCTATTGATTATTTAGCATTTCTATTCATCACGGAAATTCTTAGTCACTCTTATTTTAGTGTATTCAGTCTTGAAGGGTTATCCGTTTTTGATGAACATTCCTGTGTGTGTGTAGGGAAGGGTACACATATGGCTGCATGCATGTGGACAATAGAGTCTATTTCAGGAGTTCAGTCCTTGCCTTTTCACCTTGTAGGAGACAGGGTCTCTTCCCTAATTAGTAAGCCAGGCTAGATTGCTCTCTAGCTTCTGGAAATTCTCTCGTCTCTGCCTCCCATAGGCTTGCTGTCATTACAGACACTTGTGCTACTGTGTCTGGCTTTAATGGGGGTTCTGGAGAGCCTAACTCAGCTCAGCAAGCTTGTGCAACAAGCACTTTTACCTGCTGAGCCATCTCTCCAGCCCTAGGTGAACACTCTTTAAGTGATTAACATGTCTCTGTGGAGAATTGAATAGAAATGTGGCCATAGATTGGAGTGAAAAAGGAGATAACAGCAAAATGAAGGCTGAGATGTTAAGTTTATACCTTGCTTTTAATTAAGCACTGTGCACCTGCAGGCTCAAGGGATAAATACATACTTTTAGCAAAAGAGACCTCCAAGTGCCTGTTACATTCAGTAGAAACCATAGTTTGAGTTCTGATCTTTTCCCAGGCTAGGCACATGCACTATGGCTGTAGGCTTTAGATTTTTCAAACACCTACTTTATTTAAGCTTCTTAAACACCTTTATCTCCCTTCTTAGCTCCCCTATCCCACTCCTAGGAAGGAGATTAGTAGGGAAAGGGGCTATAGACCTCTTTTTGTTACTTCCTGCTGATAAGGGTTGATGGGTTCTTTGGGGATTACCAAACTCAGTCCTCAGGATACCAGCAGTCTACTCAAACAGCAAAGCAGCAGCAGCAACACAAGCCAGCATCATCAAAATGATTCAGTAGAAGAGGCAAGACTCAGCCCAAAGGGCACAAGTCCAATGAAGCATTAAAATTTCCCAAAACCACAGAAAAAGCCCTCTGGAGTGTTTCCCTCTGTGAAGTCTAGGAAAGGATGTGAATGGTTGCAAAGCAGAGCAATGCAAAAGCATTGTCTCACTGTCTGTGGGCTTCTATTTATCCCTTCTCAGAGTCCACATGAGGATGTTTTCCAGCTCACAAAAACCATGACCCTTGCACAAGGTAGTTTCCAGCTGACAAACATCACATGCCTTTTCACAGGGGCTATTTTCCACGGGGGATGTTTTCTGCTAAGGGGAAAATCATTCTCACATCCCACACTTGGAACCAAAACAAAAAAACATGTTCACACGACACAACTGAGTTTCCAAAGAAACCAGAAGCTTTCACTTCATAAGGCACTTTTCTGGTGCTGGGCCATAGTAGTGAATTCTAAGCTCCCAGCCAGAAATAGATAACCCTGTTCCCATGGCTTCACACTGTAATTTGAATTCAAGGCTTTAAACACTCTGCGTGCTCAGGGTGCTTGCAAGAGTGCACATTAACGATGAAAAATCTTTATAGCCCTCCCATTTTTCACTTTTATTACAGTAGCCAATAAAGTGCATGAGAGATTCATGTCATCATAAACTAGGCTTTGTGTCGGCTGACACTGCCTCACTACAAGCTCATGTAAGTGTTCTAAGCACGTTTAAGACAGGCTGGGCTTAGCTGTGATATTGATGTTAAATGCATTTCCAACTTAGTGTATTTTAAATTTATCACACATTTGTTTGGATGTAATAGGTCTTAAGTTGAGGAACATTCGAATTTTTTTTCTTTTTGCTTCATCTTTTATTGTAATTTATAGATAATTTGATGAACCTAAATGAGAGAGAACTTTTCTTCTCTCTACATAGTTTTATTCATGAGTGCTTAAGTTAAAAGCAACCCAGATGTTTTTCAATAGGCAAATGGATAAACAAGCTGTGGTATAGCCAAACAATGAAATATTCAGGGATAGAAGGAAATGAACTATCAAGTCATGAAAAGGTTTGGAGAAAACTTAGTTCATATTAAAAGTAAAAGAAATCACTGTAGACGTGGACTCTGTTCCCTACTTTTGGATCACTTTACCCCTAGCTGGGCTGCCTTGTCTGGCCTCAGTGGGACAGGATATGCTTAGTTCTGATGTGCCTTGATGTGTTGGTGTCAGTTGGTGTGGGGTGATCGGCTTTTCTGAGGGGAGGGGCAGAGGGAATGGGGGAAAAGGGTGGGAAGCTGGGAGTCGGAGGAAAGGAGGGAAGGGACTGCAATCAGATATAAAGTGAATAAATAAATTAAATAATGAGAGAAAACATTAAATAAACAAACATATAAATAAATGGAGTCAGTGTCTAAAGATACACATACTGTGGGATGATTCTAAGCACATGACCTTCTAAAGAGACTAGAGCACAGCAATTTAAGGTTGCTAAGAGAGGTAACTGGGCTGGAGAAGGGAAGAAAGCAGATAAGTAGTGTAGAGAACATTTTTAGGGCAAGGAACCCATTCTTTATTATCCACTAATTGTGGATACAAGGTGTTACCCCTATGTCAAACCCCATAGAACTGTACAGTACACAGAGTGCTTCTTAATGTCAACTCTAATAATTTGTGAGTGTTCAGGTTAGTAAACCAGTATTAGACTTGGTGACATTTTTTCTCCCTAGTTGGGTCCTTTTTTTACCAGCAATACTCTTCCCACAGACTAAAATACGGACCTAGCACAAAAAATATTCTTTTCCTGATTACAACAAGGAAAACTGTGAAATGTCTAGTTTTCAGGAACTTCAAAAATCCTAATGGCTTCTAATCTCTTTCTTTCCAAAGGCAGCCCAGCTAGCCAGAGCAAGAGAGGGCTGCGGCTGGGTCAGAGGCAGAACACTGGCCTGGCATGCGAAAGGCACCAGGCTTGTCTCCAAAAACATGAAACAGAAATAAATTAGTGCAGGAAGAAATTGAAGGCTAGTGAGACAGAGTTGGCACATAGTGTATGGGGGGGGGGTGTTTACAGGAGAGCTAAGGCAGTGTATCTCTACAGGCTCTAGGGAGACAATGGCTATGCTCAACAGTACTACTGCCATTGTTCAGAAGGTAAAACAGACATCATTTTCAAGGTTGTTGGGCCCATAGGATGATGGAGCACTTGCAAAGCCTCTGGGCATGGTGCTGAGCCCCTAGACCTGAGGTGATGTCCCGAAGAAAGGGACAGATATAGGACTAGGACTAGAGGGACTGTGAGGGAAAGGCATTGGTGTGAGCCTGGGATTAACTTAAAGACCATGAGTACCTGACAATCTACTGAATGGTCGGTGTTACATGGATAAACTGCATGGCATGAATTTTAATAAATCTGTCCTGTTTATAACAGTGTGAGATGAGGCATCAAGAAAAAATTAAAAAATAATATCAATAGCACATCGGTAGTAGCCCATCAATTGTACCACACAAACAGAAGATGCTAACAGGGGAGATGATAGCAGAAGAGAAAAGGGGAAGAAAGATAGAATATGGATATGTGAACTCTGCGTCCTTTCTGCTTGATTTTTCTGTAAACCTATAATTGTTCTAAAAGTTCTGTTAGAACTTTCAGTGAAAGGGCCAGGAAGGTGGCTCAGTGGTTAAGATCACTGGCTGCTCTTACAAAGGACCTGGGTTCTGTACCCAGCATCCACATGGCAGCTCATAGCCAGAGGACCCAATGCCCTGTTCTGGACTCCACAGGCACTACACACATGTGGCAAAACATATGTACAGGCAAAATATCCACACTCATAAAATAAAAGTGAAAAAATCACAGTTGACTGTGGAGTCCCATAGCAGTAGAAAGCCATTGATTTAGCTCTCGTGTCTTGTACCCCCACCTAGGTCCCAACTCTGTCTTTCTAGCCTCCTCTTTCTTCCTTTATTAATTTATTTCTGATACATATTCTTGGGAAACAACTCTGTTGTCTTTAAAAAAAATCACAGTTGACTTGTTCTTTGTCTTATTAATTGCAGCATATACTGACAGAGAGAAAAGAAAGACTAAAAATAGTAAAAATAGTGAGGGAAGAGGAAAACAAAAACAGAGATCTATATTAAAAGGCAACCATATAAAATATAAAAATTCATAAATTTGTTCTTTCTTGGGGGATAAAGAGCAGGAATGTGAGATAAGACTACAGCACAGACTTCTATATTCTTTCCCTAAGAGCATGTTTTTCCCTGGGTGTTCATAGGGACCAGTGAGTTTCTCAGGTATGTTTGTCTGTATTGAGCAGGAGCAGATTAAACATAATTTCTGGGGCTCAGAGGAGGAGGTTTCTTGTGACACCAGACGACTATCAGCACTGAACATGCTCTCATTCTGAGTGTGGGGTCTTGGAAATCAGAAAGAATGTTAATGTTCTCAGAGGGAGCCAAAAGAATATGAAGGGGAAGAAAAGATGCTCCCAAGCATACTTGTAGGTTTTGTGGAAAAAGTCAAAGTAACATCATTTGTAAATGATATAATAGTATACATATTGACACTAAAAATTCTACCACAGAATTCTTACAGCTGATAAACACTCTCAGCAAAGTAGCTGGATACAAAATTAACTCACAAAAATTAGTAGGCTTCTATATACAAATGGTGAATGTACCAAGGAAGGAATAAAGGAAACACCTTTCATAGTAACCTCAAATAATATACAATATCTTGAGGTAACTCTAACCAAGCAAGTGAAAGACTTGTATGACAAAAAGCTCAAGTCTTTGAAGAAAGAAGTTGAAGAAGATATGAAAAGATGGAAGGGTCTCCCATGTTCATAGATCGGTAGAATTAACATAGTACAAATAGCCATTCTACTAAAATCAATCTACAGATTCAATGAAATTCTTACCAAATTTCAACATAATTCTTCTCAGAATTTGAAGGAACAACCTCAACTTTATATAGAAAAACAAAAAGTCCAGGATAGCTAAAATAATCCTGAATAATAAAAGAACTGCCGGAGGTCTGACCATTCCTGATTTTAAGTTGTACTACAGAGATATAGTAACAAAACACGTGGTATTGACATAACAATAGACACATTGATTTATGAAACCAAATTGAAGACCCAGAAATAAACCTACACACCGATGGACACTCGATTTTTGATAAAGAAACCAGAAATACACACTGGAAAAAAAAGATAGAATCTTCAACAAATGGAATGGGTCAAACTGGCTGTCTGCATGTAGAAGAACGTAAGTAAATCCATACCTAACACCCTGCACAAAACTTATGTCCAGGTGGATTGAAGACCTGAACATAAAACCAGATACACTGAATCTGATAGATGAAGAAGTGCAGAATAGCATTGAACACATTGACACAGGAGAGACTTTTGAACAGAACAATAGGGTAGACACTAAGATCAACAACTAATAAATGGGACCTCATGAAATTGAAAAGGCTTCTATAAGACAAAGGACATTATGATTCAGACAAGATGGCAGCCTACAGAAAGGGAAAAGTTTTTTTTTTTAATACCAATTCCACATTCAATAGAGGACCAACATCAAAAATATGTAAAGAACTCAAGAAACTAGATATCAAAAAAAATTCAATTAAAAAATAGGGTATAGTTCCAAACAGAGAATTCTCAACAGAGGAATTTCAAATGGCTGAGCACTTAAAGAAATAGTCAACATTCTTAGCTATCAGGGAAATGCAAATCAATACTACTTTGAGATTCCATCTTCCACCTGTCATAATGGCTAAGATCAATAACACAAGTGACACCTCATGCTGATGAGGATGTGGCATATGGGGAACACTCATTCATTGCTGATGGGAGAGAAAATTTATAAAGTCACTATGGAAGTCAATGTGCTATTTCCTCAGGAGTTTGGAAATTGATTTAATTCAAAATCCAGCTGTACCACTCTTGGAATATGCCAAAAAGATGTTCAATCCCACTACAAGGACACTTACTCAACCATGTTTGTTGCTGCTGTACTCATACTAGCCAGAGGCTGAAAACAATGTAGGTAACCCTCAATAGAATAATGGGTAAAGAAAATGCAGTACATTTACACAATGGAGTATTACTCAGCTGTTTAAAAATGATATCTGTGAAAATCTCAGGTAAATGGATGGAACTAGAGACTAAAGTAACACAGACCCAGAAGAATAGATATGCTATGTGTTTGCTTATAGGCATTAAGTAAATGATGACCAAGCTACAATCCATAGATCCAGAAATGTTAAGTATAGAGGAAGGGTCTAGGGTGGACACATGGGTCTCCCTGGCAGAAATAAGTAGAACAGATTTTTAAGGGTTGATGGGGGTATGTGGGGACAGGAACAGGAGGATCAGATGTTGTGCAGAGAAAGGGCAGAGGGAGAGAATGCAGGGAGAGACAGCTGGCATTTGAGTGATGATATAGAAACCTAGTGCAGTGAAAACGTCTTAAATTATATGAAGGTGCTCCTAAGGAGGTTTCCTAATAATGGGAAATACAGAGTCCCAACTGGCCATCTCTTGCTACCAAATAAGGCTTTAAGTGGAGGGTTTGCATTCAATTGAGTTGTTGGCCAAGGAGTTCACGTGAAAATCCCCAAACAACCCAAGTTGTTGCTAAGTCAGTGGGTTGTTCTCTGAAAACTGACAAGTGGCCCCATTGCCAAGAATAACATCCACACAAGTCATTGAATATGGAGAAGTCTAGCTGGTGCCTACATGATGCCTTTATCTCTGCATTCCAGTGTTTTGGGTGAAGGAAGGTACTCAAAAGGGAAACTTAAACATTAACCTAGTCACAAAACCTTTGCCCCAAATCTGTCCTGTCTACATAATACACTAGGGCAATAGTGACACAGAACTTGTGGGAGTAGCCAGCCAATGTCTGATATGACATCAAACCCACTCCTTGAGGTGGAACTCATATTCAACACTGCTTGGATTACTGACAACCAGAGACTAGACAGGTCAGAGACCTAGTATAAATTCTAATATTACCAGTCTAAAATAAGTATCAATAATATGACTACTAATGATATTCTGCTATACTCATAGATCAGTACCTTATTCAGTCATTACCAAAGAAGCTTCCTCTGGCAGCAGATGGGAACAGATACACAGCCAGACATTACCTGGAGAAGGAGCCTAAATGAGATGTCTTCATCAAATCTCTCCCCTCAGGGAGCCCCATGGAAAAAGAAGCAGAAAGAATGTAAGAACCAGAGGGGATGGAGTAGAAGGCCCTCTGAGTCTACTAAGCGTGGTGCATAGGAACTCATATGGACAGCGGCACAAGCCAGGCCCTTCATGGGTCTACAATGGCTCCTCTGCATATATATTGTAGCTTTTAGTTTAGTATTTCTATCAGAGTCTTACATATGAGAACAAATGGTCTTTAATTCTTGTGCCTGCTCTTAGGACTCTTTCCCTTCTGTTGGTTGCCTTGTATAAATTTGGTATGATGGTTTTTGCTTTATCTTATTATATTTTATTTTGTCCTGTTTGATAGTTATCTTTTGGAAGTTTATTCTTTTTTAATGAGAGACAGAAAGGGATTATATCTGGAGGAGAGAGGAGTGGAGGGGAGGGGTGAGGAGAAACTGGAAGGAGTAAAGGGAGAGGAAAGTATAGTCTGGGGATGTTGTATGAGAAAAGAATCTATATTCAGTAAGAGGGGAATGAATAGAGAGTACATGAATCACAAGTGCACAGTGTGTAGAATTTTGAGTCATACCTGTTTATTCTCAGGTCAGAATATCTCTTTTGCTCCATCGCAGCCAATACCTCCATTCTCAGAGGTGGCCACTCTGATGTCCAGCACTTCACAATGATGAGTTTGCTGCTATCATTTAGATGAGAGTTTCCCCAGATGCCCTTCTAAAGGCCTGGTTACCGGCCTGTGCTACTGCTGGAAGGTGGCGAAAGCTTAGCAGGTAGGGCCTACTGGGAGGAAGCCAGGCCAGCTTGGGGTTGTCCTGAAAGGAGATATTGGAACCCCAGCTGCTGCCCCTTTATTTCTTTGCTTCTGGCTACCATGAGGTGAACAGACCTCTTTCACTACGTTCTTCTCACAGTGCCACCACACTATTTGTTGGGGTCAAACAACCATGGGCTGAAGCCTCTGAAATGTTAAGTCATAATAAACCGTTTCTTTTTATTAGCTGTCTTTTCCTGACTTTTAATGACACTACCCACAAATCTCATATAAATGAAACACACACACACACATACACACACACACACACAATGTGAAGTTCATCCACATTCTTTGGCACAACGGTAGCTCATTCGCTTGTTTTTTAAATGACACTGTGTATCTTATTGCATGAAAAGACCATTGTTTATCCATTTAATTGCTGGCATTTCCAATGTTATGGCTTTAGTTTATACACCTGCTACAAACATTCTGGCACACATCTTTTGGTTAGCCTCTATATCAGTTTCTCTTTTATGTTTGCTAAGGAGTAGAGATGCTGAGTAATGGCATAGGCCAAACATTTTCCCAAAGTGGCTACACCAGAGGGTCACAGCTGCTCCACAGAGTCAACCGCTTTCACTGTTGCCCATCTACTATTGCAGTCATTCTCATGGGTGTAGACTGGTGTCCTGGTTTCATTGTTCATCTACCTAATGAGTAGTAAACCTGGGCAAAAAGTTTGTAAGATACTAAGTCAATCT
Organism: Pachyuromys duprasi; assembly: GCA_028658305.1. Lineage (NCBI taxonomy): Eukaryota > Metazoa > Chordata > Mammalia > Rodentia > Muridae > Pachyuromys > Pachyuromys duprasi. The sequence continues at coordinate 25,073,885 of CM053745.1, read as the reverse complement.
TCATGCAGGCTACCCAAACTGAGCTCTATCTTTTCATGATGATGTAGGAGCTCTTTATACATTCTTTATGTAAAACTGTTGTCAGATATTCTGACATGCCTTTTCACTTTCTATTTTTAATAATCATTCATTCATTCATTCATTCATTCATTCATTCGTTCATCTGGAGCTACACAAGTACTGCAGTATGAGTGTGGAGATAAAGGACAGCTTTTATGAGTCAGTTCTTTCCTTCTGCTGTGTGGGTTCTGGGAATTGAACTCAGGTTACCGAGCTTGGCAGCAAGTGCCTTTACACACTAAGCCATATTGTTGCACCTCTTTTGCTTTCCTGCAGGTCAAGAGATGTTCTGAATTTTGAAGAAATGTAATATGCCACTTTTCTAATTAGTGTTATGCTGTTTATATCTTTTCATATCCTAAACATATAAACATATTTACTACTTTTCTTCTAGAAGCTTTACATTTTACTTTTGAACTTATAATGGATGTTTAATTAATTTTGGTTTATAGTGTGAGGTAAGGGTCAAGGTTCATCTTCTTTCCAAATACACATTGAATCAATCCAGAAACATTTACTGAAATTTCCAATAGCTCCTTTCCAAATCAAAATGATGCAGTTCAGGCGAACATTCTTGTATGGCTCTTTTCTTTGTTACGCTTTGATTCTGTTTCTCTGTAATTCTTGTCATTATCATACTTCCCTGGTCACAATGCTTTATAACATTGCTTATGTTATATGCCGATCAGTCTAAATAATTTGCATTGTCTTATTCACTTTCAAAACAGTTCCAATTAAACTCTTCTTTGCATTTTGTAGGCAGAACATCAATTATTTTATATTTAATTTTACTTTAAAATATTTATTTTAATTTTTGTCATGACCCTATATATTTGTGAGTGTAGGCCAGTACCTTCGGAGACCAGAGGTGTCAGGTCCCCTAGACATGGAGTTATAGATGGTTTTGAGTCACCTGATATAGATGCTGAAAATTGCACTTGGTACTCTAGAAAGAGCAATATGTGCTCTTAATGGCTGAGTTATCTCTTCAGCCCTTTGTTTTACTTTTACTCAATGCTACACGTAAACAGAGTTCTGAAAGCTGCAAGAGAAAACTGGAAGTGACATATGAAAGAAAATGTATTAGAAGAACAGCTGATTTCTCAATGGAAACTTTGAAATCCAGAAGAGCTTGGAGCAATGCATTCCAAATCCTAAAAGACTATGACAGCCTTATGTAAAATAATATATCCAGAAAGCTATCTGCCATGATTAAAGGAGAAAAAAATTCTACTACATAAGTAGCCTGAAAAAAAAATTAAACCAACAAACCAAACTTAAGGAAAATAGAGAAAGCAATAATTAGGGCTGAAAAGAAGAGTGAGCATAGTAGAAAAATGCAAGCACTTTATAAAGAGAAGGCTATTAGAATAACAGCTGATTGCTGTGGAAATTTTGTACTTTTTACACAAAGACTGTGGAAAGAAATATGAAGCCATAACTATATTAAAAAAAAACAAGCAAAATACCACCAAGAACACAAACACCACCACAAAAAAAATCAACAATGACCACAACTAATACACACTCTTCAATAATTACTTTAAGTATAAATGGCCTCAATTCTCCAACCCAAAGACATAGACTGACTGAACGGAAACAAAATCCATCTATCTACTGCTTATAGGAGAGATATAAGAAATACATCTGACTTTTAAAGATAAGTACCACCTCAGAGTAAAAGGATGGACAAAAGTACTAATATGTTCAGGAAAAATAGTATCTGGAAAAATAGGTATTAAGTAAAATTATTCAGAAGTGATAAAGAGGGACACTTCATTCTGACCAAGGAAACAAATTATCAAAAGGATGCAATTATACTAACATATATGTGCTGGACCCAGTGATGCTCAGTTCCATAAAATCTCTACTGGAATTAAAGATTGACTGCAATCCATCAGTAGCAGGTGATTTCAATAACCTGCCTTCTCTAATAGACAGGTCATGTGGACAAAAACAAACTGAGAAACATTAGAATTTGATTTATCATTGACATCATACATCAAATGGACTTAGCAGATATTTAAACACCAAAGAATACACATTCTACTCAGTAGCTCATGGAAGCCTTTCCAAACTAGACCACATCCTGGGACATCTTCATAAATCTTTATAAATTCAAAAAGATTAAAATCGCACTGTGTATCTAGCTCACCACAATGCAATAAAACTTAAGGAAGAACTGTGAGAAAAGTTCAAGTTTATTTATCTTAACATACTAAAGGACAAATCCATTTCAATTTTATATTAAAAATATTTTCCTAAACTGAGTTCCATAAAGCCATACATGATTTTTTTTAAAGTGTTTAAAAAGCCCACACCTAAAAGTGTGGCCTCACCCTCGAGAAACTGAGGAAGAGGTTATGACTTTGTTATGAAAATAACATCGGAAGAATAAGCACCCAGTAAATGCATGCAATGTGCCAGGCTTTGCTGGGAGTCTTGTAGGGAGTCTTGTAGAAGTTCCTGGTTTCTTAAGATCTTGGAGGTAAAATAAAGTCAAGACTGAAAACTGGGATGTTGAGATGGTTCGTTGGGTAAAGATGCTTGTCCCCGTTTCTGATGACCTGGGCTCAATCCTTGGGTCTCAATACCTCGGAAGAAAAGAAACCACTCGAGCGAGTTGTCCTCTGGATGTGTGCTGCTGAATGGTGAGGCACGCGTTCTGTGGGAAGTACAGATGCCGATCTAGGAGCCCTAGCTAGAGAACGGGGCTTTGAAAAGTGGTGGGAGAAAGAGACACGGGAAGATAAGCTGAGTTAAAATTGGGCCTTGAGGCGTGGTTTTGTAAGAAGAGTCTTGGTTCTTACCTTCAGCAAAGAAGTGACCGTGAGAGGATCGTGCGGGGAGGTGACTGTTTGAGGGCAGGATGGAGACATGCTGGATTCAGCTGAGTTAAGAGGCTACTGCCATTTTGAACCAAAAATACATAAAGATAACAGAATTTAAAAGGGGGAACGGCTAGTCACTATCATTTTCCAGATGGATTAATTATCATCTAGAATCCAAACGGGAACCAGACTCTATTATAGTGATAGAAGGTGAGAGTGGCAAAGGGTGTTGTTGGGGTGAGGGTGCCCTGGTATAATGTGAGAGCATTAAGTCCCACCTTATACTGTGATTGATAGGATACGTCTCTGTCTAGAATAAGCGCAGGGATGTGGAATATTCAGTCTACAGGCCCGGGGAGGGGGGGGGGAGAAGGGGACCTCTAAAATGTCACAGAACAGCTCTCTGGGGCTTTGAAATGAAGATTCAAGCAACCCCGGAACTTTGGTCTACTGCATTTCATTTCAAAAAGATTCTAACATGTTGCTTATGTTTCAGAGACACCCCAGCCTTTGAGGGATGCAAAGTTAAACGAGCATTGTCACATTGGAAAACAGAAGGGTAGGTTTTTGGGTTTTTGTTTTTGTTCCTCTGGTCCATGTTTTGTTTTGAGAGGAAGTTCTGTGCCCTCACCATCGAGGGAGACTGTTTTAAGGGCCTACGCCTGTCCTCGGCCCCAGATGTTCCACTTGAGAAGACTTGGATGGAGCACGGGGACCTGTAGCATGACAGGTGTTTCTGAGACCGGCTGCCTTCCTGGACCAAAGGCAACAGCAGGTGTCTCAAGGCTTCCTGCAAAGTCTAACACAATCACAGTCTCCTGGAAGCTGGCTGTGTGGCTCTCTCCTGCTTAATGGGTCTTTTAAATTCTGCACCCTTGAAGAGTAAGGAAGCAAACCTAAAACCAAGAAGTTTAGGGCTCCTAATTACTATTTGAATTTGCCAGTGCTTGCATGCTTGTTCTAAGAGATGGCTTTAGAAGCATTTTCTGACTTAAATTTCAACATCGACTCATTGCTTCCATTTACGGTATATAGAACCGGGGCTCAGAAAGACTCAGTGAGGCATCTAAGAAGCAAGGCAGGAAGCTGAAGCCAAACCCAGTGGTGTCCACATCAAATTTCTATGATTAACCATGACACTCTGTTGACTGCTAGGAGCACAGAGATTTACCTTGAGATTTTACTGGAGTGGTCATGGCAGGCCCACGGCGCTCATAGCAGGGGGAAATTAGGTAGTTGCTTACTTCTTTTTCTCAGATGTTGACAGTAGAATAACAGATGCTGATCTGCTGTCAATAGGGTCCCTGTCTCCCAGGATAGCACTTCCTTCTTTGACAGGCATTGACAGGCATGGCTGTACTTCCCACATGCTTCTGCTTTGGTAGGGGCACACATTGCTCATTTATACGTTTTCATTTCTTTTCTTTCTTTATTTGTTCTTTCTTTCTTTTTTTTCAGGTACTTTAAAGACATTTAAAAGAGTGGGGGTGGCTAGAGAAGAATGAGTGACAAAAACATGACATTCCATGGAACTAGGGAGGTATATTGGGGGTTGTTCTGATCCTATGTACTCAAAGGCTGATTTCAGTGCCTTGAGATCTGGTTGCTGCCCTGTCATTGGCATTGTTATTAATGTTGAACTATCTCCTGTACCCATGTGATGGGAAGGAACGTTCCCTAAAGATCCCTGATTGACTGATTAAAAGACCTACACTTGGGCAAGGCAGAGGGTGGTAGGTGTGGCCAAGGTTTGAAGGATTTGAGGAGAGAAGGATCTTGGGAAAGAAACAAGGGCAGGAGGAGGAAGAAGAAAGAAGAATACCACCATGGGTTAGTGTGGGGAGAAGCCTATGGCTGCTTGGCACGGATGGAGGAAATTGGTCCAAATGAAGAATATTAGCAAGTTATTTTGTGATTATGGGTAGGAGGTAGCCCAGATAGGAACGATTAAAGCAGATGACCTGGGATAGTGGCTTAGAAGTGATAAGGATAGTTTAGAGGGTTAATGTCTGCCATGCCCCAGGTGAAATAAGGCTATTCTAAAGTCTATCAGATGTCTGCATCTTTTATTGATTGTGATATCAGGTTAGCTAATACTGCCGTAATAACTATAAGGTTAATAATAAGCATTATTAGCCCGATACCTTTTATTTTCTGCTACAGCGATATAGAAAGCTCAGATCATACAGAGCTTTGAAAGTTGAGGTCAGAAACGTGCATTTATTTTAAAGGGGCTGGGTGGTTTGATTTTGTCTACAAAATAGCACTTAAGTTATGATGGAGAGAGAATAAAAGCTGAAGTACAAAGCAGAGTAAGATGTTTATGTTATTTCTTGAGCATCGTAAGCTCCCTGGAGAGAAAAGAAGACAGAAGTGTTGTAGAATGAAAATCCTAACCCTGCTTGTGGTGGTGCTAAGATGCTGGGTCTAGGAGAAGTGACCAGATTAAAAGGGTGGAACCGCCAGGAACAGAATCAGTGTGTAAAAGGCACCTCTTTCTGCTCTCCACCACATGGAAAAGCCGTGTAAAAATGATGATGTACAGACCAGGAAGCTGATCCTCAGACCCTGCACCTGCTTGCCTTCTCATGGTGAACTGTCCATGGCTGTCTCAAAACTGTATGAAATAAGTATTTGTTACTTAAGCCATCCCATCAAGGGTAGAGTTATTGTTGCAGTCCAAACAGATTAAGAGAAGTAAACCTATTTTTAGGCTGACCAAAGCAGAAACTCAGAAGAAGATTTAGAAGTTCCTTCAAATCTTCCCCAAACCATGAATGAATTTTCAGAAAAGGTAAAAAGTAGTGGAAATGTAATTGAAATTTGAGCATTTTCTGATTTCATGTTCCTTTTTAATCCTTCTGAACTTTTCAAATAGAACCCTCCACAACTTGAGGCCTGTTGACTTTGATGTGAGAGATGATTGATAGTGTTTAGGATGATGAGAGTGACTGTGTGTGATGATATATGTACTGTGCTTCTCTAGTAGAGTTGAGAGAGACCGATTCTTCTCTCGACAGTTTCCTGTGACCTGAGAAACAAAGATACTTGCAGTTGTCCTGGAAGAAGGACGGGTGGGAGAGAGCCTGCTGCTGAGAGAAGACCCTGCTAGCGGCTGTACTGTGGACCATTCCCACGTGTCAGCGGCTGTCAGTGGTTTGCGAGCAAAGTGACCACGTTGTGCATACTTGGAGAAACAACAAAGACCCGAGACAGGACTGAGAGTGTTGGGGGCAGGGAGTCACCTTCCCTTCCCTGCGATGCAATGTCCATGACTTCTCCCATGGATGTCTGCAAAAGCAGGTCTCCAGAGCAGAAGGACACAGGTGAACCATGACCACCGTAAGTCATGCAACCATGTACCAGGATAGTTTCTGCAAAGATTGTGACAAGTGTAAGAACAGGACTAAATGGACACGTGTAGTCAGGGAACACGTTAATGTACTTTCAAGCCAATACTTGAAAAAAAAAAGTCTGGTACCTAAACTCTTGGTTTTTGTTGTTACCTTGAGGAAAAAGTCTCTGTTACAACCTGCTTTATTCTGTGTTCACACCTTGTCCTCTCCCCGCCAAGAGCTCTCTTTGCAAAGAACCTTGAATAATATGGTGTTCACTAAAGAGTTTTGATTAGAGAATCAGGGAAAAATAGAGAGAGGTGCTTTCTTCTGTAGAAACAGGTCTCATGTGGTTCCAGCTGGCCTCCAAATCACTAAGTAATCGAGGATGACTACTTATTCTCTGAGAAAGAGAGAGAGAGAGAGAGAGAGAGAGAGAGAGAGAGAGAGAGAGAGAGAGAGAGAGAGAGAGAGAGAGAGAAGGTTACAGGTGTATGCTACCGCATTCTGGGTGACCCTGGGAAGTGATTGCACAGTGCACACTGGCAAATGCTATCAGCTGAGCTGTACCCCTTCCCCAATTTCTTAGTAATTATCACTAATATGTATGTTTCCTGTCCCAGGTCTACGATCTCGATGGCCTCTCCTTTGTGCCTGGTGATTAGCCGTTCCCTCTCACCTGATCTGAATCTCACCCTCCCTCCCTGCCCACTGACCCCCTCTCTCCTTACAGAAGAGTTTCACACTCTTCCAGCTGCGCTCCGGACTACACTCTATGCCAGGCTTGGAGAATGTGCTAGACTCTAGGGTACAATCCAGAACAACTTTTTCTTTTTTTTCATGAGCACCCTTTGCAAATACTGTGGCGCCACCCTTGCCTTTCCCTTTGGTGACAACCATAGATTAGTTACAAAAGGAGGAAGATGGCAAGGGGACAGATCTATGGCGACTGAAAAGTCACAGTGTGAGCAGAGACGCTTAGAGCTGAAGGCTATTGAAAGGCACACAAGAATAAGCACCGAGTGGGATCTGCAACAGACATTACTCTTTCTGCACCCCGGACTGATTCGTGACTCAGCCGAGATGTCTGGGAAAGTAGGCACCAGCTGTACAGCTAGAGTTTCCACACTGAAAATTCAAAAAACACATGCTTCCTATTTTTTTTTTTTTTTGAGTTTTGCTTGTACTTAACCCAAGAGGGCATTGACGTGCCCATGAGTTTAGGGTGGAAATTCACTTAGTTGCTTACTCTATGTGTTAGTCAGTTTTTGTTCCCTGTGACAAAATGGGAGGAAAGATTTATTTTGACTCATGGTGTCAGTCCATCATACTAGGGAGGGCCTGGGAGAGCAGAGTTGCTTACAACAGGGAGACCAGAAAGGAAGGCCGGGGGAGTGAGGAACAGAGGGATGAAGGAGAGAAAGATTGGAGGGGGAGAGGGAAGAATCAGGAGGAGAGAGAGTGGGAGAGAACAAGTTCATGTGTGGGTGCCTGTGTGCTTGCAGAAATGCATGAGTGTGCAGTATTGGGCTTTCTCCTTTTTGACTTCTATGCCTTCTGGGACTCCAGCCCATGGGATGGTGCCACTGTATTCAGGCAAGATCTTCCCACACAGCTGACATTGTACCTAATATCCTAATATTCACATGCAGGCATGTGCTTTACTAACCAAATAGCTGCTTTGCAACCCAATCAAGTTAGCCATCAAAGTTGTCCCCATCTTCATTGGTTTTCATCTCCTCTTTCTGAAGCATCTTTCCCTGTGTCATGGATGGGTGTCAGGGCTCTTTCTAGGGACTGAAAAATGAAGACAAGAGTTTGTCAAGAGCGCAGATGCTGGTGGATTCCTCTGAAATCTCAGGATTGCTGTTGAAACCTCTCGCTGAAGTGGATTCAGGAAAACAGGTGGAGCATGAATCACAAGACCGCCTGATTCAAGGAAGAGAGAGAAGTGTACACAAGATCAGGCCCCTCCCTGCCTTTGTACACATACTTTCAGGAGTGTCATGGAGTGACCGAAGACCTCTGCTGGGTCCTGTTGCATGAGGAGGGGAGGTTTGAGGTGGCCCATAAATCCATCCTGTGTAATAACAATGCCAGCCAAACAGTGTGACTTTGTAGAGTTAATGAAATGACTTTGTTAAGTATAATGTGTTACGTAAATGTCTGTCACTGGGAAGGCAGAAAATGTGAGCTATTTGGGGGAAGATGGCTTGGGGGGTGGTGAAGGGGAATACAATCAAGGCACAATGATGCATATTTGGGAAAACAGCATAATGACCAATTATTGTATATACTAACTTGGAAAAAAGGACTTCAAACTCTCACTAGATTTAATTTTCTGAGCTTTAGGAATATTAGTGTAATCAGGAGTCCAATTATGCAATTAATGTGTGTATATAGTGACAACCTGAGGTCAACACTTGAGAATGATTGAGATGTATACATCAGAAAGTTATTTTGTGTCTATACATCTGTGTCTTTCCTAAGGAAAATAAGTGGCTCATATGCTGTTTATTTATACACTCAGAATATTAGACTCATTGCTTGTGAAAAACAGGGACTTAAAGGTCTTCAAGTAGGAAGTTGAAACTACAAAGCTTTTAAAAGACTGACTTCAAAATCAAAATCCCTTTTTAAAGGAGCAGAGCTGTTGTTAGAACCACAGAGAACCAGGGATCTGGCAATGTCAGAGGGACTCAATCCCCGCAGTCTGCATTCAGAGATGCAGGAGCGGGGCGCTGGCTGGGGAAGAGGGAAGAAGGGCCACGGCTGGGGAAGGAGGGAAGGGCCGTGGCTGGGGTAGCCTTAGCTAGGACAAGACAAAGGGCAGAACCTCCTGGAAGGAGCACAATCTTGACAACTCCTTGGCCACCTCACTGTTACCTGTGTTGGGCCTCTGACTTGGAGACTTGCAAACAAAATGGACTCAGACAAACTAACACATTCTGCCGTAATGGCGTTCACAGTTTAAAGCCACCGAAGCGGGCTCTAGGTGTGCAGGTGCACGTGGCTGTTGGAAGAGAAGCACGGTTTCACAGACCTGTGCTTGATGAGCTCCTGCATAATAGCACTGGTCCGAAACAAAAGGAGCTTGGAATGGCCAAGAAGTAGGATGCAGAAAACCTACAGTTTCATGATTGGTTTTACCCTATTAAGTATATGCACAATTGAAGGTACTGACTTTTCACAAAATGAAGGCTACTGAGATACTAGAACATAAGAGGAGGGGTTGAGGGAGGAGAGAACAAACAGATGCACACCTTGCCAGAGAAAAATCTGGGATTGATCCTAAAGAGCACAGACTTTTGCAAGGTCTTTACCATTTTTCATTCTGAATTATAAAAATCTCTTTCTCAGGGATGGAGCACTGCTCTGGCTTACACCAGCACAGATCATAGATCCTTTTGGATCCTTTCCCTCCCTCCCTTCTTCACTTCTTCCCTCCTTCCCCCTTTCCTTTGTCTCTTTTGACTCTGAAGACAAATACCACAGGGCCCTGGGAGGCCCTCCAAGCATGCATTACTGATTTTCCTCCCACCTCTTGCACTTACTTCCGTCTCTGCCCAAGCTGCCACCAACCCTCATGTGTGATAAAGAACCATCTGTCCTTCACCCTTGAGAGGGAGTCTCTGGCCTCTCTGAAGTTCCCCAGACTGAACCGTGTTTCTCCCTGAGACATTACTGTACTTTTTTTATTCTTTGATTATAGCACTGTGTTGGTATTATTTCTCTCTCTTTCTTTTCTTGGTCTGCTATCAGGCTTTCTCAGATGGCATCTTAAGTGGCTTAGCTTTATGCCTGCCTAATAGTAGGTATTAACCAAAAGAATGAAGGGAACTTCTAGGGAGGCTTTCTGAAATCTTCTGAGCTTGGTATATTCCTAGAAATGCAGTTTACCATATGAACTATAACACGCAGTTCATCTGCCCACTGCAATGTGGCACTCTGAGAATGTGTGCCACTCGGGAATCACCGTGCCCAGACCTCAAATGCCATGAGACATATTAAACCCACAGCAACCTTTCCTAAATTCTGTCTTGGTAGGGATTAGAAGGCAGAAGTAATCCATAGGAAGGTACAGAAAAAAAAGGTGGGACAAGTCAGCCCTCATAGGGGCTTCAATTCCAATCCATCAGTACATCACACACACGAACACACACACACACACACAAACACCTCAGTATACAGGATCATGCACACACACACACACACATATCCTCACAACAACTTGTTAAAAAAGAACATGAAGAGTTCCAAGTTGACAACTGCAGAACATTAATTCCCTTGTGCAGGGGCTGATAGAGACATCCCCAGTTCATGGAACTTGTTGCTCTTGCAGACAACTGGCAACTGTCAGCTCATAACTACCAGTGATTCTAACTCCAGGGAGTCGGATGCTCCCACAGAAGCAAAGCGTGTCTTTAAAAAACAAGTGTTCACTCACTGGTGTAGACAGCCTTTGTGCACATGTACACTGAGACTCTTCGGCTGATGTGTCTGTGCAACTGGCCCTGTTTGAAAATCTCCCACAGAAAGAATAAAATAAATATACACTGATATGTTTAAAGAATAAAAAGGCTGTTGTAGTTTATCTGGGCTGAGTTAAATTTTGTCTCCACAGTTCTCTACCCTTCTTATTTTTTAATTTTTAGTATCAAAGGCACTATTGAATTCTCCAAGGACTCTCTCCTAACAAAGTAGTTTTAATGTTATTTTTAATGTAAAATTAGGACTTCACAGTGTTTTACAAGTCTGGGTCTGATAAATGAGAATATTGTAGTTTGAAATTTGCCTTTAGAAAAACATATATAAGTCGGGTTTTTTTGTGGTGTGTTAGGTCATTATTTCTGATAAACACTGGATCCAGAGTCAAATAGTTACACTGAAAATAATGCTCTGATCTAAGGTTGACTAACTGTCATGAAATCCCACTTCTAAAAACAAGTATAGTATTTTTTTTTTATTTGCAGGAAAACCAGCATCTGGAAATGATACCTTCCATGTCATAGCTGCTGTGCTTTGTTTCCTGGCTCCAAAGAAAAACATAATCTTCTCATGTGTCCAGCATTTCTTAAGATAATGCACTGACTCAACCCCCAAACCCTTGGCCCCATGTTCTTACTGTAAATTCACCATCTGACACATAGAAGGCTCGGGAGAAGTAAACCTGTTGAGAGCGGAGCCTTACTTAACAATAGACAGCCTCCATTTGCTTTCTTGTTTCCTAGGACCTTCTGACTCCTTCAGCACAACTGGATCAGACATATTGTAGGAGCTTACATAACACAGGAGGCAAAGAGGACTGTGGGAAGGGAATTAGACCGTAAAGTCAAGCCAGACAAACATGAAGCATGCTTAGCTAGATAGGACAATTTTCTGAGTAATTGGGTCTAGAAGTCATTCTCTGATGTCCCAACCTTTACTTCCTTAAACCTCTCAAAGAACACCTTGTTGGGAAGCCAGGGTGTCTGGGAGACAAAGAGGGTCTCCAAAGGGTGACTGGAATGCTCAGCCTCAACAAGAAGAAGGGAAAGGTTTCTATTGGCTGAAAAGAGATGATTGTTAGATATATTGGTAGCTTGAAATTGGCCATGGGAACTGGTATATGCCATAAATTAAATGTCTTTTATACCCTTACCCATTGTCTATTTTTAAGCATATCCTGCTCTGTAGAAATGCTCCCTAGATTCCTTTGATTTCATGTCACTTCTTTTCTGATGCTGTGTGGGGCTTTCTCTGCTAATTGTTGTTGTTTATATTCTTGCCTTAATACCTGACTCTAGGGACCACAATGTTTAGCACATGTTCAACAAATGTCTCTGGTATCAAGGGACATGAAAACAATCACATTTTAAAAGCTTCTATTAAAATGAAGAAAACATCTATCAATAGCATTTTCCCCCCATTCCTTTAGTTGTTTAAATAGGCAGTGGGCACCTATCATGCAATTGTACTGGGCCCTGGAGATTTACCAAATAGTAGTGTATGCTCTTGTGCTTCAAGGAACTCAGTGTACCAGAATAATTCCTTTTTGCTTGTTTTTCTCTCCATGTCTGTTTCCATGTAATTAAAAAAATGTATGTATTCATTGTTTGCGAAGTCATAATTCAACTCCAAAATACAATCATTTACATAAAGAAAACATTTTGAAAAGCCACTTGTCAATCATTAACACTTCACTTCTGGTGGGAAAGAGGTGGATGTACTGTAGAGGCAAATAATGTTTTTCCCTTGTACCATTTACATCGCTTGAATTTCCAAGTATGAACTATTTTGTACATAAAATAAGGAAAACTAGTATGGTTAACAACAGTTCAAGGAGGCATGAAGGGGCAAGAGACAGCACTGTAAGGAATGTTTTTGATTTGGGGGCATTTTAAGCTGATGAATGGCATGGTAGCTGGAAGTTGCCCTGGTGAGGTAGAGTGGGTGTGTGGGTTGGCTATTTGGCCTCTGCTCATTAAAAAAAGGCTCTTACTGTGGCTAGCATTGGTTGAAAATAACCTGCAGTGCAAGCGTCTTAGCAGTGGTACCCAGACCTTCTATGGCTACGAAACAGACAGTTCAAACACTTGGTCTGTCCTTTCGGCCCTGATGTCATCCTTCTCATGTGACCTGGCCTCCATTAAGCTTCCGAGGTGGGAACTGAGTCTGCTTCTGAGTCATGGGCAAGCAGCTGTGTCGAGAGAAGAAGCAGCTCTCCTTAGAGCCTGGCTCCTTGCTGTTGAGTAGGTGTCAGCATATACTCTGGAAGTTGTTGTTTGGGGATTGTTTTGATCATCCTCAGTGGCACTGGCTTCCTGGCAACTGAACAGGGCCCCTGAGTCATATGGAAATCAATTTCTCTCCCTGGTGACTTTCAGGATGCTATCTCCCTTCTATTTCAGCTAGAAATAGCTTTGGGCACTGAATGGGATTCTAGCCGCTGAATATGAAGCAAATGATGCAGGGTAAGATAACTAAAAAGCTCATTATGCTCCCACAGTAACAGGAAAGGCTAAGCACTGCTTCAACATTGACTTGAGTCTAGAACAATGCATCCTGTTTTTAACCATGCACTGTCCAGGAACCGAGCAGTGACACTCTCTGCTCTGATCATCTTCCCTAATGTCTGCAGTCCCCTAACAAAGGCCACTTGCTAACCTTTGCTGGGCTAAGCTTCACGGCATAATGTGAGGCCCTTATTGTGACCATTACTGTCCCTTCCCCCCTTATCATTATATGTTCCTGGAAAGACAAACATTTCTGGAAGAATGGGCCAAGACCAGTTCTAATGCCAATCACAGCATAAAGATTAAGCAACCAGAGCCACTGAGAATAACCTACACCATCCTCAACTGCAAATTCCATTTTACATTCTGATACCCATGACCACCTGAGCAGCAAGAGGTCCCCATTTTTGCATTTCTGGTAAGGCTCATTTTCTGTTTCTACGTCAAAGCCAAGAACAATTTACTGGTCCCACTTTTTTCTGCTTTCAGTGATGACTTTGCTCTGGATATTTTGTTGTCCTTTCTGCTTTGTATCCTCTATGCTCTACACCTGTATTGAGATTAATCTAAAGATAACTACCTCAATCATGTTTTCAGCAGGAAGTGTTTATTGAACACTAATGAAGTTGAATACGCTATGTGAAGCATGAGAAAAAATAATGGTTAACCAGAATCTCCAAAACAATCCTCTACAACAACAGATCATCTGGAGGTATCTCCATCCCCGACCTCAAGCTGTACTACAGAGCAATAGTAATAAAAACTGCATGGTATTGGCATAATAACAGAATAGTG
>CM053745.1:25024340-25059369 GCA_028658305.1 Pachyuromys duprasi | reverse complement strand
CAAGAAGGTAATGGGAGGTGACACATAAAGGGCCTGAAACTGACTTCTCTCCACAGCCTTCTCCACCATCTATTTTCATTTGCTGGAACCAATGACCTCCCAGAGCAGGGTAAGAGCAACTGCATAATATCTAAGGCGGTAATCTCAGCTACCCCCAAGCCAACACGGCCCAATAAAACTAACAATTTCCTGCGAGGGGTAAAGCTGGAAAGTACTCTTGGGGTTAATGAAAATTTTAATTAATTTATTGGTGTTGCTCTGGTTTTTGTCTGGATGAAATGACCCAGGAGAACACACACATGAATTTACTGTGAGCAAATTCAAACCAGTGTTTTGATGCCCTAGGATATAAGCAAGGAGATCCGAGATGGCGTTCTCTGACAAATCTTCGACAACTCCACGGGCTCGTTGGTAATGAGACAAGGTAAGGTCAGTGGACCAGATCCCGAGGAAAGGGGATCTCTGGGACACCGCTGGGGCTGCTCCCGTGGCTCGGAATTCCTTGAGCAGCAGGGTAATGGTGGCAGCAAATCTGAAGACATTCTAGTTCCATTCAGACTTTGGCTGACCTCATCCTCTTCAGAGTTTGCTGGGTCTCCAGGAGGTCCTTGTGAATACAGTGGTGAAGAGGGGTTTTCATTATATGCCTGCCTGAGGAGGGGCGCTCACCCCGAAGAATGGATCTGTGCTCCGGGGATGGAGCTGCCGATGCCCCCAGAAGCAGGCACTGCAGTTGTGCGGTAGCTCACAGCTCCTTCTCGCGCCTGACCTTCAAACACCACACCAGGACCCTTCTGACTTGCTGTGTTCTTGCTGATGGAGCCACCTGTAGGCATTTTCTACTTCTGCACTGGCTTATTGCTCAGTAACATCTTCTACGGTGTCACTTTTGTGACTCCTTTCTCGTGTGTGAAGTACAGCAATTATCGATACATTGGCCTTCAGAGGAGACATACTATCTATTGCTTTTATCAAGCCACAGGGCTGTCTGAGGGTTTGTAATATGTGACTCTAAAGTCAACCAGAGTTCTCCTTACAAGGACAAATTTGCTCTTCAGCTTTCTGGAAAAGCTTTGGGTGAGGCCCAAACTACAGACTTCTGCCTCCTTCATCCAAGCAAATAGTTGCATGCTCGAAGACGCCCTCTTGCAGCCGGTATCTCGACTCCTCTAGGTTTTCACAGTGGAAACATCCCCTGAAAGCTTCCGGCTTCCCGGAAACCTTTGTAGAGTGTGCCTCTCTAAATCTAAATCTCCCTAAGTGGTGGCAAAAAAACAAAAAAAAAACGCAGTGGGAGAGGAGCTTGCCACCAAAACTGATGGCTTGGGTTTGATCCCCGGAAGACACTTGATGGAAGAAGAGAACCACCTCTTGCAAGTTGTGTTCAGTTGGTTCAGTCCCAGCTTGTTTAAAGCCGCGTTAGGAGAACTGATACATGTGAATTGATATTTTGTTTGCTGTACATCGTGCCTGTTCCGGGTGAGTGTAGGGGGTAGGGAAGTGTTTAGATGTCACCATGAAGTTGGAAGCATAAGCGCTGCACGTGGTTGATGATACCAACGGAGATTCTGGATGGGTGAGTTGGCAGGTCGGCCTTAAGTCAGCAGAGAAGAAAGGACACATGACTGCTCGAGGAAAGGAAGGGGGTACCTTCCCCCACTACTGAAAGAGCCTCTTCAAATGCAACAGAGAACTACAGCGGCTCAAAGCCCTGATAATATCATCTGGCAGGTATTTGACCGTTTCCTGCTTCAAGCTCTGAGTCCAGTTCCGTAAGGACATGTGTCGCACAGAAAGACCTCAAGACACACGTAAAGAGGAATTTCATCTCTAAACAAATTAAGTCTCTGAAAATAAAACAAAGTAAAATCCTGTACCGGAGGCAGAAAAGCCACCGTCTGAATGCCCGTCTGAATGCGTGCTGGAAGCGGAGGCCACAGCACAGGGAACATTTTGTTCAGTTTTTTTGAAGACAGACTGGAGGAGTGAAACCCCAGGTGGATTTGGGAAACTAACTACACTATCATTGTGTCAAATTGTTACATTTTATATGTAGGATTACATAGGTCTCGCCTGGGACACAAGAACAGAGAGGCAGTCAGTCAGTCAGCATGGACAGACGAGAACCTTGTGTTCTCAAAGCGGCTGGAGTTACAGAGGGAATGGCAGGTTCTACATTGTCATGGGCACAGAGGCAGAACCTGACCCAGGTATAACCCAGCTGTGAATAAAGAGGTGTTTATAACAGGGTTTAATTGTATTCATCTGGAATCTAGCCCCTCCTTGCAGTTGTGGGATTTAATTAATCCTCACCCAGAGGCCAGTCTCTTCAAGGCAAATGCCGTAGAAGGGCAAAGAATTACCTCAGTGTGGCTTACAGCTAGATTCAGCCAGTTCCTGTTTTATTGCTACTCTCTATTGTTTAGAGAACTTTGCTGAATGATTGGATTGTATTTGTGCCTTGGGGCCTTTGAGAGCAATTGGAAAGTACATTATAGAATAAACCACAAGATTATTAAAATGACTTCAAACAGTAGGAATCTAATTTTCAAAAGAGCCTGTAATGCCTGCATTTACTCACATTTCATCCCTTAATTATTCATGCTCCATATTTTGAGAATAAAAAATGTATAAGGATGTGTTCCCACCTAATTATCTCACCCCTACTTCTCTTAAGCTCTTCTTTATTTCTCATCTATGAAGCGACTCTCTGCTCTGACAAGAGCTTCCAGGGAACTGAAGACCTGTATGGTGAGTGATTTAAATGACAACACCAGAATTCTCCAACACATAGCCATATTTCCCCTCTAAATTGAATACCTTCTTTACTATGTAGAGTGTGCCTGACCCTACCACAGTAGGGGAAGGCTTAACCGAAGGATTTTCTATTCTTTTTGTCACATGGTTCTTATCTATCTCTGCTCCTTTTAGCTCTGATGTGTTGGACATTGGGCTGTGTCAGTTTGGTTCTAAAAAGGCTCATGTGTTCAAGGCTTGGCTGCCAGATGACCAACTTCTGAGTGGTGACTGTAGCACAATGGTTTGATGGGCTCATAGGCACATGGGCTGAGAGGTAGATCCTGGTGGGAGCTTGTCCCTTAACACTGCCCAGGACCCATCCTCTTACTCTGTCTTCTTGCTGGGCTGCCTTGAGGCAAGAAGGCTTCTTCTACCATGTTTTTCTCTTACAGTTTTTTGCTTCAACATAAGCAAATGGTGAACAAGGCCAACCTACCTCTGGAACTCCCAATCTCAATAGTTTTCCTCTTAGTTGACATTTTTGTGGCAAAAAAGAGATATCAAAAACAGGTGTTTGATGGTGTTGATTGCCACTAAGTGATACTGGTAAGGGGGCCTAGGTGATGTCCTAATTTGTTTTCTGTTGCTAAGCACCACGACTTAAAGCAAGTCAGAGAGGAACAAGCTTACAGGTGATGTATAATCCATCATGGAGGGAAGTCAGGCCACCGACTGAAGTAGAGTCCATGCATGGATGCTGCTTACTGGCTTGGTCTCAGGTTCACATTCAACTATTTTCTACCACTCAGACCTACCTGCCCAGGTGTCACGCTGCAATCCAAACTATGTCCTCACAGACTTTCCCCTGGGGTAATCTGATGGAGGCAACTCCCTGGCTGAGATTCTCTTTTCCTGTGTGTGTGTCAAGTTGGAAACCGAGAGTAACCACCACAGGAGGGGATGAGGGCGGGGGAGCACACTTGAAGTGATTTGTCCAAGAAGTCATCTGTAAGCCAGCGTAGTGCTGCATATTCATAGTCATAGTACTCAGGGGTGGAGATAGCATAATCAGAATCTCAAGGTCATTCTTGACTACATAGTCAGTTTGAGACTATTCTAGGATGTATGAAACTCTGTCTCAAAAAGAAGGAAGCAGAAAATGAAGGGAGAGGAACGTGGTGGGGGGGAACTGTCTCGCAATTTATTTTGGACCAAACACATTTAAATATTAAGTATATATTAAGAAAAAAATGTATATATTAAGAACTTGTAAGGAAAGAAAATTAAGCAATAAAGCTTATTTTTAAAATTATACTCATATATTTAAAACATATATTTTCTCCCTCTTTTCTAAATAAACTTGTTTCTTCCATTCCCATTTCTTTCCTCACTTTATATAACCTGTCATGGGTGCATATTTTAGTCAAAAGATTTATCAAAATTGTTTTGTTTATATCTAGATAAATGTTTGCTACAGAAAGATGTTTTGTCATAAAACCCCAAACCAACTTGCTTGATTGAGGTGCTGAAGCATAATAAATTCTGGATGCACAAACTACCAGAGTTCAGGTTCTAGCACAGGCCTTAACTTCACGGAACCTCAACACAGGCTATAGGAGGGTAGAGTGTGGAAGAAGAGCGGTGTTGACCTTGGTGTTTGTTTCTTCCAGGAACTATGCCTTGCAAATAATAATAGATAATACTTGTGTTTCAAGCCCTGGGCCAGGTGGTTTGCATTTGTCACTTATTTATAGAGTTAGACTATATTAACTCTATATTATTTTTCTATTATATCAAATTTCTAGTCTCTATATGACAAAATGTCTTTCTTTAAGACGTTCAGAGGTAGCATAATGGTCCAAGGTCGTATAAGTGGGAATGGCACTCATAGTGGGTTAATTTTTTATACTCTCAAAAAAAGAAATATCCAAGTCCTGACTCCTGATTTTGTGGAGGTGACTTCTTTAGGAAAAGGTCTTTGTGTCTTCAGGAGCTGGAGCTGATGACTTCATACTCATGAAATCACACACACAAGGAAGAGAGTCTCATGGAGATAGTATAATACCTCCCAAAGCCTAAAGTCATGTGAGGACACTGGGAGGTAGGGGTCTAAGGACAGGCTCTGCCAACACTGCTGGTTAGGATCTGTAGCCTCTAGAAGGTGAGCGAACACATCTGTGCTGTTTCAAGTCACCGGGTTTGGGGTACTTGTTACAGTAGGTGCAGACAACCAAGATGCCCCGTTGGGATTCAGGCAGCGGGAGTCTGACCGCAGGGTGGGTCACTGCTGTATTTCCTTTTCTACCTGAAGTGTAAGTTAATCTAGATTTACCCTGTTCTTGCACGCCTTAATTTTGCTGAGTGCAGCTAAGTTATATGGTCCAGGTGCCTCGCTGTGCCGTGTAAATCACTCGCCTTCCCCCAAGAACCAAGAATGAACACAGCACCTTAGAGAAGGACAGAAGGAATGTGTGAGGCAGGCTTCCGTTCCACCATGGGAGTAACCATAGCTGCTGCCAAGTCCTCTCTTCATGGCAGGGAGCAAGGGAAGCTGCTTGAACCAGTTCTTTCAGCCTTACCCTGGACTTCCCTCTGAATGCTCTGATCTTACAGTCCCAAAGGACTTTGAAAGCTTCCTTTACTTCCTGCTTGTTCATCACATTCAAATGTCTTTGTTGAATCCGGTATTTTCTCCTTACCAACCCGGGCCTTCCCTGAACCACTCATTTCTGGTAAGGGTACCATCATTCTCTTTGGAATAAGGGCTCAGAATTTGTTGCCCTCTTGATACTTCCTGTGCCCTGTGTATGCGCTTCTGGTCAGCCACTGACTGTCAGTTATGTGCCACAATTCACTTCAGATCCTCCCTACCTGTGCCAGCATCTCTCACATTGGACTCTTAGTGTTCTCTGCCCAGACTATTGAAACATTTTCCAATGGTCTCTAGGACGGGCTTTTTCTCATATTCATCGTGACTAGTCAGACATTGCCATTTTATTTATTAAATATTTTAAATGTTCCTCTGGGATGTCTCATTAGAAACAAGTGAAAGTTTTAGAATGACAGTGATGGTGTGGGGACAGCAGGAGTCCTGCGTGGGCAGGCCCTCCCTAAGCTCTTCTCATACTGAATTGGTTTCTTGAGATGACTACAGAAAACCTGTATAGCTGTCTCTTCCCCTTAAAGCACTTCTCAGTCCCGAAACAAGCTGTCTTCTAGTATCCTGCTGGTTATGGCTTTTTCTACGTTCCATATTTTTGTGAGCTCCTGTGAGTTCGCTTTAGGCCCTAAATTCTTTACTGTGTAGCAAAGAGGGTGATGTAATCGCGTCCCGCAGGTTCAACCCATGACTCTCTTCTGAACTGGGCAAGAGGGCACTCACTCACCCGGAGCCTCTCCTCTGAGGATTCGTCTTGCGCTGGTGGCTGCATTCTTCCTCAGCCTCCCCTCTGTTATGCCAGGACTTGTGACCGCCAGACAAATCCAGAGGCCCCCCCTGGAGGCACTGCAAGAAGGAGGATTTTGTTGGACAGTCTTATTGCTGTCTGCTGAGGTTTTACCAGTGAGTTGAAACAGCACCGAGAGAACCAAGCAGAGCAAAGGGTCTCGCTGTCATGGGCCTTAGCAATCTGTGCATACTATTTGGGCTTTAGTATTACTGAAAAGTCTGATAGGTTAGGTCTTGGGGAGGAAAAACACAAACTGATCCTCTCATATTGCTAACAACACCGGCCTTTCAAGTTCCTTACAGGAAACACTTCTGTGTTTCTCCAAAGCCCACCAGTAAGGCTGAGGTGTGGTCAGTCCGTCTCCATCCCTTCCTTTGGGATGGAGTTTTGTCGGTGCTGCCCACAGTGGCCTAGAGTGCCTGGCCAAATCTCTTCACCGCTTAGTGCTCCTGTGGTCCTCAAGCACACCCCGAGTCACAGAAATTAGCTGCTTTGTGAATCATTTTCCAACGCCTCTTCCCCTGTCCCTCTCTGGAGGGAAGAGGCAGTGTTGGTACTGCTGTCCTCTATCCTGTGCCCACCGTCCTGTTTCTCATAGCATTCTCTGCTCATCGCCAACAAAACAATTACCACACCAGGACTCCGGAAGCACGGGATAAAAGAAAGCATTGGCCTGCTGGAGAGGAGGCCCGCAGATCTGGCAGTGTCGAGAACGGAGCTTCCACACTGTCTCCATCTTGCCTGAAGCAGCTGTGCTACAACAGCCTCCAGGGGGACCTTTGGATTTATTTGAATGTCACAGGTCTAGGCTTGGCAGAGAGGAAGAATGTAGTCTCTGGAGCCAGAGAGAGCATCAGAGGAGAGTATGTTCTGGAAGAAAGGGGCGTCTCTGGGTGAGTGCCTTCTTGCCCAGCTCAAAACTGGGTCATGAGCTGAATCTGTAGGGTACAATTACTTCAACACCTTTGCAAATTACACATTGAAGAATTTCAACTCTGGAGCAAAGTCATGAAACCCTGTTCTGTTGCTTCCTGGGGCTGACGCTTAAGCTCCCAGCTCTGCCTGTTTAGCTGTTAGTCTTTTGTGACCTTTGTGTGTGTTCTCTCTGAGCAGACTGGTTCTGAGTGACTTCTTTGCCACTTCCATCTAGCATTCTCCAGCTTGGTAGGTAATGTTTCTAACTGGTCTGCACCAAAACTAACACAGCAGAGTGGCAGGAAAGGATTTCTCCTTTGTTTGCCCCAGGCCAAGCTTTAAAATAACACGGGTGAGGACCCACTTTTCATGCCCAGTCATGCCATCTGCATCCATTTCACTTTCCACAGCACAGGAAGAATCACCCCCTGATAGCATTTTTTGTCGCTAGCCTCAAGGCCACACTCTGTTCCCTTCTCCTCGGCTCCTACTGTGTCTATTCATCTTGGTTCTCAGCTTTAGTTCTTACCATCTTGTCCGCCCTTAAAGCAAATCCCTACTTGGAACTTCCTACCTCAAATTTTCCTCTAATCTTTCTTGGAAAGTGATAAAAATAAAAGGCAAAACAAACAAATAAACAAGCCCACACAAATGATGTAATAATTGAATTCAAACACTTCATTTCCAGAACACTGGTCCTCAGGCCACAGGGCAGTGGTTAGTTCCTGGAATCTTTCGGTCCTAGCTTGAACACGAGTTATTTCTCATGTAGCCTAGAAGCTGCTGCCACAGGGAACACATCCTATTCACTCTCTGTTCCCTATTTCACAGTCGGTACATGGAGGCCCTGTTGTGTACAGGCTGCTGTCCACTAGACTAGTCTGTACCACCCTCCTCCTCCCCCTTCTCTCCTCCCCTCCCCACCCCCCCAACCCCCAGCTTGCCCTGATTGCCCTGAAACCAGTATGCCTCAGATTCTTCAGTCCGTGGCTTGCACTGAACCATGCACTCTGGGTTGCCATATTCTGCCTTTACTGGAAATCACCACTGTTCTAGCTACTATGCAGATGCTTTCTCCAGGATCCAGATTAGACATTAACAAAGGTTTTAACTCTGTTTGGACCAGTGACCAACAACATTTTCTGGGTGAGCTGTGACTTTCCCCAAAAGATCGAGATTAATACCTAGAAAGACATGGATTTCCATGTCCCTATTCATAGCTGGGGAGAGAAAGGACAACCCTTGCCTTACCAGAAGTAGGGGAATTAGCTTTTTCTACCCAGCACCTCTAACCCTCCTACACAATCCCAATAGTCACATCCAAATGTGAACTTATTCATCCAATGGAGTCATTGATTTGTCTGCTTGACATAGAACAGAAGGCTTACTTAGAAACTTCAGGCAAATTGGTAGGTTTTCATTTGGTTTTGCGTGATAAAGATCAGGAAGTGATGGCTCCTCGACCCTAACCACTCAGGAAAAAAAAAGAGATACACAATCAGGCAGAACTGCAGTGGAAAAACGTGCAAGAGCATGTTGCCATGGTAACTGCGGACCTTGCCAGTGCTGGCCTGCCAGGGCCAATGCATAACGTAGAACTCTCATGGGATTAGACTCAGCTTGCAGATGCCCAGCTATGAGACAGAGTACTCCTGTCCAGCTGGATCACATGGGTCATTCAAAGTAGATTCCAATACCCTTCTTGGGGATTTTAATTCGGTGTGACTGTGGGCTCATGTATAAATTCTAATGATTTACAAATTCAATATGTTCTCCAGGTGAACATTATGATTAGTAAGGCCTGGAGCACAAGGTTCCAAAGAAAGATACTGAATCACTCTCTGACAGGAATAAGGGAAACACCAAAGCCGGAACAGGGATTTAGTGCAGACACAAATTCCACAGATAGTATCAATTAGTGGGTGGAAGGTCCCCACAGACTAAATTCACTCCAATATGATTTGATACTTTGTTTTGTTTAAATTAAGCTGCTGCTTCTGGATAATTGCTTGGTATTTTAAATTGTTCTCTCTTGAAACTCTTACAGGTGACACTTGAGTAATGGAATAATGGCCCCTACCCTTGGGATATATGGAAATGAGACCTTTGGCTTGGTTCTGGACCTTTAGTGAGGCCCAGCTGTTGCCTGCTTGAGGTAGCTGAGCTTGATTTCTCTTGGCCCTGGTAGCCGATGACCTCATGATTTTTCTGCCTTGATTTGTAGAGGCCCAGGGCCTCTGTATGCCAGCTCCCTTGCTCCTGGGTTTCTCTGACATTTAAATTGCTCTGGGTCTTTTGGCCTAATACTTTCTAAAGGATTATTTGTGCTGTCCCTTCGTCTGTCCCCATCTTTTCAACACCTGTACTCCTTAACTTACTGACTCACAGAAATGACATGGAAATCCTTTCCAGGCTTGGCACTGTTCTCCACTCTCCTAACTATGTCTGGCCTCAGCTGCCAAGAAGCTCTGTATCCCCCCAAAAACACTCTTAGCCTGCCCAGGGAGCCATTTAGCTTTGCACTTCCAAAGGCTCTCAGGTTCTGACTTTCCAGTCTCCCTTCCGCACTGTTTACCACCCCCCCACCACCACCACATGCACTACCTTTGACTTCTACCCCTGTTCCCGAGCATTTTACTGGATAAACCATGATTGTTTTGGTCTACATAGCTTCTTGCTTAAGCGAGGCAAAGCCAACGTAGCATAGCATATCCATTCTTTTGACAGCTGCACAAGTTCCTAACCAAACTACAAGAAGAAACTCATAAGCTTCCCTCTAATTCCTCTTACATTCCCCATGTTCCTTCCAGGCCACATTGGGAAGAAGGTCCGATACTGAGAAAGGCAAAACAATCTTAAATACTACCTGGTTATCTTAGTGAGACGCAAAGGAGGACTTTTGCTCATCTGCCATCTTGAGATGGAAACTTTTATTTCCTTTATGCTGAGCTGATACGGATTTATGGAAGAGCTAAGTAGCAGATCCTTGCTATTGCCTATTTTATTCTTCCTCCTTCCTTCCTTCTCTCCCTTCCTTCCTTCCTTTGTTCCTTCCTCCCTTTATTAGGACAGAGTTTCATTGCATAGCTCTAGCTACCTGGAATTCAGTCTGTAGACCAGGCTGGCCTTGAACTCAAAGACATTCACCCCCTTCTCTCTTGCAAGTGGTTGGATTAAAGGTGTGCACCACTATACCCAGGACTTCTTTTCTTCTGAAGAAAATGCTTTACACATGAGGTCTCTGAAACAATATCCACCTTTTCTCCAGTAGGGGTTGGTAGTGAAGAGAACTCTAAACCCAGAGTTTGATAAATTAGGTCTAAATCATATCCCTTCACACTTCAGGCGTCAGTCCTGTATCTGTACCAGGAGGTAATAGTGAAGCCTCTAGGTGGTAGTGAGGGTTGCTTGCAATAGTGGCTGGGTATTCATTAAAAACCTTAAATCATTTTAGATCTGATTAAGTGATATGCACAGGGCCCAGGGAAGAGTACGTTGACAGATACCATGTGTCTCTGCTCTCCATTGCTTCTTAGTAGCTCTGGTGGCAAAACATTAGGGCTCTCTATTTGTTACAGGCTTCTTAAAACATCTTCAGCAGGGAGTCTCTCAACTTGGGCTCCTCTTCAGCTTCTTGTTTACGTAATGCTCCACCATATATCCTCCCTGAGCCCAACAGAAGATCATCTGATAGATCAGCTGTTTCAGGAACCTTCTGAGACAAAAACTCCATTCAAATGAACTTTGGCACAAGAGGCACTTTTGATCTTAACTGTTGTGACCTGCCCTCTCCCATAGTACCTCAGGAGTCTCTCCGTGTCTGTGATCTGCTTTGTGTTGTAGTCACTCAGCGCCATGCCTTCATGCCTCATGGTTGCCCCGGAAGCCTCAGCTTTGCCCTAGTCTTGTAGTTTCTGGTAAAAGAGAGGTTTTTACTAATGGGAGTTACAATGAATGCCCACACTTCTCTAACACGTCTCCTGCCTAACTCCAAACCCATTGTCACAGCTGTGAAGGACCGAGGCAAAGGTGCTGCCCCCAGGATGCCTGGGCATCAGCAAACATGCCCACACAGTAGCACTGAGTTCTGTAACCAGTCAGAAGGGATGAATCCCAAGCAAGCAGTCTCAAAATAATAGATGTTGCCACCCCAGATAAACAATGTGCTGATATATTGCCCTTATCAGGGAGCTTACCCCCTCAGTCTCCACAAAGCACATGGGCATTTATAGGCAGCTTCTGCCTAGGGAAGACAGACAGTAGAAATGGCTTATGGTACCTGAACCTAGTTCCCCTGAGGATACAGGTAGAAATGCTTTGTGGGTGAAAACAGAAGGCCCAGGAGCCCACCTGAGATGAAAAGGGGTAAAGTCTTATTTCAGAAGTAGCTAACATCTTAATGTGTTTCATCCAATAGTCAGAAGTCACCAAACATGACAATGTAATAGGTGAGATTTTAAGGGGAGGCTGATCATTCAGGGCTCCTTCCATGTCAAAAGCCTCTTTATCAAAGAGGTTTCAGCTGCCTTTGAGAATATGCAGTTCTGCTGTGAAAGGCAATGTTTCTCTTCTGTGGGGACTGCAGATCTCATTAGTCCAACTTGCTGGTACTCCAACCTCCAGGGTGTCCCGGCCTCTAGAACTAGAAGAAATGAAGTTCAGTTCCTTATAAATTACCCAGCCACAGGCATCCTGTTACAGCTGCATGAAATGCACCAGGATGCTCTGTCATGCTTGGCGATGCCCACTATGTTTCTTGTTTTAGGTTTGTTTGGCCACTTGCAGAGAAAAAGTTGGTGTACTGTTGGAGTCATTACCTGTTTGCAGAACAGGTGAGTCTGTGACTCTAGCTTTTGTCATAAGGGCTTGAGAAGCATTGCAGTAAGTTTTTCAGGTCTTCTAGTGATTTGCTTACTCAGGTGGCTTTGTGTTGATACATTCCATCCCAGGGTGAACATCTTTATGACTGACTATGTTGTCACTGTTCTCTCACATAATCTAATGCTCTGAAGACATTGAACCATAAAACTAGCTAATGGTGAGAGAAATGCAATTGAAGGCAAACAAAGATAACATCAACACAACTCGTTATTAGTGAGAACATTAGCATTTGAATGGGCCATCAGTTTAGTTTTTGTTAATAATCATATTAAGTTTTAAGCTTGTCAGGATATTAATTTCAGTCTGCCGCAAAATACCAAACTCTAACGTACATTTGCTGCCTCTTTTAAACTCGGTCCTTTCCCTTACATTTCAAAGCTGGTACTGGATTAAGGAGTACTCATCTTTGATTGTTAGGTGGCCTGAAGATGCCTTGTGGAATATTGCACTGACTATACAATGCATGATAACCACTCTACAATTAGGTACCTAAAACTTAAAATAACAAATTAGTATACTTATTAATCTTCAGTCTTGTCAGGTTCACCAAGATCAACTCATCTACTTGACATGAGGGCCCACTGGCAATGATTTGGGGCTGGCAGATCCACTTTTCTGACTGCACATTTACACGCCAGGCAAATTGGTGCTATCCACTGGTGAGTTGAGGAGGTGTGACCTCAGGTTTGGCTCCCTTTCCACATGCTTTCCTTATAGCATGGGTCTGTATCCTAACAGAGAAAGTCAAATTTTAGCATCTTGAAAATGTTTAGCATGGTATCTCTCTGATTTGATTAGTCAAGAAGTCCTAGAGTTTAACCTCAGGGAAGAGCACAGACCTGCCTTGCCTTAAGAGTCTCAAAGAATTCTGGGTCCACGTTTTAAAATATCAGGGATTTCTTTTTGTTAAGCAAATAAAACCAGACTCAAAGACACATAACAGGTTTCCTCTCATAAGTAGAATCTGGACTTAAATCTGTATTTGTGTATGTATGTAAATGTATGTATGTATATGTCTGTGTGCAAATGTACATATGTGCATATGTATTTGTCTATGTGTATGTATTTTTCTCTGTGTGTGTGTTGACCATGGAGACTTTGAGTGCAGATCTTAAAGAAGCCTGGTATGGGAATGGAGAAGGCAATGGCATCCTTGTGTCTTGAAAACAGAAGGGGAATAATTGGGTAGGAAGAAAGGCAATTACTAAGGGGATGAAGGAGGATGGAGGAAGGTAGGGAGGGGAAAGATAAGAATAAAATATGCATGGAAACTCCATAATGAAACCCATTACCCTGTATGCTGACTTAATTTAAAAATTCCAGTGATTCAGCCTTAAATCTTGCCTCTATGAATGGAACTTTAAACAGTATCAACATTATAAAACCACAAAAGTAGCTCTTTTATCATCATCATCATCAGACATCTCCTTCAGGTTCAAGTAGTGTGGCTAAAAGTATCCAGTGAAAGTATTCTTAAGGTATGTACTTTTTTTGTGGGGACTGCATCAATGTACCTTCCTAGACCGGGCAGCTCTGACCTGACCTCAGCACTAGAGTCTGGGTCATGGTCTCGGCAGCCACCGCCACAGCTAAAGAAGTGTGGGCTGAGCTGTTAGACTTTTTCAGCCAAATGCTGCCAGCTCCCCTTGTGTGAGAACTGGCCCCTAACTGGAAATACTTCAGTCCTTGCCAAACAGTTTCTCCAAAGTGATTCTGATGTGAAGTCTTTATGGTGTGCCTCTCTGCTTGAGTTACTTGGGGGCGTGGCTGGCTAAGCACAATGGCTATACCTAAGTGTCTTCCAGAGAATACAGTAGGGCTATTCATTGCCTTCCCAGGAAACATCATCTTTTATGTAAGTTTGAGTCCCATTCCAAGGCAAGACTTTAGAAACCATGTAATTTGTGTTTCCTCTGCTACGGAAGTATGCCAACATTGGGAGTCCTACACAGATCTGAAAACAAAGACAGGGGTCAGGGAGAACAGGGCTCTATTTCTTTGTGACAACTGGAAAAGTTTTAACTTCCTGGTACAGCCTGCATTTGTCTGCCATGTGACACTGTACAGCAGATTTGGGAAAGCCTTTCTGGGGTCCAGTATGATCTAGGATAGAACAGAAGAGAAAACACCATTTTGTTTTAGTCTTTTGGCTGTTTCTCTACTCTAGGGTTATATCTGTGGGAACCTTTTGAGTTGACAGGAGGAAGTGTTGCTCAAGATGCTTGATTAATATCTGATGTCCGGTCCCTGTAATTTTGCAATCCTGACTAGGGGTGGGAAGGGGGACAGTGAATAGCCTGGACATTGTCACTTCTTGGAGTGCCCTCAAGAAATCAAGACGTATATGACCAAGGAGGGGTAAAATCCTGTAACTTATTTTTTTCCCCAGGGAGCTGTTCATTTGTCAAATATGGACATTTGTTCTAGACTTTCAATACGGAAAAAGCAAAAGGCACATTGAGTATGTGTGGGATGCCATCCCCAAATTTTGATTTTTAAATGTTCTGTTCTCTTGGGTTGTCACTGCCCTGGAACATCCTACTTTCTGAGCAAAAACTCTGCCAATATTAGTTAAACAACAACAACAAAACAACAAAACCAACCTTTCTGCTTCCTTGTATAATTGCAGCAGAATGTCAGAACCTGTGAGAAGGTAGAACCCAGCCAGCCTTATAACGGTTCTCTCTCAGGAACCACCCACAAAGACTCTCTCAGGGGAACGGGAAAGAAATCCAAGCTGGAGCTACTATTAATTGGTTGTGAATTAACGATTCTGAAAGATTCATAATTATGAGCCGCTGGCACTTGGAGTGACATAAAATTTATTCACAAAAGAACAAAATAACACTACTTCTGAAATGTATTGTTCTGAATCTTCACACTTGAATTCCCATTGAGTCAACTTAAGTCTCACATGAGTTTAAATGGTTACTTTGAACGTTACACAATTTCTATTTTAACTCTTCTTTTAAATATGAGACCTCAAAAATGTTGCAGGTAAGAAGAGCTAGCAGTTCTGATACAGTGTTTCTCTGTGTTAGCCTTGGCTGTCCTGAACTCACTCTGTAGACTAGGCTGGCCTCAAACTCACAGCAATCCTTCTGTCTCTGCCTACCAGAGTGTTGGGATAACAGGCATATGCCTTTTGCCACCAGAACACAAACGTTTACATTGTCTTTACCTTATTGTTTCAGATATCTGTCCTTTGCTTCAAAGCTCTAGATTCATTTCTTGATTTCTTTTAAGTCAATTTACAATTTTCTTCCTTCCTTCCTTTCTTTTTTTCATTTAGAACATTGAGGATTTTGCTTCCTTCTGGTTAAGTTTCTCCCCTGTAGTAGGGCTTGTGTTTTTCCTCCAGGCCCCAAACTCCCAGACTAATGACTCACGAGAGTCAAAATATATCTACAAATACTTATCCCATATATCTAAACTTTTCTCTAACTACCTCACAACTTAAAATAACCCATTTATACTAACCTACATTCTGCTACATGGTTGGTCACCTCTGCTCATGTCTCTGTCATCATCACGTCTTCTTGGGAGAATCTTCCTAACCTGGCTCTGTCTCAGAATCTTTTCTACCTGTAGGATGCCCTCTTTCTGTTCCCTTTTCTATATGTCATAGGTTGTTTGTTTTTTTTTAATGGACAGGCATTGCATCCATACAATACACAAGATATTCTCTCTATACCTATAGTCCTCCTTCTTTTCTCATTGATTGATCCTGGATATCTTTAGCTTACTTTCATTGACTTCATAAGTTGAGTTATCTAAGCCTTCTTCTTATATTCTGAGTCTCTCCCTCTCTCCCTTCTTCCATCCCCCGCTCCTCTCCAAGCAAAACAAAGAAGCAGAGGCTTTAATTATCTACAGACATACACTTACATTTTTCTGCATTTGTTTCTATTTTATATTCGAGTCAATTGGTAGAATATGAAGATGGGGGTAAGAAGATTGAACCGCAGAAGCTATACGCTAGAGACCTGTGAATGATTTCCAGGAAACTTTCTTGTGATGTCTATAGAGGGTAGAATAACCCACAAAATCAACAGCACCATGAAGATGCCAGATGAACACCTAGAACGGATAAAAGAACAGGAGTCTGTCTCTATGATTAGAAATATCAAGAGTCAAGAGCATCTGCCATGGAAAAAAAATAAAGGCCCTGAATGAGGGTGAAGGTCAAAGGTGACAGGAGATCACAAGGTTCCAGTCATAAAACTCAGAGGTGGCAGATTTGTTAACAATGGTTTACAAAGGGGAAATGGAATCAGCTAAGGAGGGTATACCTGGAGTGCTTCAGAAAACAGTGTCTCCCAAAGATGAACAAGAGAGAGTTTGAAATGAGAAAGGATGGGCGTGGGTATATTCTGTTCAGACTCACCAAGAGGTTAGATTCATCTACCTCTGTGCAGAATCAGTCACCTGAAACAAGAAGGCCTACTGGATGATGTAAGGAGTTGCTGCTGTCTGAAGAACAGATTCAAAGTCCCTGAATCTGATCCTCAGGGCTAGCTGCTCTCTAGGGAGAAAGGAATTAGAGAGCCCACTGTTTCGTGGGCTCATGCTGTATACTGTTGATTTCCATTTTGCTGGGTCCCACGCTCTGGGGTAGCTGCCACAGGAATCCTTTGTTCTTATCCTCTATGTTTCCCAGTTGTTCCGGGTAGTGGAGACCATAAGCCTCGGATGACACCCCGGGCAGAAGCACACTGTGGATGATGTGTGCGCTGCCTCTGTGAACTGAGACAGCCCTCCTTTAATTCTCACCATCTTGCCCTTCAGAATAAAACAAACTCACACTGTCGTACTGCAAGGTGTTAGCAATGACATCGTATCCAAAGGACGGACATTTATTCAGTGCTCACTTAGTCTCAGGGTTAAGCGCTAGGGAGGTGGGGAGGAGGCGGGAAAAGATGGGACCTATGTTTCTTAAGCCCGGCATCCAAGTGCCTCATGAGACTCACACAAAAACACCATAAAGGTCTAAATATAAATTTAAACACAACAGAGGAGTTTTGTCATAAGCAAATGACAACAGATTTCAAAATTTAAAATCTGACAATGGACTACTTTAAGCATCACAAAATTCAAGACAGGACAGAAACAACAGAAGTACCCCCATTAAACAACTGTCTCCCATTAAGAATCTTCTGCTGTCTATAACGACTGTGTGTGTCTGAGCACATTTTCATATAACAATGACTTTTTACGTCACTTTCTTTTTATATTTTCCTTAAATTAAAAAAAAATTTTCTTTCACAGTTATACACAATACAATGCGTACACGTGCCACACACACTGTATTTTGATATTTCTGTGCCCCGTAATTCTCTCATCACTCCACTCTTGCCCAACTCCTTCCCAATTAGTTTCTTTCCTACCTTTCTGTTGTTTAAAAAATTTTTGGGGGGGGTTATTTTTGTTTATGTCCTACTGCATTTAGGTAAGGCTGTCTGTGTGAGCCTGGGTGGGGTGTTACTTACTTGCAAAGCAACTTATCACACTGAAGAATATGGCCCCCTTCTCCCCTTCCCCACACCCCCCCCCCAGTCTTTTCTTGGCCCGTGGAGCTCTGCTTTTTGCATTGCTGATCATTTTAGCCAGGTGTGATGGACCACGTGACCTACTCATGAATTCATATATTTAAAAAGTGAAAAAAAAAAACATCCCTACATGTCAAACCTTGCTCACCGACCTGTCCTCATAATCCCAGCACCTGGCCCAAGAGACCGTTCTCACTGACCCAGCCTCTCCTACCCCTCCCCTGAGTTTTGCGTTCAGGGTGCCTAGAACACATGGGTGTAGGTTTGTCACGGAATATATATATGAAAGGGAAAGGAAAGGGTTCTGCTGTGGCTATAGGAAAGCTTAAAGATGAGGGAAGCCTCAAGAACATTGTGTCTCAAACTAAGCCAAAGTATAGCCAAGAATGTTAATTAAGAATATCTACAAGGAAGTGGTTATGTGGTGAGCTTTTTTTTCTTGGTCTGAACAGAAGGCACAGGTCTCTCATTGTTCACAGTTTCTCCCATCCCTGCTCCTCAGGACCTTAAAATCTGAGCACTTACCAGCATCACCCAAGTGAGCAGGTAAGCAATTCCATAGGTGAGTCCTACACTCCTCGTCATGCACAGGGGCAAGCCCTCTCACACTTGGTCTGCGCCCATGACCCCAATGTCAAAAGCCCTACAATTTACAGTCTCCTCTCCCATTTTCCAAAGGTGTCCATCCTTCAACCTTCTCCCCTTCTTCTCCTTGCCCTACCCCTTTCCTTTGTGTGTGACGGAGTCGTGACTATACAGTTAACTGTGCTTCCAAGCCAGAACTTTAAAATAAGTGCGTAGTGTCCTGTGGCCCGGATTAAACATGGTTTATTCTACTGACTTCATACTAGACACTTGATCTATTTAAAAAGTGACTGTGTAGTCATCTAAATATTGTGTTCGATGTTTTAAGATAAATTTCAACAGTGTCAGAAATGGAACCATTTGTACAAAAATGAGCACATTTGGACAGCTGTTGATACTTATTGTCACACTGTTTTTTTTTTTTTCCTGGTAACTCCATTTATATAGCTCTGATGCACCAAGAGAGCATAAGCCTCAGCCTTTGGTCAAAATACACAAGAACATGGAAAATCTGAAGCAATCACCTGACGCATTAGTGAGAAGCAGATATCGCTGTTTTTGTCTCTAGTTTGAATCTCCTAAGCAGTGCAGAGTTGGCCTCTATATTTTCCAGACTGTGTAAATGTACAAAGATAAATTAAATTGTTTCAGACTCAGACTGTGGTTATGGCCCTGAACAAGCAGCCAGGAATGAGTAGCATTGCCTGGCAGTCAGCAGGCATATTGTGCTGGGATCTAGAAACACTGAGGGCCAGTGAGAGAAGGTCTTAATCCACCAAGTAAATGCAACCCAACCTCAGTGAATGTATAAAGGACAGACAGCCCAGCGTATTCAACCTGACCTATGGAACAGGGAGTGTTGGAGCTAACCCCTGTCCAGCATCCTGGCCCCCTTCCTGGTTGCTTAGAGGTCCCCAAGTTCTAGGATCTTAGCACACAGCCCAGGCAGTGGGAGTACAGTGGTGAAAACCACAAAGCACGTTTCTGGGAATGTGACCAAAGCCTGGGCCTCAGAAAGCAAGTTAAGACCCACAGGCATAAACACATTCACTGGGGCGGGGGAGGGGGGACCCAGCTGTGTATTTTAACAAAAGCACCTTTAAATAGTGTCTTGGCTCTCAAAATGCTACCTTTTCCAAATTACATTTACACAGAGGCACCAGACAAGAAAGCTCTTTGATACAATTATGCTGTCTCAAGAAGGGTAAAGATGGGAAAGCTGTGGGTGGGAGCCATGTTTGGTCACAGTCCTCAGTGACTGCACTTTGATCATTATTCAGAAAAGAGCATGAACACTCTGCCATTAGTCTGTAGACTCTGACAGAATCTCGTTAATAAGTCATGTCTCACCTGCTCTATTAATGATCAGCAAATGGCTGGAACTCTGGTCAGGAGGCCTAGACAGCATGACAAGTGCCAAATAACAGCTGATACTGTCAACTAAAAATAGAGCTTTGGAGTTAAATGCGTGAGTCAGACTCAATTTCTGATGTTTGTCTGGCATAAAACAGTGAATAGGGGGCTTGTTTAAGTTTTTTCTTCTTTGTAAAAAGAGAGCTTTATTGCATAGACTCTGGTCTGCAGGAGTTTAGCACACTCACACTTTCATCTCCAAGGTCCTGTGGGTACCTGACATGACTGGCTTCCTAAGTACATATATGCACCTTCACCCTCTAGTCTAAGTTACCCATAAACCAAAAGATGCTTTCAGAAATGTCAGATATAATACTAGCCCCAGAAACTTTTCCTTCATACTCTTCCCATCATTCTCCCTCTTCACAAGATCGACGTAATTAAAAAGCAAGAGTCAACAAACTCTTCATAAACTAACCCCAGGAAACCCAATGGCAGAAATGGCAAACTAAAGAGCCAAATCTGTCTCTCCAGGCTGTGTCAATGCACATAATGAATTTTTAAAAGTGAGCTTAACTGATGGGATAACTTTTTAGATAAGGTCTAAAACATAGCACATCTATGCTGCTGATTTGAATTAGTTTTTTTTTCTATTTAATTCACTAGTCAGTATTTTCTAATCAATGGGGTTGAGGTGGGTTTTCTTATCTGAATCAGTACTGACCACGTGTCAAGCCAGTAGAGGATGCCTAGGCTGCCTTCCCAAGGTGAACATCAGTTAGGACCACCTAACTGAAAGTGTTCCCCTTGGACCTGGATCAACTGTTGCTAGGTGTTTTCTCTTAGCCTGCTGCTTTGTGATAAATATCTGAAACAAATCAACTTGCCCATACAAAGCATTATTTGGCTCATAGTTTTGAGGTTTCAGTAAATGGTTAAGTGGATTCATTGCTTTGGGGTCGACGGCAAGGGGACACATCATATATGTAGCATGCAGCAGGTGGAAAAAGCACGCACTCACGGTCAGCCTGAAACAGAACAGGAAGGGACATCTCCTCTCTGCTAGGGTACAAGTAACCTAAGCCTCCCACTAGACCACTTCTTAAAGGTGTCACTGCTTCCAAGCATCTTCAAGGTGGGGAGTAAGCCAGTAACACAGTACTTCCTGTAGCATTCCAGATGCAAGGGATAGCAACCTACAAGCTTCATTTCTTCTTGGGCATCCTCATCACCATACAGCCAGTTGCAGATCGATTACACTTAGACAACACATTCTTCATCCTCTTGGTATCTTGGGCCCCTTCCTACTCATGAGAGTAGAAAATGAAGCTTGAAGTACTATCCATCAGATGTAGGGATCCTGGTTCGGCAAACCCACTCCGAAGGCAGTTGCCAATTCTGTGTGGACCACACAGGAAGGTGTCAAATTGTGAAGCCTATAGAGCAAAGCAGCCCATGTATGGGGATCAGGGTGTTACACTGTGAAGTAGTTCCCTGGGAATTCATATCTTTTCTACAACATCTTATACCTCAGCTGTAGGAGTGAGAGGAACACTCTAAGCTGATAGAAAGCAGACACTGCAGGTTGGTGGCAACAGAATTCAGTATCAGAGCCCCTAATGAAATTTTTTGAAGAAATTTTAACCTGTAAATCCCAACTCAACACACACACACACACACACACACACACACACTTGCAAGTCTTTTTGGATGAGCCCAAGCACCATAAGAATGCTTCAGCCATGTTAATGACACATCAGTTCTTCATCTCACTGATATAAGTAATATATGGCCGAAAAAAGATTATAAAAAATTACAGCTCACAAAAGGCTAGACAAGCCAGTGAGCTGTGCAAAGCCTTTGTGAAGACCTTTGTAGGTAGCCATCAGCAGAAGAAACCCCTCCAGCTTTCTTTCCATTCAAACCTCCTCTTTTCTCCTTCCTCTCCCCCTACCACGTTCCTCTCTATGTTAGAACCTCAGGACTATCATCATCCTTTAGCTAAACCCCAATGTTATGAAGACCTGTAGTCTACTCTGATGTGCATGCCCAGTGACTGGTCCTCACAAGTGAGCCTGTCCATTCACATGATAAGGCTGCCCTCATCAGCTCTCATAGGAGCATCCTGTTGTTAGCATGTTGTTCTGATGCTGGGTTTGCATCTGGCCCAACATCAGAGCCAGAAACTTTGTTTACACAGTGAGCAAAGTTGCTCCCTAGAACTGTCCTCCTCTCCAAAGGAAGAGGAGTGAAGAGCTGAGCAAAGAAGAATGGGAAAAAAAAAACTTTATATTCTTTAGGGTAGATAATGCCTCTGAGAGGGAAAAATGCAGCTCTTTTGTTAAGAATAACCAGTGTTTTTTCTGAATGAGTACATTGCAGGTTACATGACAGCTTCCTAGGTGGGAGAAAGAGAGAGAGAGATACACAGATAACCTAGGTCTTGTTACTGCTAAAGAAATGCCACAGGAAACAATAGTGTACATGCATGTACACACACACACACACACACACACACACACAGACAGAATCTAAAGTAGCAGAAATTGACAAAAGTCACACGAATGTAGAAGTCCTCCCTCCAAGCCTTTACCTGTCTCTGAGGGGCTGGTCTCCTATACTGTGAGCAGACAGGCTGCCCTTTGGGTCTTGGAGCCAGCTATCCCTTTACCTAGTGCTCCCTAGCATAGTCATGCGCTAAGGCCTCCTCTCTGACTTCCTTCAAGCTTCTGACTAGTTGCTACCTTCTCCCTTAAGTCTCCCTGAGCTCCCTTCCAACACCAAGGCATCCCACTACTTCATACCTCCTTAGCCCCCTTTTCTTACTCTTTTCCATTTGTATCTTTGACCCCTTGTTGATAGCACCCATCAACACCAGGTACCTTATTAATTTGCCTACAGTTAATTAGCAATTGCTTGCTAATACTTGGCACACTGTATTATATATATTGCTTGATGTCTACCTCCATGTTTCAATAGCATTTGAACATCTTTGAGGCAAAGATGTTTGTTTTATGAACTTATCTTCGCTGCCTAGAACGGTCATTAGTAGAGAAGCGATACTTCATGGCTTTGCCAAAAGAAAGAATGAACAATGCTCTATAGTCCTGAGGAGGCAAGACTCATTGAAGGTAGTTGCAGAAGGGGAAAGAGCAATGGTGGGGGAAAGGTCATAGAGGAGATATAGAAGTAACACCAGACTGTGGTGTCTACCTCAGAGAACAAACCCATGTATTTACTATGTTGCTATAAGAAGACAATGTTTGGGAAATCCTGATAGGCTGCATAAAGCTTCAACTTAAAGAACAGGATGAGACCTGCAACGAGTGAAAATTCATGCAATGACACACTGTTCCCAAAGAAGAGACACAGTGTTCCATACACCCTGTTTTAAGTGGATATTGTTTTTGCAAAATCCAAACCTGTAAGTCATTAAGAGTCAAAGGTGATGGGTGTCAGATGGAGATAAGAGAGGAAGGGAAGTGAGAAACTGAGTTAAAGCAAAG
The DNA here is from genome assembly GCA_028658305.1 of Pachyuromys duprasi. Lineage (NCBI taxonomy): Eukaryota > Metazoa > Chordata > Mammalia > Rodentia > Muridae > Pachyuromys > Pachyuromys duprasi. The sequence goes on along the minus strand of CM053745.1, from coordinate 25,036,392 downwards.
GCACAGGAAGAAGTCAGCAGGATGAAGATAGCCCCTTGCTGTGGAGAGGCCACAGGCTGGGTCTGCCCCAGAGAAAACACCACAGTCAGAGCTGCAGGGGAGGAAAGGGCAAAGGGACACAGATATATGAAAGCTAAGGCAGCCACAGGCCAACAACAAGCTCAATTACAGAAAGACCTGCCGGAAGGGCGCTTGCTGGAGGAGGGAACAACTGGAACCTGAGACAACCCAGAAGGCAAGAAGTCAGAGAGAAGAGGGGAAGAGATCACCCTGAGGTCAATCAGAGGTAGGATCAAATTCCTTTCTAGAACGCGCTCCAAGAAAGGGAAAACATGCAAGCCACGGAAGGACCTCAGAGAGGAACCTGAGAAACCACAGAAAATGAAAGTCAGTCATTTTGAATCTTTGGGGAGAGCAGCACTGAAGCATCCGCGCGCATGTGTGTGGAATTCTTTTGATGATGGGTCATTAATTTATTCTGTTGTGCTAGACCTGCCATGTGTAATGAGATGCTTCATGACGGGAAAATGTGGGGAAAGGGGACCAGCTGCAGGAAGAAGCCTCTGTATTAGAGCTACAGATACTTGCCCAAAGATTAAGTCATGTGTGGTATGTAAGAGAGAGAGAGAAATAGAGAGACAGTGACAGGGTCAGAGATGAGACAGAGATTCAGAGATGCAGAGACAGAGCTGAGAGAGAGAGAACTGAGACAGAAAGAGCACTGAGAATTTTGAGGGTTGGCTATGTAGAAGCCAGTTACTGAAAGATTCAGAATTTTTTTTTTCTGCCCAGGATATGAGACTTAGTCAGTGGATTAGACCAGCCCACTTACCTTGAAGAAAATGTCCTTTGACATCAGCAGTAGGTAGCCCAAGGCTCTCCAAAAGTGACAGTGGCCTGCTGAAATCTTAGATCTTGCTGGGAGGCTTAACTATAATACAGAAGAATGGCTAATAATTTAGTGGACCTTGAGCTTGTTTGGAGGTTCTAGCAGGGGAGCGCAGCTATTCGTATACCCTTGACCAAAGACCGGTCCTCCCTCCTCTATTCGGGGAAGGTCGTCCTCTTTGACCAAGCACGCAGCTTCGGGAAGGACACACATGAAGCGGTGAGGGATGAAGGAGACACCCGCATAGCCAGCCAGATCAGCCGAATCAACCCTGGTGATCAATGGGGTGACAGATGTCATAGCCAGAACCCCTGCTCGGATGTGGCCCATGGTAGCTCAGTATCCAATTGGGTATCCTAGTAAGGGGAACAGGGACTATTTCTAACATGAACTCAATGGCTGGCTCTTCGACAGCCCCCAACCCCCGAGGGAGGAGCAACCTTGCTAGACCTCAGAAGAGGACATTGCAGCCAGCCCTGAAGAGACCTGATAAGCTAGGGTCAGATGGAATGGGAGGAGGTCCTTCCCTATCAGCGGACTTGGAAAGGAGTAGGGAGGAGATGAGGGAGGGATGGGGAGACTGGGAGGGCATGAGGGAGGGAGCTACGGCTGGGATACAAAGTACATAACCTGTGATTAATATAAAATTAATAAATAAATAATAAAATAAAATAATTCAAGAGCACTATTAATTACTCTACAATGAATAAGCATTATAATGTGAGTAGACTAACAAAAGCGTAGAACATAGAATTATTTTAATAAAATGATCAATTTTATACTATCTAAAAATAATTTAGTGGAGTATTTCATGCTGAGCCCTATTTTTTCATATTATACACATACATGTGTATATATATATATATATATATATATATATATATATGCTCTAGCTCAAGCCATTGCAAGCTCTTTAAGTATATATAGTCTTATGCCAGGAGAGAAGGGACAGGAGACTGCAGCATTAAGATGAACATATGAAAGAGACTAGTTTGTTAGGAAAGGCTAAAAGCCGTTCCTTACCCAGGCTGCATCTGATAAACTGAGTGTGCACGGTGGGGTTGGAGACCTCTTTAAAAAAAAAAAGTAAGTATGCTATAAAGGATCATGCACTTGTGGCCAAGCGATATTTTTGTTTTGGACCTTTTCTCTCCGTTGACTAGTACCCTGCTGTTCTTGGGAGTGCTTCTCCTTGCACGACTCTTGACATTACCACTCTCCCTCTGAAGCCCACCTCTTCCTTTTCTGCCATGTATCACACTAAGTTAGATGTTTTAATAAGTTCTGGCCAAAATTTTTTAAAAAAATGTCTAATTTCCTTTCCTTTCTTTCTATTACCTTTATTTTGAGTACCGTCTGAAAGCATGGGCACTCTGCATCTTTCACCCTTTCTCCGGAATCCCCTTCCACTTCTACCTGTAACTGCTCGCTGGTGTCCACAGCTGAGCCACCTGCTTTCTTGGACCCTAAGCTAGAGGGCGTGCTTTTTTTTCTCTTCCTCTTCTCCACTTCTCTCCTCCCAGCAGCTGCTGAGATTTATATCTTGCTAGTTCCGTTGTTTCTCTCTCAAACTCTAATAAAATGTCCTGGGAACTTCCTTCAGAGTCTGTTTCCTTCCCCTCCCCGGCCCAAGACAGGGTAGATTATCACTATATAGCCCTGGTTTGCCTGGAACTCACTGTAGAGAACTCATGAGGGTCTCTCCCTCTCTGCCGCCCAAGTGCTGAGGTTAAAGGCATGTACTGCCGAGCTGGATGAAATCCTTCTACTAACAAGAGGTAACAGCCCACCCTCACGTTTCCAAATTCAGAATTTGCCTACTTCTTAAAGTTTATTTTTAACTCCTCCAGATCAGAATTTTGCAGCCTATTAGTTGTCATTAATGGCTAAAACCAGACCACAGGAAAACTCAAGTTCCATCCTACACATGGGTGGTCCCAGCTAGTGTGGAACGAGGCAACATATTTTGCTCTCTTATTTCCGATCTCAGTAACGAGCGTCTTTTGGGAAGTCTGTTTAGCCATATGTTCTGCCATGTCTGCTTTTCATAGGAGGTTTCACTGTATATAACCTTGATTTACACTGCCGCAGGGCTGCCTACCGTAAGTAGGCTGTGAGCTGCCTTGGAGAGAACGTCAGAGAGAAGCCGCCTCCAGCATGTGTTGAGGGACTCTTGGCCACGAGTGCCCCGTTGATGAATCAATCATATATTAAAGCTGGCCTGTGGTGGAACACAACTTTAATCCCAGCACTTGGGAGGCAGAGGCAGGTGTATCTTTGTGAGTTCAAGGCCAGCATGAGCTACAGCACATGAGTTCCAGCACAGTCAAGGCTACACAGAGAAATTCTGACTCAAAAAAACAAAAACTAACACAAAACAAAAGAATATATTAAGATATTTTTACCTAGCAACACACATATAGTATAGTACTGTATTAATAGCTAACAAAATTGTGACCTCAGGGTCACAGGAACTGATCCCATATTTCCCAAGGAATGATTATTCAGGACTGGATAATTCAGCATTTGTGTTGATAGTATGGAACACAACTACTCCTCAAACCAAGGACTGACTATTAGTTCACTGAATAGTCACAGTTCCATAAACTGATTCTAAACCACTCCACACACGTGTTGGCCTAGTGGGATTTTAGGAAGAAAAAAGGCTGAACACTGTGCTCAAAGTCAGGGTGCTGGCAGGAGATAGGAGCCCTACATCCACTCTAGAGCTCCAGCATTTGGTGTTTATGCTGTTTTCCTGTGAAGGTTGGCAAGGAAACCAACACCAGCTAAGCCCAGGAGATACCTGGGAACTCCTCCATGGGAATCGCAAATCAGAACTGCAATTTCTGAAACTAAAGGTAGAGAATAAACGGGAAAATGCTGTTTGTTATTGCTGTTGAGGCTTTAGTTTACATTCCCAGATGATGCAGCCTGGGGCAGCTTGAGTCTCCACGGGGCTGTAATCATGCCTGGAAGAGAATAAAATGCTACACAAACTAGTGGCGCATTAGGAAAACACTAGTCTGGGAACGGGAAATTCAAGTCCAGTTTCTAATTCTGCCAGTAACTTGTGGGCTTTCCAGAAAGTTCCCTTCCAGCTCTCCACCTTTGTTGCCTGTGACCTGTGGAATGCAGATGTTGGTAAATTATTCCCTTGACTTCAAGTGTTTGATGTGAAAAGTTTGTGGCTCTCTGGCTCCTGACTGGGTGACTTCAGGCCGGTGATGCTGTGGAATGGGCTTGGCTTACATTGTTTTCTTGGCATCATTTTATAAAGTATCTTCTTTCATTCTCCAAAAACGGGCTGATTTGGACAATAATTGTAGTTATTATATGTTTAACTGGTATTTTCCCCTTATATCTTGTTTGGATGGGATGTAAGGAAACCCTTACCCTAGTCCTAACAGTTGGAGACCAGTGGGGTGCTTGAGGACACCAGGGGCTGTCTGTCTCCCTCAAGCTGTTTGGGGCTCTTAGCTGATACCAAGTTTCTGGTCCATCTAATCTGGTTTTACCTGCCCTTGAATAAGAAATGTCTTGTGATTGAGAAATATTAACACTTCTGTCTTGCTTGTTTGGCTCTCAAGAAAAAGAAAGAGATAAAGAAAGAAGGAAGGAAGGAAAGAGAGAGAAAGAAGAAAAATTATCTCAACTAGGCTGGGAGGAAAAAAGTTTATCTAATATAGAAAAAATACCATTTAATTTAGTTCTGGTGATTCAAGGACATGAGACGTCATAATAAAGTCATTCCTATCCCATAAGATTAGAGGCTTTACTTAATTGCCTACATTTATAATATAATTACACCAGTGCTATTGAATATAACAAAAGTTGATTTAAAAATTAAAAAAAAACTAGATTGAAAGGCAAGATGATAATAAAGATTTTAGTCAGTCAGTAGGAGTCCTCCTATATGGATTCTTTTATGTTCTTGCTGTCATGAAAGAAAGGCGCATCACTTACCATGTGTACATGAAGGAAAAAATAAATAAATCGTCTCCGCTGTTAATTAAAATCTTACATTTTCTATAACCTTTTCAAGATCTATAGAAATAAAGCACCAGAGAGAAAATAGTTACAGCTTATTCTTTTTAGTAGTTTACACCATGCCGTGTCATTTACTTCACTCTTATTTGCTTAGCAGAACGTCTGTGCCCAGACTGTGAAAGACCAGTTTTAATTGAGGCCAAATTTAAATAATGCCAAACTTCATGAATGAAATTGGAAAATCAAGACATCTATTAGTCTAGTTCTCTAGTCTGTGTTTTAGTTTAAATTCTCCTTCCCTCTGCTTCTGTGTAACCTTCAGCTGTCCATCCTGGGAAATGTAATGTGGGTATGATAACTGAACAAACACAAACTGGCATCCTTACTCAGCTACTGTTCTTCCACGGTGCTTGCCAGGGTGACATAAACAACTTCTGGCAGTAATTTCTGTTTACTGGAAAGAGTCATGCATGGTTCGGGAAAAGGAGTCGGGGAAGATCTCTGACACCTTGAAAATCCTGTTGGCAGATTCACTTCTGAATAGAATCTTACTTGAATGACATTGGGATGGCTTATTGGCTAACATATCATATTCCTTGAAACTTGCCAAACATAACTTCAAGTGGAGCTCTGTGTCCTTGATGCTTTAGAGAACAAAGATGTCAAAGCAGCCCCTGTGCCTGCTGTGTGGTTTAGGAAGTGACCTCGGGAGACCCAAAGGCCTGGCAGGGGGTTGGCTGGCCAACACCCTGAAGAGAAAGAAACCACAAGAGATGTTGATCTGGTACAGCTCAGAGTTTAAGACAGCATAGGAGCAAATAGCGAAAGGCTTTTTACATCACAGTAATAAACTCACACACGTTCGCACAAATTCACCCATGCACAACTGTGTGTACCCCACACACCCCACATAAACCGTCATTGTATACATGCATGCATACACACATTTTTACTGTTTTTCTCAACTTCTACAGACGGTCATAATTTGAAATGCAAAATGTGGCTATGAAAGGCTTTGTCTCTGAGACTCTTATTAAGTAAAACTCTTTTTAGTTATGCTGGACATTTATACTCAATCTGTTTTTTGTTAGTAATTCTTATTTGATTATTCAAAAAAGAAAAAAGTAAACAAATTTGTTTTGCCTGTTGTTTTTAGTTCAAGCTATCTCACTTTCAAATGTTGACCTAAGAATGTGATTGTTATTTGTGGGCCTGGAAAAATGACATTTTTCTGTATCTTTAACTCATAGATATATCTGCCTTCCCTGCCAGCAACTGTCTGGTGAAATCACTTTATCATTCTTAGAACTCTCACCAACATGGACCTCCCTCATGAACTGCAGGTGATGACCATAGCTTCCTCTTCCCTTTGTACAACATTTAGGTCAGATGAAAGTCATTCAGTTACTAATTCAGATCTTGAAGTTTTGGATGTTAATCAAGTCAGGCCCAGAGACACAGGCCATGTATCGAGCCAATGAGTCTCTTAGAATCCAGCAGGCCACAGGCTTCTGGAATGGCATGAGCCATTTACAATGCCCTGAGGACTTTGCTCCTGGACCAAGGACACTTTGCTTCTCTCTTCTCTCTTCTCAGACTTTCCTCTCTCTCTTTCTCTCTCTCACTCTTTCTCTTGCTCTCTTGCTCTCACTCTTGCTTTCTCTCTCTCTCTCTCTCTCTCTTTCACACACACACATACACACACACACACACACACACACACACACAAAGACTTGTGGAAGCCAGAAGATAAACTCAGCTATTTCTTCAAAGAAACATCCACCTTGCTTCTTTTAGATAAGGCCTTTCATTGGCCCAAGGATTGCCAATCTGGTCAGCACAGCTAACGATCAAGCCTCCTATCTTTCTATCCAGTGTTAGAATTACAAGTGTACTCCTTCATGCCTGTTTTCTGTTTTGTTTTGTTGTTTGTTGTTTAATCTGGGTTCATGGATTTAAATAGGATCCGCATGCTTGCACACAAATACTTTACAGACTGAGTTATCTCCCCTGCCCTTTGCGGGTGGGGTCTTCTACGCATACAGGTGAGTCTGACTTACTTCAGGTATGCGATCATGGTACATGTGAGGGACTAAAAGTGCTCCATCACTCAAAGGGGAAAGACTGGGTGCTAGGAACTGTCAAGACATTTTGCCTTTAAAAACTTTTTAATGGTTAGAAACAAAACTAAACCATTTTAGTAATTGCGCTAAACAGAAGTCAGAAAAATAGAGTGTGGGGATACTAAGAACTAAAAACACCACACGAAATGACTGGAGCAGAACCCCCGAATGTTTCTGCTGCTCCCAAACATATTCAAAGACATGAAAATAAGAATAGTATCCTTTTGAGTCATAAGCTGACATTAAGTAAAGAGCGTGTTCTGTGCTTGCCGTAAGCCATTGCTTAAAGGAATGGAGAGGAAACCACCGAATAAGTCTGTGGATTGGAAAGGTAGTTTTCCTGAGTAGATCAGAGGCAAAAGAGGAAAGAGACATATTTGACCAGGACTCTGTTCCCCTTTCTGTGGTCTGGCCTTCATGGGAAAATGACAAACCAGGGAAATATCAGTATGAAGCTTCCCAAGGGATAAGGAAATAGGTGTCATTCAGAAAGGGAATGACAGAAGGCTCAGCACAGCCTTCCTGGCTCTGAGTAGGTGACAGGATAACAGGGTTGCCAGGTTACCAGTAAGAAGAAGCAACAGAGGCAACATTTTTCCCAGGAACCGGCTGACCCATCCAAAAGATTAGGACCTGAGACTTTCCTGTAATTGGAAAGAGCAGATCCTAGTTCTGTTAGACAGATTAACTTCAGGAGGAGAAGAAAGGCAGACTCTTCTTTTCAGTGAGTAATGACTGATAACCATTGAAATGTGGTAAAGACATCACGGTATAGCAAAACAAATTCCTCCAAGCTTTATCCTATATCAGATTGCATCTCATTCATGCAACACAATCTAATATAAATGTGAAATTGTTTTCAATAACTTTATTCTCAAGAACATAACTATGTGTTTTTCTGGTTCTTTCAATTTATCCTCATAACTTATGGTAGATACTTGTGTTTACATGGTGATACCCATTATCATTTTGAATTAGTGACTCTGAATAGGCATCCTTCATAAACTAGCCTTGACTATATTTATTCAGAAATATAACTGTTAAGCCGCAGGGCTAGCAAACACCCACTCAGAGCTTCTGGAAGAATGCAAATTGGGTGTAAGTGTGCTGTGAACTCAGGTGCTAATGGAAGTTTATCTACCGTGTCACCCATAAACTCTCTGGGTTACTTTTCCCATAAGTAGTAACTATAATTCTTAATAAGATGGAGTGAGGTAGGAATTCGGTAGGGGATATGCCAAGTATCAACAGTGCCACACAGGGCTTCAGGCTATCAGAAAATAGTCATGGCTGCTACCACAGGATACCACAAGATCATGCTTAAGGCCTACTGGTCTTAAAAGCTCATTGATAATGAACCATAAAATAATAATACAGCTTGAAATTATTTTTCAGAAATATTAGGCTGACCAAATTTCTGCTTAAAGTAGAAATATTTTAGTCTCACATACAGTGATCAAATTTCAGGTTTTACTCATACTGGAAAAGTTCTTAAAATATGGGATTTTCAGTCCTAAAACTAGGAAAGTCCCAAGAAAACCAGGCTGGGTTACTAAGCCTGGCCCCACCTTGCAGGTATCTGGACTTTAACATTAGCTGGAATTTTCAGGGTGGGGTTCTCAGGCTAATAGCAATACCTCAAAACCTGTTAGAGATGAAATTTCTTAGAACCCAATCCAAACCTACTGAGTCACACACTCTAGGGATTGGGCCAAGATTGGATTCTAATGAATTCTCTAAATGGCTTTGATATACTGGACATGATAAAGTTTGAGCTACAATGGCCAATAATATGGCACTTATTTTTAGTTACCACAAAGGAGGAGGGGCAGAATGTATTAACTAAGCAGCCATAATTTCTTTCAGACACACAAGCCAGTATTTTTGTAGCCAGGTCGTCCCTGTCATTAAAATATCCCCCAAGTTCTGCATCACTGAGTTCTGAGAGCAAGGAATGAGAAAGGAGAAAAGAGCTGTGTTACGGCTGAGTTGAGTTTAGCTTGAGAAGGAAGTTGCCTCATCTCTGAGTTTTGAGGGAAGGGTGGAATCATGAAAACTAATGCTGATGAAAACTTACCAGCTCTTCTGCTTTTGCTAGATGTTAGTCAGTCAGTCTGTATCCCAGAACAAAGCTAGAGCAGGAAGTGTATGGGTAGGCTGGTAATACTTTAATATAAAGGAAGCTCCTAGGAGCCTCCTAAGTTAGCGCCGCTTAGTCCATCCAATAATCTCAAGATCTCTTCCTCACAGAGACTCTGTCTACCAAACAAAGCAAACCAGAATACTTTGCATATTACGTAACCACCACATAAAACTTTGTATATTTATATTTCTAAGACGTTGGATTGTGCAGGCATTTATTTTATTCCATAGTACTGAACTCTCTTTCCTACAAACCTCTGAGAACCCCTAAGATATTCTCAGTGAAGTGCTGCATTTATGTCAGAGGTGGAGAAAGCCTGGACACTAGGTTAATAATGAATTGAAACACTGACAACAATCAAAAAGTTACGGATTTCTAGTTGTTGCTACTATTACAAGAGAGAATTGTGAGAACATTAGCAAGTGACCAAGGTACTATGACTTGATTGCTTCTCAATTACTTGGGTTCTTAAATAAAGATATAACATAAGTGTATACCATCAGATTTGCCAAAAATCCCAATGTGAGGCCTCCTTCAGACCATTCTTTGATCACAGTCAAAACTGGCTTCCTCTTGTTTATCTCATCACAAAATGCTAGAGAGCAAGTCGTTTTCTTGTTAAATCTAAGGAAGAGAGACCCCAAAGATATTGAATGGTTGACTTCTGCCACAGCTGAAAACACCCAAGTTTCCATTGTGTGACTGAGATATACGAAATGTTGTTGTACTATTTAAACCTTGGATAGAAACTTTACATTAAAAGGGCTATTTTTCATTGTTATGCTAATTTACAACTTATATGTTTGCATCTGATTCTGGCAGGCTAATACGGGTTACATTAAGTTGTATTAAAATGGTATATATTGCTTGTTTTAGCCAGTTGGTCCAAGGAGGAATCTTTTATTATTAATTTATTCATTTTACATTTCAGCCATATCTCCTCCCTCATCTCCTCACTGTTGCACTCTCCCTCCTTCTTTCCTCCTATCCCAATCCCCTAGTCCTCAAGAAGGGGGAGCCCTCTTCCCTTATCAACTGATCCCAGACTATCAAGCCTCTTTAGGACTACCTGTATCCTCTTCCTCTGTGGCCTCACCTAAGGGAAGTGATCAAAGAGCAGGCAACAGAGTTCATGTCAGAGACAGTCCCTAATCCCCTTACCAGGTGACAGTCCTCCCCATACATGGTCTTTGGTTGATATATCAGTCTCAGTAGGCCCTTCTGGGCCCAGATTTGTTGACTCTGTTGTTGGTCTTTGTTGGTCTTCTTGGGGAGTTCCTGTTCTCTCCAGATCCTTCTATCCACTCCCTATTCTATAAGATTCCCTGCACTCTTCCCAAAGTTTGGCTGTGAGTCTCAGCATCTGTTTCAACCCTCTGCTTGGTGGAGTTTTTCAGAGGACATATATGGAAGGCTCCTGTCCTGTTTCCTCTCTTCAACCACATCTGGTGCCTATTCTATTTTCCCTTCTGAATGAGAATTAAGCATCCTCCTTAGGGTCCTCCTTGTTACTTAGCTTCTTTAGGTTTGTGGATTGTAGTATGGTTACCTTGTACTGTATGGCTAATATCCACTTGTAAGTGAATATACTACCATGTGTGTCTTTCTGAATCTGGGTTACCTCACTCAGGATGATCTTTTCCAGATCCATCCATTTGCCCCAAACAGGACTTTTAGAGGTAGTTTTGAACTATTTGTAAGATAACCTTCCTACAGTATCATATTATTCTCCCTTATGAATGTTGAGCTTTCTTTAGTAGAATAAGATAAACCACACATCCAACATTATACATTGAGAATACCCAGAGCTCATAAAAAAATAGTAATGGTGCCTTTATTTCAAATCCCCAATCCTGATGGCAGTCTAAAAGTTATGGCATATATCAATAATGCCTTGTGGCATCATAAGGATTAGTCACCTCTCTGTTACTGCAACAGATACTTGAGCTCAATCAAACTAAAGAGGAGAAAGGTTTGGGTTGACTCACAGTTCCAGAAAGTCCAGTTCATGGTGAACTGTCCCTATTGTCATGGGCCTGTGGCAGCAAAATACAACCCAGTAGAAACACATGGAGGAGCAACCATTCACCTCAGGGGAGCCAGAGGGTGAGAACAACTCGGACTCCCATAATCCTCTTTGAGGATTAAGAAGCACACACATACATCAGTGATCTGTCTTCATCGCACCAGATTCCACCTCAAGATATTCAACTACCTTTCAACAGTGTACCTGGCTGGACTCCATAGATCTTTGGAAGACACTTAACCAAACCAGAACATAGACTAATGCTCAATTAGCAACCTTCAAAACTAAGAGTATAACTACAGGCAGGTAGAATTGTGGGATTTAAGTCTGTTCCCTGTTTTTGTCCTATTCTACCTTTTCTGAGCTTTAAATTAACAGAAAGAAGAATGGGCCACATGTTTGTGTCTTTTCCTAAAGGGCAGAGTTGAGTTTAGAAAACAAACACAGACTTCTGAGAGTGGTTGGTGTGAACACACACCAAAAGCAGAGAGGTCATCTGCTAGTGAGACCTTCTTACCAGCCAACTCTTTGTTTGTTATTGTTGTTCAGTGTAACTGCAGGTTTACCACCCAAGCCCCAGCTCCCGAAATAACAACTCCAAGACTTTATTATTCTGAATCACTGCCTAGGCCATAAGCTTTGGCTTGTCCCCTGACTAGCTCATACCTTATTTTACCTGTTTTGTCCATTCTGTGTGCCACATGGCTGGTCACCTCTCCTCAGTTTCGTATGTTGTCTTCCTCAGAGTCTGGGGCAAATCTCCCATGTCTGACTATCCCAGAGTTTCTCTCTTTCCCTGCCAGCACTCCCGCCTCCTATTTACCTATTGCCTCAGCTAAAAGGCCAATCAGCTTTTTATTGCCAGGTGATGCTTCTATACA
>CM053745.1:25007661-25023840 GCA_028658305.1 Pachyuromys duprasi | reverse complement strand
CTACATTGACCGCCCCCCCAGAGGTCCTCCTTGGCATACTCCTGTCCTGTTGCTTGTTTTCTCCTCCACTCAATGTCCATCCCATTTGTTCATCCAAACGAGCATTGATCATACCAACCTGGGTCCTCCTTCCTGTATGTCCTCCCTAGGAGTGTAGATTTCAGCATGACCTTCCTATCCTATAGGTCTATATAAGTGAGTATATACCATATGTTTCTTTCTGCTTTTGGGATACCTCACTTAGGATGATCATTTCCAGGTCCCACCATTTGCCTGCGAATTTCATGATTTCCTCCTTTTTAATTGCTGAGTAGTAGTCCATTGTGTAAAAGTACCACAATTTCTGTATCCATTCCTCAACTGAGGGACATCTGGGCTGTTTCCAGGTTCTGGCTATTACAAATAGAGCAGCCACGAACATAGTTGAGCAAATGTCCTTGTGTTCTACCTATGAATTTTTTATTGCTGCGGTTGAAGAATATTCAGAATCATTGTCTAGGGGTCTTGTGTTTCCATGCTCCGGAATAGTTGAGAATATTAGCAGTATGCTGGGACACCTCCCTCTCAGCTTTCTTCTGAAGACTACTCAGTTTGAAGCACAGAAGAGCTTCAAACTGAGTATCAAGTACAACAAGCTTTCCTACTCCTCAAAGCTACAGTAGCTTGCTTGAAGCAAGCTAGGCCATCTCTGATGACTGTTCACAGTCCCTCCAACCCACTGCCTACCACGACCCACAGTTCAGCTGTTAAAACTCCTTAATTCTGAAGCCTTGAGTGTTTGGACAGTCTTGAATGGGCTCACTTTTCCTTCAGTAGCACTCAGGCATGTATTAGTTCACTGTGGCTGCTGTCACAAGCTGCCCCAAATAGAATGTCTTACAATAACGTAAATTTGTCCTCTCAAAGCTCTGTTAGCAAGAGGTCTAAAATTAATTGCTCCTCCTGAAGATTTTAGATGCAAATCCCTCCTTTTCTCTTGGTTTTAGTGGCTCTGGCTTTCCCTGGACCCTCACTGCTTTAGTCTCTTCCTCTGCTGACACAGGCCTTCTTCTCGGCATCCTAGTCTTTCTTCTTGTGGGAGCCCAGTGATCTGCTGTGGGACTCTGCTAGCCAGGTATGGCCCTCTCCCAGCCTAACTACCTCTACAAAGACCATGTTTCCAAACAGGACCACGGTCTGAATGCTGAGAAGATATGAGTTGGGGACTAAAGGAAAAGCACCATTCTACAGCTAACTGGGCACCTTGTTTACCTTCTCTCTTTCAAAACACGCTGTTTAGTTCTGGTGACAGGACCGAAAGGAGCGACCTCATTTTGTCTTAATTCCAAACTTCCCCCGACCCTGAGAGCCACAGATATGAAATATGCACCCTGTTGTGGGAACGATGATGACAAGGGGGGAATTTTCTAAGGTTCTTGCTGTGGAACAGGTAATTAACTTAAATTGCCTGGAAGGGAAGAACACAGTTTATAATACCTGATGTATGGCTCCTTATACTCCAGTGTAATAGAAGAAGGAGAATTAAAAAAAAACCCCAACAACCTGAAGATGTTGAAAATGAAGCAGAAAATTGGAGCGGTAGTCAAAAAGGAACACATCAGCCTGAGAGATGATAGAAACAGCTTTCTAGAAACTGCCTTCACAAAAATGATTATGCATTGTAAATTGCGCTGACCAAAACACGGCTCTTGTAATCTGTCATAAAATTGATTCTTTTTAAAAGTCGAAGTGAATCGAAGAATCGAGATCAGTTGGAAGAAAGAGTGTTTGAAAACGCTGTTGCAGCTAAACTGCAGCAGAGATGCCCACCCCCGGTAAAAATGCCAACAGAAATTCTGGCAAGCTGGACAATACATTTCTCAACTCAGAATCATGATTTTCCTTTTTACTGTGATATATAAAGGCTGAGCTGAATTGGAGAGAAAACAGGAATACTTTTAGTATCCCTTCCTCGGCCAAACTAGATTTTCAGCTCAAAATAGCAGTCACGCTAGCTTGAAACAGCTTGGAAGGTCTGATGAAAATACTTCCTTCTGTTTATGTGACCCCTAAGATATGTGCTGGATACAGTCGTTAGGATAGCCTTCCAGAGAGCACTTCATGAGTCATTTACACCCCCAAAAAGTAAGCTAACTGGAAACATCTGGAAAACCCAACTTTTTTCTTTCTTTTTCTTTCCTTCCTTCCTTCTTTCCTTCCTTTCTTTCTTTGTTTGACAGAGCTCTGCCCTTTTAAAAATCTCTAGATTTAAAAGGAGGTGACATGTTGCCTAACTAGGTGGTAATGAAAAATATGGAGGCTGTTTTGAAAGCTTACAAGCTCCCGGACCATTTGAGTTTCCTCAGCAAATGTCTGAAAAGGCGCCATAGGAGACAGGTTACCAGTACGGACCTGAGAGAACCAGACAAACTTGTGAGTTTTTACATCTGCATGAGTAAGGAACTCAATTTCTCCATCCCATTCCATTCGTAGAGGGGCTTGCAAGAGTATCTAATACATAGGGCCATGGTAAGAAGGATTAAACAAGGCAAATATGAATGGTAAATACTTACTGTACAGTGAATGCTAGCTCTCCCTAAAGCCTTTCCTGGCTTGTTTTTCCTGGCCTTTCCAATGACTTTGTTAACTCAAATACAATGTATCATGGCTCAATGTTTAAGAGAACTTGCTGCTTTTCCAGAAGTCCAGAGTTCAGCTTTGGCATGCAACTCTTAACTATCCATGACTCCAGTTCCAGGGGACCCAATACCTCTCCTGCCCTCCAAGGGCCCAAACTCACACAGAGAGACACATATATGTACATAATTTAAAACAAAATAAAATAAATAATGTAAAAGTAAGTCTGTCCTCCCCAAAGAATTTATGTTGCATAATGTTTAGATTAAATACTGAGTTTGTGGTCCTACTGTTCAGGGGTTCTCAACTTGTGTGTAATGGGAAGAACAATGAATCCGGAATAGGAAAAGCTGACCTGGAGCCAGGATACTGCCACTAACACACCAGCTCAACCTCTCTGCAGGATTCCAGGTCTATACCTGTATCTACCGTAACAAGTGAGCCTAAAGGGGAAAAGGGCAAAAAGACTTAGAGTGCAGACAAATGATCAGTAGACAGAAACAGATGAAGGAGACATTGAAAGAAAAGAGCCAGAAAGGAGACTGGAATGACAGAGGAAAAGAGAGGGTAAGGCAAGAACTTTTTCTCTGCCTGGCCGTCTAAGTATAGGCAGAAGCTGGAACCTTGTAGCCCCATAGAACATTCAAGGCTGTGGGCCAGCCTGTGAAATCGCTATTGCTGTCACCGAACTTCGCAAGAACTTTAGGCTGAACTAGGCTTTTCTAAATGGTCAGTGCAGGACTCAGAATGAAAACAGGAGAGCTGTTAAAGAGGTGTTAGAAAATAGTAGAAAGCAGGAAACAGTCATAGGAATAATACAAGAATGTTTTCTCAAAGTGAAAGAAATAAGAATTCACATGAAAGGGCCCTTCTAATACACAGTAGAGCTTGAGAAGACAGCAAAGCTCAGAACATTCATAAATTTCATGATATTTATGGACAATAAAGTATAATCTAGGTTCCTGAGAGAAAAGAGTAAGACACACATGGTCAGTACAAATTTAAGCAGCATTAGTTCTTGTAAGGATAAGAGTAAAATCTAGAAGGCAACAGAAAGATGGTATTTCTCTTGCAACAAATGACTTCTTACTTGGATTTCTAGGGACAATTGACCTCTCAAGAATGAGGTCATTTCAGAAGAATATACACACTTTCTAGGAATGCAGTGAGATCATTTGTTCTACTAAACCGGGAAACAAATGGACAATCAAGGAAAGTGGGAATTCAGAAAATGGGACCCCGCATAAGGAGGAGAGAACAATGGAAATCAGTAGCCTGTTGAGGGGAACTTCTTAAAAGCCCAAAGACAGGGCGATGATGGAGGAGGAGGGGCAAGGGCTTAAGCCAAGTCCTGAGAAAATAATCTGAAATTGACCTGACTCTGTGTATGATTGAACTGCAGGAGATGTTTAATAAGATGGAAATGCAGAAAAATAAAAAGAAACCAAACTAAACTCCAAATAGGAAAACAGCACATGGGGGAGGCAAAGTTGCCTAAGAAAGGGATGTTTTCATAGTGGACTGTATGGCTCTAAGCCAGACATTTTCATTGCTATTATAATGTGAGCGACTGCATTTATTTAATCACTCGTTGTGATGAAAGATATGCTGGAATGATGGATAAAGTATAAGTGTGTTTGTGTGTGTGTGTGAAAGGTGGTATAAGAGAAATAGTTGTTACCTTTCAACCTTTGTATATTAAATCCAGTATACAATATCTAAAAGAGGGAAACATCTGTGGTTAATGTTTATTGTCATCTTGGTTAGATTAAGAAACACCTAGGAGAGGTGGGAAAATGGCTCAGTAGCTAAGAGCACTGGCTGCTCTTCCAGAAAACATGGGTTTGCCTCCAAAAAGACCACACTGGTGGTTTACAACCATCAGTAACTTCAGTTCCTGGGAACCTGGCACTGTCTTCTGACTTTGTGGGCAACAGGCACAAATGTGACATGCATACATATAACACAGGCAAAACACACACAAAAATAATAAATCTAAAAAACATTTAAGAAACACCTATGGATTGGCAAAATATCCCTCTGGTAGGTCTACGACAGCATTTCAAGAGACAATTAGAATATGAGAGCCTGACTGGAGGAAAACATCACCCCCTTGATAAATTCATGATTCTGTCATAACTGACAGGGGATGAAGGCTGGTAGAGCCTATTTGGAGGAGGGTATAACTGGAGGTATCTTGCCCTGGTCTCTTTCTGCGTTTTTTCCCCTTTGCCTCCTGCTAGCCCCAAAGTGAAGAATGGACTCTGCCACACACTTTCCGTTGCTGGGATGCTGAGCTCAAGAACAGGGCCAAACAACTATGGTCTAAACACTCTGCAGCTAAGAAGTCACTAAATCTTACCCTAAGTGAGGTATTTAGCCACAGATTTAAAAAAAAAGCAATTAAAATGCCACACAAAAAGCATACAAAGCATATTATGAAAATTAAAATATAAACAAAAAAATTGAAAATGGTTGCCTGTGAGGAAGAGAAATGAGTGAGGAAACTGCCAATCTTTTAGTTTTCATTGTTGGGGACTTTGAAGTAACATCAGAGTTTCTATATATGTAATACAATACAAAATACAAACGCTAAATGGAAGTATATTGGATATTTGGAAAGCTGAAAAACACACTTCACTGTAGCAGCTCAAGAGAAAACTCAGACAGTGTCTAAGAGATAAATATTTTATCCTCTTTTCACATGGGAAGGTGATGCCCAGAGACTCTGCCAATGACACAGTTTTAAGAGATGGAGTCACAGATTAGATCCAGGCCGAGTTCCTATGTCAGGCCTCCTTACAACATGCTTCTACTTCTCACTAGCTTTCCACTTACATTTTCTATAATATCACCTACACATAGCATCTAAAAATCCCCACTAGAAGAATAATATCCTTCATTATGTACAGCTGAGCTAGAAAAATGAAGTCACAGCTGGTCTCAGGTCGCCATTGTACCCTTGGTTGGGTAATATGCCGAGAAACTTCAGGTGAATAGCTTTGAAATCATAACGCTTTTTTTTTGCAATGAATAAATGCTTCTCATTAGATCATCCCAAGATACAAGGAACAGATCGTATCACTTAATAAATGTTCTCAATTTGATTCGGTACACCTGGGAAATAAGAGTCTTATTTGCTACAGAGACATGATTGCATTAAACCTTAATGATGTTCCTGTCATGGGGTTAGACAAGAATATTAAAGCCGACTGCCAGCTACAGGAGTAGAACATTCTTTATGTTTACCCTTTTCTGAGTCCAAGGAATGCTGATGAGCTCAGTTTCCCGCCACCACTCTCTGTGGTGGCTAATTAATATTGCCTTCCTTCCAGAGCACGAGGCAACACCACTTCTCCTTTATAACCAGATATGTTGTGCCCTTTGGCGCTAGTTCCTGGGACTATCATCACTCCTACGTTTGCAATATGCACAATTCAGTGGCAGCTCTTACTAAAGAAAATCTAATTACATCAAAGTTGAACTTTGCTTGAGGTAGAATGGTTGGTGGCTACCTAATATGTGAACTTCCAAAGAGGAAAATGTTGAGACATTTGCTAAATAATCTTTAGACAAATTGGGAATGATGTTGATGGAATCTGTAAGCATCCTACCAATTTGACCTTTCTTATCTAGTGCATGGGCTTTGGATGGGTAAGCCCTCTGACTTCTTTTCAAAACATCACATTAAAAAATGAGTAATCCATGATTTTAATAATATTTTAGAGGTATTTATAACCCCAAAACATAAAGAAATTATACATGAATGGAGCTCATGCAGAATGCTTTAATTTGCTTCATTTTAATAGAAACAACGATTTGTTTTGTAATAGGCACTAGTCAATTTATGAGAGAAAGGTCTTAAAGTGCCCTCTTCCATTACAACCCAATTCCTTTTCTATTTCTGGCAAATTGCATCTCATCTTCCCTCCCACTGGAAACCCCTCTCCTAGCTTTTAAGGGTTCATAGAATATGATCAGTAGATAATGCTTTTATTATAGCTTCCTATTGAATCCCATGCTTCTTTCTCCTCTCTGTGTCATAGACTGAACATATCTAATAGAAAAATAAAAGCATCAATTAATTTTCTTATCCGGTGATGTCAATGGAGTGACTATGCTCAGCTTTCTCCCTGCATTGGTCTGGCACCTCTGTGCCATCCCTGGTAGAACTCTCAAAAGATGTTGGCTAATGAAGTGACTCAGCAGTTGAGAGTGCTGACTATCCTAGTAGAAGACTTTTTCAATTTGATTTCCGGCACCCACACGGAGTAACCCACAGCTGCCTGGAACTCTAGCTTCAGGTGATCCTGTGTCCTCTTCTAGCTTCCAGTCTTGTGTCATGCCCCAACATAGACATGTGTGCAAATACATAAGTAAGAAATAAAATAAATTGTTTTTAAAAGATTTTTCCATTAAGAAAGTATAGAGAAAGAACCAACTCATTGGCAGGACTGTGAACTGCCTCTGTAAACCCTTCCTTTTTCAAACAAAAACAAGAACAAAACAAAACATTATCTTTATTTACAGCCAAAAGAGTTTACAAATGTTAATTTGTTCCCTATTAAATTGGCACATCTCATAAAATTTCTAGGAAGGAATTTTAGTTATTACTTCTAATTAGTACGTTTAGTACTTTGAAGACCATACTGTGCTTTCTATAAAGAAACAGAGCACGTTCTCTCAGAATCTCAATGATGTATTGAGAACAGTCCATAGAATCTACCACATTTTCAAAATTAGTGCCAGCAAAGGACCCACTTCATGGACCACTTTTTTAAATAATTCCATCTCCACAATGAGATTTCAACAATTCATCTAGGTTTATTTGTTGCTTAGACATTGACCTACACCAACTAAATTAATGAGATACTAATGTTCAAGCCGGATGCAAACACACACATTTCTGGGAAGCGGAATGTGTCCTGTACTGTTGATCTTCCTTGAGTTCCAGATACCTGGGAAGCAAAGATGCTTAACAGCTGAGAGCTGGCTAGAACTATAATGGAGAAAATGGGCTGTGAGAACATTCCCAGTGAGCGATGATGAATCCGTAGATCAGTGCATTCCCCAAAGATGGAAGATTTCATAACTTGGTCCAAACTTTTTACATTTATAAGCTGGCTCTGTCACTCTCCAGAACTGAGCTCATAGGGGACACATGTCACCTTTCTTGGCCTCATTTGCTTCAACTATCAGGAAAAATAACACATCTACCTTACACATGGTTGCTTGAAGAAAGATAATGAATAAACTAGGCATTATGTTGGATATGATTAATACATTAATACTCACAGAAAAAAACTTTTTTAGTTTTACTTTTATTGACTGAGGATTGAGTTCAGGGCACTGAACATACAAAGCAAGTCTACCATGGAACTATTAATATACCTAGCCCTACAGACAACACTATCTTTCACATTACCTCATTCCCTTCCTGCCTTCCATTTTTAACCACATACATCTTGCCACTAAAAACTGAGAGCTGAAAATGCATCTGGAGACACATATAGCGTTGTCCTAAGTCTAGGATTTGAAAGTTTTGCAGAAATGGCATTATGCTCTGATTCATACATTTTTATGCTACTCTATAATAATTTTATTAAACGTCAACCAGCATATAGTAGGATGCTAGGTGCATAAGCCATTATTTACATATCTGTTTACTTTGAACAGATGTAGGTGCCTTCCACCACCTTGTTATTTCCCATACAATCCTGCGATGAGCAAACACATGCATTGTTCCAAAGACACATACAGGCTTTTCTTGAGTCTACGTAGGAACAAAACTGATAAATCATATCATGTCCACATGGTAGATTCAGAGACATAAGACAAACTTTTTATGCCTTTACACTAGAGAAGGGAAAAGAATGGGATTGGAGATGGACACCAAGTGGAAATAGAAGAAGGTAAACCTCGGGCGCACGCTGCTGCTCTGCCTTTAATGAGTATAATCGGTCCAACTACTAATTTCTAAGACAATTGAGTAAGTACTGACACTGAATTGTGGAGCTCTTGCCTGGTATATGTAAGACCCTGCTTTTGATGTATAGTACTGCAAGAAAAAAAAAAACAAAGTTAAAGAAGAGAAATGAAGGAAAGTGGAGAGGAGGAGGAAAGGAAGAAGAGGGAGGGAGAAAGAGGAAGATGGAAAGAGGGAAGAGAGGCAGAGAGAACACGAATGACGAATGGCTCATTGTGTTAATACCACATCCAGTCCAGTGACTCAGCACTCGCCTTTGGGCTCTGCAGATCGTGTATTAGCTTCCTCCTCTGCCCTGTCACAATGCTGCAGAAAATCCTTTCATTATGTCTGGGGACCCTAAAAATCTCCACGAATTAGAGAAAGAGAGAGAGAGAGAGCAATGCACATTGCTCCTCACACTGATGGTCTATGGAATTTTAACTACAGATCTTTCCGTCAGTCATCTCTGGGGAAGGTTGTAGGTAACATCTCCCCAGGCCTGACTACACCTGGTTCTTAATTATCCTGAAACGACTTCTCATGAAGAGGACTCTTCTGACGCCTCTCACCATTTAATCGAGGCTAAAGGTCTCCCCCACTCAGGAAACATAAGGTCTCTGGGCAAGCTTTTGGTCACATGTGTTAACCAGAGGTGTGTGATCAGAAGTTTTGAGGTAAGGCAGTGCAGAAAGAAATGTCAAATGAGGCTTCTGTGGTCATTTAAGTTTACCCTTACAAGTGGGAGTACCTCTTTTACTATTACTATTCATTCTGTGCATGTATGTATAGTGTATATATATGTGGATATGGTGTGTGTGTGTGTGTGTGTTTGTATAGAGGCTTGTACAAGTAACACAGCAAGCTTGGAGAGGTCAAGGACAATCTCAAGCTTTGGTCCTCACTCTCCACCTCATTTTAGACAAAGTCTCTGTTGTTCCTGTCCCTGGCTATGTACACCAGGCTTGCTGGCCCATGGGCCTCTATGAATTCTCCCATCTCTTCCCCCACCTCCCCTCACCACGGGTGCAATGGGATCCCAGACAGTGCTGCTCCAGGCTTTTAACATGGGCTCTAGGGATTTGTCCTCGGGGCCTCACACTCTCATGGCGAGTTCCTGCCCTCTGAACCGCCTCTTGGTTTTAAAAGAGAGAAGCAACAACAAGTCGTTTGAGTAACATGTTAGTTCCAAATAATCGAACTTTTCATTTTTAAATAGCACTTTTTTTTCGTAGGCCCGGTACTAAAAGGGAGCTGCAATTGTCAAACCTCTAGGCAAGTCACGAAAGGAAAAACTGGGAAAGTTAAATGGTTTCCTTCAGAATAAACAAGGAAGTAATGTGAGAGAGAGCAATCTTCTTTAAGACAAGTCCACAAGCAGTTATGTCTCTAGTTCATTTAGAGTATGATAGAGAAGTTGATTAAATTAGTTCATTTTGCAAAAGCCATTATAATATTAATTCATTGTTGGTTTTTGGTAATGCACATCACTGCAATAATTTTGCTATTTTGTAATGGAAAGGCACAGTTAGAAGTAATATTTGCTTTCATTTAATTTAAATGAGTCTCCTTTATTTTTTTTCCTTATTATCTGCCACCGTGCCCAATACAGAATCATTCCTCTCATCTCATTGCATTCTGTTCATAATATTTAAACATAAGCATTTGATCTCAAACTTTCTGCTAAAATACCAATGATCTCAGAGTACCCTAGATAACAAATGGTAGGAAGTAGGTTACAAAGGATTAATTTCATGTGTAACTGTCATTTGTACTCCGTCGTCTTTAACCAAGAAAAACAGCCCTTTATTTGCAAACCCTTCTGAGAGTTAAATACACACACATGAAAGCCAAGGGGGAAGATTTGGGACCATCATTTGTGATTAAGTTCTGTCTTTTAATCCTGCTTTTGGGAACTGTCCAGAAACCCCAATCCTCAGAGCTTTGCCTCCTCAACTCTAATTAGATATACATATATTCAATTAGGCATCTGGGAGCTTTGCCTCCTAAACTTGGGGACTTCCTGCCTCAGAACACCCTTCAAAGGGGGCATTTGACACACATAGACCATAGCTGCAACTCTTCTAGCTAGAGACGACCTGCATCTTAAGCCTACTGGCTAAGCACACACTCACCTCTGCTGTGTGTGCTTTTACAGAGTCAGCTGTTTGTAATTCTGGCATAGCTTCAATTTCATTTCATTTGAGTCAAATTCACCCTGATCTCCTTTGCCGGGGCAAGACCAGCAATTTATATAAGAACCTGTCGTCTATCTTGTGGACTGTAAAGGGTGCATGAGATCCTAACGTTAGCTCACAAAGTCTAAACTGTACTTAGCGTTCGGTCTCTTTTGTCATAGCGTGAAACCAATAACATTGGCCTGATTTACCTGTCTGCTGTTAGGGTTGCTTCTGCCTCAACCCAGACTAACAATGCCATCTTTTGCATCTTAGATGCCATAATGCTATATTGAGAGATTAGGATTCAACACAAAAATCTACATGGAGTTCCAGCAATTCGGGTGACAGGCAGGCCGGGACAGATTTTCATTTGCTTGACCAAGAGCCTAATCCTACAGTTCTGCAGTGTCTTCATTCTATGCGAAGCGCTGGTAATCACCTGACCACCGTTCTGCTCTGGGTCATCCGTCCTTGTAGATTGGCACCAACGCCACCAGAATTGTGAACGGACTCAATGATGTGGCCATTGTTCCACTGTGTCAGACGATGGTTTTTCTGCGCACGGAAGCATTTCGTATTCTCCAAATAGCACTAAATTAACTCCCGAAGTTTAAGGATTGGGCCGTGGCCTGGTTACCGCTAGCTCTCAGCTGTCATCCTAAGTTATAGGAACACCCAGGAAGCATGCCAATCGTAAGGCAGGTTTGTGGACATTTAGAAAGGATGAAAATAACTCTTGTGAGGTTACATGGGCTTAGAAACCTGGGCATACTCTCTGGCCTTTGTGGTACTGCACTCGTAGGCAGTGACTGGAAGCATGAGTTAATGGATGACCTTGGTCCCTTTCTTAACTGTCTTTAGTAGTCAACGTTTATCCGTTACAGGTGGTATGGGATGCTGGCCAGGAGTCCATGCTATCAGTAAGACACTAGCAGGAGTTGATTTTATGGTTTCTTTCCCCGAAGGACCATTAAAAAAAAAATCCCTGGCTTCTCAGAGCTTTAGTGCCTAAATGTCCACAGAAGTTACCATGTCTTGCATTGGCTGCTCAGGACTATAAGATACAGGTGACAGTACTGGACGAGGTTAAGAGGAAGGCCAGATTTGTCACACTTATTCAGCAGATTATAGAGCCTGAGATTTCTTATCAGTGTCAGTCAAAGGCATGACTCAGCCAAGGGGAATAAACAGTAAAAAGAGTGGCTTCACTTTCAGAGAACACTGGGTGCCTTATTACCCTGTACCCCTGTGCTCAAATACTTTTCTCATCTACAGAACACTGTGTGGTTCCATTTACCTAAAGCCTGTTACACGGTTGCTGCATCAAAGAACGCCCAGCTCTGATTTTTTTTTCTAGTAGAGACATGTAGGGGGAGATGAAGTGTAACACCTGAAATAATGGGATCTTTACAGGAAATAATGTAAATGAAGCCTTTCGCCCTTAATGACCCATAATAAAACGCTCTTGTTACGGAGCTCTAGCAGCAATTCAAGCAGGTTGCCATGGTAACGTCCAGCTGCTCCTTGGCGCTTTGCTTAATGATCAGTGTGATGTCAGGCTCTTGAGATAACCGAAGGCTCAGACAAATCTTAACAGTGGCCTCGACAGTTCACCGGGGACTTCAGTGGCATCTGACTGAGGGCTCCTGTGTCCAGGTCTAATTAAAACGGCACTCAGACCTATACTGCAAATCCCCGAGGCAGAGAATCGGGTCACCTTTCCAAGCTCCCTGTTCACTTGCCTTGCAGCACATGACTGCCCAGCTGGAAAGAAGCCAGAACCAAGCAGCCTCAGTGCATGGCTATGCCCGATGCTTCACACACACCTGGGACCTGGCTCTGCCTGGCGTAGGCAGATCACAATGAAGAAGGTGATCTCTTGGTCCCCTCTTCCTGTGTTCCTTGCATGAACCTTTCAGCTGTGATGGAGACTGTGATTCTCAGTGTGAATCACAACTTGATTTAGGGAGCAAACCAGGGAGGGAGGGAGGGACAGGAGCATTCACTCGGAATATACTTCTCAAAATGTACTCATTATCTGGAACAAACCCCGAGGAATACCTGTTTTTCTTGTTTATTTCTCCTTTTTATCCTCTCTTGAGATAATTTAACAAGCAGTCTTTATCTGCAGGCAATTACTAGAAACACAATGATGAGTAAGGTTGACTAAGGCTGCATCCCTCTTATCTAGGAGTCATTGGGCTTTCGGATGAGATTAGGTAGGCATGTGCAGGCCGGGTCTGGATACATCCATTTTAAAGGTTGCCAGCAAGGCTGTTTAGAGAACAGAGACTCGACTAGACTTTAAGGAAATTAGTGAGATGGTGAGAGGGCGGGAAGAAGGGAGGGGGAAAGGGCCAATGTGATATAGTCTGAAAGCATGGGATGAACTTGTATAGGAAGCTGCAATTCCACGTTAGCTAGAGTATTCTCTAGCTATCCAATGAGAAGACAGAAGAAAGCTGGGGCCAGATGGAATGAAATGTCATTTTGACTTGTGGATAATGAAAGATATTTAAGGAAATTAAATGGGGAAAGAAAGGGATAATTGATTTTTTAAGGAAAACAATCCTTACAGGAAATAACAGGAACTGAGGCAGCAGGGAACGCGGGGCCATTAGGGAGTCATTGGAGTTGCTGGCCTATAGAGAATGCCTGCTGGTTGCTACTCAGCCTACACGTGTGCGAGCGCGTGCGAGTGCGTGCGTGTGTGTGTGTGTATGTGTGTGTGTGTGTGTGCATTTCTTGAAAAAGAATCAGTCTTCTCCTAGTGACTGGCCCAACCATACAAGAGAGGATGTATGACCCACACCATTATAGTCTTCTATTCCTGGTTCACCTGTGATTGGTCCACATGGGCATGTATGCAAGCAGCACCATGCTTCTCTAATGACATTCAGATACAGTTGGGTGGATCCAGGATTTTTCTTTAAAAAAAAAAAAAAAAAAAACCAAAACCTAAAAGCTGTATCCTTTTGATTTTCACAGACTA
Organism: Pachyuromys duprasi; assembly: GCA_028658305.1. NCBI lineage: Eukaryota > Metazoa > Chordata > Mammalia > Rodentia > Muridae > Pachyuromys > Pachyuromys duprasi. The sequence continues at coordinate 25,010,087 of CM053745.1, read as the reverse complement.
CCTTCTTTCCTAAGTAGTGAGGGCTCTCTGATCCTTAAGCCAATGCATACAGGAAAATGAAAGTTAGGGGAGGAAAGCTTTATTAATGTTGCTTGAGCCATTGTATTGTAATGCTCAGATCCAGCTGTTTGAAACCACCTACCAGTGGGTTTTGCATTTCTTTTGCTTGGCAAGTATGAGTTCGCTTTTTTACATTTGCCTCCTTCTTGACTCAGAAACCAGAAATTGATGACTTATGAATATGGGGGTTTGTTCTTCTAAAGTAGTATTTAGTGCATAAAATTATCAATAATTTGTATGTCTTTTGTTTTTTCCTTGATCTGATAGCTCCATGTGACAGAGCCCTTGTCTCTTTTGCCCATCATTTCTCCCCCAAAGCAGTGTCTGAAACAAAGTAAGCACTCAATAAACATTTGCTGGTGAAAGCGTCTGAGTCCTAACCCATAGTCATCTCACCGGTTTCTAATGAACGTGCTAATATGTCTGTGGTTTGAGTAATATACAAGGTCCAACAGAGAAAGCCATACCTTTATTAGTAAAGCCATCATGGGAGAGAAGGGATGCCTGTTAATTAGTTCTGGATTCATGTGAAGATTTACTCTTCCCACTGCTGTGACAAAATCCTTTACTTTAAGAAAATATAAGGAAGGAAGGAAGGTTTTGTTTTAGATTACTGTCTGAGGATACACTCCATCACAGACAGCATAGCACAGGGGCAGGGGACTTAAATAGCTGGTCGCATCGTATCTGCGGATGGAAAGCCGAGAACATGAATGCTGGTACCCAACTGGCTTTCTCCTTCATAAACAGTCCAGCCCTGTCTGATGGAATGGTGCTTCTCTGTTCAGGCTGAGTCTTTCTAACTCAGTTAAACTGCTCTGGAAATGCCCTCATAGACACACCCAGGGGTTTGTCTCATCCCTGATTCTAAAGCCCTTTAACTTGGCAATCAAGATGAACCAACCCACATTCATAAGTCTGCATGATGCACCCCAAATTTTCAGAGGTACTTCTAATCATATCACATCGCTGCTTCTATTGATTATCTTAAGCTACTACATCTTTTGAATGAAATTACTGTTCACTTGGAGGGAGATATATATCTAAGAATATGTATATATATATACATACATAGCTAAGAAAATATATATAAGGACATATAGAAATATATGTATATATATCTAAGGATATATAGATATATATGTATATATACATCTAAGACTGTATATATTCTTACTTTAGAGCTGGCAAATTTGTCTTAATAAATGTCCACATTATTTTCTGCTTGTGTTCATGATGTCCAGTCCTTAGTTACTCCTGCTTCGATTATCAGCATAATCAATGAGCCTGACAATAGAGGTCAAATGCCCTGTGTCACCTGCTGTGACCCACAGTCTCATCTTGTGGCTAGCACTTATATCTTACTCAGTCAAAGAATTATTGTGAATATTTCTAATGAACTATTTTGATATTTTACATTATTAATTAAAACTGTAAACATGGACAGGGTACTTTGTTTCCTTCACAAGCTCTCATTTTGGTTCCCATCTCTCAATGTGTGCTTTTATAAATGAGTTTACATTCATCTCATTTGTAATTCTTCATCTTTCAAGTGTTATGCTGTTACTTAGAAATAGTTCAATCACTGTGCGTACCAATTTCAATAAAATAAAAGAGTTTAAACTGGGGGGTGTTGGCACGCTTTTAATCCCAGCACTCAGGAGGCAGAGGCAGGTGGAGCTCTGTGAGTTTGAGGCCAGCCTGATCTACAGAGTGAGTTCCAAGACAGCCAGGGCTACTCAGAAAAACTCCAGGCATGATGGTGCACGTGTAATCTCAGCACTCGTGGAGGCTGAGGCATGCAGACTGCTGTGAATTCAAGGCCAGCCTGGACTACTAAGCTAGTCCAGGACAGTCAAGGCTACACAGAGAAACTGAAAAGAAATAAACACAGAAAGAAAGGAAGGAAGGAAGAAAGAAAGAAAGAAAAAGAGTTTACACCATACTATGAAATGCCTAAGGCTCCAGGTGATCAGCCAGTGACTTTTGATCCTGCAGGATCAAAGCATACAATTTATGAGCAGAATACTGCACAAAGCCCCTTGTAGATACTCAAAAACAACAATCAAAACAAAAAGAGAGAAAAAAAAACAGATTTTTTTTTTGGAGGCAACTGTGAGAGTGCACTGACTTTTCGCATTGCCACAGTGGGTGAGGGTGTGTGAGAAGGGTGTGGGGGTTGAGGAAAATGGTGTGGAGAAACCACTACAAAGCCTAGAGGGTATAATTTTAAAGTCTATTTTTGGCCAACAGAAATTTTCGTGTTGTTTAGAAAAGCGTCCCATATCAAGGTAGTCAAAATATCCCCATTGATTATTATAATCAGCAATGTTAAAGATGGTGTTCCCACCCCCTCTTTAAGCCTA